>JAOWBW010000269.1:0-600000 GCA_026119855.1 Campanula takesimana | reverse complement strand
GGTATTTGGTGAAAGTCTCTTCTCATCTGCTATAGTTTCCAACATAGAACCAAAAAAGATTGAAGAAGCTCTTGCCGATCCTGGTTGGGTTGAAGTCATGTAAGAGGAACTAAATCAGTTTGAAAGATGCAATGTATGGGAACTTGTGCCAAGACCAACTTCTCAACAAGTTATTGGTACAAAGTGGGTCTACAGGAACAAGTTGGATGAAGCTGGGAATATCACTAGAAACAAAGGAAGGTTAGTTGCAAAAGGCTACCGACAAGAAGGGATTGACTACGACAAGAAATTTGCTCATGTTGCAAGATTGGAAGCTATAAGACTTTTCTTAGCCTATGCTGCCTTCAAAGAATTCAAACTATATCAAATGGATGCGAAAAGTGCCTTCCTGAATGGAGAACTCCAAGAACTTGTTTATGTTGAATAACCACCTGGTTTTGAGGACTCTAAGAAGCCTAATCATATTTACCGATTGAAGAAAGCTCTCTATGGCTTGAAGCAAGCTCCAAGGGCATGTTATGAAACCCTTTCTAAGTTCTTACTTAGTGATGGCTTAGGTTTCACTCGAGGTAAAATCGATACTACTTTGTTTGTTGCCAAGCATAAGGGTCATTCATTGTTTGTTCAAATATATGTCGATGATATTATTTTTGGCTCTACTCACGAATCACTTTGTAAGAGATTTGAGAAGCTAATGCAGAGCAAGTTCGATATGAGCATGATAGGTGAACTAACATATTTCCTTGGACTTCAAATCAAGCAAACCAATGAGGGAATATTCATCAGTCAAGCCAAGTATGTAAAAGAACTTATCAAGAAGTTTGGCTTCGACAATGCTCATTCTCAAAGCACACCGATAGGGACTAACATTCATTTAGATAAGGATGAGTCTGGTAAGAAAGTAGATATGACTGTCTATCGAGGTATGATTGGCTCACTCCTCTATCTAACTGCCAGTAGGCCAGATATCATGTTTGCTGTTTGTGTATGTGCCAGGTTTCAAGCTGACCCTAGGGAATCCCATCTGCACGCTGTAAAACGCATTATTAAATATTTATGTGGTTCTGCTAACCTTGGATTATGGTATGCTAGAGATTCATCTTTTAATCTAATAGGTTATTCAGATGCAGACTTTACAGCTTGTAGGGTGACCAGAAAAAGTACAAGTGGAACATGCCAATTTCATGGTGATCGGTTGGTGTCTTAGTCTTGTAAAAAGCAGGCATCAATTTCCACTTCAACTACTGAAGCTGAGTACACAGCTGCCGGCAGTTGCTGTTCACAGATCCTTTGGATGAAGCAGCAGCTGGTTGACTATGAAGTTCCATCTCAAGTTTGTCCCATTTACTGTGACAATTAATCTGCTATCTCAGTATCAAACAATCCGGTCATGTACTCCAAAACCAAGCACATAGACATCAAATACCACTTTCTGAAGGAACATGTAGAAAAGGGAAATGTTGTGCTGCTTAAAGTTCATACCGATTTCCAAAGAGCAGACATACTGACAAAGCCTTTAGATCAGAAAAGATTTGAATTCCTCAGAGGTGAACTAGGTATGATTGATTACAATGGTTAAAACTGTGCTGACTTTACTATTTGTATTAGTCTGCTGATCAAATCAGCAAAGCACAATAATTTACTGACCAAAAGTATTGCCGACCAAAAGCAACATGCCGACCAACATCATCTTGCCGACATTATGTCTTGCCGATTTGTCAAAATTCAAATTGAAACTCATCGGTAGATCTCATTCTTAACGGATAAGGATTCTCTGACACATGACGTAAGCAATGTCAAATCAAAGGTACAATCGGTCACACCACCTCTCTGACACGTGTGTGCACCGCCTTACCTTAATCGTGTCAAAGATTTATCCCAAATCCTTGTGATAAATCGGAAAGGTAACTTTTATACTTACCATATTTTTGTTGCCGTCTTTACCCCTTCTCTCTCCTAAGTTTAACCGTCTAATTTCAACCGTTTGGTTCGCGCATTAAATTCATTGTGTGCGCACGTTTTCTGAGTTATTTGCTACAGTTAAACTCCTCATTATTTCTCTTCTCCCCATGCAAACCCTTCTTATTATCTCTCTCTCTTCCATAACATATAAAAGCTTCACTTAAACCTCTTCTTATTCTTTTCGCTCTTCACTCACCTGAACTCTCCTTGTTGCTTGTGTTCATCATCATTATCTCCTACCAGTATACAAAGATCTTACTCTAATCTCTAGTAACCATTTGATGATTTACATTTGTTCCTCTAATTTAGTTTAAATTAATTGATTTCTAACTTATGAGATTTCTTGAGTGATTTTGCAGATAATGTCAAGCAACGAAAAGGATATCTATGGAGGCTATGTTGACTCCACATTCTACGACGACACTCTTGACGGTGATTTCTTGAGAAATCTTTTGATTGGTTCTCTTCTGGACTCTTTCATCACTCCAACTGGTGTTGAGTTTATATTTTTGGGTCAAGTACAAGAGTTTTTCTCCAACGCCTCAGTTATCTCTACCCCAAATGATCTGTCTACCTTCGTCTCCATCAACTCTACTGTCACTGGCGTCCCGATCTCTATCACTCCATCCTCTATTTCTGCTACTTTTCCTCTCCTTGGAAGTGAAGGCGTAACTAGTCTAGCTGATGACAAGACCTTGGACAAGGCATGGACCCTTATGAGGGGAGTCGGTCCTAGGCTCAGTGGAGATAATCATCTGAAAGCTCATTACAGAAGGAGATTCTTCGCTCTTGCAGAGATTGTTGATAGATGTTTAGTCTGCAGATCTGGCTCTCACAGCCATATGACTGATGTGCAGTTTGAGGCGATGGAAGCCATTGTACTTCAAGAAGAGTTCAACTGGTGTGCCTATTTGTTCAGATCATCTTCACCCCTTCATTCGCCGGTTGCTCCAGTTTTATGAGGATAGAAAGGAGTTGGTTTCTCTTGGAAATCGTGCTGATTATGTTGACTTTTCAAGCTTGAATGGACTAACTGACTTGTTCAAAGAGAAGTTTGTTCCCCTTCAGAAATTTCAAAGATTATCAGAATCTGAACTCAGATTGAACTTTGGGCGTTTCTTTGATCTGCTGCCGCTTCCCTGGAATCAAGTCTATCTTTTCTAAGATAGAATTAGACAAGACTTGATGGTCCAAAGTGTATGGGTCGCCTATGCTGATGTATACGGTCAGCAGTCAAACTTTCTTGGATCTGATCCCTATCAAATGGGAAGACCAGAAGACGATGATGATTTACTGGTTTACAACGATAATGAAGGCATTTCTGCTGGTCCATTAGCTGATCTATTTCTGCAGAAGGTAAAGAAAGCCACTATAGATCTGATAAAAGAGTCTGAAGCCTATCTTACCAGACGTTGTAAGGATCCCGTCCTTCAGGGCGAAACAAGCGAAGTTCACACGAGGAAGAAATTCCAAACACGGGTAACTTTCCTAACGAAAAAGAAACGGAGTCGCCACATTTGTTAATTTTAAACCAAACAAATGAAAATGGTTAGAGAATGTGAGTTCGGAGGTCAGGTTACACTTTGGGAAGAACATATTTGCGGTTCACCCAAAATGCCTCGGAAAAGCCGAGTCTCCCTTGTTAGTTTGAAATGTGTATGTGTGTGTGTGTATTTAACGGAAAAGTTTATGTTATTGGTTTTATTTGGAAAAACTTAACTGAAAGGGTCTGTTTATTAAGAAAACAGGGATCAGAGGGCAAAACAGACATTTTGCCCCTAGTTGCCAACATAGCCGTACGGATGTACAGGCAGTTTCTTGGGATTTTGCAGTTCAGACAAGAACAGTCCAGTTTCAGAGCAGAAACAGAACATTCTGTTGAAACTGGACAGAACTGCTTTGATTCCAGTTTGTTTAAAACACTTTATAAGTTTAAATAAAACATTCCTATGCCAAATGATCATCACTTAGTCCCCAAAACAAGTATTTAGGTGTGATCATAAGCAATCATTGGAGAAAATTGAGAAAAGTTGATGAACATGCCCTTTGGGCCAAAATTGACCATTTGGTGATTAAAGATTGAAACTTTATCACCAAGATGGCATTTTTATGACTTATTAACCTTTAAAGAATCAAATTAACACATAAATATTGAATCTTTATGACCCCAAAGGGGACTTTAGAGCTAGATCAATGTTGGATGATAAAGATGGAAGCTTTATCATCCAAATGGTCATTATTATCAACAAAAGCATCATTCTAACTAGACAAAAATACAAATGACAATAAACAAGCCATGATCATCTAGGTTTGAACCTCTTCCACACAAGACATAGAGGGCACCTTGGATCATCTCATGGCTTGGACAAGAGAAATATAGAGTAATATATGTATATTTGCTTGAATGGACAAGTCTTGCATAAATGTAAGGTTGCTTGAATGGACAAGTCTTGCAAGTAATGTAAAAGTGCTTGAATGGACAAGTCTTATAAGTAATGTAAAAGTGCTTGAATGGACAAGTCTTGCAAGTAATATAAAGATTAACATAAACTTAAACAAAGATTAAAGAGAAAATAGAGTTATAGATGGAGAGAAGGGAGGGGGAGAAGGTGGCTTTACCTATTTTGGTTTAGCCAATCTTCCTTTTTCTCTTTAACTCTTTGTTTCACTCCTCTCACACTACTGCAGTGATTTTGACAGAGTAATCTCTCTTATGTTGTTTCTCCCCCCTGAAATGATCAGCATGGGTTTCAATTTTTAGAGGCTGAGGGTACCCAAAGTAGCCGTACGGCTAGGGACCTCATGTGCCCAAACCATCCGT
Organism: Campanula takesimana; assembly: GCA_026119855.1. Lineage (NCBI taxonomy): Eukaryota > Viridiplantae > Streptophyta > Magnoliopsida > Asterales > Campanulaceae > Campanula > Campanula takesimana. The sequence goes on along the minus strand of JAOWBW010000269.1, from coordinate 595,217 downwards.
ACGACTCGACTTGGCGAGCTTCTGGATTTTTCCAAGTTTAATTCCTGTTCAGTCGTGGAGTGTCAGGTTTATCCTAGTGAGGTCCTAGCCCATTGGTTTATCCTTAAATGGTACCAAGAATTCCTCTAAAATAGGCGATTGGGGTACTTACAGAGCCCCTCGGCAACGTCGCTTTTGAAGAAAGCGGGGTTGCCGATAAATGCATCCCAATCTGATAGGAGGACGGCATAGCCGATTTGTTCTATGGCTGGACCTAGAGGTATAGGATTCCTACGTATCCCTATTTGAGGGAATCAAGCCTATCGTAGGTCGAAAAGGGTGAGAGATTTTAAGGCTACTCAAACCTATAGGAGACCGTCGAGGTCGAATGGAGAACTTAGCGTCTTAAGCCTAAGGGTGACCATTTAAGGTCGGGTGAAGAACTTGGCGTCTCAGACCTTTGGGACCTAGGTGGATATTTTTCATCCTTTCCTAAGGAACGGGCGTGACTCTCCTTTGGTCAGAGGTGAGAACTCGGGCATGACACTCACTCGGTCAGAGGCAGGGACTCGGGCATAACACTTATTTGGTCATAGGCAAGGTTTGGGCGTGACACTCATTTGGTCAGAGGCAAGTTTCGGGCGTGACACTCATTTTGGTCAGAGGTAAGTTTGAGGCGTGACTCTCATTTGGTCAGAGGCGAATTTTCGAGCGTGACACTCATTTGGTCAGAGGCAAATTTCGGGCGTGACACTCATTTGGTCAGAGGTGGGGACTCGGGCATAACACTTATTTGGTCAGAGGCAAGGTTTGGGTGTGACACTCATTTGGTCAGAGGCAAGTTTCGGGCGTGACACTCATTTGGTCAACCAGATCAACATGGGCTTACGTCAAGGACCGCCTAATTTTTCTCCGGGTGGCGTGGGGGACCTAAATTTTCTTATCTCCTATGGGCTTACATCTAGGACCGCCTAATTTTTCTCCGGGTCGTGCGGGGGACCTAAATTTTCTTATCTCCTATGGGCTTACATCTAGGACCGCCTAATTTTTCTCCGGGTCGCGCGGGGGACCTAAATTTTATCTCAAAAGGGTCGCTCGGGGGACCTAAATTTTATCTCAAAAGGGTCGCTCGGGGGACCTAAATTTTGTCTCAAAAGGGTCGCTCGGGGGACCTAAATTTTATCGCAAAAAAGGGGTCGCTCGGGGGACCTAGACTTTTCTCAAAATGGGTCACGCGGGGGACCTAGACTTTTCTCAAAATGGGTCACGCGGGGGACCTAGACTTTTCTCAAAACGGTCACTCAGGGGACCTAAGTTTTATCTTTAAAGGGTCACTCGGGGGACCTAAATTTTTTTTCAAAAGGGTCGCTCGGGGGACCTAAATTTTATCTCAAAAAGGGTCACTCGGAGGACCTAAGCTTTTTCAACAAGGGTCACTCGGAGGACCTAAGCTTTTTCAATAAGGGTCACTTGGAGGACCTAAATGTTCTCAAAAGGGGCTTGACTCTCACTTGGTCAACCGGGTCAACATGGGCTTACGTCTAGGACCGCCTAATTTTTCTCCGGGTCACACGGGGGACCTAATATACAATGGTCGCTCGGGGGACCTGATTTTGTCTCACAACGGTCGCTTGGGGGACCTAATTTTTATCTCACAATGGTCGCTCGGGGGACCTAATTTTGTCTCACAACGGTCGCTCGGGGGACCTAATTTTTATCTCACAATGGTCGCTCGGGGGACCTAATTTTGTCTCACAACAGTCTCTCGGGGGACCTAATTTTTATCTCACAATGGTCGCTCGGGGGACCTAATTTTGTCTCACAACGGTCGCTCGGGGGACCTAATTTTATCTCACAATGGTTGCTCGTGGGACCTAATTTTAGTTTGCAACGGTCGCTCGGGGGACCTAATTTTTATCTCTGCTGGGCTTACGTCAGGGACGGCCAATTTTCTTGGACATTCAATTTGACTCTCAATGAGTTAAAGTCGGGGCTTGACTCTCTTTTGGTCAACCGAATAATTTTTAACTGGGCTTACGTCAGGGACGGCCAATTTTCTTTGACATATTTTTAACCTGTTAACCTGGACTTACGAAGTACGGCCGAGTTAATTCACATTCTTATCCTGGGCTTACAAAGTATGGCCGTGTTAATTCACATTCTTAACCTGGGCTTACAAAGTATGGCCGGGTTAATTTCAACAAAGCTGGTCTTACGTCCATCTATGGACTGCCCGGGACAACAACGGATTTGACTTTCACTTGGTCAATCCTAAAGGTTTGGTCAACACTAACTACGAGATGGTTGACTAACAAGGATGGTCTTATGTCACTTTAGACTACCGGGAGAACAACAGATTTGACTCTCACTTGGTCAATCCTAAAGGTTTGGTCAACTTGGCTCTATGGGAGAGGGTTGACTACAAGACTGGTCTTACGTCATCTTTGACTGCCGGGGACAAACACTTTATCCTAAAATGACCATTCTGGGTCAAGGCTTGACTTGGGTCAACTCCATCTTTGGGGAGTTTGACCGGGAAAATTTTAACTTGACCTCTTTGGTCAAAGTTTGAACTTTGTCAACTCAACTCTACGGGAAGGTTGACACACTTTCTTGACACCGGGGGAAGTCTATGGGTGACCTTTTAGACACATTGTGGATGAAAAAGTCCAATCATTTTGAGAGAAGATAAAAAGCATTTTGCTTGAAACATTGTTTTTTGATAAATGAGGCCAAAAGGGCAAGCTTAAAAATGCTTATTCCTAAAGGCAAATCTTTTAACGAAGCATGTAGTCAAACTTTTTATTTTAACTTAACCATGAGGTTTGTCATGCATAAAGTCCCTTGGAGCTTTGTCCATTTCTTAGCAGTGATCGGGTATAGAGAACCCTTTTGTCATTGATATTGGGGTAGCCCCATGTCCTTCTCGCTGTTGATGTTGGAGGTATCCCCATGTCTTTGTGGGTGTCGGTGGCGGCATAGCCCCATGTCCTCATTGTCATCGATGTCGGGGTAGCCCCATGTCTTTGTGGAAGTAGCCCCATGTCTTTGTGGCGGTAGCCCCATGTCTTTGTGGAGGTAGCCCCATGCTCTTGTGGTCGTTGGTGTGGAGGTAGCCCCAATGTCGTCCTTCGACCTTTGATGGTGGCGTAGACCCAATATCATCTTTCGACCTTTGGCGTTGGCATAGACCCAACATGACCTTTGAAGTGAGGTTAGGAACCCATCCCTTTTTCATGACGCACCCTTTCTTTTGCCTAGGCCGCCCTTGCGGGTTTTCAACCTAGCGGGCTACTTTTTTGCGTCTTTTATGGCACACCCTGTCTTTTGCCTAGGCCTCCCTTATGGGTTTTCAACCTAGCGGGCTACTCTTTTGGTGCCTCTTTTTTTTATGAGTGATCCAGCCGACTCGATGGGACGGGGACTTAAGATGTCTTTTGGAGAAAACATGCAGGGGCATTTATTTAGGCGGGAGAGGGTCCCTCAATTGTATCATGAAATAGGAGGAAGCCCCTGCTTGATAGAACATAAGTGTTTATCTCTTTTCTAGGATGTAGAGAAGAAGACTTGTCGAGACATTTGAAATTTGTCTTGGTTAAAATTATCAAAATGATTGCTTGGATGGACCATGTTCATTATTAAGTCAAGATTATAACAAGCAATTAGCCTTAACATGTATAAATGTTGTGATCAATTATGATTAAGATTCGATCAATGGCAAGATCAAAAGGTGTTTAAGGGATTGGTCCATGGCGTTACCGGGCAAAGTGTATCGATCATTGATGGGACCGTGGCAGAGAGGCTTGGCTATTTTAGGAAAGCCATGGTTTGACTGTTCTTTCTCATGCTGTGACCGAACCCGAAGGTTGCCTACGTTCCCCTCATTTTGAGGAGCTCAGGTCGCCGTAGTTCGGCCGTGGATCATCTTTTGTTGAAGTTGGTGTCCTTTTGAAGGATGTTGTTGCTTTGCTGATGTAGATCGCTTCGCTTTGCGGTGAACTCCTCGGGATGTTATTTGAGGTGGACTTTTGAACTTGGTGAGCTTTTGAGGTAGATTCCCTCTTTGCCAATATTCACTTCCTTTCCTTCTTCCCATTGTCCCTTTCTTTTCTCTCTTATCATTATTTATTTATTTATTTTTTTTGAGAGAGGGGGGGGGGGGAAACATTAGCCCCAACTTGTTATATTGGACATTGGCTCATCTACAGCCCCTTGGTAGAATGTCCGTCACTCCTCGCTTTGACTTTGAGGATCCGGGAAGTCCCTTGCTCGGTTGCACATGTGCGATCACGGTCGAGTCTTGGTGGTTGAGCAACAACATCCTTGCCTTTTCATTGTCTCGGGATGTCTTTGATGTGCATCCAGAATTTGTATTGGGAAGGTGTATCGGGTTGTGTATCGGGGAATGTGTATCGGGGATGTGTATCAGGGAAGGCTTGCCATTAACGGTTTCTTCATGCCAATTGATCACAACATTTATTCACATCAAGATTAATTGTTTGCATTTAGGATTTTTCATTTACGTTAGGTCCATTCGTCCTTAATGAGTCGTCATTGACTAGTACGCTTAGAAGTCAATTCATCATTTTGGGGACGTAGCAATCAATTGATAATAACAGGCAAGGCAATTTCAAGAGTGAATGTATATTGCAAATAATGTCTCAAGTATAGAGAGAAGAGAAGGAAAATGACCCTTTTATTGAGATAACTTTGTACATACATGTCCAAGTAAGGACCTTTGCAAAAGTAAAAAGACACAGTCCGGGACGGACTTTTGTGAGAATCTAGATCCTACGAGGCTGGAAGACTCATTTTTTTTTTTTTTTTTTTTTTAGGGATGGGCTCCTACGACACGCGATGTTCCATTTTCTTCTTCGATTGTTGGAGGGTTTGTCGGCGGCACATTCCATGTCTTCCGCGGGGAACTTCGGGCTCTGTGTCATCGGGAGAGATGTCGCGAGATCTCCACTGGGCTTGGCATTGCAACCACCGGGCCCATGTTCGGCCGTCTCCTTTTGGTGACTTGTTTTCAAGGGGCGTAACCTCGCGCATGGCATTCGGCGAAGGTACGGATCTCCATTTGATGTAGCCGTCTTTGGGCGTCCGAGACATGGGCCTCTTCTCATGGACGGTGTTCCAATCCTACTCACGTGGATGGAAGTCTCAGACGCCATTTCAGATGTGGGCTCCTTGTTTCCGGTGGACAAGACCGCAAAGGACTTTAGCATTTTAAACCTCGAGGTGAAATTATAACCATGATTTGAGAGGAACTCCTCATTAGCGGATTAGCCTTTTGGAAAAGAGTTGACCTCTTATTTTAAGACAACTTGATCTCCGATTTTTTTTTTTTTTTTTTTTTTTTAATGAGGATTGACACACACATTTCCCCCTTTTTTTTAGATTGACACACACACATTTTTTTTAGGATCGACCAGGCCGAAGTTGCCTACGTTCCCCTTATCACGGAGGTGGGGGTCCTACATGATGAGAGGCTCAGGTCACCGTAGTTCAGACCGGTTTAGAATTCTAAGAGGAGAAGAAGGACATGACTGACTTCTTGGGAGATAACGGGGATCCACCCAAAGATTTGACTGACTTCTTAGGGGACCGCGCCTAGGGTTCCAACGGAAGTCTTAATGGGGACCTAGGGGACAACGCCTAGGGTTCCTCAAATTTTCAACGGGAAACTTAGCGGGAATCTCGACGGGAATCACAACGGGGAAATAGGGACTATGCCTAGGGTTCCAACGGGAATCTCAACGAGGATCACAATGGGGAACTAGGGACTACGCCTAAGGTTCCAACGGGAATCTCAATGAGGATCACAATGGGGAACTAGGGACTATGCCTAAGGTTCCAACGGGAATCTCAACGAGGATCACAACTGGATCACAATGGGGATCACGACGGGGATCACGACGGGAGTCTCGGAGGATAACGGGGATCCGTCCGAAGACTTAACAAAATCACTTAATGGAAGTCTTGGAGGATAACGGGAATCCGTCCAAAGACTAACAAAACTTGGCGAAGGTCTTGGAGGATAACGGGGATCCGTCCAAAGACTAACAAAACTTTAACAGAGGTCTTGGAGGATAACAGGGATCCGTCCAAAGACTAACGAGACTTAACGGATGCCTTGGAGGATAACAGGGATCCTTCCAAAGACTTAACGAAGCGACGTTTGTTAACGCAAGACTGCGATGTGTCAAAGGAAAGAAGCAAAAACAGATCAAACTCATGCAATGTGCAATTATTTATCCAAAAGTTCACTCAAAAAGCATTTTTATTCCTAAATGGTTGGAAAAGATTTCTCTTCTTTTTCACAACTGCTCTAAATCCTGGATCAATGGAGGCCATCACTACGCCTATAGACCCCTCGTTTTTCACATGTCTTGCACATTCCCTAGGATGGACTATCCCGGGTGAGGGTCCTATAGGGCAAGCGGCTTCCACCGACCGAAAGAATGATTCCTAAGGGTCTAGTGCGTCGCAAGACTCCAAATGCGTGACCATTCTTGTCATGATTAAGCCCCGGTCAAAGTTGAGGTTTATCCTAAGGCTTCACCGATATTCTGACATGACCTCATTTTAATGAGGGTTCTTGATCCTTGACCTTGGGCTTAAGGATGACCAAAATGGAACAACATTAGGGCTTAACGACACGGTGTCACCCTATCTTTAATATATGTTCTCGGTTAATTGGGTCATCATTAATGTACGAGTTAAGGACCGGTTAAGGTCACGCTTGCATTTTATCAAGGAGTCGTAACTCGGGCATTAACTTGGCCACAATTAACTTTGGACACGTATTAGGGACGTGGTAACGTGAACTAGACCAAAAACCAACCAAAGTCACGGTATTTGTAAGTCGCGGACATGTGTGGTTGACTCGGCTCGGAAGGGGAGGTGGAATGGACCCGTGCGCGCTCGAAGGGAACAAGAGCGCCAATCGAGCTGCATCTGGCATCCATCCCGGGTTTAAAGGGTATTTGGAACGTGCAAGGCCAAGTGCGCGTTGTGTGAAGTCAATTCTATATTCCCTTTTTGAGTCAAAATAGAGATTTTTATTTTGTTTTTCAACATGATGAGCATGGCATAAGCAAGATATGAACAAGTATGAAAAAGCAAGTAAGCAATTTATACACAATAAGTCAAAGAATACAAACAAAGACCAAAACTTGTATATGTACCAAGTTGTGCACAACCAAAAAATTTTCGAATCAAACATTTTGCCAAAAGAACAATCTTTACATTGAAACCATTTGTACAAAGCAAGTTGTGCACAACGCAAAGAGTCAAGAAATTTTTACAAAAAAGGGGGCTATGCACAATGAGATTTTGGAAATCATTTTTATTGACAATAGATCATGCATAAACAAGTTTTAAAAACCAAGTTTTGGCCCAAAGAATAAAGGTAACGTGCACAAGTAAGGCTGTAAATTTGGAACCTGGACAAGCAGAAGCAGAAGGATATTCAGAATGTTGCTGCCCTGCACATAATTGTTAATTTTGCAACATTCTGGCCCTTTACCAAAGTAGCCGTACGGCTAGACCAAGAGGGTTGATATTTTTTTCTCAGTTTCTCCAACTTCTGATCATCATGCTCCAATTTATTGCATTTCCAGAACGTATGCACTCAAAACAGTTCAAACAGAAACAACAAACACACACAATCATGTACAAAGTTAACTAACGGAAACGGGAGTTTGACCCACACAAAAGTGCTTCCAAAACTTCTAAAGAGAAGTTCGTAAGCACTTTATCTCCCCAGCGGAGTCGCCAATGTAAGGATCCCGTCCCTCGGGGCGAAACAAGCGAAGTTCGCACGAGGAAGAAATGCCAAACACGGGTAACTTTCCTAACGAAAAAGAAACGGAGTCGCCACATTTGTTAATTTTAAACCAAACAAATGAAAATGGTTAGAGAATATGAGTTCGGAGGTCAGGTTACACTTTAGGAAGAACATATTTGCGGTTCACCCAAAATGCCTCGGAAAAGCCGAGTCTCCCTTGTTAGTTTGAAATGTGTATGCGTGTGTGTGTATTTAACGGAAAAGTTTCTGTTATTGGTTTTATTTGGAAAAACTTAACTGAAAGGGTCTGTTTATTAAGAAAACAGGGATCAGAGGGCAAATCAGACATTTTGCCCCCAGTTGCCAATATAGGCGTACGGATGTACATGCAGTTTCCTGGGATTTTGCAGTTCAGACAAGAACAGTCCAGTTTCAGAGCAGAAACAGAACATTCTGTTGAAACTGGACAGAACTGCTTTGATTCCAGTTTGTTTAAAACACTTTATAAGTTTAAATAAAACATTCCTATGCCAAATGATCATCACTTAGTCCCCAAAACAAGTATTTGGGTGTGATCATAAGCAATCATTGGAGAAAATTGAGAAAAGTTGATGAACATGCCATTTGGGCCAAAATTGACCATTTGGTGATTAAAGATTGAAACTTTATCACCAAGATGGCATTTTTATGACTTATTAACCTTTAAGGAATCAAATTAACACATAAAGATTGAATCTTTATGACCCTAAAGGGGACTTTAGAGCTAGATCAATGTTGGATGATAAAGATGGAAGCTTTATCATCCAAATGGTCATTATTATCAACAAAAGCATCATTCTAACTAGACAAAAATGCAAATGACAATCAACAATCCATGATCATCTAGGTTTGAACCTCTTCCACACAAGACATGGAGGGCACCTTGGATCATCTCATGGCTTGGACAAGAGAAATATAGAGTAATATATGTATATTTGCTTGAATGGACAAGTCTTGCATAAATGTAAGGTTGCTTGAATGGAAAAGTCTTACAAGTAATGTAAAAGTGCTTGAATGGACAAGTCTTGCAAGTAATGTAAAAGTGCTTGAATGGACAAGTCTTTCAAGTAATGTAAAGATTAACATAAACTTAAACAAAGATTAAAGAGAAAATAGAGTTATAGATGAAGAGAAGGGAGGGGGAGAAGGTGGCTTTACCTATTTTGGTTTAGCCAATCTTCCTTTCTCTCTTTCACTCTTTGTTTCACTCCTCTCACACTACTGCAGTGATTTTGACAGAGTAATCTCTCTTATGTTGTTTCTCCCCCCTGAAATGATCAGCATGGGGTTCAATTTATAGAAGCTGAGGGTGCCCAAATTAGCCGTACGGCTAGGGACCTCATGTGACCAAACCATCCGTACGACTCGACTTGGCGAGCTTCTGGATTTTTCCAAGTTTAATTCCAGTCCAGTCCTGGAATGTCAGGTTTATCCTAGTGAGGTCCTGGCCCATTGGTTTATCCTTAAATGGTACCAAGAATTCCTCTAAAGTAGGTCGATTTCAGATTGGGGTACTTACAGACGTGCATTCGAGCAACCAGCAAATGATCCCATTCCTACTCCCAGCAGTTCTGTTGATGCTGCTGACTTTGTTTGTTCTCACAAAGCTTCTGGTGAATCTCTCACGTCTTCTGACTCAATTGGTGAATATGACAAGATGCCAATCAACGTAGTCTTCAAGAAGCCCATAGTTCCTACCACCACTATATCATCTGCTGAAGCCTTTGCCGACTCAGTCTTAGCTGGTAATAGCTCTGAGCGTAGTCAAGAAAGAGGAGGTTCTTGTAGATACCCCGGGGAACCACGGCTTGGCTAGAGCGGTGAATTAACCTAGGATGTCTACTTGATTTTAAGAGTCGCCACCCGCATTTTTAGAGGAACGCGGGAAAACCTAAAGAAAGCTAATTTTTGTACGAAAACCAGAGATTCGGGAGAGAAGGGTTCGGGGGTTAGGTGACGGAGTGGGAAGTACTTAAACACCCACTCCACCCCGCTTACACGGGTCTTGCTACTTTTGGTGTTCTAATGTTAAAAAGAAAAGTCCTTCAAATAATAATGTAAGAAGTGCTAACAATTACAATGGAAAGAAAGGGGAAATTTACAAAGGAAAATAAAAGAGAATTGTTTTATTTATTTAATGGTAAAGATTACATGTCAAACTATTCTAACAATTATATTAAGAAAAGAATGGTAAATTAAAGTAGAGATTAAAATGTAGGGACATAACCTTAACCAACTTTAATGTAGTAAAGTGGTCATTTGGTCATGTCCCAATTGATGGGGATTGCATACATTACTAAGACATGTAAAATGAGAGAAGAAGAATAAAGTACCTTAAGAAAGAGGACTCCAAACTTGGACTTGAAAATTGTGTTGTTGTAGGGAAATTGTTGTAGAACAATTTGTGTAGAGTCTTGTTGTTAAGAACTCTTGTTGGGAGAATTTGTGTATAGTGTAGTTTGTGAATCAAAGTTGAGGTCCAAAAAGAGAGTCCTAAAAGTCTAGAGTTTTGGCTAGAGAGAAAATGTTGAGGTGCTTTTCTAAGGTAGAAATGAGAGGTTTTTATAGGTAGAAAAGAGAGGGAAAGGTTGGAGGGAAAATGATGAATCCATGTGAGATGGAATTGACCAATAGAAAATAAGATAAATAAAATAATAAATGAAATAAATAAAAGAAAATCAAATAATAATAAAAAGAAATATTTTGTTTTTAAGAAATGGCTAGAATAATGGGATTGGAGGTTATAAAACTAGGGGGGGATGAATGTGGAGGTAAAAAGAAGCTCTTTTGTGATCAAAAAGAGATGTTGTAAATAAGAAAAGGGAGGGAAATAAGGTGCAATCCGTTACTGCCATAATGGGAGGCGCGCGAGTCCCGCTTGAGGGGCGAGACGCGCGCGCAGCCCACAAACAGTGTCGGAAGCGCCCGCGGGTGGAAAAGACAGAATGACAGAAATGACTCTAAAGTTAATTCTGTTATGCAGTTTTGTCCAAAACTAACAGAATCAGTTAGGAACTTAACCGAAGTAACAGAAATTAACAAAAATAAGTTAAATAAAAATACTATGTATGCAATCGGGGTGAGAGGTCCAAAGCGGGGTGTCTACAGAGCCCCTCGGCAACGTGTATTGCGAAGCAAAACGCGTCGACGAAAGAAAGACAACCGCCGAGGACATCGTCAAGAGAAAACAAAGACTCGATGTAACGCCCATCCTTAATCTCGTTAAGTATTTGACTTATTGTTAAATACTTGAACATGCATATTATGTGCTAGTTTTACTTGGTTTAATTTCTTAACTGCTTTAGATTATTAAGGTGGTTAAATGTCTAGTTTTGACTTTTGGGTCATTTGTGAAAATTTGACTTTAGGGGCCTTTTTGTTAAAAGTGAAACTTGAGGGGCCTAAGTGTCATTTTTCGAAACTTGAATGTTTATCTTGTTTTGGGTTTGCCTGAGAAGGCATTTTACCCAATTTCTTCTCGTTCTTTCTCTGTTTCAAAGTTAGGGTTAGGTTTTTACCCTATTCTCGACTCCTCGAGCGTAATTATCCCTCCGTTCTTGATTCTGATCCCGTATAAATATTCGTGGCGTTGAATAGAGCGTTCCAGGCCGAACATAAATTAATTTGGGTAAACTTGATTTCGGACTAGGTAAGTTATTAGCTTCCCCTTGCTTGTAATAACATGCATATATGTTATTCCCGATACTTGTGCTTGTCAATTTCGTGTTTGGGGTGATTTTTGTGATACTTGTAATTTTAGGACAAAGGGAGTATAACCCTCTGTGTAAAATGAGGAAATAACTTGAAAATAATAGTTTGAATATGTTATGCACTTTTGGGATTGTTAAAATGTTAGTAGAAAGTTAATCCTACGCTTGGGACGGAGAATTTTAAGCCTGGAAAGAAATTTAGTGTTTGCGGAAAATTGTACCAGGCGCCCGCCCACATAGGTACCAAGCGCCCACCCATTTCATCAGAAGTTTTGGGTTTCAAAAGTGCTATAATGAGCGGCCGCCCGGTCCATTGTAGGCGCCCGCCCGGTCCCCTGTTTCAACAAAAGTGTTTTAAATCTAAATTGAAATGAAAGCTTACCCTTCCTAAGGCATATAGCCTTAGTATAAGATGTCCTAGCAAGTGTATATATACCTTTTGGGGCATTAGAAGTTGGCCTTGAACATGAGTGCTTATTGAATTAAAATGAGAACTTAAGTATAAGAGTAGTAACTCTTCTTTATGTCCTGAAAGTACTATGATCAAGTACTAATGTGTTATACTTGTCTTGAAACCAATGATTGTGCACCTTAGGGGCATTAGAACAAAGTTTTAGACTTGAACATCCTAAGAATAGGATTGGGATTTTGTAAGAGTAAATGTATAACTCTTATACATGCTTGAATGTCCAAATATTGTAGTTATAACTTGAAGTATAAGACCATAAAATCTTGTACATGACTTGAACATCCAAAGAATTGGATTAAGACTTGAATATAAGATAATAAAATCTTGTACATGACTTGACGTCAATATATATGTATGGTAATGAACTAGAAAGTGCTATGCACAAGCACTAACTTGTATGAGACATGTTCTTGTTGTATGTGTGCAAACATTGCATATAGTTGCTTGATAACAAGGTGACTTCTTGATTACTTGAATGTTCCTTGTTGAGCTAGTCCACTACTTTTGGATTAGTTCTTCTCCCGTAGTTCAAGTAAATACCTACTTGTACATTCTTGTGTGAGTCCAGCTGGTTCTCCTTGCTTGTTCGGAAATATATAGGTTCACGCTTATCGCGAGAGCTGGGGCTTAAGTGATAATCGGGTCCCTATGTATTTGCGCTTGACCCCTTACTACCGGCCATAGTAAGGGCATAGCTTCCTTGGTTGGAGCAATACGCCTGACTTAAGTGAATGCTAAACTCTTGAACACCTCGTGAGTCTTGATCTTGGGAATGACACTGGTTACTGGGTCATCTTATAAAAACTGCTTATTCAGTTTCTCGCCAGTTTCTTGTTATTGATCGTGATTGTCAAAGTAATAAAAGCTACGACAACAATGATATTCTTGGGAGGAATAAGGAAGGAAGCAATATCCTTTATAACTTGCTTGTTTAGCCTTATGTGCTACTTGATGAGTGGCTTAGCCTCTCATATACTTGTTACTTGATGATACTTGATATATGATTACTTGAGTATCTACTTGAATTGCATGATAACATGTCATGTAGTTGCATCTAATAGCTTACTGAGGTTTATCTCACCCCGTTCCTTGTTTATTTTTTTTCCTTAGATCAAAGGAAGGCTAGTGATAGTGCGCAGTGAGGCTCGACATAGCAGGGAGCTTACTACGCAGGTGGTTATTCTTTTGGGAATTGTGGTCCTTTTACATTTTGGTGAGGACGATGTATTATGGGTTATGTAACTCAGTATTTTGGGTAGACTTGTTATCTCTTGTTTTCTTTAGACATCTTGTAATGCCAGCATATGAGCTAGGCATGTTTCCGCTGTGTATAATCATGTTTGGTTTAAATTTTCTTGTCTAGAACTCGTGGTGTGAGCTATCTTAGCTCCTTACTCTAGAGTATATATATCATGTCAGTTTGTTATAAACAGTTGTCATCCAGTTTCTTGTTAGTTTCTTGATTCTCGTTAGTCACGCGCATCCGGGTTCGAGGTTCTATTAGGGGATCCCAGGACCTGGGGGCGTGTCAGGTTGGTATCAGAGCTACCCTGGTTTAGCTACCCTGTTTAGCTACCTTGGTTTGCTCTAAGTCTGGATAGGGTCTATGGCCTAGGTATGGGTTAGTCTTGGGGTGTTATTAACGCCGAGTGTTTACCTACAGGTACAATGAGTTCTGAAGGTACAAGTGGCAGTAATCAGCTGAGATCTATAACTCCTCAAGAAGAGATGGTTGATAATATAGACTGGGATTATCCTAATCGACTTACAAGGTTCTTGAAGTTGAAACCTCATAGCTTTGACGGGGAATTTGATGCTAAGAAGGCAGAGGAGTGGATTGAAAGTATTGAGAAGATCTTTACAGCCTTAAGATGTGCAGGAGGTGATAAGGTAACCTTTGCAACCTTTAAACTTGAGAAAGCTGCTGAACATTGGTGGCAAGTTCTGAATAAGAGCTGGGAACTGGAAGGGGTACTACAGACTTGGGAGAATTTTCTTAAAGCATTCAAGTCACAGTTTATTCCAACAGTGGTCCAAGACAGAAAAGAGATGGAATTTCTTAATCTGGAGCAGGGAAGCTTGACAGTGGGGCAATACTCAACCAAGTTCACAGAATTGGCGAGGTATTGTGATCACTTAGTTCCAAATGAAGCCAAGAAGGCACAAAGGTTTGTGAAGGGATTGAGGACTGAGTATAGGAAGCAACTTCTTTCTCTACAGCTTACTAGTTATCATCAAACAGTGGAGAAGGCTTATGCTATTGAAAATGACATTGAAGAACACAAGGTGAAGTTGGGAATAACCATGACAGGTCGTGTATCAGAGAAAGCACAGGGATCTGGTTCTAAGGGTGGTAAATCTAGCCGCCAAGATCATCGATTCCGACAACCATCTGAAAGTAAAGGTAGTGTTTCAACTGGTTCGAGGACAACAGTCCACGGTCCCAGGAGAGTATGTGGTTATTGTTCGAAAGAAGGCCATTCTGAAGACAAGTGTTGGCTAAAGCAAGGAAGATGTTTATCTTGTGGTGAAACTGGGCACTTTATCAAGAATTGTCCTAAAGGAAAAGGAAATCAAGTTGGGGGTACAAGTCAACAGGCCTCAGGTACTAAGAGAGATAGTGGGGGTCGACCTAAAGTTCAGGGTCGAGTGTTTGCTCTAGATCAGCAGGGTGTAGCTGAGTCTTCTGCGGTCATAGGAGGTACTATATTACTTTCTAGTACGAGAGCGCGAGTCTTGATATATCCAGGCTCATCTCATTCTTATGTGGCATCTCATTTTGTGTCACACTTGCACGTTCTTCCTGATTTTATGCCTTATGTGCTAGAAGTATCTTCCCCTATGGGAGATTGCATGTTTGCTTCTGAGGTTTACAAGAAATGTGAGGTTCTTGTGGGTGATCATGCCCTTCTTGATGACCTAGTCGTGTTACCTATAAGGGACTTTGACGTGATTCTTGGCATGGATTGGCTTTATGTGCATCATGCATCTGTTGATTGTCATTGAAAAGTAGTAACTTTTTCTATACCTGGTTTGCCTGATTTTACCTTTGAAGGTGATAGGCCTTTATGTGCTATACGTGTTATTTCTACTTTAAAAGCTGGGAAACTTTTATCTCATGGTTGTGCCGGGTATCTTGCATGTGTGTTTGACCAGAGTTTATCTGTTCCCAAGATGGAGGATATTCCTATTGTGTCTGAATTTTCAGATGTGTTCTCTTCTGAGTATAGCATGCCACCTGATCGAGAGCTTGAGTTCTGTATTGAGTTATTACCAGGTACAGCACCAATCTCTAAAGCACCTTATAGAATGGCTCCAGCTAAGTTGAAAGAGTTAAAGACACAGCTTGAGGAATTACTTGAAAGGGGCTTCATCAGGCCTAGTGTATCACCGTGGGGTGCACCAGTGTTATTTGTCAGAAAGAAAGATGGGACTCTGCGATTGTGTATTGATTACAGAGATCTTAATCAGGTAACCATAAAGAACAAATATCTGTTACCTCATATTGATGACTTGTTTGATCAACTTCAGGGTTCAGTAGTGTACTCGAAGCTTGACTTGAGAAGTGGTTATCATCAGTTGAAAATCAGATCTGAGGATATACCAAAGACAACTTTTCGTACCAGGTATGGGCATTATGAGTTTATTGTTATGCCATTCGGTTTGACAAATGCTCCAGCTGTATTTATGGATTTTATGAACCGTATCTTCAAGCCATATCTTGATTGTTTCGTGGTGGTATTCATTGATGATATTCTTGTGTATTCTAAATCACGGACTGAGCATGATCAACATCTCAGAGTGGTATTGCAAGTTCTTCGTGAGAAACAATTATTTACAAAATTCAGCAAATGTGCTTTCTGGTTAGAAGAGGTTTCATTCTTGGGACATGTTGTGTCTGCTACTGGTATTGCAGTAGATCCTTCCAAAGTTGAAGCAGTTGTAAAATGGAAGAGGCCAACTACAGTGACAGAGATCCGTAGTTTCTTGGGCTTGGCTAGTTATTATCGGAGGTTCATTGAGGGATTCTCCAAGATTGCTACTCCATTGACTAATTTGACTCGAAAAGCTAGTTCTTTTGAGTGGAATGACAAGTGTGAAGCAAGTTTTCAAGAGTTAAAAAGGCGCTTGACTACAGCTCCAGTCTTGGCTTTACCTAGTGGTTCTGAAAATTTTATGGTTTATACTGATGCTTCTAAAGAAGGATTGGTTTGTGTTTTAATGCAAGATGTCAAGGTAATAGCTTATGCTTCTCGGAAATTATCTCCTTATGAAAATAACTATCCTACTCATGATTTAGAGTTGGCTGCGATTATTTTTGCTTTGCATAAATGGAGACATTACTTGTATGGAACCAAATTTAAGGTCTTTACTGATCACAAAAGCTTGAAGTACTTGTTTTCTCAGAAAGAGCTTAACATGAGACAGCGTAGATGGATGGAGAAATTGAAGGATCATGATTGTAATATCCTTTATCATCCAGGGAAAGCAAACGTTGTGGCAGATGCACTGAGCAGAAAGACTTATATTTCTTGCTTGATGATTCGTGAATGGAAGTTGTTAGAAGACTTGTGTGATTGGAGTCCTTGTGAATCAAATCATGGAATTATTCTTGCTAATATAAAAGCTACTTCAGATTTACTCCAAAAGATCAAAGAAGCTCAGGTAACTGATTCTGAATTGCAGAAAATTATTAGTGTAATGAATGAAGGAAAGCAACCAGATTTTTCTTTCAACAATGATGGAATTCTTACCTTTCGAGGCCGAGTTTGTATTCCAGTTGATCTTGAGATAAAGAAGAAAGTTCTTGAAGAGGCTCACAAAGCCAAGTATACTATTCATCCTGGAAGTACTAAAATGTACCAAGATTTGAAGAAACATTTCTGGTGGAACAACATGAAAAGAGAAATTGCTGAGTATGTGTCCAAATGTTTGACTTGTCAACAAGTAAAGGTGGAACATCAACATCTAGTAGGTTTGTTGCAACCATTAGAAATTCCAGAGTGGAAATGGGAGCATATTACGATGGATTTTGTGACTGGTTTGCCACGTACCAGACGAGGCCATGATGCTGTTTGGGTTATAGTGGATAGAATGACCAAGTCAGCTCACTTCTTGTCTGTTTTCATGGGATATTCATTGTCTCAGTTGGCATCTTTATATGTTCAAGAGATAGTTCGACTCCATAGAGTTCCTGTGAGTATTGTATCTGACAGAGATCCTCATTTTACTTCTCGATTCTGGCAGGCTCTTCAGTTTGCCATGGGTACTAAATTGAATTTCAGTACAGCTTTTCATCCCCAATATGATGGGCAATCTGAGAGACTTATACAGATTCTCGAGGATATGTTACGTACTTGTGTTGTGGATTTCAAAGGCAGTTGGGATACTCATCTTCCTTTGGATGAGTTTTATAACAACAATTATCAGTCTAGTATTAAAATGGCTCCATATGAGGCTCTTTATGGCAGAAAATTTCAATCTCCTATATGTTGGGATGAAGTGGGAGAAACTAGACTCTTGGGTCCTAAAATGGTTCAACAATCAGTGGAGAGTGTGAAACTCATCCGAGATAGATTGCGCACAGCTCAGAGTAGACAAAAGAGTTATGCAGATCATCGTAGAAGGGATCTTGAATTCCAGGTAGGTGACTTTGTATTCTTGAAGGTCTCTCCTCGTAGAGGTATAAAGAGATTTGGGAAGAAAGGAAAGTTATCTCCTCGTTATATCGGTCCATTCGAGATTCTTGAAAGAGTTAGGAAGTTGGATTATAGAGTGGCTTTACCACCTTCTTTATCTGGTATTCATGATGTATTCCATGTATCTATGCTTCACAAGTATATGGCGGATGAGTCGCATGTTCTTGAGTATGAGGCTATTCCATTTCAGCCTGATTTGTCTTATGAGGAACAACCTGTTGAAATTCTTGACTGGAAAGAGCAAGTCTTGCGTACCAAAAGGATTCTTATTGTGAAGGTCCTTTGGAGGAATCATGAAATAGAAGAGGCTACTTGGGAAAATGAGAAAGAGATGCGAGATAAATACCCTAGCCTATTTGAAAATTTTGGTAAGTAAAATTCGTGGGCGAATTTTCTTTAAGGTGGGGAGGATGTAACGCCCATCCTTAATCTCGTTAAATATTTGACTTATTTGTTAAATACTTGAACTTGCATATTATGTGCTAGTTTTACTTGGTTTAATTTCTTAACTGCTTTAGATTATTAAGGTGGTTAAATGTCTAGTTTTGACTTTTGGGTTATTTGTGAAAATTTGACTTTAGGGGCCTTTTTGTTAAAAGTGAAACTTGAGGGGCCTAAGTGTCATTTTTCAAAACTTGAATGTATATCTTGTTTTGGGTTTGCCTGAGAAGGCATTTTACCCAATTTCTTCTCGTTCTTTCCCTGTTTCAAAGTTAGGGTTAGGTTTTTACCCTATTCTCGACTCCTCGAGCTTAATTATCCCCCCGTTCTTGATTCTGATCCCGGATAAATATTTGTGGCGTTGAATAGAGCATTCCAGGCCGAGCAGAAATTAATTTGGGTAAACTTGATTTCAGACTAGGTAAGTTATTAGCTAGTCCTTGCTTGTAATAACATGCATATATGTTATTCCCGATACTTGTGCTTGTCAATTTCGTGTTTGTGGTGATTTTTGTGATACTTGTAATTTTGGGACAAAGGGATTGTTAAAATGTTAGTAGAAAGTTACTCCTACGCTTGGGATGGAGAATTTTAGGCCTGGAAAGAAATTTAGTGTTCGCGGAAAATTGTACCAGGCGCCCGCCCACATAGGTACCAAGCGCCCGCCCATTTCATCAGAAGTTTTGGGTTTCAAAAGTGCTATAATGAGCGGCCGCCCGGTCCATTGTAGGCGCCCGCCCGGTCCCCTGTTTCAACAAAAGTGTTTTAAATCTAAATTGAAATGAAAGCTTACCCCTCCTAAGGCATATAGCCTTAGTATAAGATGTCTTAGCAAGTGTATATGTACCTTTTGGGGCATTTGAACTTGGCCTTGAACATGAGTGCTTATTGAATTAAAATGAGAACTTAAGTATAAGAGTAGTAACTCTTCTTTATGTCTTGAAAGTGCTATGATCAAGCACTAATGTGTTATACTTGTCTTGAAACCAATGATTGTGCACCTTAGGGGCATTAGAACAAAGTTTTAGACTTGAACATCCTAAGAATAGGATTGGGATTTTGTAAGAGTAAATGTATAACTCTTATACATGCTTGATTGTCCAAATATTGTAGTTATAACTTGAAGTATAAGACCATAAAATCTTGTACATGACTTGAACATCCAAAGAATTGGATTAAGACTTGAATATAAGATAATAAAATCTTGTACATGACTTGATGCCAATACATATGTATGGTAATGAACTAGAAAGTGCTATGCACAAGCACTAACTTGTATGAGACATGTTCTTGTTGTATGTGTGCAAACATTGCATATAGTTGCTTGATAACAAGGTGACTTCTTGATTACTTGAAGCATGTTCCTTGTTGAGCTAGTACACTACTTTTGGATTAGTTCTTTTCCCGTAGTTCAAGTAAATACCTACTTGTATATTCTTGTGTGAGTCCAGCTGGTTCTCCTTGCTTGTTCGGAAATATATAGGTTCACGCTTATCGCGAGAGCTGGGGCTTAAGTGATAATCGGGTCCCTATGTATTTGCGCTTGACCCCTTACTACCGGCCATAGTAAGGGCATAGCTTCCTTGGTTGGAGCAATACGCCTGACTTAAGTGAATGCTAAACTCTTTAACACCTCATGAGTCTTGATCTTGGGAATGACACTGGTTACCGGGTCATCTTATAAGAACTGCTTATTCAGTGAGGCTGGACATAGCAGGGAGCTTACTACGCAGGTGGTTATTCTTTTGGGAATTGTGGTCCTTTTACATTTTGGTGAGGACGATGTATTATGGGTTATGTAACTCAGTATTTTGGGTAGACTTGTTGTCTCTTGTTTTCTTTCGACATCTTGTAATGCCAGCATATGAGCTAGGCATGTTTCCGCTGTGTATAATCATGTTTGGTTTAAATTTTCTTGTCTAGAACTCGTGGTGTGAGCTATCTTAGCTCCTTACTCTAGAGTATATATATCATGTCAGTTTGTTATAAACAGTTGTCATCCAGTTTCTTGTTAGTTTCTTGATTCTCGTTAGTCACGCGCATCCGTGTTCGAGGTTCTATTAGGGGATCCCGGGACCTGGGGGCGTGTCACTCGTTAAAACATGAATTTGGAATTTGCGAAGGATAGGGGTGCGCTCCCTGTGTGAGCGGCTTTATTGATATAAAAAGGATATGGCGGGATCCGTTTGCTGAAGCGGGATCCGTTTGCTAAGGCGGGATCCGTTTGCTGAATGCGGGATCCGTTTGCTGATGGCGGGATCCGTTTGCTGGTACGGGATCCGTTTGCTGGTACGGGATCCGTTTGCTGGAGGCGGGATCCGTTTGCTGGAGGCGGGATCCGTTTGCTAAGGCGTGATCCGTTTGCTAAGATGAGATAGATCCTGCTAACTATGTGGAATTACCAAATGAAGGTGAAAGGGATTCTGCTTCACCTCCTGAGTACAACTGTGAGCTTCATGCCAAGGAGATGATGAGTTCAAACTGGTACACAACCAGCGTCTCTATTCCTACTAACAGTTTTGGCCAACAGTTGTTTCCTCTTCATCAGCCAATCAGGTCCTTCTGATCCACTCTTCAATAGGAGGAAAGGGAAGGCTCCCCGGGTGTCCAAGATCAAGGTAAAAGGACCTGTTTATGAACCTCTACACTACTTACCTGAGAAGATAAAGGTTGGAGGCAAAATTCACCTGCCTGGTCCCACTCCTAAGGAGGTTTTCATCGTCACGAATAGTTGGATGAGAAGGTGCATGATGATTAATGATAAACTTCATGATATACTCGAATTCCGGGCTACTGATCCTCGTAGACTGTTGTTTTTAGTAAAATCTGCTGCTCTTGCCCTGACCTTGCCGATATTTCACCCAAGACAGTGTGCTGATCATTTGGTCTACACCTCTAGGCTGATGAATGCCAAGTTAATGGCTATGATCCTTGAAGGACGGGCTTGTCTTAATCTACTTATGGCTATCTTTCTGTCAATAGAAGACAATGGTATTTTGCATTTACCAGAGGATTGTTCTGTTGTTATTCATCCTGATTTTCCTATGCCGATTCCCCGTGCCGATGTATTTGCTGCCGATCTTATTGCTTCCACCTCTGTTCCGGATGCATTTCTTCTTGCTGATGCCGATGTTGCTTATGCTGATTTTCTTCAACAATTCCTGCCTCTGCCTCCCGCTTCAATTCCTGTTCCTCTTTCTCCATTGATGATCATTCTTTCCTCTGATGACGAGTTCCCAATGGAAGATTCTGCTGTTGTGCTTATAGAAGAGGCTGACTTACTCAATGAAGATTTTGTGCCATCTCTAATGGTACAATCTGCCGAGAGTTTTGCTTTGCCAATTACCATTGAGAAACCAGTGGTAGTAAACAGCCTCTATGAATTCATACGCTTTAAGGAAGGTGACTTTTCAAATCAGCAAGTGCCTGCCACTCATGCTGATGTCGGTGATTTGGGCCTTTCTCTTGCTGACCTGATTAAGGAGACTCGTTAGGATCTGGCTAAGCGGATTCTTAAGTCCAATCAGGAGGAGAAAAGTAGAAGAATCAAAGACTTGAAGGAACTTCTTGCTGATAAAGAAACCAGGCTGGTTACTCTTTCTGAATCCTTGGGAACTACAAATTCCATTCAGCAGCAACTTGTTGATAACCATAGGCTGCATATCAGAGATATGGAGAAAATTGAAAAAGAGCTATCTGTAACCAAGACTGCTCTTGCTGATGCTCATCTGAAGATTGCTGCTCTTGAAGCCAACAACAAGATGCTGACTGAGAGATTGGAAAGTGCACAGAGAATACAAAAGAGGAAAGCTGACAAAGAGGCTGCTAGAGCAAAGAAAAAGTCCAAGCGTATTGGATCTACATCAAAGGCTGCTGACCAGCAAGAAGACCCTCCCGCGTCTTGAGTCAATGTAGCCAATGATATAGATATACTGAAGACCTTCAAAGATATATCCAACAAATTATTTGCTAACATTTTGTTTTTGTGTATGCTTATGTTTATGTTATGCTCTTGTAATATATCTGCTTCTATTCATGCTAACTTTGTTTTGCAGATTATTATTTCTCTGCTGATCATTGCTATCAGCAATTATTTTTCTCTTTCTATCTTATTTATTTTATTTCTTTTACCTTTACTAAGACATCAAGTGTGACTTGGCTTAGGGAATGATAATAAATAGACATTCCTTATACATTCTTTTACTAAGATAAGATAGATGTTCTTGGATAGGGTGATTGGACTTAAGCAATCAGGAGGAGATTGTTGTTCAAATATATGTATAGGACATAGAACTGCTTAATCCCAATCATAGTTAACACTTAGGATCCCCCAATTTTATTAGAACCTTTATAGGGTACCATTAGGATTCTTTGTGACCAGCACAGGTGTATAACAACTCTTCATACAAGGCAAACCAGCTAGAGGAAGCAAATCGGCAAGCCAACATCAAGTTGCTGATTAACGCCAGCATTCAAGTTACCGATAAACTTACATCTCAGTTAGACTCATCAATCAACAAGGACAGTCTGTACTTCACCGGTTGTCAGGTTTCATCATTCTACCTTAAAGTCAACCTTACTGATTGTCTTTGTCCTTTCGTACTGTCTTATCCGACAGTAGTTTATCTGCTCTGTCATAATTGTTGCGCTGTCTGACACATAGCTATTTTTAGCTATACTCTGTCTCTACTTGCTTTTGCAGGTAACCGGTTGAGATAAAGGGGTCTTTACCCATCAGACTTTTCCAAGCATGCGTGTACTCCATATCTTCGCCATTAATGCCAAAGATACCGCATTTAATGCTCCTTACCTAACTGGCTGGATATTCAAATTGAAAGCCTTCTTCCTCAAGACTCAAGTCTTTAACTCCTCTTATAAATAGAGGACTTAGAGCATTGAAGAAGGTTGGTGATTTCAAGTGCATTGAAGAGAATTGATGCATTCATTGAAGCTCAAACATTCCTTGTCCCAGAAATTAGACAATTGTTAGGACATACACTTGTGCACAAACTCATGAACATTGTCAGTATTCCCGAACTAGATTATTTTAAAGAATACGTTGCTTGAGTTATTCACACACCCACCTGAGTGAGATAAGTTCTCTTGGACTTGCCGCTCAAAAACACTTGGTCAGATTTGTATTACGATCCATTAGTGATCTCTAGAATTTAATCTTTGTTTCCGGCAAAGCCGCTCTTGTAATAGACTAGGGATATCTAATAGTTCTCTTAACCCAAATCCAAGTTCTGACCAAACTTGGTAGAGGACATAGCAGTATTTACACTGTGAACCTTTCTAAATCACTGTTCCCTTGTTACTTATTTTATCCTTGCCGGTTGGAACTCTATCACCGGCATATCTAACTTGTTCTTACTAATTCATTGTAACTTCTATTTACCAATCTCTTGAAACTGCATTGAACTTTTTGAAATCACTTTGTGTATAAACCAAGCTCTCAAAACCATTTCATACTGATTTTGTGAAAGTTAAACTAAGTCATATATTCTCCGCTGCGCCTACTGATAATAGTTTGCTAACTGATAAGTGACTTTGCTTTTATAAAGTGTTTCTTTGAAAAAGTTTTAAAAAGGCTATTCACCCCCTCTATCCTATTTTCCTACCAATTGGGCCTAACATAATGAGTCTTCATTAATGAGTAATTTTAAGATTAATTCATCATATAAAGATATAGCAATCAAGTGAAAATGGTGAATAAGACAATTTTCATGGAATTGATTTATGCAAGATTATGTCTCAGGTCTAGAGAGAAAAGAAATAAAGACTCTTTTTTTGGAACTAAAAGATTTAAACTGACTAGTCCGGGGTGGGCTTCTACTAAAGAAACAAAACTCGTCCAAGGTGGACTTTTGACTAAAGACACTCTAGAACCTACGAAGACTGAATGACTTCTTTTTTCTTTTTCTTTTTTTATTGTTTATTTAAAGGAGGTAGCCCCAGCGTGCTCTTTCTTGTTTGGACTTTGCTCACGCCCATGCATTCCTTTGGCGGGTGATGGTGTAACACCCCGAAAAATCTAATTCCCATAAATTATCAAAATGTCATAATTTACATCTCTAAAATACTATACAAAGCCTCATTACTAATAATTCTCAAATGCTCTATTAACTGCTCCGCCCCAATCATTTCATCCCGATCATCGCTTAACTGCAAAACTGAAACTGGAGGGGGGTGAGCTGGGGGGCTCAGTAAGAAAGGGGATACACAATATCACAGAAGCCAATGGAACACAAACACTAAATAACAATGTCCATGAAATTATAAATATGGACATGCCAATAAGACCCGTTTCATAAACCGAATAACTGATAAATCATACTTTACAGTCTGATGTACTAATTATATTCGGGTCCAGTGACTCAACGAAATTAACCGAATTGTTGGCCGCCCTAGACGGAGCCGGACCCAACACAAACACCATAACCGAGTCCACTGCGACCGTTACATAATTGGCTACATCGCAACTGTTCCATATAACAAATCTCATGATTGAGCATAATAACACATAAAACATGCTTTACAAATAACCGTAATATTTACGGACCAAATCCAATATCAACGCAATAATCAAGTGGGACCGAACAAATGATATACGTATCAATAATACGGAGTACTATGATAAGACGGGTATAAAAGAAAATGACACGGAATCAATACTGTGTAGTCTCCCTTACCTCAAAATAGCTACGGAGTAAAACAGAATAACTCACAATTCACCCGAATGAACCACACATGGTGTAATATCCCTGCTACCCAAACTTGTAGTTTGGTCATTGTTTTTCTTTCCCAACCATGCGAAGAGAATGCTGTCTATTTATGGTGGTCTAAAAATGAATGAGTCACCCCATTAACTTTATAATTCAAACACCTCCTGCCTAGTCAAAGAAATTGGTGTCAATCACATTTGCTATTATCACTAGACACGTCACCTAAATTATAACTCACCCATTTTTATTCTTACTGTCAACTTGCATGTTAGCATGGAAAACGCTGGGCCCCACAATTAAAATAACCCTTCACTTTTTTAAACTTAATCCATCTCATTTTTATTTTTTTTATATATATTTTTTAGATCCGTCCCAAAATATCGTGCTTAATTTCGGGATATCACAATCTACCCTCCTTAAAAAGAATTCGTCCCCGAATTCGACTTAGACTAAACCTTGAAAGTATTTACTCTCATATCCCAAGATCTCACCCGAGCTAGCTCACAAGCCTTAAAGTCGGGGTACCGCTCTGTTATCTGCAGACAGATGGCCAGTCAGAAAGAACCATTCAGATTTTTGAGGACACGTTGAGAACTTATTTAGTTGATTCTTAGAATTCGTGGGATATACTTTTACTTCTCGTGGAGTTTGCTTAATATATCGCTTCTTTTGAGATTTTGGAAAGAGCTGGAGATTGAGCTTATCATCTTGTGTTACTTCCTTCTCTTGAAAAGGTTTATAACGTGTTCCATGTGTCGATACTACGCAAATCTGTTTATGACTCTTCTCATGTATGTCTAAAGTTTTAGAGGATATTGAACCAAGTATGTCCTATGCGGAGCATCCAGTTCAGTTCAGGTGAGTGACTCTAAAGTTCAAGAATTGAGAACTAAAAGTATTCCTCTTGTTAGAGTTGTGTGGAGGAACCATAATGTGGAAGAATCAACTTGGGAGCTTCGGGAGGAGATTGAGAGGAAATACCCTTGGTAATTTGACACTGTTGGTAAGTTACCCTAAAATTCGGGACGAATTTTCTTTAAGGGGGAGTGATTGTAACGACCCCAAAACCCGTTCCTATTTATTTTATATTTTTGGAAATTTTAATTTGAACTTATGTATGCATTTTATGTGTTAGAAAATATTTTCATGACTTGCATATATTATTTGAGCATATGTGGTAGTTAAAGTGTTAGTAGTAATTTTGTTAAAAGAAATAAATGAGTTAGTTGAAACTTTAGAGTCCAAAGTGTAACTTTAAAGTTCGGGGGCTTATTTGCTCAAAATGAAAGTGGAAGGACCAAAGTGAAAAGTGTGAAAATATCTAAAGCATTCTTATCCCATTTCCTTTCTCTCTCTGCGTACATTTCAACTTCTCAAATTTTCTCGTTACTCTCTCTGTTCTGCGGAAAAAAAAAAGTAAGTTCAACCCATTTCGATTTAATTCTTTTTATTTGCTTACCCATTTTAAAAACTAATTATATAAAAATGATCAGGGCGTTGAGTAGGTCATTTCTACCAGAATAAAACATATTTTAGCGATACTTTTTCCGGAAATAGGTAAGTTACTAATTCCCCTTAAATAGTAAAATGGTCATATATTTGCTATATGTGTGATATGTGGTGAAATTATTGTGAAATGAATTTATTTGTGATACTTGTTTATTTGGGACAAAGGGAGTATAATTATACTGGGTAAGTGACTTGGTTTGTATGCAAGGGAGTATATGGAGTATGTTTATATTGTGAAAATATTAGTATAAGTGTGTGAAAGTATACTCCTATTTGTGGGACGGTAAAATATTAACTTGAATTAAATGTTAAATAAGTATATTATAAAATTATACTATTATTCTTGGTACGGGGAAATGAATGAAAGTAGCCCTAAATGAGTATATTGGTATATTAGAAAAATTATATTTATAATTGATACTAGTAATTGTTAATTTTGTGATTTGGGTAATATTTGTTATACTTGAAATTTTGGGACGAAGGGAGTATATAGAATTGGTTCTAGCTGGGTGTTGTAATGGTTTAGAAACCAAGTTGTAACCTTAATGAAAGTTACCAAATTTATGTAGTATATGTGTTATACTTTTGGGACGGAAGGAGTAAAAATGAACTAAGGAAAGAAATCTGGGATTTGGCCCAAAATGGGAGGGGGCGCGCGCACCCTAAATAAGGAGGCGCACGCACCCCATTGTTATCAACTAGGCAAAGTGTCTGATCAAGGGAAGCGAGCGCACCCTTTTGGGTGGGGCGCGCGCACCCTTAAGTGACCAAAAATTGTGAGGATCTGATGAAAGGAAGCGCGCGCACCCTATTGGGTGGGGCGTGCGCACCCCCCCTGTTTTCCAGGTTTGATAGTTTGTGTAATATGGGTATAAGAGGACAAATGTTTGTGTCGTCCTTGGGGTTGTTTAGGACCCAAATGTGAATGTGTATGACTTTTATGTCGTTGAGGAAAAAGATTGGGTTGTGACTAAATGTCCTTGTTATTGACTCTTTGTGAGAAATCTTTCGTGTGCATCTTGTGATGTATTTGGCTTAGTTCCTTCTTGGATTAAATGCCCCGGGTTTTGTTTAGCAAGTATTCATTACTGTGCTTCTTGTGAAAAGTCCAGCTGGTCTTGTTGTAGAGTCAGCCAATGGAAGAATTATAGTGGTACAGGTAAGTCCACTATATGGCTTTCCATTGGAGCTTCTGAGTCAGCCAATGGAAGAATTATAGTGGTACAGGTAAGTCCACTATAAGGCTTTCCATTGGGAGCTTCTGAGTCAGCCGATGGAAGAATTATAGTGGTACAGGTAAGTCCACTATAATGTTTTCCATTGGGAGCTTCTGAGTCAGGCGGTGGGAGAATTATAGTGGCACACAAGCCAAGTTCACTATAAGGTGTCCACTGCGCCTTCTTTGTTTCCCCAGTCCAGATTGGCCTTGGATGGGATGAATTGCTTCCTTTGGTGAGCACTTGGGTTATGACTTTGTGTCATATTTCCCTCTCTGGTTACATTGGTTCTATTAGTTATGGTTTGGTTTTCGGGATCCCGGCTTCAGCTATTTATGCTGCTCAGATGGTTTTCTCAGTTGGTTTTCTCAGATGGTATTCTCAGACAGTTATGTTATGGGGTAAACCTTGGCTTGGTATCCACCGGAGTGTGGGCTATGTGGTAATTGTGGTATATGAATTGATGTTATCTCTCATGTTATGTATTATATGCTATGTGATTACTTGTTGATATTGTTTCTTTATGATTATCATATCAGCATGTAACGTAGTTACATTTTAGTAGCTTACTGAGATTTATTCTCACCCTTTATTTGTTTAATGTTTTAGATAAGGCGGGTCTAGGGGATAGGACACTTGGCACTGGAGGACGTTGGAGTGGTAAGAGTTGGGACTTGGTTTGTTAAGGTTGCATTATGTAAATGTGAAACCTTTTGGGTAGAGTACCCGTACTTTCTGTTGTCTCACACCTATTTTGGATCATGTGGGTGTATGTACATTTGTTTAAAAGTTTGTAAGCCTTCGGGCTAAGTACTTTCGTTGTGAAAGTTGGTTGTAAAGTTTGTTTAAAGTTAAGTGAAGTCTTTGAACTTCAAGTGTGTTTTTGCTAAACTTTATAAAAGTACAATGAGAAAAATTTTCCTAAAATGTTTTATGACGTCTTCCGATCGTGTCCCGAGCGTGGGGCCAAGTTGGACCACGGGTCTGGGGCGCGACAGATGGCTCCACTATCAATGAGGCTTTGGATCTTCCTCTTTAATTGGAGGCAATCTTCAGTGTCATGCCCAATGTATTGGTGGTATTTGCAATATCTGGAGGGATCCAAGTCTTGTTTCACCATGAGGGGTTTATAGTTGAGTAAAGGAGACAACTTGCTTGCTTGAACTAGACCTTTGAAGAGTTTGGCTAATGGCATACCCAAGTCATCCTACTCCCGCCCGTCCTTCCTTTCACGAACCATCTTTGGGGGTGGTTTAGGTACCGGCATCCTTTATTGATGAGTAGTCATAGGAGGCATCCCAACGGGGAAAGTCGGTGGTGGCCCATACATTTGAAACTGAGCATGACGAAGAGTGCGGTTGAGGTACTCGTAGATTCCATAGACATCGGACCAGAGACGTTCCTCGGTGTCCTTTAGAGCCTTGTACATCTCTTTCGGAAGGCGGTCTGCTTGCTTGAGGAGGACAGTCTCAAAGTAAGCTTCTTGCTCATTGAGAGCGGTCCGGAAGAGGGTTGCTTGCTCATTGAGGATGGTCTCGAAGTGGAGCGCTTGTTCATCAAGAATGGCATCAAGGTGGAAAGTCGTTTCCGGGTCTTGGGTAGAATCATTGGTCACAACTTCGATGTTTCTTTCGGTAGACATGGTGTTGATTTCTATAAGAAAATATGTTGCAATTGAGTCTTTGGACTAAATTAGGTTCGCAATTAATGATAAGGCATCATTATGAAATCATATTTTTATGAAAAGACTCGATCTCTATATTTTCGAAATGCATTTTTTGATAAAAATTTGAAAGTTTGACCGGGCCGAAGTTGCCTACGTTCCCCTTACCATGAGGGAGAGGTCCCACACAATAAGAGGCTCAGGTCACCGTAGTTCGAGTCAAGTGAGAGATGATCATAAGGGTCAGTTTGGTAACGTACATATATTTTTGAGATAAAGAGTGACCTCGAGGGTCAAAAAGAGGGAGATGACTCGGTCCTTGGTCAAGTATAGGTGAGAAAAAAGGTGAGTGGGTTAGACTTAATTGAGTCTGGTACGGTTTGACTCAAGTTTGACCTAGGTAGGTCGAGAGGTTGGTCAAGAAAGATCGTGTCGATAATGGTGGGTTGACCTAGATGGGTGAAGGATATGTCGACCTCAATGGGAAGGGTTGGATTAACCTATATGGTGAATGGATCAAGATAGCGGGTTGAGTATGGGATAATTTAAGCGGGACAGACTTGGTTTGACCTAGGCGGGTCAAATGTAGGTTGGTTGACCTAGACGGGTCAAGTGTGAGTAGGGTGACCTATTTGGGTAGGTTGACCTGGGGAGGTTAGAGATGGACCTATAGGGATCAAATGTAAGGGGTAGTTTTAACCTAAGGAAGTCAAAGACAAACAAGTTGACCTACGTGGGTCAAGGACGGGTTGACCTAGGTAGGTCAGGACAACGGTGGGTCAAATATGATAGGTAATGACCTAGGCGGGTCAAAGGTTGACCTAAGAGGTCAAAAGTGGATAAGGTTGACCTAAGGGGTCGAATGTTGACCTAAGAGGTCAAAGGCAGATAAGGTTGACCTATGGGTCAAAGGTTGATAAGGTTGACCTAAGGGGTCAAAGGTTGAGAAGGTTGACCTAGGGGGTCAAAGGTTGACCTAAGAGTTCAAAGGCGGATGAGGTTGGCCTATGGGGTCAAAGGTTGATAAATTTGACCTAGGGGGTCAAAGGTTGACCTAAGAGGTCAAAGGTTGATAAGATTGACCTAGGGGGTCAAAGGTTGACCTAAGAGGTCAAAGGCGATATGGTTTTGACCAAAGCAGGTCGAGATGAAGGGTAGACCCAAATGGATCATAATGATGGGTAGACCTAGACGGGTCAATCGTAATGGGTAGGTAACCTAGATAGGTCAAGATGACGAGTTTTGATAGATGGACCAAGGGATGAGCGATGGACCTCGGAGGGTCCTAGAGTTCTCTTAGATGCAATGCACGTTTTATTTTACGAAAAGCTTTGCATTATTTACACCCTAATTGTTTGGTCCAAGGAGTGTCCTAATCTTTATGTGTGGGTTGACACGAGTAGGATAAAGGCTCCCACCACTCGCAAAGCGTACACGGTGAGTGGAGGAAACAAGTGTCTCGAAAAAGGGCGACATTAGCACCACCAATTTCTGCACATTGAATGCTCTGAGGGTAATAAGGGTTTGTGCAGTGCTGACACGGACTATTGGTAGTGTGTGGCAAGAAACTAATTCCTTTTAGGGAGAACAAGAGAAGTTTTTGATATTGTTATGCACGCATGTAATGCAAGAGAGAGAGAGAGAAATATAGATAAGAATAAACATCATGATAGTAACGAAAGTTAGACCCACTTAGTTTGAAACAGATTCAAAGCATTGTCCCCAGTAGAGTCGCCACTGTAAATACCCCTTTCCGATGATGCGACGCATGGAAAGTATCTTGTGATAATCATTAATAATAAAAGAGATATCCATAGCAACATAAAAATATTAGAGTCGCCACGCCGTTTTAATTATAGCCAAAACATTGAGAAAAAGCATGCAAATGGGTTCGGGGGTCAAATTACGACAAGAGAAGAATATTAAGCGTAAGCACTCCTATCTCCTGAATGATCGGTCTTTCTATCATGATGCGGTGTAGGTTGTGTGCGGTGTTTAGAGACTGGATCCGAAGATTGCCTACGTTTCTCTCAATGTGAGAAGCTCAGGTCAGCGTAGTTCAAGAAGAATTTAGAATAGGCAGAAGATTTGGGATCATGCATATTGATGGGGAGATTTACCTAAAGATTAGGGTTTAGAAGTAGTTCCTAGATCATGTTCGGGTTGATGAACCCTAGATCATCATCGGCTATGAAATAACATATTAATCATGAAGATCGAAACCCTAAATCTAGCATAAATAAGGTTTTAATCTAAGAACATGAAGAACATGTGAAGAACATATTATGAACATATGAATATCACGAAGAACATATGAATAAACATGTAAGGAACATGAATATTATGGATCTACATCAAGAACATGGCAAGAATCATGAAGAAAAAGTTAGAAAACTTACCTATGTTGGCAAGAGCTAATCTTAGATATTCTTAGGAACTTTGAGCACTTTCTTGGATGCTTGAATGACTTGATTTGAGAGAAAATTCGTCACTTAGAGAGCTAAAATTCGGATTAGTATTGAGATCAGAATCAGGATCCTTAATTATGAGGCAAGGGAGGACCTTATATAGGGAATTAGCTGAGAGATCTGACGGCTGAGATCTACTGAGGCAAACATGGCCGTCTGGCCATGGACGAAAGTGGCCGCGTGGCCAGATACCAACGTGGCCACGTGGCCAAGTATCCGGTCTGACGTGATTTTCAAGCTAGGGTTTATTCTGATTTATGGAAACCCCATTTTGGCCATTTTTGGGATATTCTAGAATATTGAGCTATATTTTGAGAATCCAGGAAAAGTCTTTGCAAGGTTTCTAATTCCTATAAAGCCCTTGTATATTTGGGAAAACCCTAATAAACTCATTTTCAGATGGGGTATTAACACATCCCGATTTCAAATCGTGGACAATTTTATGAAGTGTCTTCCACATATCCTATTTGATGAATTTCGATCCAGTCTGAACGTCCCCCTTCCTTCTGCTGCAAATTGTGAGGGAGTGTTAGAATAGATGTATATTCGGTTAGAATAGATGTGTATTCTTTTGTATATCTCATCATATTAGGTATTATTTGAATTGATAGCAATCGACTTAGATTAGGAGAGGAGATCCTCTGTACCACTTCCTGTGTACCATTGTGTACCACAAGTGATCCAATGGTTATAAGTAATTAAGATATAAATGATTATAATGTCAAAAGTAGTGCATAGCCGTCAGATAACTTGTGGTACACAAGTGGTACAGAGGATTTCATCTCTTAGATTAGGCAATTGTATCCCATAATAGGAGGATCCATAATATTCTATAGTCTTGTATATATTGTTGACAAGAGGAATGAAAAGGCACAAAGTCTATTTCTTTCACTTGGGTGAGACGTCTCACCTTGTAAGACGGATCCACCCATGAAGAGCAATGCTAGGGGCACAAAATAAGGTCACAAAATCTTGCTTACAAAATGAGGTGGCGATATTTAATTTGTTGCATCGATAATGGACCCGCCACTCTCTAAATAAAAACACCAATAAAATCATTACACCTAGGATTTTGTGAGCAAGTTTTTGTGACTTTTTTGTGCCCCTAGTATTATTCACCCATGAATCTTACCCGCGCCCGCCCAGCTCACCCGTCCGCTCCAGCCTCGTTCTCCCTCCAAATCGCGACACGTGTCATTTCAAAAAAAAAAAAAACTCCAATAACTTTAAAATGAAATATATTGATATTTTGAAGTCGGAAAAATAATCAAAAATAACGTTGTGTTGAGATGAATAAAACTAGATAGGTCATGATACGTTTGTTTTTTTTTGGTTAATGACAATTTAGGGCCTGAACTCCAGGGGGTGCGTCTAAAAGGGGTCTCGGTTTTTTTTCCCGCTAGATCAGGGCTTCAAATGTGAAATTTTCGCCAGTTAAGGGCTTTTTGATGGAAATCGTTAGAAAAGTCAGTTAAGTGCCATGTACATGGCACGTGATTGTAAATCTGGATGAAATTGAAATGAAAATTTGTCAAAAAGGGTCAAACTGTAAATTTTAAAATTTGAAGAGTTACATCAACTTAAAATAATTTCTTCGTTATACAAAAGCTTCCGTCGGAAGAAATGAGCAAATCGTCACCGGTCAACTTCGCTGTAGACGACAAAGACCTCGACGACGCCGCTCTCAGGGCCGCAATCGACTCCGCCGCTGCATTTCTCTCCTCATCCATCACCACTCCTAAATCCAAGCTCCCTCACCGTAAATCCCTCCAGTACTCTCCTATTCCTTACCCTTCCCCCTTACTCAACCTCCCCAAAAACCCTAAATCTCACCATCAAAGTCCCGACGGAGAAGTTCTTTAAGAGAATTGGGATGATAATCATGCGCACAACCACCACCGTCCGAGTAAGATCGCTCGATTGGAATTGAGAGAAACCAGTCCTCTGCCTCATTTGGCTATGGTGAAGCACGTGCAGCGCACGCCTATTACTCCCACTTCTCATTTTTCTCCTGAAGCGATGAAGCTGTCTGAGTATGTGTTTGATTTTGTTTGGTTGATTTCTCTGTTAATATTCGGTGGTGGGTGTGGTGGTTACAATAAGTGGATGGTGGTAGCCGGTGGTAGCTATGGTGGTTCTAAGTGGTGGAGGTGTTGGATGGTGGTGAACGGTGGTGGCTATAGTGATTTAAAGTGGAGGATGGGTGGCTGTTCATGGAAGATGATGAGAAAGGAAATGTTTTAATAATTTTTGTTAATAATTATTTTTATTTGATAAACAGGGTGGGCTTTCTTTCTTTCTTTTTTTTTTGTTTTTGTTTTTTCATAAAGATGAAATTTGATGGGAATAACTATATTTCTTTTTTTGTAAATAGTGATAATTACTTTATGTTGTTTTAAATTTGGTGAATGTAAAAAGTAATTTATTATGTTCATAGAATAAAATTTAAATTTATTTACAATTTTCTTTATTTTAAATTTATTATTTAGAAAATAATCTAAATCCTTTTATATTTAATATAGCTATTAGATTAATTTGTTTAATAATTTTGATTTTTTTAATAAATTTATTTTATATATGATAATTACTTAATTTATTATATACTTGATTATTTAGAAAAAGGATTATATTTTTTTAGGAAAAATATTTATTTCATTTTTAAACCTTTTGAGTTTCAAAAATTTCACTAAAACCCTTACTAACTAATATCATTACAAATCCATCAATTTAGTCGATCACGTGCCATGCACATGACACTTAACTAACTTTTCTAACGATTTCCGTCAAAAAGCCCTTAACTGGCGAAAATTTCACATTTGAAGCCCTGATCTAGCGAAAAAAAAAAACCGAGGCCCCTTTAAGAGGCACCCCCTGGAGTTCAGGCCCTAAATTATCATTAACCATTTTTTTTATTAAAAAAACATACTTTTTAACACAAAAAAATGAGCTGCTTTTCGTAAAAAATGTATCACGTTTTTATGAAGAAAGTAACAGTCTAGTCTTTAAAAAATAACACTTTATTGTAAGATGTAATGACAGTTTTGCAGATTTTTTTTTAAATAATATAATAGTTTTTCGTGGTTATAAAAAGTAATAATTGAAATGTAACAGAGTGCATATATGATCGTAATTTGCTATATAGATGAATGTAACAATTTTATAGAGTAAATGTTACATTCAACCTTTTTTAATTAATAAATTATTAAGTGTTTTACTTATTAAAATTTTCCACAATTGTTTTTGAACTACTAATTAAATACATTATGGAATAGAAACTGTTACAATTGCGAAACAAAAAGTTACATTCATTAATTATAAAATGTAACATTAGTTTTTGTAGTCAACATTGTGTTATCATTAATCTATTTTTTTTTTGTCAAATTGTAGTTATATTTCTAAATAAAAACCGTTACATATAAAAAAAAAGGTGTTATATTCCTTTATTAAAAGTATTATATTTGTTGACGAAAAAAAATTGACAGGAAAACAAAAAGTTGGAGGGCAAAAAAATAAAAAATAAAAAAATTGCCCGGCTTGGCAGCTGGCAGCTTGGTGACTTGTGGCTTGGCTCACTATGAGCAGTCTCATGCCGTGAGACGGTCTCACAGGAGACCGGCCTAAAAATACTCCAATTCAGAATGAATAAAAAGTTAAACGGAACACTTATTATGAATTTATGAAACAGAAAGAAAGAGTAATATGTTTCCTTTTTGTAACAAACATTGAAATCTCGGAGTCCTTTAAATTTGTTTCAATCTACGGAAATATTAAAACGATTGTCATAGGTATATAGGAGTCCGTTGTCACAGTATTTTTTATTTTTTTTAGACTGACACTAATGAAAAACCAATTTTTTCATCGCTTAGTGTAAAACAAGTTTTTCTTAAGACTGACTCGATTTTCAATGCATCAACAAATCTACAATTTTTTTCCCAAATATTTTTTGTATTCCCCTAAACAATAAACATGAAAAATTATTTACAGTAGTGTATTTAAGTATATAAAACCTGAATTCACTATTGATTTTTTTAATTATTTTCGTTGTATTTTCAATGCTTAATTTAATTAAAATATAGTTCATTTCATAATTTTATCTCAATTAAAGCTTTTACTATACTTGTAGTAATGAACAGCTTTCAGACTACTCAGGGGACAGACTCAGACATGTAACATGTCAATCTGTTTTAGGTGTTCCAATCCACCCTACAGCTTGTTACTACCACATTGAAACTTTTTTTGTTGGATCTCCACTCAGATAGATTGAGTTATTACCGCATGTGAATCAGATGGGGTTCAGTCTCATTCCCAACCTAGAATTTTTGACTCTTTTAATTTTCTCAGTTGTGGCATTGTTGTTTCAATGTATATAAATCACAGGAAAAGGCTTGCTGACTATAGGCAACTCGAACATAAGTCCTTAAAGCCGTTCAACCTGCAATCCAGTAGTGTCAAGAGCAACACTAGCTCAGCTACGAAGGTAGACCGAGACAATAGGGTTTGTTTTGTAGACCTCCGGGCAACTGCAGCTCTGCCTAAGGTAAAAACATACCCTGTACAACCATAACTCCCAGAGTTAGTGGCAATCCAAATAGCATCATTGCACCCTTAGAGTACAGCAGGAAATCTCCTATAATTCAGCCCAAGGGAAATGGTTCCCTTTAAGTACCTAAGTACTCTACTTAGAGCTTCCCAATAAGATCTATTAGGACACTTAGTATATCTTGACAACCTCTTAAATGAGTAGGATATACCGGTTTAGTACAGCTACCAAGATATTGTTGGAAATGGGTTTTAGAAATGTGGTTTGACCACATTTTGACCTGATTTCCAAAGTAATTTCATTTTATGTAAATGAAAACAAGTTGCAAAATTAAAATC
This sequence comes from Campanula takesimana, assembly GCA_026119855.1. Lineage (NCBI taxonomy): Eukaryota > Viridiplantae > Streptophyta > Magnoliopsida > Asterales > Campanulaceae > Campanula > Campanula takesimana. Next base: position 558,628 of record JAOWBW010000269.1, on the reverse strand, counting down.
TACATTTGGTGTAGATTATGAAAATGCATTTATTTATTCAAAACCATTTCCGGGTGAATGAGAAATTAATGCTTAAAGTGTGCAAATTTAATGAGTTTATGAAGAGTTGGAAATGTGGAAAGCCATGTATCCCACATTGATTGCAAAATGGAAAAGATGAGAGTATTTAATATAGCTCATCTTAAGTGGAGTCAATCAAGTGTGGGCTTCCTACCATACAAGCTAAGTGGACCTTTGGGCTAACCATGCAAGCTAGTGGGTAAATAAGTTAATTTTGGGCTAGCCCAAAATTGACCTATGACCCGCGAAGCGTGCGAAGGGCGGAATGGGTTGTTTAGGGCACACTTTGCACTTCGCATCGGTCGCGGGGAGCCTTTTTCTTTTGACAAAGTCAACGGTGGTTTAGGGCTTGGTAGGCTACACGCGGGTTGTGGGCCCGGCATGCATTGGGCCTGGAGCGACCCAGACCAATGAGTTTCACCGAGTGGATAAGGGCGCCAGTTCGGGTGGCGGTTGGACCGACCCGTGTCGGTTCGGTACAGATGGATCTGATACTGGTGCGGCCCGCCTGATCTAGTCCCTCCATTCCAATCTGATCTGACGGTGGAGATCACACCTGGTTGAATTGTGACTATTCCCAAAAGGCACCCCTGCCTCTTCATATACTATAAATTACCCCCCCCACCAGATTGACATTTCATTCAATTCCAATATCCAAGAGCTTTAGAATAATCTGAGAGAGAGTCATATTGAAGCATTATTCCCTTCATGTCCAGAAGTTCTGAGTATTAGTATTTGTTCGCCGAGTTCGTTAGTTTGAAGTGATTCTACTACATAAAGTTAAAGTCGTTGCATCTTAGAGAAGATTGCCGTTAATCAGTGAGCACCAGTGCGGGGAAAATTCTTCTTGCAGAGATTGTGTCCAACACAAGCCTCGACTAAAATCCGTCCCCATTTTAGTTTTAGTATTTTCGTCATTTTCAAGAAAGCCTTTAATTTAGATAACAATCGCAAGAAGAACTTTTTTGTTTTCTTGAAGAATGACAACCGATAACGACACCACTCAGTCCTCCGGGGTTAATCCCCGTCCGAATCCAGAAGTAACGAACCAGAATGTTACTCCTGCCCCTGCTCCGACTCACCCAGCTCATGGTGAGAAACCACCAAAGTTTACCGGGGTTGATTTCAAGAGATGGAAGCAAAATATGTTGTTCTACTTGACCACCGTCAGCCTTCAGAAGTTCTTGAAAGAGGACCCTCCTGAAGTACCTAATGATGATCCTGATCCGCAAAGGCGGGTTGCAAAGGAAGCTTAGGAACACTGTAATTTCTTGTGTAGGAATTTGTAGATACCTCGGGGAACCACGGCTTGGCTAGAGCGCGTGAATTACCTAGGATGTCTAATTGATTTTAAGAGTCGCCACCCACGTTTTAGAGGAACGCGAGAAAACCTAAGAAAATAGCATTTTTTATTGATTACGAAACCAAAGATTCTTGAGATGAGGGGTTCGGGGGTTAGGTGACGGAGTGGGAAGTACTTAAACACCCACTCCGCCCCGCTTACACGGGTATTGCTACTTTTGGTGTTCTAATACTAAAAAGAAAATTCCTTCAATTATTAATGTAAGAAATGCTAACAATTACAATGGAAAGAAAATGGAAAATATAAAGGAAATAAAAGAGAATTGTTTTTATTTATTAATTTATGCTAAAGATTACATGTAACAATTATACTAAACAATTACATTAAGAAATGGATAGGAAATTAAAGTAGAGATTGAAATGTAGGGAGATGACCTTGACCAACTTTAATGTAATAAAGTGGTCATTTGGTCATGTCCCATTTGGTGGGGATTGCATACATCTAAAAAGACATAAATAAGATAGAAGAAGAAGAAGTGTACCTTTAGAAAAGAGGACTTCAAACTTTGACTTGGAGTTGTTGTAGAGAAATTGTTGTGTAGAAATTTGTGAAGAGTTTAGTTGCTAGAACTCTTGTTGGGGAAATTTGTGTAGGGAGAATGGTGTAGAGTTTGTGTAGGGAGAAAGTTCAAAGTTCAAGGTCCAAAAAGAGAGTCCCCTTCCAAGGTAGAAGAAGTGGGTTTATATAGGTAAAAAAGAGAGGGAAAGGTTGGAGGGAAAATGATCAATCCATGTGAGATAGAATTGACCAATAGAAAATAAGATAAATAAAATAATAAAGGAAATAAATAAACGAAAATCAAATAATAATAAAAAGAAATATTTTGTTTTTAAGAAATGGCTAGAATAATGGGATTGGAGGTTATAAAACTAGGGGGGGGGGGTGAATGTGGAGGTAAAAAGAGGCTCTTTTGTGATCAAGAAGAGATGTTGTAAATAAGAAAAGAGAGGGAAATTGTAGATACCCCGGGGGGACCACGGCTTGGCTAGAGCGCGTGAATTACCCTAGGATGTCTAATTGTGTTTTAGAGTCGCCACCCACGTTTTTGAGGAACATAAGAAAACCTAATGTTTATGAGACTAAGTTTGATTTACGAAAACATAGATTCTTTGGGATGAGGGGTTCGGGGGTTAGGTTACGAAATGGGAAGTACTTAAACACCCATTTTGCCCGAGCAAAGTCGGTCTTGTTTGTTCATAATTCATTTTTAAAGATAAATGTGTTCTTCCTATTAAAATGATGATAAAAAGGGGTTTTAAAGTTTGAAATGTAGGGAGATGACTCCTAGGCCAAATCAATGTAATGAAAGGACCGTCGGTGTCATGTCCCAAATGGTTTTGGGTGATTGCACATTTGATTGAAGAAAAAAGAAGAAGAAGAAGAAGAAGAGAAATGTTTAAGACATTTACCTATAGTATCCTTCAAAGAGAACCTCTTGAAAAGCCTTAAAGAAGAGGTTGAATCCTTAGTTGAAGAAATCCCAAGAAAAAGTCTAGGAAAGAAGTGAGTAAAAGGTCTAAAAGTAATGATGTCCAAGGTCCCCTCCAATCGAGGGGTTTTTATAGTTGAAAGAGGACTGTTTTTGGAGCCAAACGGAGTCTCCAAGAAATCTTTCCCGGGCAAAATCATGTATAATGAGCAAGGGAGAGATTCTTGGGTAGAATCTGTAACTGACACACCCCAGAAGCGCGCGCATCCCACCTAGGCGGCGGAAGGCGCGCGCGTCTGGCCTCAAGGGGCGGAGGCGCGTGACTCTGAGAAGCAATTTTTGACAGAATGGACTAGAAAATTAGAACTGTTATTCAGTTTAGTCCCGGGACTTAATGGAGTCCGTATGGAACTTAACCAAAGCAACAGAAACTAATAGAGAACACTTAAAAGAGGGAGAAACACAAAATCAAGTGTGCAATCGGGATGAGCGGTCCAAGGCGGGGTGTCTACAGAGCCCCTCGGCGGCATGGATTGCGAAGCAAACGCACCAATGAAAGACAGACATCCGCCTAGGACATCACCAAGAAAAGGAAAAGACTTGATAAAAGCAGGAATTTGAAATTATGGGTGATAGAGGTGCGCTCCCTGTGTGAGCGGCTTTGAGTGATAAGGGTGCACTCCCTGTGTGAGCGGCTTTGCCAATAGCGGGATCCGTTTGCTGAAAGCGGGATCTATTTGTTGGAAGCGGGATCTGTTTGCTGATAGCGAGATCCGTTTGCTGGAAGCGGGACCTGTTTGCTGATAGCGAGATCCGTTTGCTGGAGGCGGGACCTGTTTGCTGATAGCGAGATCCGTTTGCTGGAAGCGGGACCCGGAGGACCGTTTGCTGAAGTGCGGGACCCAGAGGATCGTCTGCTGAAGTGCGGGACCCGGAGGACCGTTTGCTGAAGTGCGGGACCCGGAGGACCGTCTGCTTTGAATGGATGTAGATCTTGCTTGATGAGGAAACGGTGATTCTGTGGCTCACCCCGGACCAAATTGTTGTCGTGAGTCGTACTTTGATGTTGAATGTTTGACTTTGAATTTTGATGGGGTGCGAGCACAGTTGACTGCGGAGTGCTTTGTGCTGGGGATGAATTGTAAAAACTGATTCTTGAGAAAATAAAAGACACCCTACTTTGAGTGGGAGTTTCTATCTTATTTCAGTTTTTAGACATGCCTTAAGGGCGGACCAAATTAATGTGTGTCCAGCCGAGTGTTTGCTGTCGTCGTTTGAGCTTCTCTTGTTGCTGGGATTGATCTTTTCTGCAGGTTGAAGGCGCTAGAACGCCCGGGTGCTGTTCTGAACTGACAAAGGCTATTTCTGGAGCCTTCTTCTACCTGGGACGCGGGCGCTTCCTCTCTTGGAGACAGGACACGCGCACCTTGTAAACTGGTGTCGGGAGGCACGCGCCTCTGGGAGGCGAAATTCAGGGCCGGATATTTGCTGACCAAAAGATCCCCCAACAGCTATAATATCAGCTTCTGGTCGATAATTCGATTCCAACAGCCTTTTTTTGCCATTTTGAACACCATTTTATTGCCCAATTTTGCTTATAACCTTCTTTCCCATGGCCTCCAACCTTTATAGTCTTGGTGCCGAGGTCGTCAAGAGTTACGAGAAGGATTTATCGACATTCGTTTATTCTTTCAAGACCCATCCTAAAAATGCTTTCATCAAAGATTTCAGATTTCGAATTCTTTTTACTTTGCGAACATTGAAGCTGGATTGGGACTTGTTGAAGGCTACTGCAGCCTTCTGGGATTGTGATAGCCATGCTTTCAACTTTTCGGCTAATGAAATGGTGCCGACTGTCGATGATTTTGGGGTCATTTTGGGCATGTCTTTGGCCGGTCGGATTGCCGTCCTTAAGCATCACCGCGGTGTTGTTGATTCTTGGGTTGACCTTCTGAATCTCCCTATTGGAGAGGTGAAGAAGATGATGCATGGGACCGTTGTTGACATAACTGAGCTTCCGATGTTTTTCAGTTTGCATTCGGAAGATGTCGCGGTTCAGTCCTTTAAGAGAAATTCCATGGCTGTCTGCCTTTTCAGCGAGGTTTTGTTTGTCACTCCTCTGGGTACTGCGGATGCGCAGTTGGCTGAAATCGTGTTGCATGCGAAAGGACAGCGATTTAGCATAATTCCGCTCATTGTAGGAGAGACCTTGCATGGTTTGGACGAATTGCACCGTACGGGCGAGATGCGACGAGGAAGTCCCTTGATTTTGACCATATGGCTTCGGGAGCATTTCAGGCTTTATGCGTCAGATGGCGACCTTTCTCCTTTTGCTGTTCATAGGCGACGGATTGCTGATTAGAGATTTGACTGAAGAGGGTTGGAGGAGATTTTTTGCTTCTCGTCTTACAGCTGACGTTGAGTGGTGTCCTTGGGGTCTTCGCCCTTTTGTGGAGTGGACGTCCGTTTTTCAATACATGGTTTTACCCGGGTTGAGGGATTCTTCGTTTTACCAACCAGAACGGGTTCTGAGGCAATTTGGCCGTCAGCAGATAATTCCTTTTCCGAGGAACGGGAGGCTTCATCCAGTTTCTTATATGGGTTTGGACTTCTCGAATGAGCTTCAGTCGGCTTGGGGAGATGATCGTAACCGTTGGGCTTCCGCTCCATTACACCGGGGTAGTATTTTTCTTCCCGAGAGTTACTTGGATCATTTGCTTGGTACCGTCTACCGCGGCATTACTTGGGTAGATGCTCTTCGGACTGAGGTGCTAGGAAAGGACTTTGAGCCCAGCAGTGCTTTGAGGTACAAGGAAGCTGCTTCTGATGTAAACAACATTCTGACCGACCCTTTCAGTACCCCTTTGGATGACTTTTATGCTCGGAGGCGCTCTATTGCGCAGAAGATATCGGTCCGTATCAGTGTCCTAGGCCTCCCAAGAAGAGTAGGATTGATGGTCGTTCGGGTGGTCCTTCAAAGGTCAAGAGAAAATTAGATTTTTCCTAGTACCCCCAAGAGATTGCAATTAAAATAGACCAATTGTTTAGGATTTAATGTTTTAATGTCTTTTAATAGCTCGACATTTCCATTGTAATGATAAAAATAATTCAAGAAATGAATAAAAATTGCATCTCGGTAATTTGAAATGATTTGCGTATTTGTTTATGTTTTAGACCACACCCGAAGGTTTCCTACGTTCCTCCAGTGTAGAGCCTCAGGTCTCCGTAGATCAAACAAACGAAGACCATTTTTTTTTTTGTTTTTGTTTTGTGTGCACCCTGTTTTTTGCCTAGACCGCCCTTTCGGGTTTTCAATCTAGCGGGCTTCTTTTTTGCACGTGCTCTAATTTTTGCCTAGGCCGCCCTTGCGGGTTTTTAACCTAGCGAGCACTTTTTTTTTTTTTTTTTATGGTCTTCGTTTATTAGACGTAAAATCTCTTCAATTTGCCGAGGTTGACTTCCTTTGGCAGCTGATCTCCGTCTAAATCCACGAGTCGGACTGCACCGCCGCTTAGTATCTTCTTGACTACGTACGGACCGATCCATCGGGGTCCCCATTTTCCAAGGGGGTTCATGGCATTAGGAGGGTGTTATCTTAGGACCAAATCTCCCACACTGATGTTTCGGGGCTTCACCTTTTTGTTGAAAGCCCTAGCCATTCTTTGTTGATAGGCCTTAGTACGTTCGATTGCCCTTAGCCTTTTCTCGTCGAGTAAGGATATCTGTTCATATCCACTTTACATCCAATCTACTTCATTGACTTGGTTCTCGAGGAGGACCCATAGGGATGGAACTTCGAGCTCTATTGGTAGTACAGCTTCGGAACCATATACCAGTGCATAAGGAGTTTCTCCAGTCGTTGTCCGTATTGACGTGCGGTAGCCCCATAACGCTAGAGGTAGCTTTTCGGGCCAATCCCTTCCAGTGGAGGCCATTTTCTTCACAATGGTCTCGATTGTCTTATTAGCTGCCTCGACCGCGCCGTTTGCTTGAGGGCGATATGGAGATGACTTGTGCTTAGTAATCTTGTATTCTACCAGGAGCGCGTCCATCTCTTTCTCAAAGTGAGAGCCGTTGTCTGAGATGATCTCATGAGGAACGCCGTATCGGCACATGATGTGGGTTTTCACGAATTCGGCCACTTTCTTGGCGTTGAGAACTCGGTAAGCCTGTGCTTCGACCCATTTTGTAAAGTAGTCCACGGCTACTAGGACGAAAGATTGTCCATTGCTGCCAGTAGGGTGGACTTTACCAATGATGTCTATGCCCCAACAAGAGAAAGGCCAAGGCGTGGTCATATTGTAAAGCTGTGAGGGTGGAGCGTGCTGTAGATTGGCGTGGAATTGGCATTTGGCGCACCTCTTGACTTTCTCGATGCAGTCCCTTTCCATGGTACTCCAATAATAACCCATGCGGAGTATCTTCTTGGTCAACATAAACCCGTTCATGTGGGGCCCACATTCACCTTCGTGGATCTCATGCATTATTTCTTGAGCTTCGGTCTCATTTGCGCATAGGAGATTGATCCCTTCGTGGTGCCTTTTGTAGACTCTGTCCCCAATCAGTACATATCGGGAGGCTAGTCTTTGCAATGCCATTTGAGACTTCTTATTGCTATTCTCGGGATAAGTACCATCATTGAGGAAACTCATGATATCCGTATACCACGGGGAGTTTGCTTGGACCTCGTTGATCTCGATACTCATGCAGTATGCCGGACTGTTTCATCGGGAAATTTTGAAGGGCTTCACCATTTTACCCTCAGGTATTTCGACCAGTGAAGCGATGGTAGCTAGTGCATTAGCGAAACGGTTTTTGTCCCTTGGCAGGTAGTTGAAGGTGATTTCTTGAAACTGTTCAACCAACTCCTCGAGATGTTGACCATACCATTGCAGAGTCGAGTCTTGAATCTTCCATTTTCCAGATGTCTGATTGATGATGAGAAAGGAATCACCGAATACTTCTAAACTTGTGACATTTCTCTCGAGGGCTGCTTCGAGCTCCGCTATGCAAGCTTCGTACTCAGCAATGTTGTTGGTGGCTTCAAATTCGAGGCGGATAGCGATTGGAGTATACATGTCCTTAGGATCAACAAGTAACATCCCTATGCCATATCCATGCTTATTGGCTGCGCCATCGAAAAAAAGTTGCCACTTATTTTCTTCTGTTGTAGCGCAAATTAAATGCTCGTCGGGGAACTGTACGTCTTCCCCCTTTACTTCGTCACATGGAAATTCAGCAAGCTGATCACTGAACACTTTCCCCCTGATGGATTTGAGTGTGACGTAAGTGATATCGTATCCGGCGAGCATGAAATACCATTTGGCTATTCTTGTTGACATGAAAGGCTTCTCAAAGATGTAGCAGAGCGGGTCCACTTTTGCTACCAACTTGATTGGGAAGGCCTCCATGTAATGCTTGAGCTTTTGAGTAACCCAGACCAATGCAGCACAAGACTTCTTTAAGACAGAGTAGTTCTTTTCAGCTCCTTGAAACCGGCGGCTGACAAAGTAGATAGCATTCTCTTTTGTGGAGTCTCGCTGTTCTTGTGCTAACATAGCCCCTAGGGCTTCATCATTGACAGTGAGATAGAGCAAGAGAGGCTTCTCCTTGTGCGGTGGAACCAAAACTGGAGGGCATGTCAAGTAATGCTTCACTTGGTCGAAGGCTTCTTGGCACGCATCGGTCCATTCTAGAACCACATTCTTTTTGAGTAGCTTGAAGATCGGCTTACACATGGAAGTGAGTTGGTGCACAAATCGACTGATGTATTGAAGTCTGCCCATGAAACCTTTGATTTCCTTCTGCGTCTTTGGAGGAGGCATGTCAATGATTGCCTTGATCTTGGAGGGATCAGCTTTAATTCCCCTCTCAGTGACCATGTAACCGAGAACCTTTCCTCTGACAACCCCAAAAGTGCACTTTGAGGGATTGAGTCTCATTTTGTGTTGTCGAAGTCTTTCAAAGAATTTGCGAAGATCGATCAAATGTTGACCGTTGGTTCCCTTCGAATGGATGATCATGTCGTCTACATAGACCTCGATCTCTTTATGAATCATGTCATGGAATAGATCCGTAACAGCCCTCTGGTAGGTAGCCCCAGCGTTCCTTAGTCCGCACGGCATGACTGTGTAGCAGAAAGTGCCCCACGGTGTTGTGAAAGCTGTCTTGTGTTGCTCCTCTTTGGACATGGGAATCTGATTGTAACCGGCAAAACCGTCCACAAATGAGCGGACTTCATAGTTGGCAGTTGAATCGACGAGCATGTCGATGTTTGGTAGTGGAAAATCATCTTTCGGGGAAGCTTTGTTCAAATCCCGGAAGTCCACACAAACCCGAACCTTGCCGTTTGCCTTTCTGACTGTCACAATGTTGGCTAGCCAAGTCGGATACTCAATGACTTTGATGAAACCCACACTGAGGAGCTTTTCAATCTCTTCTTTGACTTGTAGAGACCACTCTGGCTTGATCTTTCTGTGCTTCTGCTTTACTGGCTTGGCGTCCTCTCTGATCGGAATTCTGTGCTCCGCGACTTTTCTGTCCAAACCCGGCATGTCTTTGTAAGACCATACGAATACATCCACGATTTCTCTGAGCAGTGCAGTCAATCTGTCTTTGTCTTCCCCCTTAAAGAAGCTGCCAATCTTCGTTTCTTTCAGCTCCTCGTTGGTACCTAGATTAACAACCTGCAATTCCTCATCAGCCCCTGGACCATTTTCACCACGACAACGAACCTGTTGAGCTAGTTCATTTAGGTATGTTATGTTTTCGTGGTCTATTTCATCATAATTTGAATCGTTATTAACTTTTTCATTAAGTTCGTTGTTAGTTAATTCATCATTTATGATTGCAATCTCGGGGTACTGTAAGTACCCCGATCCGGATCGTCGCGCTTAAAATAATTAAATTGTGGAATTAAGGGGTAATTTGGGACTTAATTGGGCCATTATAGCGTTCAAGGGGTATTTTAGGCATTAACGGAATTATTTTGGAAAGGGAGGGACCTCCCGGTAATTTTCAGAGAGTCAGGACTTTGGAATTATTCCTTAAATGCTTAAAAGGACTTCACAAGAATATCCAATTTATGCTAAAAGAATATCCAAATGATCCAATTTATGCTCCAAGAATATCCAAAGAATATCCTTATTTTGCTTAGCCCCTAAGCAAGTCACAAGGCCATAATTGAGGGACTAAAGTGAAAATGTCCCCATTTACTTGGTGCCCAAGCCCATAGTTGGAGGGCTAAAATGAAACCCCAAATTGCAAACAAGTCCCTAATTCCCACTATAAATAGAGGCCTCCTCTACCCATTTAAGGGGGGGGGATTGTTGGAGCAAAGTTACTATGCCAAAATTATCTCTCATCCAAAATTGAGTGATTAGAGAGAGGTCATGGCTTACCTTAGATGATGGTGAATAACTACCAACTGTAGTATCCCTCTCATCTTTGGTCTCATTGATGTGATTAGTGTAAGATGGTGAGCAAACCATGTGAGTGAAATCTTAGAGTCCAAGATCTTTAAGTAGGAAAAGGAAAGAAGCAAACTTGGGTCAATCAATTAATGATTTACCCCAAGCTTGCTTAAAAATCAAGTCTTTATTTTATTGTCATCTTCTTCTTCATCTCCTTCTATTTTTCCTTTTGTTGGAATATATCATTGAGTCCAAGCCTTGGAGTGATCAATGGTGCCCTTCATGTTTTATGCATGATTGTGGGTTCAAACCAAGATGATCAAGGCTTGTGATATTTATGTCTTTTAATTAATGTCATTTAGTTAATGCATTTTATTTCTTGTTAAACTTGGAACCAAGCCTTGATCCATGGTGCCCCTCATGATTGTGGGTTGCAAACCAAAGGATAATCTAAGGCTTGTTATGATTTTATGCACCTTACTTCAATGTTCTTTCATTTTATGTTGATTTATGTGGGTATGATCAAGTTTAGGATGGTAAAGTCTCAATCTTTACCATTCAAACTTTGATCAACTCATAATATTGTCCCTTTGGATGATAAAGATTCAATCTTTATCCACCCAAAGGTTGATTTTTGACTTCCCAAGGCTTTTCCATGGATGAATCATCCATTTGGGTGTTAAAGTTGCCATCTTTAATCATCCAAATGATGATTTGGGTTCAAATGCCATGTTCATCATTTTTCTTAATTTTCTCCAATGATTGCCTTTGATCACACCCAAATCTTTGTTTTTGGGGGTTCTTTTGATGATCAAAGTGCATAGGAATGATCTTTTCAAAGTTTTGTTGTTAATCACAAACTGAAAATTAGCATTTCAGTCCAGTTTCAGCAGGATACTCTGTTTCTGCCTGAAATTGGACAGTTTTCTGATGAATCTGTAAAAAACCTCGGGACGGCCAAACCAGCCTTACGGCTGGTTTAAACTAGCCTTACGGCTGCTTTGACCAAAATGGTGTTTTTTCAAGTTTTGCCCATTTTCTGTTAAACTGTTTGCAAAATAACCCTTTTTTGTTAAATAATTAACCGGTTTTGTTAAATGTCAGTTTCTCCCATTTTTGAAATACACACACACACACATGCACTTTTTTTAACCAACATTAGGGAGACTCAGACTTGTCCGAGGCGGTTTGGGTGACGTAAAACTCTTCCCAAGACGTAACCTGACCTCCGAACTAATAGAATCTCTAACCTTTTCATTTGTTGGGTTAAATAATTAACAAATGTGGCGACTCCGTTATGTTTTGCGTGATAACCGTGTTTGGTTTTTTCGCCCTTCGGAACGAAAACCCTTCGTTTCCTTCGTCACGGGGCGAGATCCTTACAGGTACTCAGAAATATCAAATTTTTCATTAGCAAAGAAAGGAAACACACGCTCGGCTATTGCCTCCATATCCTCTTGGGCGAGGGCATTAGAAACACTCTCGGACTTGAAAGTAAGTGTGAGCCGTTCTTCCTTTGTTACTGTACGGGGTATGCAACCCATTTCTCAGATCAAGAAATCCTCGGATACTATGGGCCCCTTCGTTGAATACCAGTTGTTGATTGGCTCGGAACTTGGCGGGATCTCACTGATGGTTTCCTTTCTGACAACGGTGTCGTAGATGGCGTTGACTTGACAATCGTCCATGATGGCAAATTCTTCAAACATGGAGGCTAGATCAGATAGTTCTTCCCCCACGGTAATCTCTACCTCGGACTCTATAGTCACTTTATTTCTCCACCACTCTCGGGGTGACATTGGAGTAGGCTCCCTTTCTTGTGTCGGTATTTCTCAATCAGTGAAGATCTCAAGACTGGGCTTTCTGATGCCCTTGTCGTTAACCCATGGTTCGGGAAAGATCATGTACGGAACATCTTCCCCTTGGCGAACAAAATAGCCGTTTAGTGTGTTGCGGTAAGGCCTCAAGTTAGGGATTTCATATTGTCGACCTTCTTTGCGAGCTCGGGTCTTTTGATTCTTGACTGCTTGCTCGTACTTCAAGTCATCTTTGGTAGGCTCGTATCCCAGACCAAACTTGTTCTTGACAAAAAGGAACTTCTACGGGGTGCAATATCCCTTGTTGATGCTTCCCTAGGCCTAGACCGGGAAAGTGATTCATGTTCCTCATCATGCGGAGGATTTTAGGATTGCCGAGGGTCCATTGTCTATTTCCCTCTTCTTTGTCGATGGTGTTGATGCCGGAGAGAGTGGAATCTTCTATCCCGTATTGGACTTGGTAAACAGGTTGTCCCCCATTTCTGTGGATGGTGACATTCTTGGCCATGATGGTGACTATCTCGTCCCCATTTCTGATCTTGACACACTGATGGAGAGTGGAAGGTACCGCATTGGAACTGTGGATCCAAGGTCGGCCCAAAAGTAAGTTGAATGACGCAGGGACATCAAGTACTTGGAATGGGACGGACATGATCATGCTTCCAAATTCGATATCAACTTCTAACATTCCCATGACTGTACGGGCAGTGCTGTCGTACCCTCTAATGACTTGTGCTGAGGGTTGTAAATCGGAGCTTTTGAGGCCCAGTATGCCCATGACTCGGCTAGGCATTAAGTTGAGTGTAGAACCACCATCTACTAGGACTCTTGAAAGGGGTCTCCCCCTTGCCCTTAATTTGAGGTAGATGGCTTCATTGTGTTCGGACCCAAATGGCGGGAGGTCTATGTTGGCAAAAGTGATGACATTGCCGAAGTGAATGTGACCTATCATTGCTGTGAGGTCCTCAGGAATCGTGTCAGGAGAGACTGATGTGTCATCCAAGTTCTTGATGATGAGGTCTCGGTGTTTCTTTGATGATGCAATAAGGTCCCAGATGGATATGTTAGCTTGCGTCTTCTTGAGCTGTGTTAACAAAGGATCTTCAGGTACGTCGCGTGCTTGCGATCTTTGAGAAGAGGTGTTGGTTGCTGCGGTATTGGGAGGGATTGTGCTCGTTGTTACTCAGCCACTGCGAGTGAGCACGTTCACGGTCCCGTGTAGCTTCTTCTTCCTATTCTCTAAGACTTCCCTCATAATCTCATCATAAGTCACAACATAACAAGAATTATCAAGTTTATTCATATCATCGGAGCCCTCATTCACAATTGGGATCGAATGAGTGATTCCTTCAAACTTTCCCACCTCTATTACATTGACACCACCCTCATTAGGGATTATGAATTCCTTCTTGTCTATGAGGTATTGGATGGTGTTGCGGATGGAGAAGCAATCCTCGGTGAGGTGGCCGGTGCATTTATGGTAGTCACACCATTTGTGGTGGGCGTGATTGGGACGGAGCGGTTATGGTTGCTTTTACCCTTGGAGAGGAGTCATTTGCCCCTTGGCCTTTAGAGCTTCATAGGCCTCGGTGATGGTCATGCCATTGAGAGGAGAATAGACGCGGTCGTTTTGGAACCGCTTGCCTTGTGGCGGAGGGACCTTCTTGTAGTTCCCTTTGTCGGTAGTAACGGCATTAACAGAAGCCTCATTGTTTGAACTAGAGGCGGCCTTGTATCGGTAAGTAGGAGTGGCCTTTTTAATCTCCTTGAGCAAGTCATCCATGCGTACCCCCGCCTCATACATTTGGGAGAAGTCAGAATAGCAAGCCCCACTTAGGTGGGTGCGGAGATCAATCTTGAGACACTTGAGAAAGATGTCCATTTGCTCTTTTGTGTTTGGCCTCTCAACAATTTCAGAGAGCTTGTCATTCCATCTCCTTGTGAAGTCAATGAAGGACTCGTTGTCTCTTTGAGTGGTGTTCTCAAGCTCTTTCCTTGTGGGCCGGTGAGTGGTGTTGCCTTGATATTGATTTTTGAAGGCAAGCATAGCGGCATCCCAATCAAGACGGACAGTGAGCGGGAGAGTTGCATACCAATCCTATGCCGCCCCCTCGAGGGTGAGAGGAAAGCATTGAGCCATAACTTTTGGGGAGACCTTTTTCGGAACCATAGCCCAAATGTATGTCTCGATGTGAGCCATAAGGATGGCCAAAACCGGTTCCGGGCCCGGTTCTGGTTCGGAACCGCCGGTTCCGGTTCGCCATATATGTGACCCTGAACCTGCCCGCGCTTACCCCAGTTCCGGTTGGCACAATCCGGTTCCGATTCCGGTACGGTTCCGATCCGGTTTCGGTCCCCCCTTTAAAATTATTGAAAAACAAGGGATTTTCGGTCCGGTTCCGGTCCGGTTCGCCATTTATGTGACCCTGAACCGGCCCGGATGCCTTGCGGTTCCGGTTTGTTATGAAGGTTCGAGGCGCGCGCTTCCCATGTCAATTTCCAGAATGCCCAGAAAATTGAATTATGAACAGAAACACAAGTTGAACCCTCAAGTAGTCCCCAGCAGAGTCGCCACTGTAGATACCCCGGGGGGACCACGGCTTGGCTAGAGCGCGTGAATTACCCTAGGATGTCTAATTGTGTTTTAGAGTCGCCACCCACGTTTTTTAGGAACGTAAGAAAACCTAATGTTTATGAGCCTAAGTTTGATTTACGAAGACAGAGATTCTTTGGGATGAGGGGTTCGGGGGTTAGGTTACGAAATGGGAAGTACTTAAACACCCATTTCGCCCGAGCAAAGTCGGTCTTGTTTGTTCATAATTCACTTTTAAAGATAAATGTGTTCTTCCTATTAAAATGATGATAAAAAGGGGTTTTAAAGTTTGAAATGTAGGGAGATGACTCCTAGGCCAAATCAATGTAATGAAAGGACCGTCGGTGTCATGTCCCAAATGGTTTTGGGTGATTGCACATTTGATTGAAGAAAAAGAAGAAGAAGAAGAAGAAGAAGAGAAATGCTTAAGACATTTACCTATAGTATCCTTAAAAGAGAACCTCTTGAAAAGCCTTGAAGAAGAGGTTGAATCCTTAGTTGAAGAAATCCCAAGAAAAAGTCTAGGAAAGAAGTGAGTAAAAGGTCTAAAAGCAATGATGTCCAAGGTCCCCTCCAATGATGAATTGGAGGGGTTTTTATAGTTGAAAGAGGACTATTTTTGGAGCCAAACGGAGTCTCCAAGAAATCTTTCCCGGGCAAAATCATGTATAATGAGCAAGGGAGAGATTCTTGGGCAGAATCTGTAACTGACACACCCCAGAAGTGTGCGCATCCCACCTAGGCGGCGGAAGGCGCGCGCGTCTGGCCTCAAGGGGCGGAGGCGCGCGACTCTGAGAAGCAATTTTTGACAGAATGGACTAGAAAGTTAGAACTGTTATTCAGTTTAGTCCCGTGACATAACGGAGTCCGTCTGGAACTTAAACAAAGTAACAGAAACTAACAGAGAACACTTAAAAGAGGGAGAAACACAAAATCAAGTGTGCAATCGGGGTGAGCGGTCCAAGGCGGGGTGTCTACAGAAATAAGGTGCAATCCGTTACTGCCATAATGGGAGGCGCGCGAGTCCCGCTTTAGGGGCGAGACGCGCGCGCAGCCCACAAACAGTGTCGGAAGCGCCCGCGGGTGGAAAAGACAGAATGATAGAATGACTCTAAAAGTTAACTCTGTTATGCAGTTTAGTCCAAAAATAACGGAATCAGTTAGGAACTTAATGGAAGTAACAGAAATTAACAAAAACAAGTTAAATAAAAATACTATGTATGCAATCGGGGTGAGAGGTCCAAAGCGGGGTGTCTACAGAGCCCCTCGGCGACGTGGATTGCAAAGCAAAACGCGTCGACGAAAGAAAGACAACCGCCGAGGATATCGACAAGAGAAAACAAAGACTCGATAAAACATGAATTTGAAATTTGCGAAGGATAGAGATGCGCTCCCTGTGTGAGCGGCTTTATTGATATAGAAAGGATATGGCGGGATCCGTTTTGCTGAAGTGGGATCCGTTTGCTGAAGAGGGATCCGTTTGCTGATGGCGGGATCCGTTTGCTGATGCGGGATCCGTTTGCTGATGTGGGATCCGTTTGCTGAAGCGGGATCCGTTTGCTGATGCGGGATCCGTTTGCTGAAGCGGGATCCGTTTGCTGAAGCGGGATCCGTTTGCTGATGCGGGATCCGTTTGCTGAAAGCGGGATCCGTTTGCTGAATGCAGGATCCGTTTGCTGATGCGGGATCCGTTTGCTGATGGCGGGATCCGTTTGCTGGTGCGGGATCCGTTTGCTGAATGCGGGATCCGTTTGCTGATGCGGGATCCGTTTGCGGATGGTGGGAACCGAGGCTTTGTCTGCCTATATGTGATATTGTTGTGTTGCTTGATGGAAAGGTGGTGATTTTGCGGCTCACCATGGACCGAGTTGTTGCCATTGAACTGTAATTGTTTGACTCTGTGGGATGCAGGCGTAGTTGACGGCGGATC
The DNA here is from genome assembly GCA_026119855.1 of Campanula takesimana. Classification (NCBI taxonomy): domain Eukaryota; kingdom Viridiplantae; phylum Streptophyta; class Magnoliopsida; order Asterales; family Campanulaceae; genus Campanula; species Campanula takesimana. The sequence goes on along the minus strand of JAOWBW010000269.1, from coordinate 542,024 downwards.
ACTTTCTGCTGGGGATGAAGTGCCTTGAGTTGCAGATGTTGTTGACCTTGTGGTGGTACCTGTTAAGTGTGTGCTTGGCAGGTATATGTGTTTGTGCAAGAAGATGCATGAAGTGTGGAATGAAGAGAGAAATTGTGCTCGTGGTGCAATGTGATTTGAAAGCAGTTTTGCATGAGAGAGAGTTTTTGTAAGAATGCAGAAAGTAATTTTGTGTGTGAAGTGATTTTTGAAAGCTGAGATTGCTTGAGATGAATGATGTTCATACCTTCACTTACCATTGCCGCTTGATTGGGGATGGATTGCTGAAGGATGTTGATGCTTTTGATGAAGAATGTCCATGCTTTGGATGGAGAATGATGATGTTGTTGGTGATGAATTGTTCTTGCCTTTGAAGGAGTGTCGGCGAGATGGTATTCTGGATGATGGGTTGGTCGTGCCAAAAGGCTGCCTACGTATCCCTTTAAGAGAATCCGACCAGCGTAGTTCAAGGATGATGGAGAATGCTGGGGGAGAATGCTAGGAGCAAAGCAGAAAGGAAACACATAATTTTACGCAAGAAAAGAAAAAAGAAAATAAAATCTTTTTTTTTTGAATTAGAAAGAAAAGAATATGCATACAAGTGAGAAAAAGTTTTTTTTTTTTTTTTTTTTTTTTTTAGTTCGTGGGTTAACCATTTTAACCATTGTGTGTTTGCAAAGCCAACCCAAGATCAAGTCATGTTCGGTCGAAGTCCGGATTGCCTCGCTTTGAATTCTGCCGTCGTTGCCGTGGTGTCCAACGAAATTGATGTCTAGCCCCAAGATATGTGTCAATTATGGGGTTTCAAAAGACTTTTGATGCCGAGATAAGGGGTTGTTGATTGAAAATCCCCTATAATGCCCTTGATGCTAATCTTGCATAGCCCTATGATAAATCGCCTTTTGATGTTGACGAGAGCAATCCCCAAGAGAAGATTATTAATACCAAGATTCGGGAGATCGCTAAGCCCCAAATGTCATGTGGGCTTCGAGATGGCGGGATGTGAAGACCTTTCGATGTGAATCCCCAAATCGGCTTAGCTTTGTATTGAGAGCGGATGCCACATCGGGTAGGACTCTTGAAGGAGATCTCCTTCTTTCTCTTGCTTGGAGATGGATGGCCCTTTTTGTGGTTGATACCCAAATGGCGGAAGGTCCATGTTGAAAATGTAGTACGGTCTTCGGGAGACGTCTCATGAGAGATGGTGATGTTGTTGCAGATGATAAGGTCTTGGTGTGATAAAGTCTCGAACGGTATATTTGCTTGAGTCTTCTTGAGTTGAACCGACGGCGGATCTTCGGATGCAGCCTGTGCTTTTGATCTTGGAGAAGGGGGTGCTGTATTGCAGAAACATTGGGATTGGCCGTAATTCTGCTTATAGAGTTAACATATTGGCATTGCCCGCTATAACTCAGCCGGGTGAGTCTAGCATATTGAATCTTTTTCCTTTTCTCTAAGACTTCCTTCATAATCTCGCTGTGAGTTCTAACAAGAATCATCAAATTCATTCATATCATCGGAGCCTTCATTTAAAACCAAGAGGCCTTTTGACTGGAAGTGTTGAGGGACCATTGAAGTTTGATCCCTTTCATGGAGCCATAAGACTACTCCCAAATTTCATTGCTCAGGTACCACTGTGTTGGTAGTGGTGCCCTAGGAACGTTTAATAAACGTTGTAATTGTTATCATTTATTTCATATCAATAAAGAGATGTTTTGATTATTATTGTTGTTCATGTTTACTTATAATAATCTCCGTCCCTAGTACTTATTAAGCACTAGTATAAAGGCTAAATGATCATGGGATCATCATGTTAGATTTATGGGTACTTGTTTGGAACAAGGTACTGGACATGACCCGCTGTATGAGATTTATGTCATGGTCTATGTCGTACATATATCTCATATTAGTTATGTCATTTGAATCCTTAGACATGAAGTTATTATAGTCTTCCACTTGATGAACATTATGTTTGACATATTCAAACGCTACCTTTAACCGGGAAGTTATAAAGGGTATGATTGGCATAATCGGATTCACGTAGGGAAGAATAATAAGCTAAATGGATTTGTCCCTCTTCGGAGATATGTCAAGCTTGGGCCTCTCGTAGGAATGATGTTCATGAAAATGTTCGGCCGAACTCAAATGAATTGATTAGATTAATGTCATTTGTATTATCAACATATTCGGAATCGAGAAAGTATTGAACAAAACAAGTTGACTTGTTGACCATGACTTGTGTTCAATGACATCGTGGACAAAGGGATTATGACATGTTCTAAAGGAATGCGAACTTGTATCTAGTTATACTATTTGGGTAGGTATGACGGTTTGCTAGAACCTAATCATATCTTATGGTTTCATGTTTGAACCCATTGCCAACTTAGTATAATCCTAGAGGGTCACACACAATAGAACGAATCTTAAATAAGGACTATATTGGAATTTGGAAATTTGGGAAATTTGGGGAAAGTGTGCGACCGCACAAAAGGGCTTGGGCGGCCGCACAGTTTAGCTCAGAAAGTACCAGAAACCTTCCAGATAAATGTCCTACCGCACAAGGGTTTTGGGCGGCCGCACACCATGTCGGGACTGGTTTCCTAATTTGTTTTGGAAAAGAATTTTGGACGGGTTTAGACACATGTTTCCTATTTGGAATAGGTCTAACTTGTATATAAACAGCCAAATTCGGGCCAGAACATATCATAGCTTTTGTGCAAGTCTCCAAAGAGTTTGAGAGAGTTTTATTTTGTTCTAAGACATCTTAGATTGAAGAACAAAATAATACACAAACAAACATTCAATATAGTTCATATCAATTGTGAAAACGTGTTTCACAATTTGGTCTAGCAACCAAGATCAAGTGTTCTTGATATTTGTTCGTGGTGTGGATACCGCTAGAGGGTGAAGCTTATCATCTTCAAAGTTCGTGTTCTTACTTTTGAGATTTAGTTTCAAGTTCTCCACCAAGATCAAAGACCAAATTCAAAGTCATCAAGGGTTAGTTTTTCTAGTATATATTGTTGTATTTGATTTAATCATATGAATGGATCTATGGGCTTTGGGTTTCATAAAATTTTGAATGCTAATTTCCGCTGCGCATGTTACTACGAAACCCAACAGTGGTATCAGAGCCCCGTTCATGTTGATTAATTCAATACCTTGATCATGTTGTGTGTATATAAATTGTTTATGTGCCCTAGCATGATATGAATATTGGATTATATGATGCTTATGTGTTATGTGATTTTATGTGGTTTATTGTTTTGCAACTTTAATCGCACGATTCAATCGCAATTAATATTATGATGGATTCTGAATTGTTTGATTATTAATTCTGATTGGATCATGGTTTTAATAATCGGGGAAAAACGATTTTGAGACAAATTTTCGAACTTTAAAATTGCCTTCTGATCCTCCTGTGCGATCGCACAAAATAACGTGGGCGGCCGCACATGTTTGGGCGACCGCACAGTTATTTTTGGGCGGCCGCACAATGCAATCAGAATGCTGATTCTTTTTGCCTTTTGATCAGATTTGGAATTTTCAAAAGGTCCAACCAAACCAGTAACAGAACCAGGCGAGACCTGCTGATCTGGAATGGGTTTTGGGTAGTTGGTTTGGGTGTGGATCTTGGGGTTTGACTTTCCTATTTGTTTTAGTCTTGTGACTCTAAGATTCATCGAGATTGTGTTTCCCAAACTTGATCATAATCAAAGTTTCAAAGATAAAACGAAGTTAGAATTATGAAGAGTTCATAATTGCTAAAATTGAGAAACAAAGTTCTTGATTCAATGATTGGAGATCCATGTGGAATTGTGGATGCAATTGGCCTACGTTCATCGAGACCATCTATTGCTTAGTTTCGGCCACATGGACTACTTTCTTGGTTTCTTGAATTAGTGCGGAATTGTGGATGCCTTATGGCTTAGTTTCGGCCGCACTTCTTGTTGTCTTGATTTGGAGATAATAACCAAAGTTGAAATAGTCTCATCCTCATAATTATAGAGAAACTAATGACACATAAATATTATGCTTAAATTAATGGAGATTAATTTAGTGGCTAAACTTGATGCGTAATATGTTTATATTATGTGCTCATAAATGTGTTGTATGCTATATGTGATGAACCTTCAAAGAAAGTTTTTAAGTTCTTTTTGCCATGCCATGATTAAAACACTTGTTTATACATAGGTGATTTTGATGTGGGTTCGCCTCCGCGAGGTGCATTGATTTTATTCATGTATGAGCAAGATGAGGTTCATTAATTCAATGTGGGCTTGCCTCCGCAAGGTGCATTAAATTGAATGGTTCCTATACGTTTAAAATGGTTGAACCTAATTAGGCGTCAAAACAGTTTTGGGCCTAGGCAAAAGATGAGATTAAACATGCTTTTTGAAATTGGATTTCTCAAGGAATCTCATAAAAGAATCTAAGAATCATATGGGATATGATTGACATGATTGTCTACCTAATTAATTTAGTTTTGAGCGGTCCACCTCCGTGGACTCAAAAGTTAAATTAAAGTTGGATCTTAGCCCACTTAAATTATATTATACATTGGATGTATAAGAAGGTTATATAATTTAGTGGGAGTATTTTCGTTTGAAAAATACATTTTTTATTTCTTTAATGAAAATTGGTACTTATTAAATTTTGGAAATTTTACATATTTGTAGATAATGACTACTAACACTCAATCAATTTCGTTGCGATCGATCCTTGAGAAGGATAAGCTCCAAAAGAATGGTACTAACTTTATGGATTGGATCCGTAGCCTAACAATTGTTCTAAGGCAAGAAGATAAGTTGTACATTCTCGATGGGCCACTTCCTGCTAAACCAGAACCTACTGCCCCTAGGGCAGAAAGAGACAGTTACAAGAAACATCGTAATGATTCTAGAGATGTAAGCTGTCTCATGCTTGCTACCATGTGCTCAAAACTCCAACAAAGTTTGGAACATTTGGATGCCTATGAGATAGGCATGGAGTTGAGAGCCATGTTTCAAGAGCAAGCTAGGCAAGAGAGGTACAAGACTATTGTTGCATTCACTAATTGCAAAATGAATGAAGGGCAACAAGTGAGTCCTCACATGCTGAAAATGAAAGGTTATGTAGAGCACCTTGAGAAACTTGGCTATCCAATCCGATTGGAGTTAGCCACGAATCTTATTCTTAATTCATTGCCTAAAAGTTATAATCAGTTTGTGATGAATTATAACATGCATGGAATGGATAAGAATCTCTCCGAGTTGCATGGGATGCTTAAAACTGCGGAGATGAAGATTGCGGAGAAAGGTTCTCCCGTGCTCTTGGTTCATGATGGAAAGAAGGCTAGTGCCAAAGGAAAGGGTAAGAAAGTTGTCAAACCCAAGATAAGCAAGGCAAAAGTTGCCAAGGCTTCTGAGGCAAAACCTGATTCACAAAAGGATGCAATCTGTTTCCATTGTCAAGAAATTGGTCATTGGAAACGTAATTGCAAGGCTTTCTTGGAAGAGCAAAAGAAGAAGAAGAGCAGTAAGGCTGCGTCGACTTCAGGTATCTATGATAGATATTCTCCTTTCTACCACTGATTCTTGGGTATTGGATACCAGATGTGGTTCTCACATTTGTTTAAATGTGCAGGGTCTAAAGAATAGGAGACTACTTAAAGAGGGTGAAGTAGACCTACGCGTGGGGAATGGAGCAAGAGTTGCTGCATTTGCCGTAGGGACTTATGAAGTCACTTTACCTTCCGGATTAATTCTTGTTTTGAACAATTGTTATTATGTTCCGGATTTAAGTAGAAATATTATTTTAATTTCTTGTTTGGATAATGAAGGTTTTAAGTTTCTTATTGAGAATAAGAAATTTTCTATTTATTTAAATGATGTGCTTTATGGTATTGCTAATTCATTTAATGGCCTTTATGTCTTAGATGTCAAGAATGAAAATAATTAAAATGTCTATCATATAAATAAGAAATCTAAACCTAATGATGTAAATCATTCTTATTTGTGGCATTGCCGTCTTGGTCACATTTATGAGAAGCGTATCTCAAAACTCCATGGGGACGGTCTCCTGGGTTCATGTGACCTTGAGTCATATGATACTTGTGAGTCGTGTCTTCTTGGAAAAATGACTAAGACACCTTTTACCAATCTAAGTGAAAGGGCAAGCGACTTATTGGGGTTGATACATTCCGATGTATGCGGACCATTAAGTAGCAATGCTAGGGGAGGATTTTAATACTTCATAACCTTCACTGATGACTATAGTAGATTTGGGTATGCTTACCTAATGAAACATAAAAGTGAAGCATTTGAGATATTTAGAATATTTCAAAATGAAGTAGAAAAACAAATTGGCAAAAGTATTAAGGCACTTCGATCAGATCGATGTGGAGAATACTTGAGCCATGAATTTGATGATCATCTAAAGAATTGTGGAATAGTTTCACAATTGACTCCACCCGGAACACCACAATGGAATGGCGTGTACGAGAGGAGAAATCGGACTTTGTTAGACATGGTTCGATCAATGATGAGTCAAGTTGATCTTCCAATATCCTTTTGGGGTTACGCTCTAGAGACCGCCGCATTCACACTAAATCGTGTTCCAACTAAATCAGTTCAAAAGACTCCATATGAGATGTGGAGTGGAAAGAAAACTTGTTTATCTTTCATGAAGATTTGGGGTTGCGAAGCCTATGTCAAAAGATTTGTCTCTGACAAACTTGCACACAAATCTGACAAATGTATTTTCGTGGGATATCCAAAGGAAACAAGAGGATACTACTTTTACAACCGTGAGGACAACAAAGTTTTTGTTGCCTGAACTGGTGTCTTTCTAGAGAAAGAGTTTCTCTCCAAAGAAATCAGTGGGAGTAAAATAAATCTTGAAGAGATTCGAGACCCAGAAAATGACATTGAACCAATAGTGGAACAAGAACAAGAACCACAAGGAGTTGTGGAACCTGTTCAAAATACACAAGCAACTCACAGATCTAGTAGGTTACGATCTGAGCCCGAGAGATATGGATTTCTCGTAACGGATAGTAATGAGGTGGAAATCATTGAGAATGATGAACCGACAACCTACCAAGAGGCGATGTCTTCTTCTGATTCGGAAAAGTGGCTTGGAGCCATGGAATCCGAATTGTAATCCATGCAAGACAATCAAGTTTGGAATTTGATTGATGCACCCGAAGGTGTAAAAACCATAGGATGCAAATGGGTCTTCAAGAAGAAGACTGACATGGAAGGGAAGGTGCATACTTACAAAGCTAGACTTGTAGCGAAGGGTTATAGGCAAGTTCATGGTATTGACTATGATGAAACCTTTTCACCCGTAGCAATGATCAAGTCTATAAGAATTTTGCTTGCCATTGCCGCATATCATGACTATGAAATATGGCAAATGGATGTCAAAACCGCTTTCCTAAATGGAAAACTGCAAGAGGATGTGTATATGACACAACCGGAAGGTTTTGAACAGAATTCTAAGGTATGCAAATTGCAGAGATCTATCTATGGATTGAAGCAAGCTTCAAGGAGTTGGAATCTCCGTTTTGATGAATCGGTCAAAGAGTTTGGTTTCATCAAGAACGAAGATGAGCCTTGTGTATACAAGAAGATTAGTGGGAGCATAGTGCTATTCCTTATTTTATACGTGGATGACATATTACTCATTGGAAACGATATTCCTACACTTCAGTCCGTGAAGACTTGGTTAGGAAAATGCTTCGCAATGAAAGATATGGGTGAAGCCGCATATATACTTGGCATTAAGATCTATAGAGATAGATCAAGGAGGCTACTTGGTTTAAGCCAAAGTACATACATTGACAAGGTCATTAGAAGATTCCGTATGGAAAATTCTAAAAGAGGTACCTTGCCTGTGTTACATGGAGTTTCTCTAAGCAAGACTTAAGCATGACAAGTAGATACCAATCCGACCCCGGTGAAAATCACTGGATGGCTGTAAAAGCGATTCTTAAGTACTTGAGAAGAACTAAAGATTCTTTTTTGGTCTATGGAGGAATGGAAGATGATCTCGTGGTAAATGCTTACACGGATGCAAGCTTCCAAACCGACAAAGATGATAGTCGATCGCAATCGGGTTTTGTGTTTATGTTAAATGGTGGAGCTGTAAGCTGGAAGAGTTCCAAGCAAAGTACAATAGCTGATTCTACAACAGAAGCTGAGTATATTGCTGCATCAGATGCTGCAATGGAAGCTGTTTGGATTAAGAAGTTCATCACTGAACTTGAAGTGGTTCCTAGCATTGCTAATCCAATAGACCTTTATTGCGATAATAATGGTGCTATTGCTCAAGCAAAGGAACCAAGAGCACATCAGAAATCTAAACACATACTTAGGCGTTTTCATATCATTCGAGAAATCGTTGATAGGGGAGACGTAAATATATGCAGAGTACCTACTGATGACAATGTCGCGGACCCGCTAACAAAGGGACTTCCACAAGCTAAACATGAAGGTCATGTTAGGTCCATGGGTATTCGATACATGGGAAATTGGGCCTAGGGCAAGTGGGAGATTGTTGGTAGTGGTGCCCTAGGCAGTACATATATCTCATATTAGTTATGTCATTTGAATCCTTAGACATGAAGTTATTATAGTCTTCCACTTGATGAACATTATGTTGACATATTCAAACGCTACCTTTAACCGGGAAGTTATAAAGGGTATGATTGGCATAATCGGATTCACGTAGGGAAGAATAATAAGCTAAATGGATTTGTCCCTCTTCGGAGAGATGTCAAGCTTGGGCCTTTGTAGGAATGATGTTGATGAAAATGTTCGGCCGAACTCAAATGAATTGATTAGATCAATGTCATTTGTATTATCAACATATTCGGAATCGAGAAAGTATTGAACAAAACAAGTTGACTTGTTGACCATGACTTGTGTTCAATGACATCATGGACAAAGGGATTATGACATGTTCTAAAAGAATGCGAACTTGTATCTAGTTATACTATTTGGGTAGGTATGACGGTTTGCTAGAACCTAATCATATCTTATGGTTTCATGTTTGAACCCATTACCAACTTAGTATAATCCTAGAGGGTCACACACAATAGAACGAATATTAAATAAGGACTATATTGGAATTTGGAAATTTGGGGAAAGTGTGCGACCGCACAAAAGGGCTTGGGCGGCCGCACAGTTTAGCTCAGAAAGTACCAGAAACCTTCCAGATAAATGTGCGACCGCACAAGGGTTTTGGGCGGCCGCGCACCATGTCGGGACTGGTTTCCTAATTTGTTTTGGAAAAGAATTTTGGACGGGTTTAGACACAAGTTTCCTATTTGGAATAGGTCTAACTTGTATAAAAACAGCCAAATTCAGGCCATAACATATCATAGCTTTTGTGCAAGTCTCCAAAGAGTTTGAGAGAGTTTTATTTTGTTCTAAGACATCTTAGATTGAAGAACAAAATAATACACAAACCAATATTCAATATAGTTCATATCAATTGTGAAAACGTGTTTCACAATTTGGTCTAGCAACAAAGATCAAGTGTTCTTGATATTCGTTCGTGGTATGGATACCTCTAGAGGGTGAAGCTTATCATCTTCAAAGTTCGTGTTCTTACTTTTGTGATTTAGCTTCAAGTTCTCCACCAAGATCAAAGACCAAATTAAAAGTCATCAAGGGTTAGTTTTTCTAGTATTTATATTGTTGTATTTGATTTAATCATATGAATGGATCTATGGGCTTTGGGTTTCATAAAATTTTGAATGCTAATTTCCGCTGCGCATGTTACTACGAAACCCAACACACTGCCCAAAAGCTTGTTAATTACGAAGCCCCAATATTGCCCTTTGCTTGTATCACTGTAATGCCGTAGCCCAAAAGATTGTAGATTGCGAATCCCCTTGAGACCTTTCGGTATAGAGCTTCAAATGTTGTTGGGGACATTGAAGTAAATTGCTTCTTGCTGAGGGAGCCTTTAAGACTTGACCGTAGCCCCTAGAGTGCCATCATTGATTGCGAGAAAGGTCCATCCTTGATTGGGGGAACGAGTACGGGCACTCATGATAAGAGGGCTTTTGACATCCCTTTTGAGAGACTTTGAGGATAGTCTCACACATCTTTCTCGAGCATAGCCCCTAGGGCTTATTGATTGTCAAATGAAGCAAAAAAAGCCCTTGTTCTTGAGTCACATAGCCCCTATGGCGTCATCATTTGTTGAATAAAGCAAGAGTGACTCATCCTCGTGCGAGGGAACAAACATGAGAGGACATGGCAAGAGCTACTCCATTTCTCGGGAGCCTTTCGGCGTACTTTAGAAGCACATACTTGAAGAAGCTTTGAAAACTGAGACACATGTTGTTGCTATTTGCTGCCCAAGCCAATTGACTAGCTAGGGATTATTTGTGCAACCTCGTTCCCTTTTATGATGGGCTCGTTCTTAGATGGGTCGTGGTTACCACGGGCCTTCTTTTCATGAACCAAAAAATGCACACTGCTGGAGAATGATGCCAAGAACCCAAGACAACCTTTGATGGTGCCATATCTTGTCGAGCCTTTTGCAAAGCTGACTCGGTGGGGAATTGACTTGCTGAGGAGATCCAATGTAGAGCTCGTGTAGTTGTCTTCTTTAGAGGCCGGGGATCTCCATTTCTCTTTCCCTTCTCTCTCTCACTCTCTCATTTTTTTTATGACGCACCCTATTTTTTGCCTAGACCGCCCTTTCGGGTTTTGAATCTAGCGGACATCTCTTTTGCGTCTTCACTTTTTTTTTTGACTCGATTAATGAGGAAGTGTGCATTGACTCTGGCTGAGGAGATAAGACATGTGATTTTGCGGTGAAGACCTCTTGTCACTAAAGATGAGTGACATTGACTCGACTAGGGAAGTGTCCCTAGTATTGACTTTGTATATATTTGTTGAATGACTCACGAAGGCAAGCAAGTCATTAATAGAGAAGAGAAGGAAAGCCCCAATTTGATTGTAAGAAATTGGGAGTATGCAGAAAGAATAGAAGCCCTAGACTCGACAAGGAACGGAAAGTGATTCCAAATCTAGGAAAGTTGTTCAATCTTGAGGTGATTAATTCATTGGCAAATGAATCGTACAAAGACGTCTTGACAAGTTCGAGATGAAGGCCGATCACCATAACGCGCTAGGGCTAAACATATCTTCTTTCTTGCATGATACCGGACCCGAAGGTTGCCTACGTTCCTCCAGTGAAGAGGCTCAGGTCACCGTAGTTCTTGTTGATGCTCCATTCGCAGTGATGGTTGTTGCTTCGTCCTTCATCGGTGGAATGATGTTGATCTTGTACTAAGGGGGATTTTTTTATTTTTTTTGTGCTCTAACTTTTGCCTAGGTTGATTTGAGGATTTCAACCTAGCGAGCCTTTTTTTTTTAATCCCCCTTTTGAAAACTTTGCTTGATTTCTACATGGTTGTTGCTCCTTGATGTCTTGACCTTGTCTTCGTCGTTGATGTCGTCGTTGATGTTTAGCCTCTAGGCGTTCAAGTGATAGCCTTCGTTCTAAAACGTGTTTAGACATCTTTTCATCATTTTGCCAAGAATTAAATTGAACAACTTGGAAGAGTGTATGAGGACAAGAACGACTTTTTATTTGATGACTCAATGGACTCGAACATTTAACATAGGACGAGAGAAAACATTAATGCACACTTAAGAGGACTTTGACTCTTTTTTTATTATTCCTATTACTAGGTAGAGAAAGAGAAACGGAGATTGTTGCTGTAGTCCCCATTGTCGTTGTAGTCTTCCATGTCACTACATTCTTCCATGTCATTGCTTGGGAGCCCTTTGTCGTTGAAGCTTGTGTCATAGGAGGGCTCGGCCACTTCTCGGAGCAAATTGTCAATTCTAACCCCCGCATCATACATGCTTGAAAAATCAGAGTGAAAAGTGCTACTAAGATGAGTGCGGTATTCCATTTTCAAACACTTCAAGAAGATGTCCATTTGTTCCTTCTTGGAAGGCCTATCAACCATTTCGGCTAGCTTGTCATTTCAACGGCGATAGAAGTCCCCGAATGATTCATCACCCATTTGCACGGTGCTCTCCAATTCCTTCTTGGTGGGGCGGAACATGGAGTTGCCTTGATATTGTGACTTGAAGGCAAGCATAGCGACATCCTAATTGAGGCGGGTGGAAACTGGAAGACTCATATACAAATCTTTTGCGACCCCCTCGAGAGTAAGCGGGAAGCATTGTGCCATTATTTGAGGAGACACTTTCTTTGGTAGCATGGCCCAAATGTAGGAGTCGGAATGAGCGTCGGGGCAAGAGTTGCCGTTGAACTTGCCAATATCGGGCATCTTGAACTTTTCGGGAAGATCCTCCATTGTGTTCATGAGGAGAGAAGCATGATGAATATCAGAGCTTGGGCCTTTGTGCAAATTTAGCCCACTAAGCTTTTGGTCAATGTAGGACATGAAAGTGTTGACCAAACCGGTATCGACACTTTGGACCTCCTTTCTTTCATTCGTGAGCCTCTTTAATTGGTTCTCGAGTTTGGCTACTTCTTTCTTATGGTCCATTTCCACATGCTCGTAACGGGCTCGCCATAAATCATCCTTGCGGCAGACATTCTCGGCTAGTGCATCAATTTGCCCTTTCAATGCTTTCACCATGTCGAATAACCCTTCGTTGGACACGGGAATGTTCTCACCCTTGTTGTTGTTGCTGTTGGAAGCCATTTGACCTATTGAGAGAACACGGTCGATCTTAGGTTGGCCCCACAAACACCTTTTGAGTAAAATGATTTCACCCACAAACAAGAAAAGACTCAACCACATAAAGAAAAATGACTCTTTTTTTATTTATTTACAAAAGTCGAAAGGACGTGGTCCTTTTTGGGGTTTCTAGAAAAATAGTGGAATCGTCACACTAGTATATAGACCTTCTCACGGTCCCATATACTCATCGGATTCCACCACGCTTGTGAATCCTACATGTGTCGGGATTAAACTAAATTAATGTAGTAAATCATACATGCGGGGACGGATTTTTTATTTGCGTCCATTATGACCACTTGGGGACGGATTTTTATTTCGTCCATAACAACGAGTGGCATGTATGATTTGAAGACATTAGTTTAGGGAAATCTCGGCACATGGAAACCGATTTGAGTCACAGAGTGTTAGACCCTAACTAGAATTGTGTGGTTTGTGCTCGGCTAAAGAGAGGCTTAAAGGTCACTCCCGGCATGTAGTCATGAACTACGCCACGGGCTGAGGTTTACCGCTTCGGAAGAGTCAAGGTCGAGTGGAGCTTGAAACTTCCTAGGACGGGCCTCGACGGGTTTGGGGTTGGACTTGTGCGACTCGATAGTGAGCAGTTAATAGGAATTATATGCGCGTAGTGTGAGGTCCATCACGTGACAAAACTGCCCATTCTGTTCACTGTTTCCGTTTACTGTTCTGTTCTGGAAAATGGCCCAGAAGCGCGCGCATTCAGATGCCTACTCGGGAGGCGCGCGCGTTAGACTGAGAGAAGTGGAGGCGCCCGCTTCTGGGCAGTACCTGCAAATCAGCGTGTTCAAGGGATTGCCTTGACCCTAAATTATAGAAGTTTTTCCCCTGCAGTAAACGTTAGCACAGAAACATGGAATTGAAGGACAAGATGGGAGGCGGGCGATTCTGGTAATAAGGGTCGGACACGCGCACTTTAGGCCAAGAAGGCCGGAGGCGTGCGCTTCCTACCCTTTTTACCAGAATGCCCAGAAAACAGATATAAGAACACCAAAAGCAGAAAATGCAAGTTTAACCCTCTATGTCCCCAGCGGAGTCGCCACTGTAGATACCCCGGGGAACGCGAGAAAACCTGAGAAAACCTAAGAAAATAGCCTTTTTTATTAAGAAAATAGCCTTTTCTGTGATTAGATTTAATTGAGAACCTAGAGGAAATCAAAAGAGTCTAAAATCAAGTGTTCTTTGGATCTTAATAAATTATTTGTGTGTGTTGTTCATCTAGCAGAATACATCACATAGAGGTAATAATAGAGTTGCAATCCGGTGACCAGACCGTCCCAACCCTTAATTTAGTGAACGATTTCTTGAACAAGTTTGGTAATTCTAGTATTAAAAATAGCATAGAGTGAAGATAGTTGTGAACCACAATCTGTGAATCTTTGTCATTCTTTTGTTCAATATTTGCGTTGTTTTGCCAATTAATTTAGTTTAATTTCATTGCTTAGTAGTTAAAGTAGTTTAATCAATCAAATCAAAATCCCCTCTTTGGTTACTTTTACATTAATTAAATCAACTTGTTTATCCACAAGTCTCTGTGGTTCGACCCTTACATTTGTACGTTGCTACTTCGGTACTTGTATACTTGCAAGGTATTTTTATTACAGTGGGATTTTTTTTTCTCATTAAGTTTTTGGCGCCGTTGCTGGGGACTTGTTGTGATTTACAAGTTCATTTAATCGGTGTATGTTTGGTAGACGTTCCTTGGATCCCGAGTTGGTCCCTGTGAACGATAATATTGATAGACTTGATAGGGGCATTCCCTCTATTAGTGAGTCTGAATCTGAAGCTTCTGTCACCGAGACAGAGGTAGTTTTAAGTGAATTAGAAACTTCTTCCACCGAGGGAGAAAAAATTGAAGTAGAGATGGCAAATCCATTAATGAAAGAATATACTAGGCCCAAGGTCGACACATCGGTATCGTGGATTGTCTTGACTGATGCAACTAAGACCTACGAGGTGAAGGGGCATTATTTTAGTCAGCTGCCTAAGTTCCAGGGTCTTCCCGTTGAAGACTCTTTGAATTTCTTGAGAAAATATATGATGATTGTGTCGGGATTTCCAGTTAAGGAGGGGTTTACTGACGAACAATTACGGCTTAAGTATTTTCCTTTTGCTCTTCAAGGGGCAGCTAAAACCTGGCTAATGTTACTTCCTGCTAGGAGCATTACTACTTGGGATGGGTTGCATGATTCGTTTCTTAAAAAATTCTTCCCACATGCCACTCTGGACACCTTTATACAAAAAATCATAGGGTTTACTCAAGAACAAGGTGAGCCATTTCATGAGGAGCAGGATAGGTTTAAAATGTTGTAAGTGCAGTATCCCCACCATGCTTTTCCCGATGCCCTTTTACATCAAACATTTTATGGTGGGTTGAGTGCAGTTGACCAAGCTATGGTTGACAACGCAGCAGGTGGCTTTCTAGGAGCTAAAACTATTGACGAAACTCAGGAATTATTTGAGATGTTAGGGGAAAATTCTCAAGAAAAAGGCTCTAGAGGAAAAGCTAGGGGAGTATATAAGTTGAGTGGTGTGGATGAATTCATTAGACAGGTGACCTTGATGAACCAAAATCTTGCGAAATTTAACATTAATATGGCTTCATCAAGTGCTAATGTTATATCTGATTTCTTTGCTAACTGTGGTCCTAACACTCATGCTCTATACTAATGTTTGCCAAGTTGTTGCGCAGTGTGATTCTGAATAGGTTAATGAAATTCAAGGTTATCCCCCAAGACAGAATCAAGGTGATATTTATTCTAACACTTATAATCATGATTGGAAATATCACCCGAATCTGTCATAGAGGGGTAACCAAGGGAACTAGTTTCAACAAAAACCTCTTTATCCTCCTCCCCCACAAGGGAATCCGGAACAGCATCCCAAGCAATCTATGGAGGATATGATGAGGTCACTGCTGCAAGAACAAATGGAATGGGAGAAACTTCTAATACTGAGACTCCCACTCCCAAGCCATATGTACCTCTTATACCGTTTCCTGGAAGTTTTATGAGGCACAAGTTGAATAAACAAATGTCGGAGCTCTATGATGTGCTTTCAAAAGTTAATATTAATCTCCTGTTATTGAATGTGATAAAAAATATCCCTGCTTTTTTCAAAGAAATTAACTCCAGGAAAACTAAGTATGGGAAAGAGGAGAAATTGATCATGGGAGAGAGTGCTAGTGCTGTGGTTCGACAAGACCTCCCACTCAAACAAAGGACCCCGGAAGTTTCACAATTTCCATTACTTTGGGGGATTCTACCAAGGTGAAGGCAATGTTGGATCTTGGTGGTAGCATCAATTTATTGCCATATCACAAGTATCTTGAGTTAAGCTTGCCTGAGCTAAAACCCACTACATTGACCCTTCAACTTGCTGATCGTTCCATTAGACGACCGTTGGGTATTGTGGAGGATATTTTATTTCAAGTAGGTAAGTTGATTATCCCTGTAGATTTTATTGTTCTTGAAACTGTTAATAATGTTGGCAGTCACCGTGAATCTCCCATATTGCTTGGGCGACCATTCATGGCGACGACTAACACCATAATTAATGTGGGGAATGGGACATTATCAATGTGTGTGGCTAATGAACATTTAGAGATCCCTGTGTATGACATTATGAAACATACTTTGACTGATGAGGACTCATGTAATTTTATAGATGAGGTAGGTGAGTGTGTACATGATCACGTATGGCATGAGAGTGATAGTGGGAAAGTGGAGAGTGTGTTGAATGGCGGTGAGAAAACTAGGGATAATGCGTATGTTCATGTCATGGCCATATCCCATAAGGTGGACGAACACCATTCTAGTGATGGCCCGTTTCACCCCTAGGCCACTTCAAAGAGAAGTCGGCGCCTCATAGAAAATCTTGTACCCCTCTTGTTTCTTCGTGTTCTACAGGTACTAGTAAGAATGAAAAGAGCCCAAAAGTGAAAAAGAAAAAGCACAAGGGAGCCTCAAATATCCCATGGGTTCTCCTATAATTAATTAAAAGGGGAGATTATGTGTGGGCAATTGTGGGCATTCATGCACGAGAACACTTAAGGTGGGCCAAAGCCAGAAAAGCAAAAGCCAGAGTCAATGTGACCAATCTCCACCCCTAATAAAAATGGGGCCACCGTCGGGCTAACGACGTTAAACAAATTCGCTAATTGGGCGGCAACCCAATGAGGTATGTTTTAATTATTGTATTTTATTGCTTTGTGTGTCATCCTTCATGGATCTCTCTGAGTTTGTGGGTTTATAGGAGAGTGTAAATAGTGTCACCCTCCAAAAAGATTTTTATTTTTTGAGTCATTTTTCATAAAGGATATTACGCTTGTGATGTTTGTGTGTGGTAATGTGCAGAGATTCAATCCAACCGGAGCCAGAGCGGGAAAAAAATGGCTAGAAATTGGACCAGGCGCCCGCTCACTAAGCACCAGGCGCCGGCTTACCTAGTCAAAAACTGGCATAGTTTCTGGAAAAATACCGAGCGCCCGCTCGCTACCATCCAAGCACCCGCTCGCGTTGCCAGGCGCCCGCTCGTCTTGAAATAGGTGCGCGCTTACCTCGGCGTTTTGGGGGTTTCCTTCTAATTAAACTAAGCGCCCGCTCGCCACCATCCAGGCGCTCGCTCGCTGGACGGGAATGGACTCCCTGGACCTGGTCAAAGGCGAATTTGGGGGAATTAATCCCTAATTTTTCCCCATCTCCATCATCCCTCCCTCTCTCTCTAAAACTCTCTCAACCCACCTCTCTTCTCTCTACAAATTACTCACCCAACCCACCAAATTCGACCTAAACACACCCAAATTCTACCCTTCCCGTACCCATTACCAAGAATCCAAACCTTAAATCACCATTAAATCCGGGGAAAATCTATACATTGTTCAATTTTTAAGAAGGAAAAAAGGGTTGATTTTGAAGGTCTTCGGGGTGGAATTTGAAGGTGCTATAGAAGGAAATAGTGTTCGTGTGGGTGAGCTTCATCTTCCCCGGTCATCTTCTCCGACTCCGGCGAAACTCCGGCGATCTTTTTCGGTGACCTCCGGTAAGGATTTTACAGCTTTTTATAGAGCTTTGAGTGGGTTGATTGTGGTGAGTAGAAATGCCTCCGAAGGAAAAAGGTCATGTTCCCCCACCCCAAGTGAATTTAGATTTTGATAACACCTGGTTTGTATCCCAAAACTCACAAGATTATTTTGAAAATGAACAACGAAATGGGGTGACTGTAGAGCAGGGGTTTGACCTGAAAAATTGTGGGTTAGATGAGGTGATTGTGTTCTTTAAATTGAAAAAATTAATGGCTAAACCAACCCAGATGGTTTCGAACTTGTTGTGAGGGAATTCTACGCGAACCTCCATTTGGCTACTGAGGCCACTAATGTATGGTTTCGGGGATATAACGTTGATGTGTCGGCTAGTGCCATTAATACTTTTTTGGGGATGTCGAATGAGGTTGCAGTTGAGGACTGCGAGTATTGGCGATTGAGGAGAGATATGGGTGTGAACTTGGATAACTCTTTAGCTCTGTTCTCTGCCGAGTTTGGGGTGAACATAGATAGGGGAAATATCAGGAATGGTTATTTGTTCCACATCAGTGCGCTGCGTTTGGAGTAAAGGGCTTTGTACCGATTCATTTGTGAGAGGATTATGCCTACCTCACACTATCAGGATGTTCACTGGTGCAGGTCTCCTTTGCTCTATGACATGATTAAGAGGATGCCGGTGAATATCGGGGGTATTATTCGCAGTGAGATGGGGGACAGGGCCAAAAATTTAGAGAACCGTAACTTTCTTTTCCCTATTATGATCACTACCATGGCGGAGAAGGCGGGGGTACCAATGGCAGGTTTCCCGAAAACCCTGTTTACAGGCACCACAGTGACTAAATCCACCATTGAGAGTGGAGGAGCACAGGCAGGAGGGCGAGGTCTTGCCCCAGTTCAGGCTGACATGGATGAGGAGCCAAAGATGACCTAACGAGAAATTAACTACTATTTGTCAGGGCAGATTCAGGGGGTGGATGAGAGACTTCAGGAGTATCAACAACAACAGTGTCTATCCAACTACCATCGAGAGTGTAGGGAGGATGAAAATGATCAGAGGCTGCAGAGGATGGAGGAGGCGTTTTACGCCAACATACAGGAGGAGCAGTATTATAGGCGCCGGATGATGGCGCATCACTTTCCTGGAGAGCAGTTTCCTCCTATGGTTTACCCGCTGCCCCCTTATACACAGTATACACCTCCGTTGCCACCTAGCAGTTCTTGGGCTGGAGCGACATGGGATGAGTTTGCTAGGGGATCTGACCAGGGATCGAGTTCTGGTATGCCCAGTCCATGGGACCATTTTTTTCCGCCTCCGCAGTGATTGGTTGGAGGTATTCCTATCCCTTATCTTTGTACTTTTATATGAGAGCATTGGGGGCAATGCTCAGTTTTGGTTTGGGGGTGGGGATACCTATGGTGATTGATTGATGCCGTCAGTTGTTGTATAGTTAGTAAAAATAAATTAAAAAAAAAAAAGAGGCTAGGTGAAAACCCAAAAGGGCGCCTAGGCAAAAGGAGAGGAAGAAAAAAAAGATCCTATGGCGAGGGCGACATAAGGGAGGTTTGGAGTGTTTGGTAGGATTTCATTGTGGTGTAGGAGGTTTGGTTAGAGGTGATAGGATAGAAAATCCTCATCTTTCTTTTGGGAGTAATAAGGGGTGTTGGAGCATATTATGAGGTAAATCAGTGTTAAGGACCTATCCTAGCATTGATTTCTTTTTGGAGGGAGATTGTAGTGAAAGATAAGGGTGGGGGAAACCTAGGACATTTTAGTTCCCCCTAGCTTTAATGTGTGGGCCCTAGTTGGATATGTGTATTCTCTTTATTATTATTGGTGTTAATATCAATTAGGGCCATTATTGTTGTTTTGTGGTTATGTTGAGAGATATAAGGAAGCGGAGTTCCATATACTCCAAGTTGTTGTGTTCTTGACTTTGTGTGATGGGAGATGTAGAGGAGATATGTATCATTTTCCTCCATGCTACGCTTATAGACCGGTGCTTAGATGTGGGGTTAGGAATATTACTCACGGACGAGTAATGGTCTAAGCGTAGGGGAATTTGAAGGATTGGTATTCACATATATTATCTCTATGTTTCCGTATTATTTCATTGAATTTTGGATGTAATTTAGAATAGTTTTTATGTAATTCTTGGTCTAATTGTGTTTAAGGAACTTTGTGAGAATTTGTGTATTTTGAGACACTTTTTAGTGTATTTTGGTGTACTGCAAAGTCCTAGAGGTTTAAAGGGATGAAGACCATGATTACCAAGTCAAAAGTCAAGGGTCGAAGTCAGAATCGAAGTCAAAGTCAACAGAAGTCAATCAGTCAAGAAAGAAGTGAAGCAAAGAAGAAAAGCTGGAATCTCTACCAGGCGCCCGCTCGACCCTCTACCAGGCGTATGCTTGACCCTATACCAGGCGCCCACTCGCCACCTACCGAGCGCCCGCTCGCTCCACCGCCAGGAAATACGGGATTTAATTAATTTTCAATATTTTATTGTTTCTCTCCTTAGTTTGACTCCTCTCTTATGTATAAAATAGATTAGGTTTTCAGAATTCAGTTTTTATGCTTTCTTTTAGGTTTTCTTTAGTTGAAGGTTGTAATCAAGATTTGGGGATTTATTCATCATCAAGCGTTTATCCAGGTTTATGGTTTTTAATTATTTTCTTGTGTTGATTGCTATGTCTATGAGTAGCTAAATTCCTTGTTCATGGATTGGGAGTAACACTAATCTAATCACAGAAATACGGTCAATGTATAAACTATCCACGCTAGTGAAACATTTTATACCTAGATGATTTAAAGACCAAAAATATCAATTTATATTCTAAACGAATTAAAACTATTCCGATGAACAAGAACAAGATTGATGTTAATTAAACACGATTATCATAGAGATCCGATAGTGTTACTCCCAATCCATGAACAAGGAATTTAGCTACTCATAGACATAGCAATCAACACAAGAAAATTATTAAAAACCATAAACCTGGATAAACGCTTGATGATGAATAAATCCCCAAATCTTGATTACAACCTTCAACTAAAGAAAACCTAAAAGAAAGCATAAAAACTGAATTCTGAAAACATAATCTATTTTATACATAAGAGAGGAGTCAAACTAAGGAGAGAAAACAATAAACTATTGAAAATTAATTAAATCCCGTATTTCCTGGCGGTGGAGCGAGCGGGCGCTCGGATCATACCAGGAGGACGCTCGGTATTAATCAGAAACTGGCCTTCAAAACACAGAGGTAAGCGGGTGCTCGGTAGGTGGTGAGCGGGCGCCTGGTATAGGGTCATGCGGGCGCCTGGTAGAGATTCCAGCTTTTCTTATTTGCTTCACTTCTTTCTTGACTGTTTGACTTCTGTTGACTTTGACTTCGATTCTGACTTTGACCCTTGACTTGGTAATCATGGTCTTCATCCCTTTAAACCTCTAGGACTTTGTAGTACACCAAAATACACTAAAAAGTGTCTCAAAATACACAAATTCTCACAAAGTTCCTTAAACAGAATTAGACCAAGAATTACATAAAAACTATTCTAAATTACATCCAAAAGTCAATAAAATAATACGAAAACATAGAGATAATATATGTGAATACCAATCCATCAGTAAGGCTGGTTTTAGATTAGTTTTTGAATCCGACAAGTTTATTTTGACCAAGAATGGTCTTTTTATTGGGAAAGGTTACCTTGATAAAGGCCTTTTCAAAATGAATGTAATGAATGTTTACCGCCCAGATGCGAAGAATAAAAGTGTTTCTTATGTTTACTTGTTGGATAGTCCTGATTTATGGCATGGTAAATTAGGACACGTAAATTTTAACACAATTAAGAAGTTAGTGAATCAAAAATCTTTACTAATATCTAAATTCGATTCAACTGACAAGTGTGAAATTTGTGTAGAAGCAAAAATGACTAAAAGATCATTTCACTCCGTAATAAGAAACACAAAACCTCTAGAATTAGTTCACACAGATATTTGTGATCTAAAGTTTGTACAAACTAGAGGTGGGAAAAAGTATTTCATTACTTTTATCGACTATTGCACAAAGTATTGTTATGTATATCTCTTGAGAAGTAAAGATGAAACCTTAGGGAATTTTTCAGACTTTCAAGAATGAAGTTGAGAATCAACTTAATACAAAAATTAAGAAGATTCGAAGTGATAGAGGGGATGAATATGTTGCTCCGTTTGAAGATATATGCTGGGAATCCGGCATTATTCATCAAACAACACCTCCGTATACACCTCAGTCTAATGGAGTAGCTGAACGCAAGAATCGTACTCTTAAGGAGATGGTGAATGCTATGCTAATAAGCTCTGGCTTACTCGACAATTTGTGGGGGGGGGGGAATCTATACTCTCCGCAAACTATATTTTGAATAAGATACCTCAAAAAGGTAAAGATGAATCGCCTTATGAATTATTTCATAATCGTAAGCCGACTTATCAATACCTTAAATTGTGAGGGTGTTTGGCTAAGGTTGAAGTACCTAAACCAAAACAGGTCAAAATCGGACAAAAAACTATTGATTGCGTCTTCATTGGATACGCAAGTAATAGTAGTGCATATCGGTTTATTGTGCACAAATCGGAAATCCCTGATGTGAATGAGGGAATGACGATAGAATCAAGGAGTGATGTATTCTTTGAAAATATCTTTCCTGCTAAGGAAAGGAAAGAGGCAAGTTCTAGCAAGAGAACGTATGAAGCTACGAATGGTCCATCTCAAGAAGAAGATGAAGGACCTAGGCGTAGTAAAAGGGCAATAGTGGAAAAGTCTTTTGGTCCTGATTTTCTCTCATATATCCTAGAAAACGAACCAACAACTGTTACAGAAGCTTTATCTTCTCCAGATGCTCCGTTCTAGAAAGAAGCTATTAACAGTGAAATAGAGTCCATTATGCATAATAATACTTGGGAGTTGGTTGATCTCCCTCTAGGATGCAAACCATTGGGTTGCAAGTGGATCCTCAAAAGGAAGTATAAGGCTGATGGATCTATCGACAAATACAAAGCCTGGCTAGTATTTGTCGATATGATTTCTTCGATACATATTCTCCTGTCACAAGGATCACGTCCATTCGTGTTCTCATTGCAATTGCTGCAGTCCATAACCTTGAAATACATCAGATGGATGTAAAGACAGCTTTCCTGAATGGAGAGCTAGACGAAGAGATTTACATGGAACAACCCGAAGGGTTTGTAGTTCCCGGTAAAGAGAAAAAGGTGTGTAAACTTGTAAAGTCACTGTACGGACTAAAACAAGCACCTAAGCAATGGCATAAAAAGTTTGACCGAACGATGTTGGCATACGGTTTCAAAATAAATGAATGTGACAAGTGTGTCTACATTAAAGGAACGTCCAATTCATTTGTGATAGTTTGTTTGTATGTAGATGACATGCTAATAATGGGAAGTACTCATGAATTGATCATGAATACCAAAGGCATACTGAAAAAGCACTTTGATATGAAAGATATGGGAATTGCTGATGTCATCTTAGGAATAAAGATTTCTAGAACATCAGATGGAATAGTCTTGTCACAATCCCATTATCTTGAGAATGTTCTTCGGAAATTCAATGTCATTGATAGCCCTCCTGCTAAGACTCCGGTAGACTTGTCTTTACACTTAGATAAGAATAGAGGGGAACCAGTTTCTTAAATAGAATATACAAGGATAATTGGCAGTCTAATGTACTCAACTAATTGTACACGTCCAGACATTGCATATTCAGTGAGCAAACTAAGTAGGTTCACAAGTAATCCAAGTGTGGATCACTGGAAGGCCCTAATAAGGGTATTGAGATATTTAAAGTATGCATTGAAACATAGGATACTTTATAATAGATATCCAGCAGTATTAGAAGGATACTGTGATGCCAATTGGATATCCGACACAATAGACTCAAAGTCCACAAGTGGATATGTATTCACAATAGGTAGAGGAGCGGTGTCATGGAAATCTTCCAAACAAACATGTATAGTACGATCTACGATGGAATCGGAGTTCATAGACTTAGACAAAGCTGGTGAAGAAGCTGAGTGGCTAAAGAACTTTTTGGAAGATATTCCTTGTTAGAATAAGCTTGTGCCTGCTGTTATGATACATTGTGATAGTCAATCAGCAATAGCAAGAGCACAGAGCAGTATGTATAACGGTAAGTCTAGACAAATTCGTCGTAGACATAATACCATTAGACAGTTGATCTCAAATGGCGTTATCACAATTGACTATTTGAAGTCAAAAGATAACTTAGCGGATCCATTTACAAAAGGTATAAACAGAGATCAACTGTATAAGCTGTTAAGGGGAATGGGTTTAAAATCCACAACAAAAGAACACATAGCGGACACTCAACCTGGAGAATTAGAGATCCCAAAACCTTAGTTCAATGAGAGAACTAAGTTATGAGGTTCGGTTGAAACACTTGGAACCTGTTTCATACTCATTCCTAGAACATCCAAGTGTATGTACTTGCAACAGTGGTAAGGTTAAGTTGAAGAAACTTTTAATGATTCCTATACCTAAGTGGTGGAGTATTGCATGATACTCTTTATAGGAGATCACGTATCTAAGTGAGAAGTAATAAGGCCGCTTCTAATGAACACTTATGAAGATATACGGTCCAGGGCTAAAATGGACACAACGTGAGAACAAATAGTGTTAGAGCTATTATTGTGTAAGTACTATTGTCTTGGTATACATTATACAGTCTCTAGTTCAAAGCATCGCGCTACTATCAGACTAGTATATCCGATGGTATTTTACCAGGGAAGGTTCAAAGCTATAAGCTACCTATCCCGATACAATAATAGTTCACCGGAACTTTTGGACGAATCTGCATACATGCATTAATTGTCCCATGTGGGGGATTGTTGGAAATGGGTTTTAGAAATGTGGTTTGACCACATTTTGACCCGATTTTCAAAGTAATTTCATTTGATGTAAATTAAAACAAGTTGCAAAATTAAAATCTACATTTGGTGTAGATTAGGAAAATACATTTATTTACTCAAAACCATTTCCGGGTGAATGAGATATTAATGCTCAAAGTGTGCAACTTTAATAAGTTTATGAAGAGTTAGAAATATGGAAAGCTATGTATCCCATATTGATTGTAAAATGGAAAAGATGAGAGTATTTCATATAGCTCATCTTAAGTGGAGTCAATCAAGTGTGGGCTTCCTACCATACAAGCTAAGTGGGCCTTTGGGCTAACCATGCAAACTAATGGGTAAATAAGTTAATTTTGGGCTAGTCCAAAATTGACCTATGACCCGCGAAGCATCGCGAAGGGCGTAATGGGCGGTTTAGGGCGCACTTTGCACTTTGCACGTATGCATCGGTCACTGGGAGCTTCGGATCCTTTTTCTTTTGACAAAGTCAACGGTGGTTCAGGGCTTGGTGGGCTACACGCGGGTTGGGTTCGGCATGCATTGGGCCTGGAGCGGCCCAGATCAATGAGTTTCTCCGAGTGGATAAGGGCGCCGGTTCGGGTGGCGGTTGGACTGACCCATGTCGGTTCGGTACAGACGGGTCTGGTACTGGTTCTGCCCACCTGATCTGGTCCCTCCATTCCAATCTGATCTGACGGTGGAGATCATACCTGGTGGAATTGTGACTATTCCCAAAAGGCACCCCTGCCTCTTCATATACTATAAATACCCCCCCCCCCACCAGATTGACATTTCATTCATTTCCAACATCCAAGAGCTTTAGAGTAATCTGAGAGAGAGTCATATTGAAGCATTATTCCCTTCATGTCCAGAAGTTCCGAGCATTAGTATTTGTTCGCCAAGTTCCTTAGTTTGGAGTGCTTCTACTAACAAAAGTTAAAGTCGTTGCATTTTAGAGAATATTGCCGTCAATCTGTGAGCACCAGTGCGGGGCAAATTCTTCTTGCAGAGATTGTGTCAAACACAAGCCTCGACTAAAATCCGTCCCCATTTTAGTTTTAGTATTTTCATCATTTTCAAGAAAGCCTTTATTTTAGATAACAGATATATTATGCTCCCAATAACCTGTGAATATTTCAACTGAGCCATAAATACTCAATTCTCATTTATAGCAAGTGCCACAGAAGGAATAAATGAAGTTGACGATTTTACCATCCTTATAACCAAACTTCTCAATTATATTCTTTAAATAATGAGACTGTGAGATGGTTATACCTTGAGTTGAACGAGTTAACTTAACTCCAAGAATCACGTCAGTTACTCTCATATCCTTCATTTGAAACTTACTTTTCAAGAATTACTTGTCTCATCATCTATCTTCATTGTTTCCAAATAACAAAATGTCACATATTGGCATAACACAATACTACTATCACCTTTCCTCTTAGAGTAGACACACTTGTCAAATTCATTGGCAACAAATCCAAACGATGAGACAATAGTATCAAATTTCTCATCCCACTGCGTTGGGGCATGTTTCAATTCGTCAAGGGATTTCACTAGTTTTCAAACCTTTTTCTCATTATCAGACGCTACAATCCTTTCGACTGATCCATATAGATCTCATCTTCAAGATCTCCAGGAAGGAAGGCGGTCTTCACATCCATTTGATGAATATGGAGATCATATACTGAAGTCAATGTTATGAGCATACAAATTGTAGTCATTCTAGCAACCGGTGAATAGGTATCAAAATAGTTTATTATTCCTTCCATCTGCTTAAACCACTTAACTACAAATCTAGCCTTAAACTTATGAACAGTCCCCTCAGATTTGTGTTCCTCTTGAAAACCCACTTGCATCCAATTGCTTTGCAGCCATGAGGAAGATCATAAAATCCTCATGTCTCATTTGAGACAATAAAATAAATTTCACTTTTAATGGAATCCTTCCATTGCTAAGCATCAGGAGATGCCATAGCTTCTTTGAAGATTTCAGGGTCACCCTCGATATCGTAAGTGATATCACTTCCATAATCCTTTGTATTCCTAGCCTGCTTACTCCTTCTTGGTTCAACATCATCATCAGATAAAGAACCAACTGGATCCACCCCCACGTTTTTTTTCTCTTCCACTTGAGTTGGAATTGAATTAGACGTGAGATTTGACTCTTTAGGGAGTTTAGTTTTTATAGGAAACACATCTTCATCGAATGTTCACGTAACTCAAAAATTAAGTTAACATCCATGCCAAAAAATACAGATTTGATAATAAAAAATCTCAATGCATAACTTGTTTCAGAATATCCTTTAAAGATATCATCAACAATTTCAGGACCAAGCTTCTTTCTCTTGTGTTTAGGGACAAGTACCTTTGCAAGGCACCCCCACATACACTTTTAAGTATTTCAAGTTAGTCTTTCTACCTCTCCAATGTTCGAGTGGACTCTCATCTCTATACTTAGAAGGAACTCTATTCAGAATATGGCAAGCCGTATCCAAAGCTTCTCCAATATACTTAGGTAGTCCAGAACTTATAAGTAGACTATTATCATATCTTTAAAGGTTCTACTCTTACGTTTAGCACACCATTAGATTGAAGTATGTAGGGAGGAGTCTCTTCATGTATTATGTCGTTTTCTTGGTAATATTGCATAAACGGATTAGACTCATATTCACCACTACTATCATATCTTTACTGTATAAGTTTTTTGCCAATTTGTTTTTCAGCTATGTTTTTAAATATAATAAACTTTTCAAGTGCTTCATCTTTTCTATTCATTAAGTAAACTAACAATATATACAACTGTCATCAATAAACGTGATAAAATATTTCTTTCTATCTTTGTCAACTCGCCATTAAATTCACAAATATTAGTGTGTACTAAATCAAGTATTTCAGAATCTCTATTAACTGAATGAAAAGACCATCTCACAGATTTAGGTTCAACACAAATATGATTTTTTTTTTTTTTTTTTTTTTTATCAATAGCATGCTTATGAGTAATATCCAAATTCATCATGTTTTTAACAAATTTCAGATTAATATGTCCTAAACGACTATGCCAAATATTTGAAGATTCAATGAAATATGAGGTATTTTTAAATGTCTTTCAGTGTAGCTTTTTAATGATTTTCCTTTTAGTAACTAAATTTATTCAAAAATATTATTCTATTTTTTAGAAAATAATATTGAATATCAATAATTTAATAGTTAATAATTTGTGTTGCAATCCAATAACGAGTGTTTCCATTAAAAGCCAACGCTTTGTTAGTTATTACATTAAATTTCAATTTAAGAATCAAGTTGCAAAATTTTCAATTTTGGGAATCAAATTGCAAAATGGCCAAAACACAGATTACCAAGTAGCAATTAGCCTTTTATCTAGTGAAATATTTAACTATAAAATTTTGACATATGCCTAAAGAAAGGTTGTACATTGAAGGATGTATGACAATTGGTAAGGCAAATAATTTTGTTTTCCTGAAAATAATTATTCCAAATAATTAATTCATTTTTAATAAGGATTTTTTTTTAAATATGCATAAATGGTGCATGTATTAGTGTACATTATTTGGTTTTAAATTTGATTACTGTATATATCAAAAATATAATTTTTAATCCATTAAATTTGAGATTTGCATAAAACCCTTTAATAGCTAATAACGTGTTCAAACTAACTGATTTGTTGAGCAAGTGCTCGGCACATAGAGAATAAATAAGATTTCTAACAAATTTCTTTTAATGGCCCCTAATTTTGCCAAAAAATAAAATAAAATGCATATTCAGCTCTAATTTGGCCAAAAGAGAAACATGGGGATAGACGCACCATTGATTTCAATCTCTAAATTTTAATTAATATGACTAAATTAGATGTTTTGTTTGTTAACTAGTAGTTATGCTCGTGCTTTTGGCACAGTAACAATACAAATATGGTGACAATACATGCATAATAACTATACCTGAAAATTGTAATTTATCATATAATTCACGAGGAAGAAAAAAAATAAAAAGCGAGCACGATATAAACCTAATTATGGGCTATAATAGTACTACTACCCGTGTCAAATAACACAGAGACTATATGAATCATTAAGTTCTCAAGCCAATTTAGAACTTGAACAATTGCCTTAGAGAATGAATACCCACTCAAAAATTCTCATCTATTTTGAAAAGCTTAAACCCCCGTCTTATTGAATTATGTATTTAATATCCATATTGGAATTTGACAAAAACTTGTATGAGAACATCATGACCCGTCTCATAGCAGAGACGGGCCATTTTTTACCCATGACCCGGATCCATGACCCACAAGCATTCTTTTTTCCCGGTTTGTCAAAAGTAATAGTTACTATAACTAAATGTAACAAATGTGTTACTTATATGTAACAGTTTGTATACATAAAAGTAACACATATATACAGAAAAGTAACAATGCTTTTTTTTTTTTAATGATTTCTTCGTTTGCCAAAAGTAATACTTATTACAACTAAAATGTAACGAACGTGTTACTTATATGTAACAGTGTTTGTACGTAATTGTAACACATATGCATAGAAAAAGTAATAATTAAACCCTTTACATTTTTAGAGCTAAAGACACTTGATTAGTATTACATGTAAATGTATTACATTATCTATAGAAATATGTTATAACTAGCGGGTAACCCGTGCTCTGCACGGGAAACCAATACTATGTCTTAAAAATATTTTAATTATAGTTAACTAATATAGTAATCAACATTTTAACTAATACTATCAATAATAAAAATTAATCTATATGATTACTATTATTATAATAACTATTATAATTAATTAATACTATTGATAGTAATAGTTAATATATATTAATAGGAATGATTAATCTATATAATAATAATTATTAATATAATTATTATAATAAAATAATATTATTAATAGTAATAGTTAATTGATATAGTAACTATTATGATTAATTAATATTAAAAATTAATAATCTAACTTATATAATAACTATTATAATTAACTAATACTAATAATAGTAATAGTTAATGTATGTAGCCTATTATAGTTAACAAATACTATTAATAGTAAAAAATAACTTATAAAGTAACTATTATGGTTAACTAATACTATTAATAGTAATAATTAACTTATATATAGTAACTATTATAGTTAACTAATACTACTAATAGTAATAGTTAAATAATACTATTAATAGTAATATTTAACTAATATAGTAACTATTATAGTTAACTAATACTATTAATAGTAATATTTAACTTGTATTGTAACTAATATTGTTAACTAGTACTATTAATAGTAATGGTTAACTTATACTATTAATAGTAATAGTTAACTTATACTATTAATAGTAATAGTTAACTCATATAATTACTAATATGATTAACTAATAGTATTAGCTAAGAATGAGAATATCAAAAGTCATTTAGATTTTAAGATGATGTTGATGTGGCTTCTCTAAAATCAAGTTTTTACTAAAAGATGTCTACATGTCAAATCCACAACACTCCTCACCAACTTTATATATATATATATATATATATATATATATATATATTTCTTTTATTAAAGTGTTACATTTACTTGTACAAACAATTACATTCATGTATATGAGGTGTTACTTTTCAAATGTTACTTTCTTTCAAAAAATTAAATCAAAATACACAATATTTTATATTTTTGCAAAAGCACTATTACATTTCAGTATAAATGATAATTACATTTAGATATTGTTTGGGTTACACATAATTATAGTTAGTATTACATTTGAAGGGTAAAACGAGCTTTTGTTTTTGTAAAACAGGTGTTACGTTTACTTATTACAATATTTCTTTATATATATACAGTCATTACATTAAGTTATGGTAACTATTACTTTTGGTAAACGACGGAAAAGCCGGAAAAAAATAATATAAAAACTCAAAAAAAAAAAGAAATAAAAGAAGGCCAATGGGTGGTTGCCACGTGGCAGGTTATGCCCCATGGGTCATGTATCCGGTTCAATGAGTCGGGTCGGGTGGATCAAAAAACCCGTTTCATAGAAGAGACGGATATAGGTGTTCTCATAGGAGACTAGCTCTTGGAATTTACAGCACGCAAAAGAGAAACATGAGGAAGACGCACCATTAATTTCAATCTCAAAATTGTAATTAACTTTACTAAATTAGATGTTTTGTTTGTTTAATTGGTGTGTAAATTCACAAAGTGGGTGCATGAGTATGTTTTGGGATATTAGTTCCTCCATTAGTTATAAAAAATCTTACTTTTAACTCTTAAACCCTAAACCTTAAATGCTATAAAACAACCTTAAACCCTAAACCCGCCGGACAATGATACACGTAGTGAAAACTCAAAGGGAAAATTCATAGTGAAACACTATAATCCGTTGGATGAGTTTTTAGCAGTGGGGTCCACAAAGATTTATTACAATCCAACGGATTACAGAGTTTCACTATGGGATTTCCCTTTGAGTTTTCACTATACATATCATTATCCAAACCCGAAACTCTAAAGCTTTAACCCTATAAAACAACCTTAAATCCTAAACCCTATAAAACAACCTTAAACCTTATAAAAACAACCTTAAACCCTAAACCTAAAATCTTAAACCCTATAAAACAAACTTAAATCCTAAATCTTAAATCCTATAAAACAACCTTAAACCTAAAACTCTATAAAAACATGTTACGGAAGAATTATTATCCCCAAAATTTTCTATTGGGCAATAAAATTTGACAAATTCTCCCGTGAGACCGTCTCACGGCTGTGAGACGGATCCTCCATGGGTCAAAACCCGGCGATCCATGGATGCTCCAGCGTCCCACCCGCCCAGCAAGCCCTTCCTCCACTCAGCACTCGACACGTGTCACACACTTTTAAAAAAACCTCCCATATTTTTAAAATGCTATATCTTGAGATTTTGAAGTCAAAAAATATATTTAAAAATACCGTTGTGTTCGTCTCGACGAGACGAACAAAACTATATAGGTCATGATATATTTTGATTTTTTTTTTAAAAAAAAATAATTTTTAACACACAAAAAAAATTGGGCTGCTCGTCTCCTGAGAAGTAACACGTTCTTATGAAGAAAGTAACAGTTTGGTCTTAAGAAAGTAACACTTTATTGTATGCTATAACAACAGTTTTGGAAAATAATATAAATAGATTTTGTGGTTAGGAAAAGTAATAATTGAATGTAACACAGTGCATATATGATTGTAACATGTTATATAGATGAATGTAACAGTTTATAGGTTAAATGTTACATTTTTTTTAAAAAAAAAGTAAAAAATCATGTATATAATCGGTTTTGCATTTCAATTTTAATGTAAACCCCTAGAAAAGTGTTACAATTGAGAAAAAAAAGGTTACATTCATTATTATAAAATGTTAAATTAGTTTTAGGTGTTAATCTTATGTTATCTTTCATTTTTTTCAGCAAAATTGTGGTAAATTTATGAAGAGAAAAAAGTGTTACATATGAGAAAAAAGTGTTACATTTCCTTTATAAAAAGTGTTACTTTTTTGTGGGAGAAATAAATGGCTGGAAAAAAAACGAAAAAAAAAAAAAAAAGAATTTGGCGGGAACGGTCGCACGCCATGCGACCGTCGCACCCTAGTCCACCCCATAAAATTTACTCATTAAAAATAAGCGTATTGAGCAATCGGCAGCCCTAATTCTTCAATCGAGTTGACTTTTAGAATGATTTGCCGCTTCATTATTTTCTTCATCCTCTAAACTCGGTAATCCTTGCTCCTTTTTTACGATCTTCTTAGGATTTAATCAACCATTTATTTAGGCTTAGCAATACGTATTGGATTGTGATTTTCTTATTTAAAGGTTACTCAAAACGCAGATCTGAGAATTTGGAGAAACAAAGTCATGGATCCTTCTTCTCAGTTGTTGAAGAAAAGGGAATTTGGAGAGGATGAGAGAGCCATTGATCCGTTTGTTCAATTGCCCACGGATATTATTCAAACTATACTCCGTTTCCTCTCCACAATAAATTCCGGCCAAGCTATTGTCTTGTCAAAAACATTCCTAAAAGCATGCTCTACAAACCCTAATCTTAGATTATGTGATATGTGTTTCAGCAAAGTTCTATACAGTGCTTATAAAGATTGTGTAGCTAACTTTAGCCAAAATCAAGAAGCTCAGAAAGCGAAAGAGAGGTTTGCCACGTACATCGACCGCACGTTAACAAGATATCAAGAACAAGATTCACCCATAAGAAGGTTATTTCTTCATAGCCGTGTGGATGATGACAAGACGGCTCGTTTTCTCAAGCAATTTATCTGTAAAGCCAAGGATCACGTCAATAAGTTTCATCTATGTATTCTATTCTTCCCTTCTTCTAATTCGTCCACTTCTTTGCTTCAAGAAATCTTTGCACTGAAAGATCAGCTTCGAATCTTGGAACTTTATTGGTGTGATTTGAGAAAGGATATCGTTCAACATGATGGAATCATAAAATTCTCTTCACTAGTGATTTTGATGTTGGTGATCATCGTAATAGACGAAGGAGTGCTTGAAACATTAATCCATAGATGCCCCTTGCTTAAGGAACTAAAACTCTGTTATTGTGAAGGGCTTGAAAGAATTCAGGTGGCTAATCTACCTAACTTGAAGAGGCTTCATATTGGCGCGGTCAATCAAATCGTTCAAGTTAAAGCTGAAAATCTGGAGATCATGATATACGAGGCCGATACATCTTCACCATATTTGCTTAATATTGAGTCAACTAAGAATTTGAAAGAACTATCATTAATTTACCTTAACATTACGGATGAACAACTGCATAACTTAATAGCCAAGTGTCCTATTCTTGAGAAACTGAGCCTCGAAGAATGCAACGAAATTCAGAAGATCAATGTGTCAAGTCAGTCACTTAGCTTCGTAAGTATTAAGTCTTGCAGAAGATTAATGGAAGTGAAGATTGTGATAACCGGAATTTTTTTTTATTAATTATCTTATTTTTGGTTTTTATTAATTTAATTAAATGATAATTAGAGTTACAAAGTAATTGAAAGAAGTGGGCCCAAGGAAATTGCATTGGCCCAAAATTAGTATTAGTAAACCCAACCCAATTAGGAATCAACCCAAGGTATAAATTAATGAGTTAGTCAACTTGGGAATTCATTATTATCATAAACTCAAAAAAAAAAAAAAAAAAAAAAAGGAAAACAAAACCCTAGCCGCCGGCCGATCAATAGGAGGGAGGAGAAGAAATTTTCCGGCCATTGTTTCGAAGATACAATCCGATCATTCTCAAGGTAATACTAAATCCTACTCTCCAAAATTTGTTTCGTTGAATTTGGATTAGTAAATCATAAGTTATGCATGAATTAAGAATATAAATTTTAGGGTTTTTGCATGCTAGTAATTTATGATAAAATTCTAAAGGTTAATGAAGTTGATCTAAATGCTATGAAAAAATTATAGTAGTCTTGATACTAGTTATTTTTAAGATTGATTTTATAATCTTGAATTGAACTGATTGATATTATGCAATGCTTGAGAATTGACTATATAAATCATTGAGGTTGATTTGGGTTTATCAAAAGAAGGAAAAATTATGGATTTCCCCAAAGTAGATATTCGGCCGAATGGCCTAAGCAATGGAAATTGATTTTTATTGATTTAATTGATCCTCGTTAAGTGTATTGTAAATAATATTGATGTTTGGGAATTTAGAAAAATTTAAAGAACTAGAA
The DNA here is from genome assembly GCA_026119855.1 of Campanula takesimana. NCBI lineage: Eukaryota > Viridiplantae > Streptophyta > Magnoliopsida > Asterales > Campanulaceae > Campanula > Campanula takesimana. The sequence goes on along the minus strand of JAOWBW010000269.1, from coordinate 507,588 downwards.
AATTGATCAAATCAAGGGATTTTAGATCATGCATGTCTCGGAAATGGTAGTGAATTATGGGTGTTGAATTCAGTTTGTGAAAGTTAAGAATTGGGACGGAAAGTTAGTGTTTCCGTTAAGTTTCTAACGGAAAGAAAACAAAATCGTTAAAAGGATTGTTAACAAGTTAGAAAAGTAACTTGAGGAAATAGAATAAACACTTGGAAGACCTTGAAGGTTAAAAGTTAACGAGAAAGGAAAAGATTAGAAGTTTCAGTTAGTTTCCTAACGGAAAAGGACTAAACTGAAAAGAATTAAAGTTAGAAGGAATAAAAAGGAAACCTTTGAAGTTAGAGGGGCCTAAGTGATTGAAAAGAGAAACTTAGGGGACCTTATGAACAGAACCAAAGTCCAAGGACCTTCCTGTAATTAAAGGAAAGTTGAAGGACTAATCTGCAATTAATCCAAAGTGGAAGGACTAAATTGCAATTGAGTTAAAGTTGAAGGACTAATCTACAATTAATCCAAAGTGGGAGGACTAAATTGTAATTGAACTAAAGTTGAAGGACTAAATTGCAATTAATCCAAAGTTGAAGGACCAATTTGCAATTAACCCAAAGTTGAGGGACCAAATTGTAATTAACCCAAAGTTAGAGGACTTAATTGCAATTATATCAAAGTTAAAGGACTGACTAGTAAATCAAAGTCAGAAACTTAAACGTAAAGAAAGAAGTAACAAAGTAAAGAAGTTAAAACGCATCTCTCAGTTAACTAAGTAGAAATAGTTAACCATGTAGAGAATACTAAAGTAAATTACTCCGTGCCTTGTAGATTTGCACAGAGAGGAGATTGCGAGGAAAAGCAATTCAGGTAAGGGATTACGTTCCTTACAGTATTTGAACTCCTGTTTATTGGAATTCTGTATCTTTCTAAAGTTAGCTATCAGTATGGCATGATAGTATTTGAATGAACTCTGCGTTATTGAACGTTCCTTGAAAGAATCTATACTTAGTGATGTCCCCATCGATCTACTAAGTATCGAAGTTTGAAACTTGTATCACATACTTGTACCATGGTATGTTCTAATTTTAACTTGTAAGTTAATCGCTTACTCGTTAAGGCATTTAATTTTAACTTGTAAGTTAATCGCTTACTCGTTAAGGCATTTAATTTTAACTTGTAAGTTAATCGCTTACTCGTTAAGGCATCCAATGTCCAGTTAGAAAAGACATTGAAGGACAGTCCAGTTAGAAAAGACTCGTCCTTAAACTAGGGATTGCATGAGTGATCACATGCCTTCTCTCAGGAATTGTCTGATTACAAGGATGATTCTAGACCCCGAGCATATGTGTGTGGATACCATATATGTTACGACCCACACTATTGGCTGAAGAAGCTAGGTGTACCAATTGTACCTTTGGCATTGAGGTTATAATGTACGTTACCAAGGAATTGACGGAAACTTGAATGAATCCCATTGGATTGTAGTGCCATAATCCTTTGAAAGTAAAATCCTAAAAGTAATAAGACTGTATTGTTCTGCAGCCTTGAATCCAAAAGTAACTGAACCTATCTTTGTAAAATTATTCATAGTATTCGTTTTGGTCGTCTCTCCTTAGTAACCGGAGAGGCCACGTATGAACTTACTGAGCATTCGTTCGCTCATCCCTTCTCTATAAATTTTGTTTTCAGGATTTAAATAGAAGGACAAGACAAGGAAAGCAGCCGTAGAAAGACGGTGGATTGAAGATTCTTAATTTAGTAGTTCTAAGTTCATTTATTTTGATGTAAGTTGAAGTACATTGATGGTTAGGGTTGTTACCTACCAAGACAAGTTTAAGTTACGCTTCCGCTATTGTTTTGAAATTATGGTTGAATAAGGGGCCGTTGTGAACCCTAATTTGAAGTATTTATTATTGTTATTTATTGATATTAAATGCCATTAAATGCTCAAGATACATTAAGAAAATTCGGGGTGTTACAGTTGGTATCAGAGCAATGGCTTTAGGTCTTATGGGAGAAAACTGAAAGTTAGGACTAATGGGAGAACTTAGTACTTAACTTGAATAAGATCTTACTTGAGGAAGTTCAAGTGATAAAGTCTAACTCTAGGAATGATACTAAGAGTGTGCATAAAGTATGAATATACTTGGAGAAATAGGAACCTCTTCATTATATGTCTATTTACATTCTATTAATATGTTATAATGGAATCTTGGGGTTATGTACTAATTAAGTTTACTATTGGTGTGTGTAGGATCATGCCGAGGAGACCCATGAAGTCAGTAAGGTACAGTGCTACTCTAAGGGAAGAAATAAAAGCTAAAGAGGAGATTATTAAGCAGCTAACTAAGGAACTTCGCTCAGCCAAAAGAGAGCTTAGGAAGGAGACTCGAGGAGTCGACAGCTTACAGAATGTCATCAAAGAACGCGATGAGGACATAATGTATGTGGAAGGAAAGTTAGCAGTACAACTGAAGAAGGTCACCAGCCTAGAAAGCCATGTGGTTAGAGCTAACCGCGAATGGAATCGAATCAGTGTGCAACTGGTGAATGAGATAGAACAAAATAATGAACTGAAAAAGAAGATAGATGAACAAGAAGCTTATGAGGAGGAGCTTAGGACTTCAGGCTATCAAATTTGGGCTGAGAAGTTAGAATTGCAAGAAAAATATGACAAACTTGCAGCAGAACATGCACACTGTGGGAAGTGATGCAATTAGTGACAGATAATTATAAGAATAGATTCTTTTACTTTATTATTAGTGGAGTAATACAGTTAGAATTTTTCTTATGTTAAAGTTGAATTTTGGGTGTATTTGAGATGTTTAAATCTCACACCTCAGTTGAATAAAGTTAATTATTTAATTTAAATACCCAAAAGTTTGAATTTACTATTGTTGTGTAAACAAAAGTTAACTTGTCGAGAAAAGACAAGGGAAAGCATCGGAGTGATTTGAAATAATCTCCGTAACCATGGTACGAAGTAAGACGACCATTGGAATAAGTTAAAGCTAGTTAAGTAATAAAAACTAGTGAAGTAAAGAATAATAAGCAACCAAGTAAAACGGTTGTAAATTATGAAGTATGAAAACTCCTGAACCGGAGAAGAAAGGTTAAGTAAACTAACCACATCTGAATCATGGTCTAGTACAAAAGACCTACGAACATGAATCAAAACTAACAAGTACCCGTTAGTAAAAGAATAAGTTAAAGTATACCATGAATACTGCACGTATTTTGTAGTGATGAATATTGCTAGAGTACGAACCTGTTCTAAAGTAAAAGTAAATCTGCAGATGAATACCAGAAGCGGAAATAACAGGAACGGTGAGGGAAATGACAACACCGGAAATGCGGGAGGACAGTTGGATCCGGCCCTGGTAAACCTGTTGCAGACACTATCGCAGACAGTAGCTGGGATAGGCCAAACTGTTGCTGGAATTGCTCAACCACCACCACAAGCTCCATTACGTGATCCGTTGGAACTATTTCAAAGGAGGAATCCGGACTCATTCTCGGACACTGCTAAAGAGAAACCTGAGGACTGGATTAAGAGCACCGAAAGAATATTCGAGACTCTGAATTGTACTGAGGAGCAGAAGGTAGTCTTTGCGACCTTTATGTTGAAAGGTAAGGCTCAGACATGGTGGGAAGCGGAAAAGCGAGCTGCTGTGGCTCGTGGTGATGCAGCCTTTACTTGGACCAGATTTAAGGCTATTTTCAACGAAAATTATTATCCTGCAAGCACGAGGAATGCTAAGATAACGGAATTCCTGACTTTGGTACAAGGGAGTATGACTGTAGCGGAGTATGGTGAGAAGTTCACTGACTTATTAGAATTTGCGCCAAGATTCTTCGATACGGAAGAACAGAAGGCAAGAAAGTTTGAAGCGGGATTAAGTGATAGAGTTCGGTACAGAATCACGCTGTTGGCTCTGCCTACGTACTCAGCGGTGTTGGATAGGGCCAAGATAGTAGAACGGGAGTCGGATAACTACCGTAACCGACGGGAAGAGAAAGGCAAGGCAGTGGCTGAAAAGTCGGAAGGAAATAAGGGTGGTAAGGATCACAACAATAATAAGAGGAAGGCAGTGGATGACAGTCGAGATAAGGGCAGTCATGGGAACAAACACTCCAACAACGGCCATGGTGGGAATGGTCGGAACTTTAATGACAACAAGCGTGAGTGGAACAAGGGCAAGGGCCAAGGTTTCACCAGTTATGATAAGTGTACTATTTGTGATGGAGCGCACAAGTCAGAGGTTTGCTGGTATAAGGAACGGCAGTGTTACAACTGTAAGAAGGTGGGACACCCGAAGTGGAAGTGCCCAGAACCTAAGAAGGATGAACCGGCTGCGGGAAATAAAGACAACAGGGGAGGAAATGGTGGAGGCCGTGGTAGGGTGTACACCATGACCGCAAAAGCAGCTGGAATTAATGCCGACCTTGTAGCAGGTACACTACAATTAAATTCCCGTGATGTTTATGTGTTAGTAGATACTGGCGCTACTCATTCAGTAGTTAGTAATGTTGTGGCAAAGAAGTTAAAACTACACCCAGAGAAATTATAGGTACCTTTAGTAATAGATACACCTACTAAAGACGCTATCCCCATTACTACCTCTTATAGAAACTGCACTTTAGGGATAGGAGGCACGAGCGTAAATATCGACCTCATTGAACTAGAGATGTCAGAATTCGACATAATACTGGGAATGGATTGGTTGGCTTTGCATCAAGCCAAAGTGGACTGTCAAGAGAAAATAATGACGTTCCTAGGAGGGGAAGGTAAAGAGTACAGATTTGTGGGTTCAAGACCGAGGAAGAGGATAGGCTTAATCTCGGTGATGAAGGCCCGTAAAATGTTGAGGAAAGGATGTGTAGGATTTCTGGCACACATAGGTGAAACAGAAGAAAAAGGAGTAACGTTAGAGTCGCTTGAAGTCGTGAATGAATTTCAAGACGTATTTCCGGAGGATTTACCTGGTATACCACCAGTGAGGGAAGTAGAATTCTCCATTGACTTAGTACCAGAAACCACACCTATTTCGAGAGCACCGTACAGGATGGCTCCAACAGAGTTGAAAGAACTAAAGGAGCAGTTACAAGAATTGCTAGACAAGGGATTGATTAGGCCGAGTGTATCACCATGGGGTGCACCGGTACTATTTGTGAAGAAGAAAGATGGATCTATGAGACTGTGTATTGACTATAGGGAATTGAATAAAGTGACGGTTAGGAACCAATACCCGTTACCAAGAATTGATGATCTGTTTGATCAATTGAGGGGAGCATGTTACTTTTCAAAGATTGATCTTAGATCCGGATACCATCAGCTGAGAGTTAAGGATGTGGACGTGGCGAAAACAGCGTTTAGGACGAGGTATGGGCATTATGAGTTTGTCGTGATGCCATTTGGGTTAACAAACGCACCAGCCGCATTCATGGAGTTGATGAATAGAATATTTCAGGAATACTTAGACAAATGCGTGATAGTATTCATTGACGATATATTGGTGTACTCGAAGACAAAGGAGGAGCATGCTGAACATTTGAGGATAGTGCTAGAGATTTTGAGGAGACAAAAACTGTATGCGAAATTTAAGAAATGCGAATTCTGGTTGGAGAAAGTAGCATTTTTGGGGCACGTAGTGTCAAAAGAAGGAATTTCTGTGGATCCGACGAAGGTAGAAGCAATAATGGATTGGGAAAGGCCTACTACGGTAACCGAAATAAGAAGTTTCTTGGGTTTAGCTGGTTACTATAGAAGGTTCGTAGAGGGATTTTCGAAGTTATCTGGGCCATTGACGAAGCTGACGCAGAAAGCAGCTAAGTTTGTTTGGTCAGAAGAATGTGAACGAAGTTTTCAAGAATTGAAGAATAGACTAGTATCTGCACCAGTATTAACACTACCGACAGGGACGGAAGGTTTTGTTATCTACAGTGATGCGTCATTGAAAGGACTAGGCTGTGTACTGATGCAAAATGAGAAGGTAATAGCTTATGCATCTAGGCAGTTGAAGGTACATGAAAGGAACTACCCGACCCATGATCTGGAGTTGGCAGCAGTAGTGTTTGCCTTGAAAATTTGGAGACATTATCTGTATGGCGTGAAATGCCAGATTTTTACGGATCATAAGAGCCTCAAATACATCTTCACGCAGAAGGAATTAAATATGAGACAACGGAGATGGTTAGAACTTCTCAAGGATTACGACTGTGAAATACTGTATCATCCTGGGAAAGCCAACAAGGTGGCAGATGCTTTGAGTAGGAAGAATCACGGAATGTTGGCAACGTTGATCTCTAAGGGGGTAAGCTTATGGAAAGATGTCAAGGAGATGAACTTGGTAGTAAAAGTAAACGGATACTTGGCTCGACTGACGTTACAACCTGCATTGTTGGGCAGAATTAAAGAGGCACAAGAATTAGACGAGGAGAGAGAAACCCTAATCGGAAAAGGGCAAGCAAAAGATCTTCATATGGGCGAAGATGGAATTCTGAGATACCAAAAGAGAGTGTGGGTGCCAAGCAATGACGAAATCAAGAGAGAGATACTGAGAGAAGCTCATTGCTCGAAGTTCTCTGTACATCCGGGAAGTACTAAAATGTATAGGGATTTAAAGGAAGCATATTGGTGGAATAATATGAAGAATGACGTGGCAGAGTATGTGCATAGATGTCTGACGTGTCAACAAGTCAAGAGTGAACATCAGAAGCCAGCAGGGTTACTGCAATCATTACCAATTCCCGAATGGAAGTGGGAGAATATTGCTATGGATTTCGTAAGTGGCTTGCCAAAGACGGCAGGGAAGTATGATGCTATATGGGTTATAGTAGATCGATTGACTAAGTCAGCACATTTTTTGGCAATCAAGAAGACTGATTCGTTGGAGAAATTGGCCAAGTTGTACATCGACGAGATAGTAAGGTTACATGGGATCCCGGTCACAATTGTATCTGATCGAGATGCTAGGTTCACTTCGAAGTTCTGGAACAGCCTACAAGAAGCAATGGGAACAGAGTTGACCATGAGTACGGCGTTTCACCCACAGACGGATGGGCAGTCGGAAAGGACTATCCAGACATTGGAAGACATGTTGAGGGCTACTTCGTTAGATTGGCCAAACGCATGGGACGAACACTTACCGTTAGTAGAATTCGCATACAACAATAGCTTTCACGCAAGCATTGGGATGGCTCCATATGAAGCGTTGTATGGGAGAAAGTGTAGATCACCGGCGTGTTGGGATGAAGTCGGTGAAAGGAAGTTAAGTGGACCGGAACTCGTACAAGTCACGGCGGATAAAGTACAACAGATCCGGAAGTGGCTACAGACTGCACAGAGTAGGCAGAAATCTTACGCAGACAATAGAAGGCGAGAACTGGAATTTCAACCAGGGGATCGAGTATTCCTAAAGATATCACCCACGAAGGGGGTTATGCGTTTTGGGATTAAGGGAAAGTTAAGTCCACGATATGTGGGACCGTTCGAAATTCTTGATAAGATCGGAGAAGTGGCTTATCGATTGGCGTTACCGCCGGTATTATCGGGAGTGCATAATGTGTTCCATGTCTCCATGCTAAGGAAGTATATTCATGATCCGAGTCATGTGATAGAATACAAGCAGCTAAGAGTTCGGGCAGATTTGACGTACGATGAACGACCAATCAAGATCGTCGACAGAAAAGACGAGGTCATAAGAAAGCGTACGGTTCCCTATGTAAAAGTGCAATGGAGCAATCACTCAGAAAGAGAAGCGACATGGGAACAAGAAAGTGAAATGCGCGAATTGTACCCGGACATCTTCTCGGAGTAAGAATTGTCAAAGTTTGAGGACAAACTTCTTTTAAGGGGGTAAGAATGTGATAACCGGAATTTTTTTTTATTAATTATCTTATTTTTGGTTTTTATTAATTTAATTAAATGATAATTAGAGTTACAAAGTAATTGAAAGAAGTGGGCCCAAGGAAATTGCATTGGCCCAAAATTAGTATTAGTAAACCCAACCCAATTAGGAATCAACCCAAGGTATAAATTAATGAGTTAGTCAACTTGGGAATTCATTATTATCATAAACTCAAAAAAAAAAAAAAAAAAAAAAAGGAAAACAAAACCCTAGTCTAACCCTAGCCGCCGGCCGATCAATAGGAGGGAGGAGAAGAAATTTTCCGGCCATTGTTTCGAAGATACAATCCGATCATTCTCAAGGTAATACTAAATCCTACTCTCCAAAATTTGTTTCGTTGAATTTGGATTAGTAAATCATAAGTTATGCATGAATTAAGAATATAAATTTTAGGGTTTTTGCATGCTAGTAATTTATGATAAAATTCTAAAGGTTAATGAAGTTGATCTAAATGCTATGAAAAAATTATAGTAGTCTTGATACAAGTTATTTTTAAGATTGATTTTATAATCTTGAATTGAATTGATTGATATTATGCAATGCTTGGGAATTGACTATATAAATCATTGAGGTTGATTTGGGTTTATCAAAAGAAGGAAAAATTATGGATTTCCCCAAAGTACATATTCGGCCGAATGGCCTAAGCAATGGAAATTGATTTTTATTGATTTAATTGATCCTCGTTAAGTGTATTGTAAATAATATTGATGTTTGGGAATTTAGAAAAATTTAAAGAACTAGAAAATTGATCAAATCAAGGGATTTTAGATCATGCATGTCTCGGCAATGGTAGTGAATTATGGGTGTTGAATTCAGTTTGTGAAAGTTAAGAATTGGGACGGAAAGTTAGTGTTTCCGTTAAGTTTCTAACGGAAAGAAAACAAAATCGTTAAAAGGATTGTTAACAAGTTAGAAAAGTAACTTGAGGAAATAGAATAAACACTTGGAAGACCTTGAAGGTTAAAAGTTAACGAGAAAGGAAAAGATTAGAAGTTTCAGTTAGTTTCCTAACGGAAAAGGACTAAACTGAAAAGAATTAAAGTTAGAAGGAATAAAAAGGAAACCTTTGAAGTTAGAGGGGCCTAAGTGATTGAAAAGAGAAACTTAGGGGACCTTATAAACAGAACCAAAGTCCAAGGACCTTCCTGTAATTAAAGGAAAGTTGAAGGACTAATCTGCAATTAATCCAAAGTGGAAGGACTAAATTGCAATTGAGTTAAAGTTGAAGGACTAATCTACAATTAATCCAAAGTGGGAGGACTAAATTGTAATTGAACTAAAGTTGAAAGACTAAATTGCAATTAATCCAAAGTTGAAGGACCAATTTGCAATTAACCCAAAGTTGAGGGACCAAATTGTAATTAACCCAAAGTTAGAGGACTTAATTGCAATTATATAAAAGTTAAAGGACTGACTAGTAAATCAAAGTCAGAAACTTAAACGTAAAGAAAGAAGTAACAAAGTAAAGAAGTTAAAACGCATCTCTCAGTTAACTAAGTAGAAATAGTTAACCATGTAGAGAATACTAAAGTAAATTACTCCGTGCCTTGTAGATTTGCACAGAGAGGAGATTGCGAGGAAAAGCAATTCAGGTAAGGGATTACGTTCCTTACAGTATTTGAACTCCTGTTTATTGGAATTCTGTATCTTTCTAAAGTTAGCTATCAGTATGGCATGATAGTATTTGAATGAACTCTGCGTTATTGAACGTTCCTTGAAAGAATCTATACTTAGTGATGTCCCCATCGATCTACTAAGTATCGAAGTTTGAAACTTGTATCACATACTTGTACCATGGTATGTTCTAATTTTAACTTGTAAGTTAATCGCTTACTCGTTAAGGCATTTAATTTTAACTTGTAAGTTAATCGCTTACTCGTTAAGGCATTTAATTTTAACTTGTAAGTTAATCGCTTACTCGTTAAGGCATCCAATGTCCAGTTAGAAAAGACATTGAAGGACAGTCCAGTTAGAAAAGACTCGTCCTTAAACTAGGGATTGCATGAGTGATCACATGCCTTCTCTCAGGAATTGTCTGATTACAAGGATGATTCTAGACCCCGAGCATATGTGTGTGGATACCATATATGTTACGACCCACACTATTGGCTGAAGAAGCTAGGTGTACCAATTGTACCTTTGGCATTGAGGTTATAATGTACGTTACCAAGGAATTGACGGAAACTTGAATGAATCCCATTGGATTGTAGTGCCATAATCCTTTGAAAGTAAAATCCTAAAAGTAATAAGACTGTATTGTTCTGCAGCCTTGAATCCAAAAGTAACTGAACCTATCTTTGTAAAATTATTCATAGTATTCGTTCTGGTCGTCTCTCCTTAGTAACCGGAGAGGCCACGTATGAACTTACTGAGCATTCGTTCGCTCATCCCTTCTCTATAAATTTTGTTTTCAGGATTTAAGTAGAAGGACAAGACAAGGAAAGCAGCCGTAGAAAGACGGTGGATTGAAGATTCTTAATTTAGTAGTTCTAAGTTCATTTATTTTGATGTAAGTTGAAGTACATTGATGGTTAGGGTTGTTACCTACCAAGACAAGTTTAAGTTACGCTTCCGCTATTGTTTTGAAATTATGGTTGAATAAGGGGCCGTTGTGAACCCTAATTTGAAGTATTTATTATTGTTATTTATTGATATTAAATGCCATTAAATGCTCAAGATACATTAAGAAAATTCGGGGTGTTACAAAGATAGACGCTCCCGGTCCCAAAAAATTTGAATGGATCAACACTCCCCCAGTAGTCTTATGAGTACTTTTGCTGTGTAAGGTAGTATTTTTTAGTATACAGTTCATAATCTGATACACATCCCCATGGTCGAAAAGATAGCATAACTTATACTAGTTGAATACTTTTATCAGATCCTTTCGTTTTGAAACAGGCAGTAATTCTATGAGTAGATTTCACTTTCATTTACGCTTATAGTTTTTGAAAGTTGTGTTTCTGTTCAATGTGAAATTGTTTGGATGCTTCCTGTTTCTGTGTAAGAAACTTCAAGGTCACTGTGAACTGCCACACTGATCTAAAAATGTCCTTCTATGGTGTTGTATAACAGTACAAACCACAAGAAATAAACACAATTACCGATATGCCTGTTTCTCTCGATGAGTTCCAAATAATACTAGAAAAATAGGTAATTGGGTGTTTGCAGATATCTTAATGACCAAGTCTTTCAAATTCTGTTACTGACCAAATACTAATGTTGATGGTGCGATTTTTTCATTAGAGATTTTGTTTTTGTTTCTTGATTTACAAAGTTCGTCACTTAGGCCTATCGAGGTGACACTTGTGGCACTTTCTAGTATCGTGTGCTCTTACTCAAAGATATTAGCCACATTCATATGTAATCAAGAATAGGGTAATTATAAAGTCACAAAAAAAATGCCACAAAATTTAGTCTACAAAATGATGTGTCATGATTTTATTGGTGCTTTTAACAAGAGTGTGGCGGGTCCATAATCGATACAAGCAATGTGATATCGCCACCTCATTTTGTATAAATTTTTTTGTGAATTTGTTTTGTGACCCTAACATTGCCCTCAAGAATATTAATCAGTTTGTTTGGACCAAAAGGTGTGCCCGGAGCCTAAGCGTGCTTTTGAAAACTATGGTGCGTCCCATAGTTATTAAAAGCCCACAGCGCACCAAGGCGCAAAAGGTGTGCCCGGAGCCTAGGCGCGCTTTTGATGACTATGGTTTGGACTACTTTGCTTGATTTCTATGTGAGTTCTGAGTGTCGTATTTTGACATACCAGATGTTCGATCAAATGTCCCACAAAGACACTGTGAACTACTACTGTGCTGTAATTTTGTATAACTGTAGATATTACAAGCAAGAAATGCCACCCATGCACATTTCTCCACACTTCTATAACTCAAGTTGCACAAGTCATCCAAAACGTAATTGATTAGATTGTTTTTTTTCCTGAAAGGAGTAACTATGATTAGATGATGGTTGATGAAGGTTGCAAGTACTTTGATTAGATGAAGGAGAAATATGGACTTGAACCAAAACTTGTGCATTAGGGGTGTCTACGTGGGGCATGCAGCACGACTTCATGGGAACTTAATAGAGAGAGGTGAAGTTGCACTTGAAAGCTTGATTGAATTAGAGCTTGATACTAGCTAGTGGGAATGAACAGATTGGATGATGTAAGGAGAGTGAGGAGACTGCTGAAAGATCAGAGATGGATAAAATGCCTGCAAGTTTCTTTGTCGATATCAATATTTTTAGCCCAGAATTTTTGTTTGTATCATTTGCATTTAACGTTCGGGATAAAGAATTTTACTTTTAGATCATAATTGAGATTTATTTGATTTTCATCTACCCAAAAATAATCCAAAAAGTTTATTTTGAACCAGTAGCATAATAGCACGAGGGCAAGTACGCCGCTGCTAAATGTTCCAAGCTCCTTGCCTACCTCTTCACCAATGGGCAGCCCTAATGCTTCAATCGGTGCATCTTCAATCAGCTGGTCGCATAATAGCCTATGGACGATTTGAATCTACATGGATTTATTCATCCTCTAAACCTGGTAATCTTTTATCCTTTTTACGACTTTCTATAAGATTAATCTACGAATAATTTTAGGTTTAGCAATATGTATGTGAGTTATTAGATATTTCCTTTACCTTTCCCTTCCTGTTTCGATTTTTATTATTTAAGGGTATACCCTGATATCTTAATAGGAATTTACTAATTTAGGGAAACAAAGGCATGGAACCGTTTTCTAAGTTGCCCAAGAAAAAGGAATTTGACAAAGAGAAAGCTATCTCCTCAAAGACATTCCTAAAAGCATGCTCTACAAACCCCCTATATTAAATTAAGTAGCAAAGTTCTTTATAGTAGATATGTTGATATTTCAGAGGGCATAAGACCGCCCCTAGGGTGCCACCATGGCTGCATCCTCGTCTGGCCAGGCTCACACCCCTCTTGCGGCGCTTCCTGATTCGATTCCAGCCGTAATCTCCTTCACAAGTGAAATCGTTTATTAGCTTATTCAAGAGAATGTTTCCCCCATTTCAATCCCAATGATCGCTCCTTCATCTGACCATGGTAAACCTGCGCTTAAGTTCCCTAAGGAGATCGTCAATAATCTCGCCAAACCTTTTTCGTATACTTTGGTGGGGAAGTTCGCTAAAGGTAGGCCTTCATGGACGATACTCGCAGGTATTTTGTAAAGTTTGGATTAAAATCTGAATTTCATCTTGGCATCTTGATTCTAAACACATGTTGATTAGACTTTCGCATGAGATTGATTTTAATAGGCTTTGGTCAAAAGAGTTATGGTAGGTTGGTCGATTCCCTATGAGAGTGTTTAGGTGGACACCTTCTTGGCGTTCCCTTTATGGGTGGATCTTCCTGGATTGCCAATCCATCTTTTCAATAAAATGTGTTTATTCTCAATAGCTATTGTTTTGGTCAAATTTTGGGAATTCAACTTAAAGAAATAGAATGAGGTATAATGGAATAAAATTGTAAAAGGATTCAAGAACAAGATAGACACGATATTTAACGAGGAAAGCCCTTGAACAACTTGTTCGCCGGCATAAAACCTCAAAGATGAAGTTTATTAATGATGATTGAGTACAAAGAGACAAGTAAGAAATATGGATCAAATGTAAGCTCTAATGTGCGCGTGTTTACATGAATTGTGCTTTCTATTTATACAGAAAAGAATTACCGTAAATGGTTCTTCAAAGCCTATAATCTCGGAGAGTTTGTTAAGGTTGATGCAGTCTCTTTTGATGATAAGCTTTGGTTTTTGATTTATCCCTCGTGCGTCATATATCCTCTAAGATCTGTTATGGAACTTGAAAAATAGGAGTAATAACAGATATACATAAATCGTGAAATGTTAGTCAAGATGTACCGTCAAGATGTTCGTTAAGATGTACGGCCTGGATGTTGATTTTCCTCCCCAAACAATTGCCCCTAATTTTTGAAAAAAAAAAAAGGTTTTTGAATTTAAAAATTCACTTCATTAATTGGCATTACCCATTACGCAATTAAGTTTATAGTGGTTGAAGGTACGTGTCCTAGTGGAAGGCTCGAGGCAGCAGAGTCATGATGGGAAACCGTCTAATCTCCCTATTAAAACGAGAAGAGAGCAGTTTATTTAACACATAGAAGGGGATTTTCTTCAAACAAGGTGAGTTTCGTTTCTTCTTTCCTGACATCTTCTATTTACTTTCATTTATAAGAATCATGGAGGATCTTGTAGATCAAGATGTTATCCTTCCTAATGGTTTCGAGAATATGGGTTTACTTGATAATCCTGGTGAGGAGCATTGTGAGCTTTCTTTGTCTGATATTGAGGTCTTGGAAAAGGTTTTTCCCGAAGGTACTGAATTCATGAACCCTAACCCTATCTTGACCTCCGATTACGTGTCGGCAGAATGGGTTTGCTTTCTTGAATATCCCTTTGCCATAGGTTTGAAATTTCTCTTTTCCCCTTTGATTAACCGTTTCTTCAAAGTCACAAAACTTACCTTTACTCAATTGATGCCTGTAGGCTGGAGGGCGTTAGCTACTTTAGATAGATTGAGTGCTTTGACAGGTTGGAGAGTCGGATTAGATGTACTGGCGTGTTGTTATGATATCAGGTCTCATGGGTCATCTAGGTATGGTTTTAGGGTTAAGTCTAAGTCTCAATGCTTGGTGTCTTAGTCAACTGACAAGGATAGGGTTGGAAAAACAGATTTTTCTATGTGAGACAAAGCAGTCTTCCTGGAGGTGAAGGGATGGTGTTTGAGTGGAACAAGGAAGGTAGCCAATTCATTTATTGGGTTAGTCTCCATAAATTTCAATTTTGGTTTCTGTATCTTCTCTTCTTGTTGTGTAGTTTCCAAGTTGCATACGTCGTTTCCAGGACTCTCTGATACTTTGGAAATTGTGAAGAAGGTCTTAGCTTTGCCGGAGGATCTTCGTAAATTTGTTCCTTTGTCCGCCGGAGTCAATCAGGTTGAACAAGTTGTTGGTTCCAGTAATCCGTCTGAAGACCACAAGATGTCATCTGGTAAGGTTATTTGTTTAGCTGATTTTTTTGGTTGATTGGGCCACGCAAAGTTTAACTTGAACTTTCTTTGCTCTTCTTATAGTTGCTCGTTCTGAGTCTGAATTTGCTGCAAGTAATATTGTGGCTAGATATAAGGGTAAGGCGAAGGTTGAAAGTCAGAAAGCTCCTGTGGTTTCCAAGTTGGAGGTAGGTGATAAGGTGATGTTTAAGAGAAGGAAATTGCAAGATGTCATTGATTTAGAGGCCGTTACACCTAGTGAAGATGAACTGAAAAAGAAGGTATGGAACATGGTGATTTTTATTATGGTTTGAGAATCCTGCTTACTAATTGTTCTTGCTGCCAGGGTGTTGCTATACTTGGGATGATGGCTAGTGAGATCAGGTTGTGGAAGGACAAGGGGGAGGCTTCATCCAAGGCCAAGATGGAGGCAGAGGGGTTGACTCTACTTGGCCGTTAGCTTGAGGATGTACTGGTATAGACGTGATCAACTTGATTCCCCATCTAGTACAAAAATCTTGAGTATTTTTGTTGATGAACTGGGACCCATTGTCACAAATAATCTCTGAAGGAACTCCAAATCTACTAATGATGTTTCTTTTCAAGAATGAAATCACTTCTTTGTCTCTAACTTGCACGAAGGCCTCAGCTTCAATCCATTTTGAGAAGTAATCAGTCATAGCAAGCATAAATACTTTGCCCCCAGGTGCCTTAGGAAATTTTCCAACGATATCCATTCCCCATTGCATGAAGGGCCAAGGTGACAGGATAGGATGAAGAGGTTCAGCAGGTTGATGTAAGATGTTGTTGTGCCTCTGACATGTGTTGCATTTCTAAACATATTTGATTGCATCTTGACGCATAGTTGGCCAGTAGTACCCTGTTCTCAATGCCTTAGAAGATAGTGACTTGCCTCCAGAATGGTTACCACATTCACCATCATATAGTTCTCTTAGGACCTGTTCAGCTTGTCGGGGTTCCAAGCACCTCATATATAAACCTTAATCCTGAAAGCTTTTGCATTTTTGACACCTTGGGTAGTGTCCAAGATGCCGTATCATCCAATGAGTTAGCTGGTGCATCATGTTGGTCATCCACTTGGTTCGTTTCAGGTTGATCTATTGCTGGATGCAGGACGTGGATTATGGGTATGACATTGTTCAACATGCTCCTGCAACTTGAACCCAAGTTGGCCAATGCATCAGCTTCAGCATTTTCTTCCCTTTGGACTTGCTGGAAGATAAATTTTTCAAATTGTCCAGCCAATGACTTAACAAGATGTAAGTAACTCAACATCCTGGTGTGCTTAGCTATATAAGATCCATTAAAGTGGTTAACCAGTAACAATGAATCACTATAGACATTGAGGCATTTAACATTTAAATTTAAAGCAGTAACCAAACCCATAATGAGGGCCTCATATTCAGCCTCATTATTTGTTGCTTTGAACTCGCAGGCTACAGCTTGAGGAATCAGCTCTCCTTGGGTTGATCTCAAAACAATGCCCAATCATGTGCCCCTTGCATTAGATGCTCCATCTGTATAAAGCGTCCATAATCTAGAAGAGTTTGATCCTTCAAGTTGTTGGACTTCGAGTTCAAATTCAGGTTGGAGGTTGGGACTGAAATTTGCCACAAAGTCAGCTAAGGCTTGTGACTTGATCGCAGTCATTGCCTCATACTGGATATCATACGTACTAAGTTGTACAGACCATTTAGCCATCCTGCCAGACATCTCAGGTTTTCTCATCACATTCCTGATAGGATAGTTAGTCTTCACAATAATAGGATGAACTTCAAAATAATGGCGCAACTTAACTGAAGCAGTAATCAAAGCAAGAATGAGTTTTTCAAGATGGGAGTACCTGGTTTCCGCATCTAAAAGGGATTTACTTACATAATAGACAGGAAGTTGTGTACCATCTTGCTCTCTTACCGGGACCGCGCTGACTGCATTTTCTGAAACTGAGAGATACAGGTACAAAGCTTCAACTGTTTCTGGCTTGGAAAGTAGTGGGGGAGTTGCTAGATATTATTTGAGCTGGTTGAAGGCTGCTTCATGATCTTCTGTCCACTGGAACAACTTGTTCTTTCTGAGCACGTCATAGAACAACCTGTACTTGTCAAACGACTTGGAGATGAACCTGTTCAAAGCACCAACCTTGCCAGTTAGCCTTTGTACATCCTTGATGGTTCTTGGGGACTCCAGGTTGATGATGGCCTTGATCTGCTCCGGACTTGCCTCAATGCTCCTCTTGGTCACCATGTAGCCAAGGAACTTACTAGCCCTAACACCAAAGTTACACTTTGAGGGATTCAGCTTCATATTGAATGCCTCCAAGATGTCAAATGCCTCCTTAAGATCCCGAGCATGATCACCAATGCACTTAGATTTTACCACCATGTCATCGATGTACATCTCTATTGTCTTTCCAAGCTGGTCTTTAAAAATCATGTTTACTAATCTCTGGTGAATAGGTATCAAAATAGTTTATTCCTTCCATCTGCTTAAACCACTTAACTACAAATCTAGCCTTAAACTTATGAACAGTCCCCTCAGATTTGAGTTCCTCTTGAAAATCCACTTGCATCCAATTGCTTTGCAGCAATGAGGAAGATCATAAAATTCTCATGTCCCATTTGAGACAATAAAATAAATTTCACTTTTAATGGCATCCTTCCATTGCTAAGCATCAGGAGATGCCATAGCTTCTTTGAAGGTTTCATGGCCACCCTCGATATCGTAAGTGATATCAATTCCATAATCTTTTGTATTCCTAGCCTGCTTACTCCTTCTTGGTTCAACATCATCATCAGATAAGGAACCAACTGGATCCACCCCCACGTTTGTTATCTCTTCCACTTGAGTTGGAATTGAATTAGACGTGAGATTTGACTCTTTAGGGAGTTTAGTTTTTATAGGAAATACATCTTCATCGAATGTTCACGTAACTCAACAATTAAGTTGTCATCCATGCCAAAAAAATTTAGATTTGATAATCAAAAATCTCAATGCATAACTTGTTTCAGAATATCCTTTAAAGATATCATCAACAATTTTAGGACCAAGCTTCTTTCTCTTGTGTTTAGGGACAAGTACCTTTGCAAGGCACCCCCACACTTTTAAGTATTTCAAATTAGTCTTTCTACCTCTCCAATGTTCGAGTGGACTCTCATCTCTATGCTTAGAAGGAACTCTATTTAGAATATGGCAAGCCGTATCCAAAGCTTCTCTAATATACTTAGGTAGTCCGAAACTTATAAGTAGACTGTTAATCATATCTTTAAAGGTTCTACTCTTACGTTTAGCACACCATTAGATTGAAGTGTGTAGGGAGGAGTCTCTTCATGTATTATGTCGTTTTCTTGGTAATATTGCATAAACGGATTAGACTCATATTCACCACTACTATCATATCTTAACTGTATAAGTTCTTTGCCAATTTGTTTTTCAGCTATGTTTTTAAATATAATAAACTTTTCAAGTGCTTCATCTTTTCTATTCATTAAGTAAACTAACAATATATACAACTGTCATCAATAAACGTGATAAAATATTTCTTTCTATCTTTGTCAACTCGCCATTAAATTCACAAATATTAGTGTGTACTAAATCAAGTATTTCAGAATCTCTAATAACTGAATGAAAAGACCATCTCACAGATTTAGGTTCAACACAAATATGAAATTTAGTTTTTTTTTTATCAATAGCATGCTTATGAGTAATATCCAAATTCATCATGTTTTTAACAAATTTCAGATTAATTTGTCCTAAACGACTAGGCCAAATATTTGAAGATTCAATGAAATATGAGGTGTTTTTAAATGTCTTTCAGTGTAGCTTTTTAATGCTTTTCCTTTTAGTAACTAAATTTATTCAAAAATATTATTCTAATTTTTAGAAAATAATATTGAATATCAATAATTTAATAGTTAATAATTTGTGTTGCAATCCAATAACGAGTGTTTCCATTAAAAGCCAACGCTTTGTTAGTTATTACATTAGATTTCAGTTTAAGAATCAAGTTGCAAAATTTTCAATTTTGGGAATCAAATTGCAAAATGGCCAAAACACAGATTACCGAGTAGCAATTAGCCTTTTATCTAGTGAAATATTTAACTATAAAATTTTGACATATGCCTAAAAAAAGGTTGTACATTGAAGGATGTATGACAATTGGTAAGGCAAATAATTTTGTTTTCCTGAAAATAATTATTCCAAATAATTAATTCATTTTTAATAAGGATTTTTTTTTTTAAATATGCATAAATGTTGCATGTATTAGTGTACATTATTTGGTTTTAAATTTGATTACTTTATATATCAAAAATATAATTTTTAATCCATTAAATTTGAGATTTGCATAAAACCCTTTAATAGCTAATAACGTGTTCAAACTAACTGATTTGTTGAGCAAGTGCTTGGCACATAGAGGATAAATAAGATGAGTTAGTTTTAGGGGAAACTAATTCCTCCATACTTTATTAAAAGTCCACTTTTAACCCTTAAATTTAAAACCCTAACCCTAAATTCTAAACCCTAAACCTTAACCCCTATAAAAACAGGACTTTTTATAACTTATGGAGAAACTAGTTTCCCCCAAAATATTCTCAAATAAGATTTCTAACAAATTTCTTTTAATGGCCCCTAATTTTGCAAAAAAAAAATAAAATAAAATGCTTATTCAGCTCTAATTTGGCCAAAAGAGAAACATGGGGATAGACGCACCATTGATTTCAATCTCTAAATTTTAATTAATATGACTAAATTAGATGTTTTGTTTGTTAACTAGTAGTTATGCTCGTGCTTTTGGCACAGTAACAATACAAACATGATGACAATACATGCATAATAACACAGAGACTATATGAATCATTAAGTTCTCAAGCCAATTTAGAACTTGAACAATTGCCTTAAAGAATGAATACCCACACAAAAATTCTCATCTATTTTGAAAAGCTTAAACCCCCGTCTTATTGAATTATGTATTTAAAATCCATATTGGAATTTGACAAAAACTTGTATGAGAACATCATGACCCGTCTCATAGTAGAGATGGGTCATTTTTGACCCATGACCCGGATCCATGACCGACAGACATATTTTTTATTTCTTTTTTTTTTTTTTTTGGTTTTTTTTTTCGGTTTGTCAAAAGTAATAGTTACTATAACTAAATGTAACAAACGTGTTACTTATATGTAACAGTTTGTATACATAAAAGTAATACATATATACAGAAAAGTAACAATGTTTTTTTTTTTTTTTTAATGTTTTCTTCGTTTGCCAAAAGTAATACTTATTATAACTAAAATGTAACGAGCGTGTTACATATATGTAACAGTGTTTATACATAATTGTAACATATATGCATAGAAAAGTAATAATTCAACAATTTACATTTTTAGAGCTAAAAACACTTGATTGTATTATATATAAAAGTATTACATTATCTATAGAAATATGTTATAATTTTTTTTTATTAAAGTGTTACATTTACTTGTACAAACAATTACATTCATGTATATGAGGTGTTACTTTTCAAATGTTACTTTCTTTCAAAAAATTAAATCAAAATACACAATATTTTACATTTTTGCAAAAGCACTATTACATTTCAGTATAAATGATAATTACATTTAGATATTGCTTAGGTTACACGTAATTATAGTTAGTATTACATTTGAAAAAATGGGTAAAACGAGCTTTTGTTTTTGTAAAACAGGTGTTACGTTTACTTATGAACAATATTACTTTATATGTATACAGTCATTACATTAAGTTATGGTAATTATTACTTTTGGTAAACGACGGAAAAGCCGGAAAAAATAATATAGAAACTCAAAAAAAAAAAAGGCCAATGGGTGGTTGCCACGTGGCAGGTTATGCCCCATGGGTCATGGATCCAGTTCAATGGGTCTGGTCGGGTGGGTCAAAAAACCCGTCTCATAGAAGATACGGATATAGGTGTTCTCATGGGAGACTAGCTCATGGAATTTACAGCACGCAAAAGAGAAACATGAGGATAGACGCACCATTAATTTCAATCTCTAAATTGTAATTAACTTTACTAAATTAGATGTTTTGTTTGTTTAATTGGTGTAAATTCACAAAGTGGGTGCATGAGTATGTTTTGGGGGATATTAGTTCCTCCATTAGTTATAAAAAATCCTACTTTTAACTTTTAAACCCTAAACCTTAAATCCTATAAAACAACCTTAAACCCTAAACTCGCCGGACAATGATACTCTAATCCGTTGGATGAGTTTTTAGCAGTAGGGTCCAAAAAGATTTATTAAAATCCAACTGATTACAGAGTTTCACTATGAGATTTCTCCTTGAGTTTTCACTATACATATCCTTATCCAAACCCGAAACCCTAAACCTTAAACCCTATAAAACAACCTTAAATCCTAAACCCTATAAAACAACCTTAAACCTTATAAAAACAACTTTAAACCCTAAACCCAAAATCTTAAACCCTATAAAACAAACTTAAATCCTACTCACTCCGTCCCATTTTAAACTTCAAAATTTTCCCTTTTGGGTGTCCCATTTTAAACTTCAAAATTCAAAAAAAGGAAAGTTATTTATATTTTTTTATTTAGTGGGACCTACATGTCATACACACAACAACTATCCACTAACTATTCTCTACCCCACTTTTTCTCTCCTACCCACTTTCTATGCTCACAACACTCTACCCCACTATCTATATTTTATAAAGGGCAAATTGCAATTTGGTTCCTGACATTTACAAACTTTTGCAATGTTGCTCCCAACAGTTTTTTTTCGCTAATTGGGTCACAACATTTACATTTTTTTGCAATGTGGCTATAAAAGTAACTGAGAGTTAGTTTTCTAACAGATTTTATGTCATGTGTCTAGCATATGACGTTTTAAAGGACGTTTTAAAATATTCGTAAAGCTACACATATCCGATTGATATGATTCTTTTTTTATATTGAAACTAATATTTATATCTAAAACATAATTTTTTTTCGGAAATTTGTTGGGTACCTAAATTATTTTTACATTTAATCTTAATCTTAAATATTAAAAAAATAAAAAACACGTAAAATATACTCTAAAAAAGATATTAGCCCAAGTATGTTGCATATGAAGTAATTTCTGTATGTATCTTTCCTACAGATTATTTTTCTCCACCCCTCTGCCACTTTCCCGCAACACCCATTCCACATACACTCTTCCCTCGATTCATCGTCCTCTTCTTTTCCCTTTTTTTCTATCAAACATTTTTTACAAACTGATAATCTACATATAGAATTTACTTCATATGGAATATATTTGTGCTAATATCTTTTTTAGATTATATTTTACATGTTTTCTATTTTTTTAATATTTAAAATTAAGATTAAATGTAAAAATAATCCAATTACCCAATAAATTTCCAAAAAAAATATATGTTGTAGATTTAAATATTAGCTTCAGTTCAAAAGAAGAATCATATTAATCGGATATGTGTAGCTTTAAGAATATCTTAAAACGTCATGTGCTAGCCAAATGACATAAAATCTGTTAGAAAACTAACGCTCAGTTACTTTTATAGCCACATTGCAAAAAAATGTAAATGTTGGGAATCAATTGGCAAAAAAAAAACTGTTGGGAGCAACATTGCAAAAGTTTGTAAATGTCAGGAACCAAATTGGAATTTACCCTTAAATCTACAACATAATTTTTTTTCGGTAATTTGTTGGGTACCTAAATTATTTTTACATTTAATCTTAATTTTAAATATTAAAAAGAATAAAAAACACGTAAAATATACTCTAAAAAAGATATTAGCCCAAGTATGTTGCATATGAAGTAATTTCTGTATGTATCTTTCCTACAGATTATTTTTCTCCACCCCTCTGCCACTTTCCCACAACACCCATTCCACATACACTCTTCCCTCGATTCATCGTCCTCTTCTTTTCCCTTTTTTCTATCAAACATTTTTTTACGAACTGATAATCTACATATTGAATTTACTTCATATGGAATATATTTGGGCTAATATCTTTTTTAGATTATATTTTACGTGTTTTCTATTTTTTTTAATATTTAAAATTAAGATTAAATGTAAAAATAATCCAATTACCCAATAAATTTCCAAAAAAAATATATGTTGTAGATTTAAATATTAGCTTCAGTTCAAAAGAAGAATCATATTAATCGAATATGCGTAGCTTTAAGAATATCTTAAAACGTCGTGTGCTAGTCACAGGACATAAAATTTACTCATTAAAAATAAGCGTATTGAGCAATCGGCAGCCCTAATTCTTCAATCGAGTTGACTTTTAGAATGATTTGCCGCTTCATTATTTTCTTCATCCTCTAAACTCGGTAATCCTTGCTCCTTTTTTACGATCTTCTTAGGATTTAATCAACCATTTATTTGGGCTTAGCAATACGTATTTATAAACCCTTTTTCCAGATTGGATTGTGATTTTCTTATTTAAAGGTTACTCAAAACGCAGATCTGAGCGTTTGGAGAAACAAAGTCATGGATCCTTCTTCTCAGTTGTTGAAGAAAAGGGAATTTGGAGAGGATGAGAGAGCCATTGATCCGTTTGTTCAATTGCCCACGGAGATTATTCAAACTATACTCCGTTTCCTCTCCACAATAAATTCCGGCCAAGCTATTGTCTTGTCAAAAACATTCCTAAAAGCATGCTCTACAAACCCTAATCTTAGATTATGTGATATGTGTTTCAGCAAAGTTCTATACAGTGCTTATAAAGATTGTGTAGCTAACTTTAGCCAAAATCAAGAAGCTCAGAAAGCGAAAGAGAGGTTTGCCACGTACATCGACCGCACGTTAACAAGATATCAAGAACAAGATTCACCCATAAGAAGGTTATTTCTTCATAGCCGTGTGGATGATGACAAGACGGCTCGTTTTCTCAAGCAATTTATCTGTAAAGCCAAGGATCACGTCAACAAGTTTCATCTATGTATTCAATTCTTCCCTCCTTCTAAGTCGTCCACTTCTTTGCTTCAAGAAATCTTTGCACTGAAAGATCAGCTTCGAATCTTGGAACTTTATTGTTGTGATTTGAGAAAGGATATCGTTCAACATGATGGAATCATAAAATTCTCTTCACTAGTGATTTTGATGTTGGTGATCATCCTAATAGACGAAGGAGTGCTTGAAACATTAATCCGTAGATGCCCCTTGCTTAAGGAACTAAAACTCTGTTATTGTGAAGGGCTTGAAAGAATTCAGGTGGCTAATCTACCTAACTTGAAGAGGCTTCATATTGGCGCGGTCAATCAAATCGTTCAAGTTAAAGCTGAAAATCTGGAGATCATGATATACGAGGCCGATACATCTTCACCATATTTGCTTAATATTGAGTCAACTAAGAATTTGAAAGAACTATCATTAATTTACCTTAACATTACGGATGAACAACTGCATAACTTAATAGCCAAGTGTCCTATTCTTGAGAAACTGGGCCTCGAAGAATGCAACGAAATTCAGAAGATCAATGTGTCAAGTCAGTCACTTAGCTTCGTAAGTATTAAGTCTTGCAGAAGATTAATGGAAGTGAAGATAGACGCTCCCGGTCCCAAAAAATTTGAATGGATCAACACTCCCCCAGTAGTCTTATGAGTACTTTTGCTGTGTAAGGTAGTATTTTTTAGTATACAGTTCATAATCTGATACACATCCCCATGGTCGAAAAGATAGCATAACTTATACTAGTTGAATACTTTTATCAGATCCTTTCGTTTTGAAACAGGCAGTAATTCTATGAGTAGATTTCACTTTCATTTACGCTTATAGTTTTTGAAAGTTGTGTTTCTGTTCAATGTGAAATTGTTTGGATGCTTCCTGTTTCTGTGTAAGAAACTTCAAGGTCACTGTGAACTGCCACACTGATCTAAAAATGTCCTTCTATGGTGTTGTATAACAGTACAAACCACAAGAAATAAACACAATTACCGATATGCCTGTTTCTCTCGATGAGTTCCAAATAATACTAGAAAAATAGGTAATTGGGTGTTTGCAGATATCTTAATGACCAAATCTTTCAAATTCTGTTACTGACCAAATACTAATGTTGATGGTGCGATTTTTTCATTAGAGATTTTGTTTTTGTTTCTTGATTTACAAAGTTCGTCACTTAGGCCTATCGAGGTGACACTTGTGGCACTTTCTAGTATCGTGTGCTCTTACTCAAAGATATTAGCCACATTCATATGTAATCAAGAATAGGGTAATTATAAAGTCACAAAAAAAATGCCACAAAATTTAGTCTACAAAATGATGTGTCATGATTTTATTGGTGCTTTTAACAAGAGTGTGGCGGGTCCATAATCGATACAAGCAATGTGATATCGCCACCTCATTTTGTATAAATTTTTTTGTGAATTTGTTTTGTGACCCTAACATTGCCCTCAAGAATATTAATCAGTTTGTTTGGACCAAAAGGTGTGCCCGGAGCCTAAGCGTGCTTTTGAAAACTATGGTGCGTCCCATAGTTATTAAAAGCCCACAGCGCACCAAGGCGCAAAAGGTGTGCCCGGAGCCTAGGCGCGCTTTTGATGACTATGGTTTGGACTACTTTGCTGGATTTCTATGTGAGTTCTGAGTGTCGTATTTTGACATACCAGATGTTCGATCAAATGTCCCACAAAGACACTGTGAACTACTACTGTGCTGTAATTTTGTATAACTGTAGATATTACAAGCAAGAAATGCCACCCATGCTGTAACGCCCATCCTTAATCTCGTTAAATATTTGACTTATTTGTTAAATTCTTGACTTGCTTGTTAAATTCTTGACTAGCATATTTATATGCTATTTTATTTGAGTTAATTATTTAATTGCTTTATAAAATTAAGGTGGTTAAATGTCAAAGTTGAAAGTTTAGGGGCCTTTTTGTCAAAGTTAGAACTTGAGGGGCCTAGTGGCAATTCTTGGATAGTTGATGTATATCAACTAGTGTTTGCCTACTGAGAAAGGCATTCTTTCCCAAATCTTTCTCGTACTCTCTCTGGGTAAAAGTTAAGTTTAGGATTCTTCCTATTCTCGACTCCTCGAGCTTAATTATCTCTCTGTTCGTGATTCCGGTCCCGGATAAATATTCGTGGCGTTGAATAGAGCGTTCCAGACCGATCAGAAATTAATTTGGGTCAACTTGATTTCGGACTAGGTACGTTATTGACTCCCCCTTACTTGTAATAACATGCATATATGTTATTCCCGCTACTTGTTCTTGTTAAAATTGTGTTTTGGGCAATTTTTGTGATACTTGTAAAATTGGGACGAAGGGAGTATAAATATGCTGGGTACAAAAGAAACTTGGAAAATTGGTTTAAACTAGTTAACCTCCTGGGTTGTTGGTTTGTAGAAAAAAAATTACTCCTATTCGTGAGACGGTAAAATAGTAATTTGATTTAAATATTATTAGGAAAATTGTACCATTATTTGTGGTACGGGGAAATGAATGGAAGTATCCCTAAATGGGTATATTAGTATAATATAAAATTGTTCTTATACTTTTGGGTCGGTGAAATATTAAATTGGAATAAAAAGAAATTGTCCTATTATTTATGGGACGGTAAAAGAAATGAATTGAGCCTGAAATAATGTTTTGGGTATTGCCTAAGAGTTAGTAAAAGTTACTCCTACGTTTGAGACGGAGATTTCTTAACTTGGGAAAGAAATGAAAATTTCGCATTTTGGTACCTTGTGCGACCGCACAAAAACCCTTGGGCGACCGCCTATCTTTCTGAAAGGTTTTTCAAAGGAATTGACCTGCTTGTGTGCGACCGCACAGGCCATTTTAGGCGACCGCACAGTTACCTGAAGAACAAAATGTTGTTTAAAGTTTGTATAAGTTAGAAGTAACTCTAGTTAAGGTATATAACCTTAGTATAAGATGTCCTAGCAAGTGTTGTGACACCTTAGGGGCATCAGAACTTGGTTTTAAACATGTATACTCATTGAATTAAAATGAGAACTTAGTCTTGTACATGGACACTTATAGAACTCAAATGAGAACTTAAGTATAAGAGTAACAACTCTTGTATATGTCTTGAAAGTGCTATGAACAAGCACTTATGTGTTATGCTTGTCTTGGAACAATGTTTGTGCACCTTGAGAGCACCAAATTAGTGTCTTGAGCTTGAATATCCTATGTAGGGGATTATGAACTTGTAAGTATGAGTGGTATAGCTCATTTACTTAATTTGAACTTGAAATAGTCTTGGTCTAGGTTTAGGGTACTACCCTAGATGGCCTAGATGAGTGTTGTAGAACACTCTAGTATTGAAAAATAGTCCCTTTGTGAATAAATGAAAGGTGGACTTGAATCATAATTAAATGATAACTTGAGTATAAGAGTAGTAACTCTTTTATGTGTCTTGAAGTTAATGTTTGTGTACCTTAAGGGCACCAACTAATGTCTTAAGCTTGAATGTTACAAGAAAAGGATTTGAAAATAATTCGTAAAAGATGTATAACTCATCTACCTAGCTTGAACTTGAAGTATAAGATAATTAACTCTTGTACATGTTTAACCATCCAAATAAATGGATTGAAAACTTGGATATAAGATGATAAAATCTTGTATATGTCTTGAATGTCTTAAGCTGAGACAGTAATTTGAAGTATAAGACAATAAAATCTTGTACATGACTTGAACATCTAAATAATTGGATTAAGACTTGAATATAAGATTATAAATCTTGTACGTGCCTTGACACCAGTATATGTGTATGGTAATGAACTTGAAAGAGTCTTGATATGTATATGCAAATCTTGCATATAGTTACTTGATGGAATGTTACTTCTTGATTACTTGATACATGGTATGAATAACCAAAAGAGTTGGGATATGGAACTAGATAGAGAATGATTAACTCTACTACATACTTGAACTTGATACGTGTGTATTGTAAGTGTTATGAACAAACACTAAAGTGCTAGTGATTGGTTTTAATCGTGTATATTGGAAGTGCTATAAATAAGCACTAAAGTGTAAATGATTTAGTTTTTAATCGTGTATATACTCAATGAAGTATATAAAATATAAAGAAGATATCTTGTCTTGAAATGGTTCCTAAAGAAAATAGGGACTAGTGTAATATGAAGATAATTCATATAATCGTGAATACTACGATTTAAATTAATAAGAATGATTACAGAACACAATATGTGTT
This sequence comes from Campanula takesimana, assembly GCA_026119855.1. Lineage (NCBI taxonomy): Eukaryota > Viridiplantae > Streptophyta > Magnoliopsida > Asterales > Campanulaceae > Campanula > Campanula takesimana. The sequence continues at coordinate 479,485 of JAOWBW010000269.1, read as the reverse complement.
AGGAAATGTATTCGATTACTAACGATACATATACGTGAAGCATGACTGTGTCTAGGTACAAGGTGACCTATTCTTCTACGTGTTTAGAGTCTAAGGTATTGGGCTCTACTTGATAGCAAGGGTATCGTGATAGACACTTTAATGTGTTAAACGTGATATGAATATGTACGTGCAAACTTGGCATGTGACAAAGTGATATACCCTACTACTTGACTGAAGTCTGTTATTAATGGACTCTTACTTGGATTGATCGTGTTACATGGACACCTTATGTTCCAGTGTTATCTTGGTTTGTATTCGCAATAATTGTGTATGGGTACTTGTATTCTCGTGAGCACATGATACATGATTACATGGTGCATATTCTCGTGAGCACATGATACATAATTACATGGTGCATATTCTCGTGAGCACATGATACATGATTACATGGTGCATAAAGAATAGTCCACTAATAAGGGACTGAGTTCTGTTCTCGTAGTTCAAGTAAACATCTACTTGTGCATTCTTGTGTGAGTCCAGCTGGTTCTCCTTGCTTGTTCGAAAATATATAGGTTCACGCTTGTCGCGAGAGCTGGGGTTTAAGTGACAATCGGGTCCCTATGTATTTCCGCCTGACCCCTTACTACCGGCCATAATAAGGGCATAGCTTCCTTGGTTGGAGCAATAAGCCTGACCTAAGTGAATGCTAACTCCTGTCTTGTTCACCACGTGGATCTTGTTCTTGTGGATGACACTGGTTACCAGGTCTTCTTATATACTGTACAGCAGTTCTTGTTCTTGTTCTTGGTTGTCCTCGGCTAGAAAAGCATCGACAACAAATGGTATTCTTGGGAGGAATAAGGAAGGATTCAGGTACAATGCGTGATAGGCCTATGTGCATCTTGTGAGCTGGTCTAGCCTCTCGCACTACTTGACTACTTGTTACCTGATCATATCTTGAGCTTGATTACTTGTTGAGTTGGCTTAGCCTCTCCTATACTTGTTACTAGATGATACTTGATATATGATTACTTGAGTATCTACTTGTATTGCATGATAACATGACATATAGTTGCATGTTAATAGCTTACTGAGATTTATCTCACCCTTTATTTGTTTAATTGTTTCCCCCCCCCCCCAGGAAAACAGGGAATAGTACGCAGTGAGGCTCGACTTAGCTGGGAAATTACTCAGCAGGATATTCTTGTTCGAAGTTAGTGTCCTTTTATACTTTGGTAAGGACGATCTTGTATGAGTTAATAAACTATGGGCTTGTATTAGGGTAGTATTTGTTGTCCCTAGACAGTTCTTGTTGCTAGCTTATTTGCTAGGCATGTCTTCCGCTGTATGTAACCATTTTGGTTTTAATTTTCTTGGTCTAGAACTCGTGTGAGCTATCTTAGCTCCCTACTCTTGAGTATATATATCATGTCAGTTTTGTTTTTAACAGGTATTGTTCCTGTTTCCCGTTAGATTCTTGTTTCTTGTTAGTTACGCGCACTAGGTTCGAGGTTCTATTAGGGAATCCCGGGACTTGGGACGTGTCACATGCACATTTCTCCACACTTCTATAACTCAAGTTGCACAAGTCATCCAAAACGTAATTGATTAGATTGTTTTTTTTCCTGAAAGGAGTAACTATGATTAGATGATGGTTGATGAAGGTTGCAAGTACTTTGATTAGATGAAGGAGAAATATGGACTTGAACCAAAACTTGTGCATTAGGGGTGTCTACGTGGGGCATGCAGCACGACTTCATGGGAACTTAATAGAGAGAGGTGAAGTTGCACTCGAAAGCTTGATTGAATTAGAGCTTGATACTAGCTAGTGGGAATGAACAGATTGGATGATGTAAGGAGAGTGAGGAGACTGCTGAAAGATCAGAGATGGATAAAATGCCTGCAAGTTTCTTTGTCGATATCAATATTTTTAGCCCAGAATTTTTGTTTGTATCATTTGCATTTAACGTTCGGGATAAAGAATTTTACTTTTAGATCATAATTGAGATTTATTTGATTTTTATCTACCCAAAAATAATCCAAAAAGTTTATTTTGAACCAGTAGCATAATAGCACGAGGGCAAGTACGCCGCTGCTAAATGTTCCAAGCTCCTTGCCTACCTCTTCACCAATGGGCAGCCCTAATGCTTCAATCGGTGCATCTTCAATCAGCTGGTCGCATAATAGCCTATGGACGATTTGAATCTACATGGATTTATTCATCCTCTAAACCTGGTAATCTTTTATCCTTTTTACGACTTTCTATAAGATTAATCTACGAATAATTTTAGGTTTAGCAATATGTATGTGAGTTATTAGATATTTCCTTTACCTTTCCCTTCCTGTTTCGATTTTTATTATTTAAGGGTATACCCTGATATCTTAATAGGAATTTACTAATTTAGGGAAACAAAGGCATGGAACCGTTTTCTAAGTTGCCCAAGAAAAAGGAATTTGACAAAGAGAAAGCTATCTCCTCAAAGACATTCCTAAAAGCATGCTCTACAAACCCCCTATATTAAATTAAGTAGCAAAGTTCTTTATAGTAGATATGTTGATATTTCAGAGGGCATAAGACCGCCCCTAGGGTGCCACCATGGCTGCATCCTCGTCTGGCCAGGCTCACACCCCTCTTGCGGCGCTTCCTGATTCGATTCCAGCCGTAATCTCCTTCACAAGTGAAATCGTTTATTAGCTTATTCAAGGAGAATGTTTCCCCCATTTCAATCCCAATGATCGCTCCTTCATCTGACCATGGTAAACCTGCGCTTAAGTTCCCTAAGGAGATCGTCAATAATCTCGCCAAACCTTTTTCGTATACTTTGGTGGGGAAGTTCGCTAAAGGTAGGCCTTCCATGGACGATACTCGCAGGTATTTTGTAAAGTTTGGATTAAAATCTGAATTTCATCTTGGCATCTTGATTCTAAACACATGTTGATTAGACTTTCGCATGAGATTGATTTTAATAGGCTTTGGTCAAAAGAGTTATGGTAGGTTGGTCGATTCCCTATGAGAGTGTTTAGGTGGACACCTTCTTGGCGTTCCCTTTATGGGTGGATCTTCCTGGATTGCCAATCCATCTTTTCAATAAAATGTGTTTATTCTCAATAGCTATTGTTTTGGTCAAATTTTGGGAATTCAACTTAAAGAAATAGAATGAGGTATAATGGAATAAAATTGTAAAAGGATTCAAGAACAAGATAGACACGATATTTAACGAGGAAAGCCCTTGAACAACTTGTTCGCCGGCATAAAACCTCAAAGATGAAGTTTATTAATGATGATTGAGTACAAAGAGACAAGTAAGAAATATGGATCAAATGTAAGCTCTAATGTGCGCGTGTTTACATGAATTGTGCTTTCTATTTATACAGAAAAGAATTACCGTAAATGGTTCTTCAAAGCCTATAATCTCGGAGAGTTTGTTAAGGTTGATGCAGTCTCTTTTGATGATAAGCTTTGGTTTTTGATTTATCCCTCGTGCGTCATATATCCTCTAAGATCTGTTATGGAACTTGAAAAATAGGAGTAATAACAGATATACATAAATCGTGAAATGTTAGTCAAGATGTACCGTCAAGATGTTCGTTAAGATGTACGGCCTGGATGTTGATTTTCCTCCCCAAACAATTGCCCCTAATTTTTGAAATAAAAAAAAAAGGTTTTTGAATTTAAAAATTCACTTCATTAATTGGCATTACCCATTACGCAATTAAGTTTATAGTGGTTGAAGGTACGTGTCCTAGTGGAAGGCTCGAGGCAGCAGAGTCATGATGGGAAACCGTCTAATCTCCCTATTAAAACGAGAAGAGAGCAGTTTATTTAACACATAGAAGGGGATTTTCTTCAAACAAGGTGAGTTTCGTTTCTTCTTTCCTGACATCTTCTATTTACTTTCATTTATAAGAATCATGGAGGATCTTGTAGATCAAGATGTTATCCTTCCTAATGGTTTCGAGAATATGGGTTTACTTGATAATCCTGGTGAGGAGCATTGTGAGCTTTCTTTGTCTGATATTGAGGTCTTGGAAAAGGTTTTTCCCGAAGGTACTGAATTCATGAACCCTAACCCTATCTTGACCTCCGATTACGTGTCGGCAGAATGGGTTTGCTTTCTTGAATATCCCTTTGCCATAGGTTTGAAATTTCTCTTTTCCCCTTTGATTAACCGTTTCTTCAAAGTCACAAAACTTACCTTTACTCAATTGATGCCTGTAGGCTGGAGGGCGTTAGCTACTTTAGATAGATTGAGTGCTTTGACAGGTTGGAGAGTCGGATTAGATGTACTGGCGTGTTGTTATGATATCAGGTCTCATGGGTCATCTAGGTATGGTTTTAGGGTTAAGTCTAAGTCTCAATGCTTAGTGTCTTAGTCAACTGACAAGGATAGGGTTGGAAAAACAGATTTTTCTATGTGAGACAAAGCAGTCTTCCTGGAGGTGAAGGGATGGTGTTTGAGTGGAACAAGGAAGGTAGCCAATTCATTTATTGGGTTAGTCTCCATAAATTTCAATTTTGGTTTCTGTATCTTCTCTTCTTGTTGTGTAGTTTCCAAGTTGCATACGTCGTTTCCAGGACTCTCTGATACTTTGGAAATTGTGAAGAAGGTCTTAGCTTTGCCGGAGGATCTTCGTAAATTTGTTCCTTTGTCCGCCGGAGTCAATCTGGTTGAACAAGTTGTTGGTTCCAGTAATCCGTCTGAAGACCACAAGATGTCATCTGGTAAGGTTATTTGTTTAGCTGATTTTTTTGGTTGATTGGGCCACGCAAAGTTTAACTTGAACTTTCTTTGCTCTTCTTTTAGTTGCTCGTTCTGAGTCTGAATTTGCTGCAAGTAATATTGTGGCTAGATATAAGGGTAAGGCGAAGGTTGAAAGTCAGAAAGCTCCTGTGGTTTCCAAGTTGGAGGTAGGTGATAAGGTGATGTTTAAGAGAAGGAAATTGCAAGATGTCATTGATTTAGAGGCCGTTACACCTAGTGAAGATGAACTGAAAAAGAAGGTATGGAACATGGTGATTTTTATTATGGTTTGAGAATCCTGCTTACTAATTGTTCTTGCTGCCAGGGTGTTGCTATACTTGGGATGATGGCTAGTGAGATCAGGTTGTGGAAGGACAAGGGGGAGGCTTCATCCAAGGCCAAGATGGAGGCAGAGGGGTTGCTCCAGGAGGCTAGAAATATGTTGAAAAAGAAGGATGAAGAACTCTCAGCTAAGGATCGTGAGCTAACCGAATGGGTTGTTAGAGTTGCCGAAGCGGGTAAGAATCATACAAAGGAACTTGAAGTCATACGTAACACCCTGATGGCCTAAGCTGCTAAATCTGTCTTTGAAGCGATAATTGAGATGATAAAGGAATACCAAGTTGGAAAGTGTTCAGAATGGAACCTGGAGGAAGAGTATGCTGCTTTGAGAAGTGTGGCTGGAGAAGTTGCTGAAGCTGGTGAAGTTAGATCCAAGGCTCAAGATGCTGCTCAGGTTGATCAAACTGGAGAAAGTGAAGGGGAGAAGAAGCAGGATGAAGATGTTTGGTAAGTTTCTCTTGGTTTCCTACAAGGTGTTAGCACTAAAAACAATTTGAATTTATGTTTTAAGTTTTTGGTTTTAACAATAGAGGGGGTGTCCTCTAAGACAATTAGAATTTTTAGGATGTAATGGTTTTTTGAACATGTTGGACATGTTTTTGGTTGTTTTGTAGTTCTTACCATGTCTTGTGATAGCATGGTTTGAACTTAAGTAAATCATACCTGGTTTTAGCTTAGCTAACACCCCTCCGAGGCTTAAGTCAGTAAGTGTTCAAAAAAGATAATCAAATTGAAGTAACAAAATTGAAATGTAACTTAAGTAAATCATACCTGGTTTTCAGAATTGAAAGGACAAGCTACCACTTACATATAATAAGCTTTAAGGTGGACTGCATTCCAGCTTCTTGGTACCCTAGTGCCGTCCGAGGTTGATAACCAATATGCACCTTTGCCAGCTTCTGCATCAACCAAGTAGGGACCTTCCCACTTAGCCGCCAATTTGCCTGCATTCAGCTCCCTTGTATTCTGAAAAACCTTTCTAAGGACCAAATCTCCAACTTGAAATCTCCTGATTCGAACATTCTTGTTGTAAGACTTAGCTATCCTTTGCTGATAGGCTGCCATTCTGATCTTGGCTAGATCTCGAAGCTCATCAATGGTGTCAAGGTCTTCTGCAAGTACAATATGGTTGTCCTCTGGAGTTATTAAGCCATATCTTGCTGTAGGGATGGAGAATTCTACTGGGATTACAGCTTCAGCTCCAAATACCAAAGAGAAAGGAGTTTGGCCGGTTGCAGTTTTAGGAGTAGTTCTGTCTGCCCATAATACTAGAGGTAACTCTTCAGCCCATCTTCCCTTCTTTTGATAAAGTTGTTTCTTCAAGTTGTTCACGATAAACTTGTTGCTTGACTCTACTTGGCCGTTAGCTTGAGGATGTACTGGTATAGCCGTGATCAACTTGATTCCCCATCTAGTACAAAAATCTTGAGTATTTTTGTTGATGAACTGGGACCCATTGTCACAAATAATCTCTGAAGGAACTCCAAATCTACTAATGATGTTTCTTTTCAAGAATGAAATCACTTCTTTGTCTCTAACTTGCACGAAGGCCTCAGCTTCAATCCATTTTGAGAAGTAATCAGTCATAGCAAGCATAAATACTTTGCCCCCAGGTGCCTTAGGAAATTTTCCAACGATATCCATTCCCCATTGCATGAAGGGCCAAGGTGACAGGATAGGATGAAGAGGTTCAGCAGGTTGATGTAAGATGTTGTTGTGCCTCTGACATGTGTTGCATTTCTAAACATATTTGATTGCATCTTGACGCATAGTTGGCCAGTAGTACCTTGTTCTCAATGCCTTAGAAGATAGTGACTTGCCTCCAGAATGGTTACCACATTCACCATCATATAGTTCTCTTAGGACCTGTTCAGCTTGCCGGGGTTCCAAGCACCTCATATATAAACCTTAATCCTGAAAGCTTTTGCATTTTTGACACCTTGGGTAGTGTCCAAGATGCCGTATCATCCAATGAGTTAGCTGGTGCATCATGTTGGTCATCCACTTGGTTCGTTTCAGGTTGATCTATTGCTGGATGCAGGACGTGGATTATGGGTATGACATTGTTCAACATGCTCCTGCAACTTGAACCCAAGTTGGCCAATGCATCAGCTTCAGCATTTTCTTCCCTTTGGACTTGCTGGAAGATAAATTTTTCAAATTGTCCAGCCAATGACTTAACAAGATGTAAGTAACTCGACATCCTGGTGTGCTTAGCTATATAAGATCCATTAAAGTGGTTAACCAGTAACAATGAATCACTATAGACATTGAGGCATTTAACATTTAAATTTAAAGCAGTAACCAAACCCATAATGAGGGCCTCATATTCAGCCTCATTATTTGTTGCTTTGAACTCGCAGGCTACAGCTTGAGGAATCAGCTCTCCTTGGGTTGATCTCAAAACAATGCCCAATCATGTGCCCCTTGCATTAGATGCTCCATCTGTATAAAGCGTCCATAATCTAGAAGAGTTTGATCCTTCAAGTTGTTGGACTTCGAGTTCAAATTCAGGTTGGAGGTTAGGACTGAAATTTGCCACAAAGTCAGCTAAGGCTTGTGACTTGATCGCAGTCATTGCCTCATACTGGATATCATACGTACTAAGTTGTATAGACCATTTAGCCATCCTGCCAGACATCTCAGATTTTCTCATCATATTCCTGATAGGATAGTTAGTCTTCACAATAATAGGATGAACTTCAAAATAATGGCGCAACTTAACTGAAGCAGTAATCAAAGCAAGAATGAGTTTTTCAATATGGGAGTACCTGGTTTCCGCATCTAAAAGGGATTTACTTACATAATAGACAGGAAGTTGTGTACCATCTTGCTCTCTTACCGGGACCGCGCTGACTGCATTTTCTGAAACTGAGAGATACAGGTACAAAGCTTCCACTGTTTCTGGCTTGGAAAGTAGTGGGGGAGTTGCTAGATATTATTTGAGCTGGTTGAAGGCTGCTTCATGATCTTCTGTCCACTGGAACAACTTGTTCTTTCTGAGCACGTCATAGAACAACCTGTACTTGTCAAACGACTTGGAGATGAACCTGTTCAAAGCACCAACCTTGCCAGTTAGCCTTTGTACATCCTTGATGGTTCTTGGGGACTCCAGGTTGATGATGGCCTTGATCTGCTCCGGACTTGCCTCGATGCTCCTCTTGGTCACCATGTAGCCAAGGAACTTACTAGCCCTAACACCAAAGTTACACTTTGAGGGATTCAGCTTCATATTGAATGCCTCTAAGATGTCAAATGCCTCCTTAAGATCCCGAGCATGATCACCAATGCACTTAGATATTACCACCATGTCATCGATGTACATCTCTATTGTCTTTCCAAGCTGGTCTTTAAAAATCATGTTTACTAATCTCTGGTGAATAGGTATCAAAATAGTTTATTCCTTCCATCTGCTTAAACCACTTAACTACAAATCTAGCCTTAAACTTATGAACAGTCCCCTCAGATTTGAGTTCCTCTTGAAAAGCCACTTGCATCCAATTGCTTTGCAGCAATGAGGAAGATCATAAAATTCTCATGTCCCATTTGAGACAATAAAATAAATTTCACTTTTAATGCCATCCTTCCATTGCTAAGCATCAGGAGATGCCATAGCTTCTTTGAAGGTTTCATGGCCACCCTCGATATCGTAAGTGATATCAATTCCATAATCTTTTGTATTCCTAGCCTGCTTACTCCTTCTTGGTTCAACATCATCATCAGATAAGGAACCAACTGGATCCACCCCCACGTTTGTTATCTCTTCCACTTGAGTTGGAATTGAATTAGACGTGAGATTTGACTCTTTAGGGAGTTTAGTTTTTATAGGAAATACATCTTCATCGAATGTTCACGTAACTCAACAATTAAGTTGACATCCATGCCAAAAAAATTTAGATTTGATAATCAAAAATCTCAATGCATAACTTGTTTCAGAATATCCTTTAAAGATATCATCAACAATTTTAGGACCAAGCTTCTTTCTCTTGTGTTTAGGGACAAGTACCTTTGCAAGGCACCCCCACACTTTTAACTATTTCAAGTTAGTCTTTCTACCTCTCCAATGTTCGAGTGGACTCTCATCTCTATGCTTAGAAGGAACTCTATTTAGAATATGGCAAGCCGTATCCAAAGCTTCTCTAATATACTTAGGTAGTCCGAAACTTATAAGTAGACTGTTAATCATATCTTTAAAGGTTCTACTCTTACGTTTAGCACACCATTAGATTGAAGTGTGTAGGGAGGAGTCTCTTCATGTATTATGTCGTTTTCTTGGTAATATTGCATAAACGGATTAGACTCATATTCACCACTACTATCATATCTTAACTGTATAAGTTCTTTGCCAATTTGTTTTTCAGCTATGTTTTTAAATATAATAAACTTTTCAAGTGCTTCATCTTTTCTATTCATTAAGTAAACTAACAATATATACAACTGTCATCAATAAACGTGATAAAATATTTCTTTCTATCTTTGTCAACTCGCCATTAAATTCACAAATATTAGTGTGTACTAAATCAAGTATTTCAGAATCTCTAATAACTGAATGAAAAGACCATCTCACAGATTTAGGTTCAACACAAATATGAAATTTAGTTTTTTTTTTATCAATAGCATGCTTATGAGTAATATCCAAATTCATCATGTTTTTAACAAATTTCAGATTAATTTGTCCTAAACGACTAGGCCAAATATTTGAAGATTCAATGAAATATGAGGTGTTTTTAAATGTCTTTCAGTGTAGCTTTTTAATGCTTTTCCTTTTAGTAACTAAATTTATTCAAAAATATTATTCTATTTTTTAGAAAATAATATTGAATATCAATAATTTAATAGTTAATAATTTGTGTTGCAATCCAATAACGAGTGTTTCCATTAAAAGCCAACGCTTTGTTAGTTATTACATTAGATTTCAGTTTAAGAATCAAGTTGCAAAATTTTCAATTTTGGGAATCAAATTGCAAAATGGCCAAAACACAGATTACCGAGTAGCAATTAGCCTTTTATCTAGTGAAATATTTAACTATAAAATTTTGACATATGCCTAAAAAAAGGTTGTACATTGAAGGATGTATGACAATTGGTAAGGCAAATAATTTTGTTTTCCTGAAAATAATTATTCCAAATAATTAATTCATTTTTAATAAGGATTTTTTTTTTAAATATGCATAAATGTTGCATGTATTAGTGTACATTATTTGGTTTTAAATTTAATTACTTTATATATCAAAAATATAATTTTTAATCCATTAAATTTGAGATTTGCATAAAACCCTTTAATAGCTAATAACGTGTTCAAACTAACTGATTTGTTGAGCAAGTGCTTGGCACATAGAGGATAAATAAGATGAGTTAGTTTTAGGGGAAACTAGTTCCTCCATACTTTATTAAAAGTCCACTTTTAACCCTTAAATTTAAAACCCTAACCCTAAATTCTAAACCCTAAACCTTAACCCCTATAAAAACAGGACTTTTTATAACTTATGGAGAAACTAGTTTTCCCCAAAATATTCTCAAATAAGATTTCTAACAAATTTCTTTTAATGGCCCCTAATTTTGCAAAAAAAAAAAATGCTTATTCAGCTCTAATTTGGCCAAAAGAGAAACATGGGGATAGACGCACCATTGATTTCAATCTCTAAATTTTAATTAATATGACTAAATTAGATGTTTTGTTTGTTAACTAGTAGTTATGCTCGTGCTTTTGGCACAGTAACAATACAAACATGATGACAATACATGCATAATAACACAGAGACTATATGAATCATTAAGTTCTCAAGCCAATTTAGAACTTGAACAATTGCCTTAAAGAATGAATACCCACACAAAAATTCTCATCTATTTTGAAAAGCTTAAACCCCCGTCTTATTGAATTATATATTTAAAATCCATATTGGAATTTGACAAAAACTTGTATGAGAACATCATGACCCGTCTCATAGTAGAGATGGGTCATTTTTGACCCATGACCCGGATCCATGACCGACAGACATATTTTTTATTTCTTTTTTTTTTTTTTTTGGTTTTTTTTTTCGGTTTGTCAAAAGTAATAGTTACTATAACTAAATGTAACAAACGTGTTACTTATATGTAACAGTTTGTATACATAAAAGTAATACATATATACAGAAAAGTAACAATGTTTTTTTTTTTTTTTTTTTAATGTTTTCTTCGTTTGCCAAAAGTAATACTTATTATAACTAAAATGTAACGAACGTGTTACATATATGTAACAGTGTTTATACATAATTGTAACATATATGCATAGAAAAGTAATAATTCAACAATTTACATTTTTAGAGCTAAAAACACTTGATTGTATTATATATAAAAGTATTACATTATCTATAGAAATATGTTATAATTTTTTTTTATTAAAGTGTTACATTTACTTGTACAAACAATTACATTCATGTATATGAGGTGTTACTTTTCAAATGTTACTTTCTTTCAAAAAATTAAATCAAAATACACAATATTTTACATTTTTGCAAAAGCACTATTACATTTCAGTATAAATGATAATTACATTTAGATATTGCTTAGGTTACACGTAATTATAGTTAGTATTACATTTGAAAAAATGGGTAAAACGAGCTTTTGTTTTTGTAAAACAGGTGTTACGTTTACTTATGAACAATATTACTTTATATGTATACAGTCATTACATTAAGTTATGGTAATTATTACTTTTGGTAAACGACGGAAAAGCCGGAAAAAATAATATAAAAACTCAAAAAAAAAAAAGGCCAATGGGTGGTTGCCACGTGGCAGGTTATGCCCCATGGGTCATGGATCCAGTTCAATGGGTCTGGTCGGGTGGGTCAAAAAACCCGTCTCATAGAAGATACGGATATAGGTGTTCTCATGGGAGACTAGCTCATGGAATTTACAGCACGCAAAAGAGAAACATGAGGATAGACGCACCATTAATTTCAATCTCTAAATTGTAATTAACTTTACTAAATTAGATGTTTTGTTTGTTTAATTGGTGTAAATTCACAAAGTGGGTGCATGAGTATGTTTTGGGGGATATTAGTTCCTCCATTAGTTATAAAAAATCCTACTTTTAACTTTTAAACCCTAAACCTTAAATCCTATAAAACAACCTTAAACCCTAAACTCGCCGGACAATGATACTCTAATCCGTTGGATGAGTTTTTAGCAGTAGGGTCCAAAAAGATTTATTAAAATCCAACTGATTACAGAGTTTCACTATGAGATTTCTCCTTGAGTTTTCACTATACATATCCTTATCCAAACCCGAAACCCTAAACCTTAAACCCTATAAAACAACCTTAAATCCTAAACCCTATAAAACAACCTTAAACCTTATAAAAACAACTTTAAACCCTAAACCCAAAATCTTAAACCCTATAAAACAAACTTAAATCCTACTCACTCCGTCCCATTTTAAACTTCAAAAATTTCCCTTTTGGGTGTCCCATTTTAAACTTCAAAATTCAAAAAAAGGAAAGTTATTTATATTTTTTTATTTAGTGGGACCTACATGTCATACACACAACAACTATCCACTAACTATTCTCTACCCCACTTTTTCTCTCCTACCCACTTTCTATGCTCACAACACTCTACCCCACTATCTATATTTTATAAAGGGCAAATTGCAATTTGGTTCCTGACATTTACAAACTTTTGCAATGTTGCTCCCAACAGTTTTTTTTCGCTAATTGGGTCACAACATTTATATTTTTTTGCAATGTGGCTATAAAAGTAACTGAGAGTTAGTTTTCTAACAGATTTTATGTCATGTGTCTAGCATATGACGTTTTAAAATATTCGTAAAGCTACACATATCCGATTGATATGATTCTTTTTTTATATTGAAACTAATATTTATATCTAAAACATAATTTTTTTTCGGAAATTTGTTGGGTACCTAAATTATTTTTACATTTAATCTTAATCTTAAATATTAAAAAAATAAAAAACACGTAAAATATACTCTAAAAAAGATATTAGCCCAAGTATGTTGCATATGAAGTAATTTCTGTATGTATCTTTCCTACAGATTATTTTTCTCCACCCCTCTGCCACTTTCCCACAACACCCATTCCACATACACTCTTCCCTCGATTCATCGTCCTCTTCTTTTCCCTTTTTTTCTATCAAACATTTTTTACAAACTGATAATCTACATATAGAATTTACTTCATATGGAATATATTTGTGCTAATATCTTTTTTAGATTATATTTTACATGTTTTCTATTTTTTTAATATTTAAAATTAAGATTAAATGTAAAAATAATCCAATTACCCAATAAATTTCCAAAAAAAATATATGTTGTAGATTTAAATATTAGCTTCAGTTCAAAAGAAGAATCATATTAATCGGATATGTGTAGCTTTAAGAATATCTTAAAACGTCATGTGCTAGCCACATGACATAAAATCTGTTAGAAAACTAACGCTCAGTTACTTTTATAGCCACATTGCAAAAAAATGTAAATGTTGGGAATCAATTGGCAAAAAAAAACTGTTGGGAGCAACATTGCAAAAGTTTGTAAATGTCAGGAACCAAATTGGAATTTACCCTTAAATCTACAACATAATTTTTTTTCGGTAATTTGTTGGGTACCTAAATTATTTTTACATTTAATCTTAATTTTAAATATTAAAAAGAATAAAAAACACGTAAAATATACTCTAAAAAAGATATTAGCCCAAGTATGTTGCATATGAAGTAATTTCTGTATGTATCTTTCCTACAGATTATTTTTCTCCACCCCTCTGCCACTTTCCCACAACACCCATTCCACATACACTCTTCCCTCGATTCATCGTCCTCTTCTTTTCCCTTTTTTTCTATCAAACATTTTTTTACGAACTGATAATCTACATATTGAATTTACTTCATATGGAATATATTTGGGCTAATATCTTTTTTAGATTATATTTTACGTGTTTTCTATTTTTTTTAATATTTAAAATTAAGATTAAATGTAAAAATAATCCAATTACCCAATAAATTTCCAAAAAAAATATATGTTGTAGATTTAAATATTAGCTTCAGTTCAAAAGAAGAATCATATTAATCGAATATGCGTAGCTTTAAGAATATCTTAAAACGTCGTGTGCTAGTCACAGGACATAAAATTTACTCATTAAAAATAAGCGTATTGAGCAATCGGCAGCCCTAATTCTTCAATCGAGTTGACTTTTAGAATGATTTGCCGCTTCATTATTTTCTTCATCCTCTAAACTCGGTAATCCTTGCTCCTTTTTTACGATCTTCTTAGGATTTAATCAACCATTTATTTGGGCTTAGCAATACGTATTTATAAACCCTTTTTCCAGATTGGATTGTGATTTTCTTATTTAAAGGTTACTCAAAACGCAGATCTGAGCGTTTGGAGAAACAAAGTCATGGATCCTTCTTCTCAGTTGTTGAAGAAAAGGGAATTTGGAGAGGATGAGAGAGCCATTGATCCGTTTGTTCAATTGCCCACGGAGATTATTCAAACTATACTCCGTTTCCTCTCCACAATAAATTCCGGCCAAGCTATTGTCTTGTCAAAAACATTCCTAAAAGCATGCTCTACAAACCCTAATCTTAGATTATGTGATATGTGTTTCAGCAAAGTTCTATACAGTGCTTATAAAGATTGTGTAGCTAACTTTAGCCAAAATCAAGAAGCTCAGAAAGCGAAAGAGAGGTTTGCCACGTACATCGACCGCACGTTAACAAGATATCAAGAACAAGATTCACCCATAAGAAGGTTATTTCTTCATAGCCGTGTGGATGATGACAAGACGGCTCGTTTTCTCAAGCAATTTATCTGTAAAGCCAAGGATCACGTCAACAAGTTTCATCTATGTATTCAATTCTTCCCTCCTTCTAAGTCGTCCACTTCTTTGCTTCAAGAAATCTTTGCACTGAAAGATCAGCTTCGAATCTTGGAACTTTATTGTTGTGATTTGAGAAAGGATATCGTTCAACATGATGGAATCATAAAATTCTCTTCACTAGTGATTTTGATGTTGGTGATCATCCTAATAGACGAAGGAGTGCTTGAAACATTAATCCGTAGATGCCCCTTGCTTAAGGAACTAAAACTCTGTTATTGTGAAGGGCTTGAAAGAATTCAGGTGGCTAATCTACCTAACTTGAAGAGGCTTCATATTGGCGCGGTCAATCAAATCGTTCAAGTTAAAGCTGAAAATCTGGAGATCATGATATACGAGGCCGATACATCTTCACCATATTTGCTTAATATTGAGTCAACTAAGAATTTGAAAGAACTATCATTGATTTACCTTAACATTACGGATGAACAACTGCATAACTTAATAGCCAAGTGTCCTATTCTTGAGAAACTGAGCCTCGAAGAATGCAACGAAATTCAGAAGATCAATGTGTCAAGTCAGTCACTTAGCTTCGTAAGTATTAAGTCTTGCAGAAGATTAATGGAAGTGAAGATAGACGCTCCCGGTCCCAAAAAAATTGAATGGATCAACACTCCCCCAGTAGTCTTATGAGTACTTTTGCTGTGTAAGGTAGTATTTTTTAGTATACAGTTCATAATCCGATACACATCCCCATGGTCGAAAAGATAGCATAACTTATACTAGTTGAATACTTTTATCAGATCCTTTCGTTTTGAAACAGGCAGTAATTCTATGAGTAGATTTCACTTTCATTTACGCTTATAGTTTTTGAAAGTTGTGTTTCTGTTCAATGTGAAATTGTTTGGATGCTTCCTGTTTCTGTGTAAGAAACTTCAAGGTCACTGTGAACTGCCACACTGATCTAAAAATGTCCTTCTATGGTGTTGTATAACAGTACAAACCACAAGAAATAAACACAATCACCGATATGCCTATTTCTCTCGACGAGTTCCAAATAATACTAGAAAAATAGGTAATTGGGTGTTTGCAGATATCTTAATGACCAAATCTTTCAAATTCTGTTACTGACCAAATACTAATGTTGATGGTGCGATTTTTTCATTAGAGATTTTGTTTTTGTTTCTTGATTTACAAAGTTCGTCACTTAGGCCTATCGAGGTGACACTTGTGGCACTTTCTAGTATCGTGTGCTCTTACTCAAAGATATTAGCCACATTCATATGTAATCAAGAATAGGGTAAACGGCACATGGGGATTTGGCCTGATGGCTAGAGCTCTTGGCTTCCAACCTGGAGGTCATGGGTTCGATCCCCCCAGAAATTAGAGGGAAGGCTTTCTCTCCCTAGGATTTATCTCCTAGGCGCTTCTGCGCGTGCATGTGTGTGTGTGTGTGTGGGTGGGTGGGTGTGTGAGTTGAATAAAAAAAAAAAGAAAGAATAGGGTAATTATAAAGTCACAAAAAAAATGCCACAAAATTTAGTCTACAAAATGATGTGTCATGATTTTATTGGTGCTTTTAACAAGAGTGTGGAGGGTCCATAATCGATACAAGCAATGTGATATCGCCACCTCATTTTGTATAAATCTTTTTGTGAACTTGTTTTGTGCCCCTAACATTGCCCTCAAGAATATTAATCAGTTTGTTTGGACCAAAAGGTGTGCCCGGAGCCTAGGCGCGCGACTAGGCGTGCTTTTGAAAATTATGGTGCGTCCCATAGTTATTAAAAGCCCACAGCGCACCAAGGCGCAAAAGGTGTGCCCGGAGCCTAGGCGCGCTTTTGATGACTATGGTTTGGACTACTTTGCTTGATTTCTATGTGAGTTATGAGTGTCGTATTTTGACATACCAGATGTTCGATCAAATGTCCCACAAAGACACTGTGAACTACTACTGTGCTGTAATTTTGTATAACTGTAGATATTACAAGCAAGAAATGCCACCCATGCACATTTCTCCACACTTCTATAACTCAAGTTGCACAAGTCATCCAAAACGTAATTGATTAGATTGTTTTTTTTCCTGAAAGGAGTAACTATGATTAGATGATGGTTGATGAAGGTTGCAAGTACTTTGATTAGATGAAGGAGAAATATGGACTTGAACCAAAACTTGTGCATTAGGGGTGTCAACGTGGGGCATGCAGCACGACTTCATGGGAACTTAATAGAGAGAGGTGAAGTTGCACTTGAAAGCTTGATTGAATTAGAGCTTGATACTAGCTAGTGGGAATGAACAGATTGGATGATGTAAGGAGAGTGAGGAGACTGCTGAAAGATCAGGGATGAATAAAATGCCTGCAAGTTTCTTTGTCGATATCAATATTTTTAGCCCAGAATTTTTGTTTGTATCATTTGCATTTAACGTTCAGGATAAAGAATTTTACTTTTAGATCATAATTGAGATTTATTTGATTTTCATCTACCCAAAAATAATCCAAAAAGTTTATTTTGAACCAATAGCATAATAGCAGGAGGGCAAGTACGCCGCTGCTAAAGGTTCCAAGCTCCTTGCCTACCTCTTCACCAATGGGCAGCCCTAATGCTTCAATCGGTGCATCTTCAATCAGCTGGTCGCATAATAGCCTATGGACGATTTGAATCTACATGGAATTATTCATCCTCAAAACCTGGTAATCTTTTATCCTTTTTACGACTTTCTATAAGATTTATCTACGAATAATTTTAGGTTTAGCAATATGTATATGAGTTATTAGATATTTCCTTTTCCTTTACCTTTACCTTTCCCTTCCTGTTTCGATTTTTATTATTTAAGGGTATACCCTGATATCTTAGCGTTCTTTTATATCTCTCAATAGCAATTTACTAATTTAGGGAAACAAAGGCATGGAACCGTTTTCTTAGTTGCCCAAGAAAAAGGAATTTGACAAAGAGAAAGCTATCTCCTCAAAGTCATTCCTAAAAGCATGCTCTACAAACCCCTATATTAAATTAAGTAGCAAAGTTCTTTATAGTAGATATGTTGATATTTCAGATGGGCATAAGACCGCCCCTAGGGTGCCGCCATGGCTGCATCCTCGTCTGGCCAGGCTCACACCCCTCTTGCGACGCTTCCTGATTCGATTCCTAGGGTTGTCGCGCCTACGACAACCGTTATCCAGCCGTAATCTCCTTCACAAGCGAAATCGTTAATTAGCTTATTAAAGGAGAATGTTTCCCCCATTTCAATCCCAATGATCGCTCCTTCATCTCACCATGGTAAACCTGCGCTTAAGTTCCGTAAGGAGATCGTCAATAATCTCGCCAAACCTTTTTCGTATACGACCTATTTATGCAACGTAGTGTCCGATTCGATTAATACAACGTAGTAGCGACTTCTTACATTGTGAAACGTATTTGAAGTAGTTGTATCAAATAATGTAAAGTTCGACACAATTTGACAAACATACTTGAAGTAAGTTGTATCAATTAATGCAACGTAGTAGCGGCTAAAAGTTATTACGTTGCATTATTTGATACACAATAAGCAAGTACGTTGTCTATTTTCAAAAGTAAGCACTACGTTGCATTAATTGAATATTAAGACTTGATACATTGCATAGATCGGTAATTTTCCCTTTTCGTTTTACTTTGGTGGGGAAGTTTGCTAAAGGTAGGCCTTCCATGGACGATACTCGCAGGTATTTTGTAATGTTTGGATTAAAATCTGAATTTCATCTTGGCTTCTTGATTCTAAACACATGTTGATCAGACTTTCGCATGAGATTGATTTTAATAGGCTTTGGTCAAGAGAGTTATGGTATGTTGGTCGATTCCCTATGAGAGTGTTTAGGTGGACACCTTCTTGGCGTTCCCTTTATGGGTGGATCTTCCTGGATTGCCAATCCATCTTTTCAATAAAATGTGTTTATTCTCAATAGCTAATTTTTTTGGGGAGCCTCTAGCAATTGATCAAGCAACAGCTTCTCTTACTCGGCCTAGTATTGCCAAGGTGCTAGTACAAGTTGATCTTTTGAAAAAGTTACCTTCTCGGGTGTTTATTGAAAATGGTGATGATGAGGGTTTCTTTCAATATTTGGAGTATGATAATCTCCCTATGTATTGTAAACACTGTTTCAAGGTAGGGAACTCTTTAGGAAACTGCAAATTATCCAATAATGGTTAAGGGGTGATGGAGAGTGAGACAGGATGTTGGTGATTTTAGTGTCATCAACGATTTTATGTAATTGGATTTACTAGAGACCAATCCGATCTCATATTAGTTTCGGATATGAGTAAGGGAAAGTGTGGAGTACACACTCATTTTGAGTCAATATGTTTTCAACCACGATAAAGAAGCAGGGGTCAAGGGGGCTGCGCCCCCTTGCGGGGTCAAGGGGCAGCGCCCCTTGTTGGGGTCGAGGGGGAGCCGCCCCTCGCGGGGCTCGGGGCAGCGCCCCGAAACCTAAACGATATTATTGGTACTGTTCACTAACAGTTTCCCGCCAATTTTACGGCAAAAGGACGCTTCTGTTGACTAACAATCATAACTATTGGAGATCAACAGTCATGTCTACTCCTTCTTCTCATCTGTTTATAAAACAGATTATGGTCTCAGATTATACTTACGAAAAAAATCCTAACTAATCTCTGAGTTTCTGATCTGTTTTCTCTTCCTAAGATACAGATTGTTTTTGGTTGTCTTATCCCAATAAGGATTTCGTGAAACCCAGACAAAAGGGTCGAAATACTTTATTCGGAGAGTGAATTATACACGATTCAATCAATCATCCAGGATTATCAATTTACCCTAACCCAAGTTTTCTAACACAGGACACAATGTTGTTGTGGTATAGACCCTCCAAACCAAACAGATCGTAAGAATAATTTATGAGCAAACCCAACAAGCAAGAACGATAAAAGAAGCAAAAACAATAAAGAGACACAAAAAATTGTTTACCCAGCTCGTCAATATTTTTGACTACGTTTGGGGGCACTACCAAGCCAGGATCTTACACTATAATATGTAAATATGGAGTTACAATGAGTTATGGGGTGGAACTTTACTTAAATATATAACCTAGAATAAGACCTAAACCTAAACATAAGAGAAATCCCGAAAATACTGCTCTTTCCTGAAACCCCGTCTGCGGCTCCGAGCGCCCGCTCGGTAGTACCAGCCGCCCGCTTACCTCTCCGCCAAAGACCAATCCTTCTGATCAAACCAGACGCCCGCCTGGTGTAGACCCAGCGCCCGCTCACCTCCGGAACAGATTTTCTTCCCTTTGTTTCCTTTACGATCTCTATTCTAACAATCTCCCACCTAGAGATCAACCCGTGTAATCAAGCCCCGTATCCGTCTTCAACTTATCATTGGTGCCATAGTGCTCACCTCGATCATGGTAGTTCCTTCCTGCTTTCCTATTCTCCAAGCCCCGTTGAAGCTATGCACAGCTTCAACTTATCCTTGCTTGAGAAACCTAGAGTCTTACAATCCGATCTACACTCTTTGTTAGATCTGCGCAGCGGAATATCCGGTCCTGGAGTATTTGGTTCATCTTCAGTGACCCCTTGACCTTGGTCATCATGAACCGTCTTGCTCCCACCCTAGTTTAGAATATCTACCTCAACAATCTCTGGTTCCGAACTAATCCCATCAGAGGCCTGATGAATCGATTTTATCATATATTATCTCTACATTTTCATATTATTTTTATGGACTTTTTGATCTAATTTAGAATAGTTTAATGTAATTTTTGGTCTATTTGTGTTTGAGGAACTTTGTGAGAATTTGTGCATTTTGAGACTCTTTCCAGTATTATTAGTTTTTTTTTATATAATTGCAAAGTCCTAGTGCTTTAGTGTTGAAGACCATGATTGCTTAAGTCAAATTCCAAGTCAAAAGTCAACTGTCCAAGTCAGCAGTCAACAGTCAAAGCTAAGCAGGAAAAAGAAGACTGGAAAAGCAAGGCAGGCGCCCGCTCGGTTTAAGTCAAGCGTGACACGCCCCCAGGTCCCGGGATCCCCTAATAGAACCTCGAACCTGGATGGAGTGCCTAACGAGGAACAAGAAACTTAACAAGAAACTTAATGACATTTGTTTAACAAACTGACATGATATATATATTCTAGAGTAAGGAGCTATACTAGCTCACAACACGAGTTCTAGACAAGAAAATTTAAAACCAAACTTAATACATACACAGCGGAATCATGCCTAGCACATAAGCTGGCATCAAGAGTACTATACAAGATGTCTAGTGATAACAAGAACTGTCTACCCCAAAATAAGGAGTTACAAAACCCATAATACATCGTCCTCACCAAGTGTAAAAGGACACAAGCCCCAAAATAATCACGACCTGCGAAGTAAGCTCCCAACTATGTCGAGCCTCACTGCGCACTATCCTTCCTTTCCTGGGGGGGGGGGAACAAATAAAGGGTGAGATTAATCTCAGTAAGCTATTAGATGCAACTACATGACATGTTATCATGCAATTCAAGTAGATACTCAAATGATCATATCTCAAGTATCATCAAGTAACAAGTATATGAGAGGATAATCCACTCATCAAATAGCACATAAGGCTAAACAAGCAAGTTATAAGGATATTGCTTCCTTCCTTATTCCTCCCAAGAATACCATTGTTGTCGAAGCTTGTATTACTTTGACATCACGATCAATAACAGGAACTGATTATTCAGTATATATCAGAAGACCCGGTAACCAGTGTCATTCTCAATATCAGTACTCATGATTATTCACGAGGTGTTCGGGACGGGAGTTTAGCATTCACTTAAGTCAGGCTTATTGCTCCAACTAAGGAAGCTATGCCCTTACTATGGCCGGTAGTAAGGGGTCGGGCGGAAATACATAGGGACCCGATTGTCACTTAAACCCCAGCTCTCGCGACAAGCGTGAACCTATACATTTTCGAACAAGCAAGGAGAACCAGCTGGACTCACACAAGAAAGTACAAGTAGATATTTACTTGAACAACGGGAGAAGAACTAATCCAAAAGTAGTGGACTAGCTCAACAAGGAACATGCTTCAAGTAATCAAGAAGTCACCTTGTATCAAGCAAATGTATGCAATGTTTGCATATACACAACAAGAACATGTCTCATACACGTTAGTGCTTGTTCATAGCACTTTCAAGTTCACTACCATACATATGTATTGGTGTCAAGTCAAGTACAAGATTTTATTATCTTATATTCAAATTATAATTCCAATCTTTGGACATTCAAGCATGTATAAGAGTTATACATTTACTCTTACAAAATCCCAATCCTATTCTTAGGATGTTCAAGTCTAAGACCTTATGCTAATGCCTCTAAGGTGCACAATCATTGGTTTCAAGACAAGTATAACACATTAGTGCTTGTTCATAGCACTTTCAAGACATAAAGAAGAGATACTACTCTTATACTTATGTTCAATGTCCTAAAACACCTATCTAGGTTCTCTATACAATCACCTTAAAACCTCATTAATTTAGTCTTTGAATAGCCCTCTGAGTCTAGGTTATTCAGCTTCTTTCGGATCTTGATTCCGACTTTCCTATAGAAAGTTATGGAGGAAACAATTCGAGAAGGAAAATCAGAATTCCCACTTGGCACGACCGCGCGTGCAAAAATGGCACGACCGTGCCATCAAGGTCGAGAGTTCTCACACAAAACTAATTTTCGGCACGACCGTGCCAATAAAAGGCACACGACCGTGCTAACACTGTCGAGGAAATTTGCCTAAAGGTGATATTTGGCACGACCGTGCCAAATAAAGGCGCACGACCGTGCTCGGTACAATTTGGTAGTTTTCCCCTGAGTTCAAACTTAACAATTCTCCGTCCCAAGCGTAGGAGTAACTTTTACTATCATTATAACATACCCAGAAAAGGCATAACATATTCAAACTCATTTTTCCCAAGTTCTTTCATTATTCTACACAGTAGAGTTTTACTCCTTTTGTCCCAATTTTACAAGTACCACCAAATTCATTCCAAACACGAAATTAACATTCACAAGTATCGAGAATAACATTTATGCATGTTATTACAAGCAAGGGGGAGCTAATAACTTACCTAGTCAAAATTCAAGTTGACCCAAACTTATTTCTGTTCGGCCTGGAACGCTCTATTCAACGCCACGAATATTAATCCGGGATCGGAATCAAGAACGGAGGGATAATTAAACTCGAGGAGTCGGGAATAGGGAAAACTTTTAACCCTAGCTTTGAAACAGAGGGAGTGTACGTAATGAATTTGGGGAGAAATGATTTTCTCAGAGAAGGAACCCAAAGATAAACTTAAACTTTCAAAGAATGACACTTAGGCCCCTCAAGTTTCACTTTTAACAAAAAGACCCCTAAAGTCAAATTTCCACAAATGACCCAAAAGTCAAAACTAGACATTTAACCACCTTAACTATTTTAAGCAGTTAAAACTTTAACCCAAGTAAAACTAACACATAATATGCAAGTTCAAGTATTTAACAAATATGTCAAATATTTAACGATAATAAGGATGGGCGTTACATCCTCCCCACCTTAAAGAAAATTCGCCCACGAATTTTACTTACCAAAGTTTTCAAATAGGCTCGGGTATTTATCTCGCATCTCTTTCTCGGTTTCCCAAGTAGCTTCTTCAATTTCATGATTTCTCCAAAGGACCTTCACAATAGGAATCCTTTTTGTACGCAATACTTGCTCTTTCCAGTCAAGAATTTCAACAGGCTGTTCCTCATAAGATAAATCAGGCTGAAATGGAATAGCCTCATACTCAAGAACATGTGATTCATCTGCCATATACTTGCGAAGCATAGATACATGGAACACGTTATGAATACCAGATAAAGAAGGAGGTAAAGCCACTCTATAAGCCAACTTACCAACTCTTTCTAGAATCTCAAATGGACCGATATAACGAGGAGATAACTTTCCTTTCTTCCCAAATCTATTTATACCTCTACGAGGAGAGACCTTCAAGAATACAAAGTCACCTACATGAAATTCAAGATCCCTTCTACGATGATCTGCATAACTCTTTTGTCTACTCTGAGCTGTACGCAATCTATCTCGAATGAGTTTCACACTCTCAACTGATTGTTGAACCATTTCAGGACCCAAGAGTCTAGCTTCTCCCACTTCATCCCAGCATATAGGAGATCGACATTTTCTACCATAAAGAGCCTCATATGGAGCCATTTCAATGCTAGACTGATAACTGTTATTATAAGCAAACTCAGCCAAAGGAAGGTGAGTATCCCAACTGCCTTTGAAATCAATAACACAAGCACGTAACATATCCTCGAGAATCTGTATAAGTCTCTCAGATTGCCCATCAGATTGAGGATGAAAAGCAGTACTGAAATTCAATTTAGTACCCATAGCACCCTGAAGAGCCTGCCAGAATCGAGAAGTAAAATAAGGATCTCTATCAGATACAATACTCACAGGAACCCCATGCAGTCGGACAATCTCCTGAACATATAAAGATGCCAACTGAGACAATGAATATCCCATGGAAACAAACAAGAAGTGAGCTGATTTAGTCAACCTGTCCACTATAACCCAAACAGCATCATGGCCTCGCCTGGTACGTGGCAAACCAGTCACAAAATCCATAGTAATATGCTCCCATTTCCACTCCGGAATTTCCAATGGTTGCAACAAACCTGCTGGACGTTGATGTTCCACTTTTACTTGTTGACAAGTCAAACATTTGGATACATACTCAGCAATTTCTCTTTTCATATTGTTCCACCAGAAATGTTTCTTCAAGTCTTGGTACATTTTAGTACTTCCAGGATGAATAGTATACTTGGCTTTGTGAGCCTCTTCAAGAACTTTCTTCTTTATTTCAGGATCAACTGGAATACAAACTCGACCTCGGAAGGTAAGAATTCCCTCACTATTAAAAGAAAAATCTGGTTGCCTTCCTTCATTCATTCCACTAATGATTTTCTGCAATTCAGAATCAATTACCTGAGCTTCTTTGATCTGTTGGAGTAAATCTGAAGTAGCTTTTATATTCGCAAACATAACTCCATGATTTGATTCACAAGGATTCCAATCACACAAATCTTCAAACATCTTCCATTCACGAATCATCAAGCAAGAAATATAAGTCTTTCGGCTCAGTGCATCTGCCACAACATTTGCTTTTCCTGGATGATAAAGGATAGTACAATCATGATCCTTCAATTTCTCCATCCATCTACGCTGCCTCATGTTAAGCTCTTTTTGAGAAAACAAGTACTTCAAGTTCTTATGATCGGTAAAGACTTCAAATTTGGTTCCATACAAGTAATGCCTCCATTTATGCAAAGCAAAAATAATCGCAGCCAACTCTAAATCATGAGTAGGATAATTCTTTTCATAAGGAGATAGTTTTCGAGAAGCATAAGCTATTACCTTGCCATCTTGCATTAGAACACAACCCAATCCTTCTTTAGAAGCATCAGTATAAACCATGAAATGCTCAGAACCATTAGGCAAAGCCCAGACTGGAGCTGTAGTCAAACGCCTTTTCAACTCCTGAAAACTTGCTTCACATTTGTCATTCCACTCAAAAGAAATAGCTTTTCGAGTCATATTAGTCAATGGAGTAGCAATCTTGGAGAATCCCTCAATGAACCTCCGATAATAACTAGCCAAGCCCAAGAAACTACGGATCTCAGTCACTGTAGTTGGCCTTTTCCAGTTAACAACTGCTTCAACTTTGGAAGGATCTACTGCAATACCAGTAGCAGACACAACATGCCCCAAGAATGAATCTTCTTCTAACCAGAAAGCACATTTGCTAAATTTTGCAAATAGTTGTTTCTCACGAAGAACTTGTAATACTATTCTGAGATGTTGTTCATGCTCAGCCCGTGACTTAGAATACACAAGAATGTCATCAATGAATACCACCACGAAGCAATCAAGATATGGCTTGAAGATACGGTTCATCAAATCCATAAATACAGCTGGAGCATTTGTCAAACCGAATGGCATAACAATAAATTCATAATGCCCATACCTGGTACGGAAAGCTGTCTTTGGTATATCCTCAGATCTAATTTTCAACTGATGATAACCACTTCTCAAGTCAAGCTTCAAATACACTACTGAACCCTGAAGCTGATCAAACAAGTCATCAATATGAGGTAACGGATATTTGTTCTTGATAGTTACCTGATTAAGATCTCTGTAATCAATACACAATCGCAGAGTCCCATCTTTCTTTCTGACAAACAGCACTGGTGCACCCCACGGTGATACACTAGGCCTGATAAAGCCCCTTTCAAGCAATTCCTCAAGCTGTGCTTTCAACTCTCTTAACTCAGCTGGAGCCATTCTATAAGGTGCTTTAGAGATTGGTGCTGTACCTGGTACTAACTCAATACAGAACTCAAGATCTCGATCAGGTGGCATGTTATACTCAGAAGAGAACACATCTGAAAATTCAGACACAACAGGAATATCCTCCATCTTGGGAACAGATAAACTCTGATCAAGTACACATGCGAGATACCCGGCACAACCACGAGATAAAAGTTTTCTAGCTTTTAAAGCAGAAATAACATGTATAGCACATAAAGGCCTATCACCTTCAAAGGTAAAATCAGGCAAACCAGGAATAGAAAAAGTTACTACTTTTCTATAACAATCAACAGATGCATGATTCACATATAGCCAATCCATGCCAAGAATCACGTCAAAGTCCCTTATAGGTAACACGACTAGGTCAGCAAGAAGGGCATGATCACCCACAAGGACCTCACATTTCTTGTAAACCTCAGAAGTAAACATGCAATCTCCCATAGGGGAAGATACTTCTAGCACATAAGGCATAGAATCAGGAAGAACATGCAAATGCGACACAAAATGAGATGCCACATAAGAATGAGATGAGCCTGGATCTATCAAGACTCGCGCTCTCGTACTAGAAAGTAATATAATACCTCCTATGACCGCAGAAAACTCAGCTACACCCTGCTGATCTAGAGCAAACACTCGACCCTGAACTTTTGGTCGACCCCCACTATCTCTCTTGGAACCTGAGGCTGGTTGACTTGTACCCCCAACTTGATTTACTTTACTTTTAGAACAATTTCTAGCAAAGTGCCCCGCTTCACCACACACTATACACTTTCCTTGCTTTAGCCAACACTTGTCTTCAGAATGGCCTTCTTTCGAACAAAAGCCACATACTCTCCTGAGACCTTGGACTGTTGTCCTCGAACCAGTTGATACACTACCTTTACTTTCGGTTGGCTGTCGGAATCGACGATCTTGGCGGCCAGATTTACCACCTTTAGAACCAGATCCCTGAGTTTTCTCTGATACACGACCAGTCATGGTTGTTCCCAACTTCACCTTGTGTTCTTCGATATCATTTTCAATGGTATAAGCCTTCTCCACTGCTTGCTGATAGCTAGTGAGTTGTAAAGAAAGAAGTTGCTTCCTATACTCAGTCCTTAACCCTTTAACAAACCTCTGTGCCTTCTTAGCTTCATTTGGAACTAAGTGATCACAATACCTCGCCAATTCTGTGAACTTGGTTGAGTATTGCCCCACGGTCAGACTTCCCTGCTCCAGATTTAGGAATTCCATCTCCTTTCTATCTTGGACCACTGTTGGAATAAACTGCGACTTAAAAGCTTTAAGAAAATTTTCCCATGTCTGTGGTACACCTTCCAGTTCCCAACTTTTACTCAACACTTGCCACCAATGTTCAGCGGCTTTCTCAAGTTTAAAGGTTGCAAAGGTTACCTTATCACCACCCGCACATCTCAAGGCTGTAAAGATCTTCTCAATACTTTCAATCCACTCTTCTGCCTTCTTAGAATCAAATTCCCCGTCAAAACTACGAGGTTTCAGCTTCAAGAACCTTGTAAGGCGATTAGGATAATCCCAGTCAACATTATCAACCATTTCTTCTTGAGGAGTTATAGATCTCAGCTGATTACTACCACTAGTACCTTCAGAACTCATTGTACCTGTAGGTAAACACTCAGCGTTATTAATAACACCCCAAGACTCACCCATACCTAGGCCATAGACCCTATCCAGACTTAGAGCAAACCAAGGTAGCTAAACATGGTAGCTAAACCAGGGTAGCTCTGATACCAACCTGACACGCCCCCAGGTCCCGGGATCCCCTAATAGAACCTCGAACCTGGATGGAGTGCCTAACGAGGAACAAGAAACTAAACAAGAAACTTAATGACATTTGTTTAACAAACTGACATGATATATATATTCTAGAGTAAGGAGCTATACTAGCTCACAACACGAGTTCTAGACAAGAAAATTTAAAACCAAACTTAATACATACACAGCGGAATCATGCCTAGCACATAAGCTGGCATCAAGAGTACTATACAAGATGTCTAGTGACAACAAGAACTGTCTACCCCAAAATAAGGAGTTACAAAACCCATAATACATCGTCCTCACCAAGTGTAAAAGGACACAAGCCCCAAAATAATCACGACCTGCGAAGTAAGCTCCCAACTATGTCGAGCCTCACTGCGCACTATCCTTCCTTTCCTGGGGGGGGGGAACAAATAAAGGGTGAGATAAATCTCAGTAAGCTATTAGATGCAACTACATGACATGTTATCATGCAATTCAAGTAGATACTCAAATGATCATATCTCAAGTATCATCAAGTAACAAGTATATGAGAGGATAATCCACTCATCAAATAGCACATAAGGCTAAACAAGCAAGTTATAAGGATATTGCTTCCTTCCTTATTCCTCCCAAGAATACCATTGTTGTCGAAGCTTGTATTACTTTGACATCACGATCAATAACAGGAACTGATTATTCAGTATATATCAGAAGACCCGGTAACCAGTGTCATTCTCAATATCAGTACTCATGATTATTCACGAGGTGTTCGGGACGGGAGTTTAGCATTCACTTAAGTCAGGCTTATTGCTCCAACTAAGGAAGCTATGCCCTTACTATGGCCGGTAGTAAGGGGTCGGGCGGAAATACATAGGGACCCGATTGTCACTTAAACCCCAGCTCTCGCGACAAGCGTGAACCTATACATTTTCGAACAAGCAAGGAGAACCAGCTGGACTCACACAAGAAAGTACAAGTAGATATTTACTTGAACAACGGGAGAAGAACTAATCCAAAAGTAGTGGACTAGCTCAACAAGGAACATGCTTCAAGTAATCAAGAAGTCACCTTGTATCAAGCAAATGTATGCAATGTTTGCATATACACAACAAGAACATGTCTCATACACGTTAGTGCTTGTTCATAGTACTTTCAAGTTCACTACTATACATATGTATTGGTGTCAAGTCAAGTACAAGATTTTATTATCTTATATTCAAATTATAATTCCAATCTTTGGACATTCAAGCATGTATAAGAGTTATACATTTACTCTTACAAAATCCCAATCCTATTCTTAGGATGTTCAAGTCTAAGACCTTATGCTAATGCCTCTAAGGTGCACAATCATTGGTTTCAAGACAAGTATAACACATTAGTGCTTGTTCATAGCACTTTCAAGACATAAAGAAGAGATACTACTCTTATACTTATGTTCAATGTCCTAAAACACCTATCTAGGTTCTCTATACAATCACCTTAAAACCACATTAATTTAGTCTTTGAATAGCCCTCTGAGTCTAGGTTATTCAGCTTCTTTCGGATCTTGATTCCGACTTTCCTATAGAAAGTTATGGAGGAAACAATTCGAGAAGGAAAATCAGAATTCCCACTTGGCACGACCGCGCGTGCAAAAATGGCACGACCATGCCATCAAGGTCGAGAGTTCTCACACAAAACTAATTTTCGGCACGACCGTGCCAATAAAAGGCACACGACCGTGCTAACACTGTCGAGGAAATTTGCCTAAAGGTGATATTTGGCACGACCGTGCCAAATAAAGGCGCACGACCGTGCTCGGTACAATTTGGTAGTTTTCCCCTGAGTTCAAACTTAACAATTCTCCGTCCCAAGCGTAGGAGTAACTTTTACTATCATTATAACATACCCAGAAAAGGCATAACATATTCAAACTCATTTTTCCCAAGTTCTTTCATTATTCTACACAGTAGAGTTTTACTCCTTTTGTCCCAATTTTACAAGTACCACCAAATTCATTCCAAACACGAAATTAACATTCACAAGTATCGAGAATAACATTTATGCATGTTATTACAAGCAAGGGGGAGCTAATAACTTACCTAGTCAAAATTCAAGTTGACCCAAACTTATTTCTGTTCGGCCTGGAACGCTCTATTCAACGCCACGAATATTAATCCGGGATCGGAATCAAGAACGGAGGGATAATTAAACTCGAGGAGTCGGGAATAGGGAAAACTTTTAACCCTAGCTTTGAAACAGAGGGAGTGTACGTAATGAATTTGGGGAGAAATGATTTTCTCAGAGAAGGAACCCAAAGATAAACTTAAACTTTCAAAGAATGACACTTAGGCCCCTCAAGTTTCACTTTTAACAAAAAGACCCCTAGAGTCAAATTTCCACAAATGACCCAAAAGTCAAAACTAGACATTTAACCACCTTAACTATTTTAAGCAGTTAAAACTTTAACCCAAGTAAAAGTAACACATAATATGCAAGTTCAAGTATTTAACAAATATGTCAAATATTTAACGATAATAAGGATGGGCGTTACAAAGCGCCCGCTTGCCTATCTGCAAGCGCCCGCATGAATTAAAGTAGCAAAACGGCCCAACGTACTGGTCACTGGAGCGCCCGCCTGCATGACACCAAGCGCCCGCCTGCTACCCTCGCCAGGAATTTCGGGATTTTATTATGTTTTTATATTTGGTTAATTCCTTCTCGGTTTTGGACTCTTCTCTCATGGATAAAAGGGATTAGGTTTCAGAACAATTTTTTTTATGCTTTATTTCTAGGTTTTGAAGATTGTAACAAGATTGAAGGCTTTATTTACTCAAGCGTAATATCCAGGTTTATGAATTTTAATTCTTTTCTTGTGATAATCATTATGAGTATGAGTAGCTAATTCTCTTGTGATTTGCGGATTGGTAGTAACAATACAAGATCTTTATGCTATAGTTCTTAATCCATAATTCAATATTATTCTAGAGTGGTAAAATATTCGTAATTCTTTCTAGGGTTTCAGATTTATGTTAAGATACTTTTGGCCCTAGAATTTGTGGGTATCAATTGGGCCATTAACGTGGGTGATTAATACATTGACCATTGTTTTACCTCTTAGATCCAATTGAGGACGTAACTGAAATCAAACGGATCTAGGTTCATATATTCTTTTGATTTTCATGAATTCTTTGATTATTATATATACATAAGTGGAAGTGTAATAAAAGAGGAATATTTGAGTTGCAAATTGCACACCAAACCGTCCCAACTCTTGATTTTGTGAATGAACCCTAGAATGATATTGATATCTTTATTAGTGAAAATAGCATAAAGTGAATGTATTGTGAAACCCAATCCGTGAATCTCGTTGTCAAATCTTGAATTCTATCTTTGCGTTATTTTGCCTATTAATTTAGTTTACTTTCATTCCTTATTAGTTAAATTAGTTTAATAAAATCAATCAAAAAAAACCCCTAGTTATTCTTTACATTAATTAAATCAACTTGTTTATCCACGAGTCTCTGTGGTTCGACCCTTACTTTTGTATACTGCTGCTTCGGCACTTGTACACTTGCAAGGTATTTTATTACACAGTGGAATTTTCTCCATCAAGTTTTTGGCGCCGTTGCTGGGGACTTGTTGTGATTTACAAGTTCATTTAATCGGTGTATGTTTGGTAGACGTTCATTGGATCCCCAGTTGGTCCCTTTGAACGATAATATTGATAGACTTGATAGGATATACCGGTTTAGTACAGCTACCAAGATATATTATGCTCCCAATAACCTGTGAATATTTCAACTGAGCCACAAATACTCCATTCTCATTCGTAGCAAGTGCCACAGAAGGACTAAATGAAGTTGATGATTTTACCATCCCTATAACCAAACTTCTCAATTATATTCTTTAAATAATGAGACTGTGAGATGGTTATAGCTTGAGTTGAACGAGTTAACTTAACTCCAAGAATCATGTCAGTTACTCTCATATCCTTCATTTGAAACTTACTTTTCAAGAATGACTTGTCTCATCATCTATCTTCATTGTTTCCAAATAACAGAATGTCACATATTGGCATAACACAATACTACTATCACCTTTCCTCTTAGAGTAGACACATTTGTCAAATTCATTGGTAATATATCCAAACGATGAGACAATAATATCAAATTTCTCATGCCACTGCGTTGGGGCATGTTTCAATTCGTCAAGGGATTTCACTAGTTTGCAAACCTTTTTCTCATTATCAGACGCTACAATCCTTTCAACTGATCCATATAGATCTCATCTTCAAGATTGCCAGGAAGGAAGGCGGTCTTCACATCCATTTGATGAATATGGAGATCATATACTGAAGTCAATGTTATGAGCATACAAATTGTAGTCATTCTAGCAACTGGTGAATAGGTATCAAAATAGTTTATTCCTTCCATCTGCTTAAACCACTTAACTACAAATCTAGCCTTAAACTTATGAACAGTCCCCTCAGATTTGAGTTCCTCTTGAAAAGCCACTTGCATCCAATTGCTTTGCAGCCATGAGGAAGATCATAAAATTCTCATGTCCCATTTGAGACAATAAAATAAATTTCACTTTTAATGGCATCCTTCCATTGCTAAGCATCAGGAGATGCCATAGCTTCTTTGAAGGTTTCAGGGCCACCCTCGATATCGTAAGTGATATCACTTCCATAATCTTTCAAATTCTGTTACTGACCAAATACTAATGTTGATGGTGCGATTTTTTCATTAGAGATTTTGTTTTTGTTTCTTGATTTACAAAGTTCGTCACTTAGGCCTATCGAGGTGACACTTGTGGCACTTTCTAGTATCGTGTGTTCTTACTCAAAGATATTAGCCACATTCATATGTAATCAAGAATATGGTAATTATAAAGTCACAAAAAAAATGCCACAAAATAGAGTCTACAAAATGATGTGTCATGATTTTATTGGTGCTTTTAACAAGAGTGTGGCGGGTCCATAATCGATACAAGCAATGTTATATCGCCACCTCATTTTGTATAATTTTTTTTGTGAATTTTTTTTGTGCCCCTAACATTGCCCTCAAGAATATTAATCAGTTTGTTTATACCAAAAGGTGTGCCCGGAGCCTAGGCGTGCTTTTGAAAACTATGGTGCGTCCCATAGTTATTAAAAGCCCACAGTGCACCAAGGCGCAAAAGGTGTGCCCGGAGCCTAGGCGCGCTTTTGATGACTATGGTTTGGACTACTTTGCTTGATTTCTATGTGAGTTCTGAGTGTCGTATTTTGACATACCAGATGTTCGATCAAATGTCCCACAAAGACACTATGAACTACTACTGTGCTGTAATTTTGTATAACTGTAGATATTACAAGCAAGAAATGCCACCCATGCACATTTCTCCACACTTCAATAACTCAAGTTGCACAAGTCATCCAAAACGTAATTGATTAGATTATTTTTTTTTCCTGAAAGGAGTAACTACGATTAGATGATGGTCGGTGAAGGTTGCAAGTACTTTGATTAGATGAAGGAGAAATATGGACTTGAACCAAAACTTGTGCATTAGGGGTGTCTACGTGGGGCATGCAGCACGACTTCATGGGAACTTAATAGAGAGAGGTGAAGTTGCACTTGAAAGCTTGATTGAATTAGAGCTTGATACTAGCTAGTGGGAATGAACAGATTGGATGATGTAAGGAGAGTGAGGAGACTGCTGAAAGATCAGAGATGGATAAAATGCCTGCAAGTTTCTTTGTCGATATCAATATTTTTAGCTCAGAATTTTTTTTTGTATCATTTGCATTTAACGTTCGGGATAAAGAATTTTACTTTTAGATCATAATTGAGATTTATTTGATTTTCATCTACCCAAAAATAATCCAAAAAGTTTATTTTGAACCAGTAGCATAATAGCAGGAGGGCAAGTACGCCGCTGCTAAATGTTCCAAGCTCCTTGCCTACCTCTTCACCAATGGGCAGCCCTAATGCTTCAATCGGTGCATCTTCAATCAGCTGGTCTCATAATAGCCTATGGACGATTTGAATCTACATGGATTTATTCATCCTCTAAACCTGGTAATCTTTTATCCTTTTTACGACTTTTTATAAGATTAATCTACGAATAATTTTAGGTTTAGCAATATGTATGTGAGTTATTAGATATTTCCTTTACCTTTCCCTTTCCCTTCCTGTTTCGATTTTTATTATTTAAGGGTATACCCTGATATCTTAATAGCAATTTACTAATTTAGGGAAACAAAGGCATGGAACCATTTTCTAAGTTGCCCAAGAAAAAGGAATTTGACAAAGAGAAAGCTATCTCCTCAAAGACATTCCTAAAAGCATGCTCTACAAACCCCCTATATTAAATTAAGTAGCAAAGTTCTTTATAGTAGATATGTTGATATTTCAGATGGGCATAAGACCGCCCCTAGGGTGCCACTATGGCTGCATCCTCGTCTGGCCAGGCTCACACCCCTCTTGCGGCGCTTCCTGATTCGATTCCAGCAGTAATCTCCTTCACAAGTGAAATCGTTTATTAGCTTATTCAAGGAGAATGTTTCCCCCATTTCAATCCCAATGATTGCTCCTTCATCTGACCATGGTAAACCTGCGCTTAAGTTCCCTAAGGAGATCGTCAATAATCTCGCCAAACCTTTTTCGTATACTTTGGTGGGGAAGTTCGCTAAAGGTAGGCCTTCCATGGATGATACTCGCAGGTATTTTGTAAATTTTGGATTAAAATCTGAATTTCATCTTGGCATCTTGATTCTAAACACATGTTGATTAGACTTTCGCATGAGATTGATTTTAATAGGCTTTGGTCAAAAGAGTTATGGTAGGTTGGTCGATTCCCTATGAGAGTGTTTAGGTGGACACCTTCTTGGCGTTCCCTTTATGGGTGGATCTTCCTGGATTGCCAATCCATCTTTTCAATAAAATGTGTTTATTCTCAATAGCTATTGTTTTTGTCAAATTTTGGGAATTCAACTTAACGAAATAGAATGAGGTATAATGGAATAAAATTGTAAAAGGATTCAAGAACAAGATAGACACGATATTTAACGAGGAAAGCCCTTGAACAATTTGTTCGCCGGCATAAAACCTCAAAGATGAAGTTTATTAATGATGATTGAGTACAAAAAGACAAGTAAGAAATATGGATCAAATGTAAGCTCTAATGTGCGCGTGTTTACATGAATTGTGCTTTCTATTTATACAGAAAAGAATTAGCGTAAATGGTTCTTTAAAGCCTATAATCTCGGAGAGTTTGTTAAGGTTGACGCAGTCTCTTTTGATGATAAGCTTTGGTTTTTGATTTATCCCTCGTGCGTCATATATCCTCTAAGATCTGTTATGGAACTTGAAAAATAGGAGTAATAACAGATATACATAAATCGTGAAATGTTAGTCAAGATGTACCGTCAAGATGTTCGTTAAGATGTACGGCCTGGATGTTGATTTTCCTCCCCAAACAATTGCCCCTAATTTTTGAAATAAAAAAAAAGGTTTTTGAATTTAAAAATTCACTTCATTAACTGGCATTGCCCATTACGCAATTAAGTTTATAGTGGTTGAAGGTACGTGTCCTAGTGGAAGGCTCGAGGCAGCAGAGTCATGATGGGAAACCGTCTAATCTCCCTATTAAAACGAGAAGAGAGCAGTTTATTTAACACATAGAACGGGATTTTCTTCAAACAAGGTGAGTTTCGTTTCTTCTTTCCTGACATCTTCTATTTACTTTCATTTATAAGAATCATGGAGGATCTTGTAGATCAAGATGTTATCCTTCCTAATGGTTTCGAGAATATGGGTTTACTTGATAATCCTGGTGAGGAGCACTGTGAGCTTTCTTTGTCTGATATTGAGGTCTTGAAAAAGGTTTTTCCCGAAGGTACTAAATTCATGAACCCTAACCCTATCTTGACCTCTGATTGCGTGTCGGCAGAATAGGTTTGCTTTCTGGAATATCCCTTTGCCATAGGTTTGAAATTTCTCTTTTCCCCTTTGATTAACAGTTTCTTCAAAGTCACAAAACTTACCTTTACTCAATTGATGCCTATAGGCTGGAGGGAATTTGCTACTTTAGATAGATTGAGTGCTTTGACAGGTTGGAGAGTCGGATTAGATGTACTGGCGTGTTGTTATGATATCAGGTCTCATGGGTCATCTAGGTATGGTTTTAGGGTCAAGTCTAAGTCTCAATGCTTGGTGTCTTAGTCAACTGACAAGGATAGGGTTGGAAAAACAGATTTTTCTATGTGAGACAAAGCAGTCTTCCTGGAGGTGAAGGGATGGTGTTTGAGTGGAACAAGGAAGGTATCCAATTCATTTATTGGGTTAGTCACCATAAATTTCAATTTTGGTTTCTGTATCTTCTCTTCTTGTTGTGTAGTTTCCAAGTTGCATACGTCGTTTCCAGGACTCTCTGATACTTTGGAAATTGTGAAGAAGGTCTTAGCTTTGCCGGAGGATCTTCGTAAATTTGTTCCTTTGTCCGCCGGAGTCATACACGTTGAACAAGTTGTTGGTTCCAGTAATCTGTCTGAAGACCACAAGATGTCATCTGGTAAGGTTCTTTGTTTATCTGATTTTTTGGTTGATTGGGCCACGCAAAGTTTAACTTGAACTTTCTTTGCTCTTCTTTTAGTTGCTCGTTCTGAGTCTGAATTTGCTGCAAGTAATATTGTGGCTAGATATAAGGGTAAGGCGAAGGTTGAAAGTCAGAAAGCTCCTATGGTTCCCAAGTTGGAGGTAGGTGATAAGGTGATGTTTAAGAGAAGGAAATTGCAAGATGTCATTGATTTAGAGGCTGTTACACCTAGTGAAGATGAACTGAAAAAGAAGGTATGGAACATGGTGATTTTTATTATGGTTTGAGAATC
This sequence comes from Campanula takesimana, assembly GCA_026119855.1. Lineage (NCBI taxonomy): Eukaryota > Viridiplantae > Streptophyta > Magnoliopsida > Asterales > Campanulaceae > Campanula > Campanula takesimana. Next base: position 442,623 of record JAOWBW010000269.1, on the reverse strand, counting down.
CTGCTTACTAATTGTTCTTGCTGCCAGGGTGTTGCTGTACTTGGGATGATGGCTAGTGAGATCAGGTTGTGGAAGGACAAGGCAGAGGCTTCATCCAAGGCCAAGATGGAGGCAGAGGGGTTGCTCCAGGAGGCTAGAAATATGTTGAAAAAGAAGGATGAAGAACTCTCAGCTAAGGATCGTGAGCTAACCAAATGGGTTGTTAGAGTTGCCGAAGCGGGTAAGAATCATACAAAGGAACTTGAAGTCATACGTAACACCCTGATGGCCTAAGCTGCTAAATCTGTCTTTGAAGCGATAATTGAGATGATAAAGGAATACCAAGTTGGAAAGTGTTCAGAATGGAACCTGGAGGAAGAGTATGCTGCTTTGAGAAGTGTGGCTGGAGAAGTTGCTGAAGCTGGTGAAGTTAGCTCCAAGGCTCAAGATGCTGCTCAGGTTGATCAAACTGGAGAAAGTGAAGGGGAGAAGAAGTAGGATGAAGATGTTTGGTAAGTTTCTCTTGGTTTCCTGCAAGGTGTTAGCACTAAAAACAATTTGAATTTATGTTTTAAGTTTTTGGTTTTAACAATAGTGGGGGTGTCCTCTAAGGCAATTAGAATTTTTAGGATGTAATGGTTTTTTGAACATGTTGGACATGTTTTTGGTTGTTTTGTAGTTCTTACCATGTCTTGTGATAGCATTGTTTGAACTTTTGAGTGTTTAAACTTTAGTTTGATCGGTGTGATTGATCCTTTTTGGTATCAGTTTGTATGGAACAATGATTTATCCTCCAATTAAAACCAGATAATGTTGATACTTAGAAAAGATAATTGGGTATATAATAGACTAGAAGAGAAAAAAGAAGGAGTAGTTTCTTTAGGATGATCTTAGTTGTAATAACAATCGTAAAGATGTAGCAAGTTGATGCTAATAGACGTAATGTAATGGGAAGATGTTTTAATCTCAAAACTTTGTGATTGGTAACATGTTAATGTTACAACCAATTGTAAAAATCTTGAATTCACAATTTGATTAAGTGAAAGATGGTAATCAATATATACAAAATACACTGGCCAACTTACAACTTGATCAAAAATGTGAAAAACGTGCGCATGGGCGAAGGTGTATAAACCTTTAAACTTAAGAAAGATGTATAATATTTAAACCATAGAAAGGTGAAAACCTTTAAAACCTGATTATGAATCTTGGAAAAAGTTTGCACAAATTTTAGTATTGCAGTACTTACATGTGTATTTAAATAGGTTGAACTTTCATCTACTAGTTTGTCCGCAAGTTGACTCTTTTTACAGCCAGATCATTAACTCAGCGAATCGTTTGATTATGTTGAACATGTTGACCCAAGTTAGAACTTTGAATAGCCTCGCAAAACAAACACGTGTTAGGGGTGGGTGTTAGCTTAGCTAACACCCCTCCGATGCTTAAGTCACTAAGTGTTCAAAAAAGATAATCAAATTGAAGTAACAAAATTGAAATGTAACTTAAGTAAATCATACCTGGTTTTCGGAATTGAAAGGACAAGCTACCACTTACATATAATAAGCTTTAAGGTGGACTGCATTCCAGCTTCTTGGTACCCTAGTGCCGTCCGAGGTTGATAACCAATATGCACCTTTGCCAGCTTCTGCATCAACCAAGTAGGGACCTTCCCACTTAGCCGCCAATTTGCTTGCATTGTATTCTGAAAAACCTTTCTAAGGACCAAATCTCCAACTTGAAATCTCCTGATTCGAACATTCTTGTTGTAAGACTTAGCTATCCTTTGCTGATAGGCTGCCATTCTGATCTTGGCTAGATCTCGAAGCTCATCAATGGTGTCAAGGTCTTCTGCAAGTACAATATGGTTGTCCTCTGGAGTTATTAAGCCATATCTTGCTGTAGGGATGGAAAATTCTACTGGGATTACAGCTTCAGCTCCAAATACCAAAGAGAAAGGAGTTTGGCCGGTTGCAGTTTTAGGAGTAGTTCTGTCTGCCCATAATACTAGAGGTAACTCTTCAGCCCATCTTCCCTTCTTTTGATCAAGTTGTTTCTTCAAGTTGTTCACGATAAACTTGTTGCTTGAATCTACTTGGCCGTTAGCTTGAGGATGTACTGGTATAGCCGTGATCAACTTGATTCCCCATCTAGTACAAAAATCTTGAGTATTTTTGTTGATGAACTGGGACCCATTGTCATAAATAATCTCTGAAGAAGTAATCAGTCATAGCAAGCATAAATACTTTGCCCCCAGGTGCCTTAGGAAATTTTCCAACGATATCCATTCCCCATTGCATGAAGGGCCAAGGTGACAGGATAGGTTGAAGAGGTTCAGCAGGTTGATGTAAGATGTTGTTGTGCCTCTGACATGTGTTTCATTTCTAAACATATTTGATTGCATCTTGAAGCATAGTTGGCCAGTAGTACCCTGTTCTCAATGCCTTAGAAGATAGTGACTTGCCTCCAGAATGGTTGCCACATTCACCATAATATGGAATATCAATAATTTAATAGTTAATAAGTTGTGTTGCAATCCAATAACGAGTGTTTCCATTAAAAGCCAACGCTTTGTTAGTTATTACATTAAATTTCAGTTTACGAATCAAGTTGCAAAATTTTCAATTTTGGGAATCAAATTGCAAAATGGCCAAAACACAGATTACCGAGTAGAAATTAGCCTTTTATCTAGTGAAATATTTAACTATAAAATTTTGACATATGCCTAAAAAAAGGTTGTACATTGAAGGATGTATGACAATTGGTAAGGCAAATAATTTTGTTTTCCTGAAAATAATTATTCCAAATAATTAATTCATTTTTAATAAGGATTTTTTTTAAAAAAAATATGCATAAATATTGCATGTATTAGTGTACATTATTTGGTTTTAACTTTGATTACTTTATATATCAAAAATATAATTTTTAATCCATTAAATTTGAGATTTGCATAAAACCCTTTAATAGCTAATAACGTGTTCAAACTAACTGATTTGTTGAGCAAGTGCTTGGCACATAGAGGATAAATAAGATGAGTTAGTTTTGGGGGAAACTAGTTCCTCCATACTTTATAAAAAGTCCACTTTTAACCCTTAAATTTAAAACCCTAACCCTAAATTCTAAACTCTAAACCTTAACCTCTATAAAAACAGGACTTATTATAACTTATGGAGAAACTAGTTTCCCCAAAAAAAATCTCAAATAAGATTTCTAACAAATTTCTTTTAATGGCCCCTAATTTTGCAAAAAATAAAATAAAATAAAATGCATATTCAGCTCTAATTTGGCCAAAAGAGAAACATGGGGATAGACGCACCATTGATTTCAATCTCTAAATTTTAATTAATATGACTAAATTAGATGTTTTGTTTGTTAACTAGTAGTTATGCTCGTGCTTTTGGCACAGTAACAATACAAACATGATGGCAATACATGCATAATAACACAGAGACTATATGAATCATTAAGTTCTCAAGCCAATTTAGAACTTGAACAATTGCCTTAAAGAATGAATACCCACACAAAAATTCTCATCTATTTTGAAAAGCTTAAACCCCCGTCTTATTGAATTATGTATTTAAAATCCATATTCGAATTTGACAAAAACTTGTATGAGAACATCATGACCCGTCTCATAGTAGAGATGGGTCATTTTTGACCCATGACCCGGATCCATGACCGACATACATATTTTTTATTTCTTTTTTGGTTTTTTTTCGGTTTGTCAAAAGTAATAGTTACTATAACTAAATGTAACAAACGTGCTACTTATATGTAACAGTTTGTATACATAAAAGTAATACATATATATACAGAAAAGTAACAATGTTTTTTTTTCTTCTATTTTCTTCGTTTGCCAAAAGTAATACTTATTATAACTAAAATGTAACGAACGTGTTACATATATGTAACATTGTTTATACATAATTGTAACACATATGCATAGAAAAGTAATAATTCAACCATTTACATTTTTAGAGCTAAAACCACATGATTTGTATTATATATAAAAATATTACATTATCTATAGAAATATGTTATAATTTATTTTATTAAAGTGTTACATTTACTTGTACAAACAATTACATTCATGTATATGAGGTGTTACTTTTCAAATGTTACTTTCTTTCAAAAAAATAAATCAAAATACACAATATTTTACATTTTTGCAAAAGCACTATTACATTACAGTATAAATGATAATTACATTTAGATATTGCTTGGGTTACACGTAATTATAGTTAGTATTACATTTGAAAAAATGGGTAAAACGAGCTTTTGTTTTTGTAAAACAGGTGTTACGTTTACCTATGAACAATATTACTTTATATGTATACAGTCATTACATTAAGTTATGGTAATTATTACTTTTGGTAAACGACGGAAAAGCCGGAAAAAATAATATAAAAAATCAAAAAAAAAAGGCCAATTGGTGGTTGCCACGCGGCAGGTTATGCCCCATGGGTCATGGATCCAGTTCAATGGGTCTGGTCGGGTGGGTCAAAAAACCCATCTCATAGAAGATACGGATATAGGTGTTCTCATGGGAGACTAGCTCATGGAATTTACAGCACGCAAAAGAGAAACATGATGATAGACGCACCATTAATTTCAATCTCTAAATTGTAATTAACTTTACTAAATTAGATGTTTTGTTTGTTTAATTGGTGTAAATTCACAAAGTGGGTGCATGAGTATGTTTTGGGGATATTAGTTCCTCCATTAGTTATAAAAAATCCTACTTTTAAACCCTAAACCTTAAATCCAATAAAACAACCTTAAACCCTAAACTCGCCGGACAATGATACTCTAATCCGTTGGATGAGTTTTTAGCAATGGGGTCCACAAAGATTTATTAAAATCCAACTGATTACAGAGTTTCACTATGAGATTTCTCCTTGAGTTTTCACTATACATATCATTATCCAAACCCGAAACCCTAAACCTTAAACCCTATAAAACAACCTTAAATCCTAAACCCTATAAAACAACCTTAAACCTTATAAAAACAACTTTAAACCCTAAACCCAAAATCTTAAACCCTATAAAACAAACTTAAATCCTACTCCCTCCGTCCCATTTTAAACTTCAAAAATTTCCCTTTTGGGTGTCCCATTTTAAACTTCAAAATTCAAAAAAGGAAAGTTATTTATATTTTTTTATTTAGTGGGACCTACATGTCATACACACAACAACTATCCACTAATTATTCTCTACCCCACTTTTTCCCCTACCCACTTTATATGCTCACAACACTCTACCCCACTATCTATATTTTATAATGGGCAAATTGCAATTTGGTTCCTGACATTTACAAACTTTTGCAATGTTGCTCCCAACAGTTTTTTTTCACCAATTGGTTCCCAACATTTACATTTTTTTGCAATGTGGCTATAAAAGTAACTGAGCGTTAGTTTTCTAACAGATTTTATGTCATGTGACTAGCATATGTCGTTTTAAAGGACGTTTTAAAATATTCGTAAAGCTACACATATCCGATTGATATGATTCTTTTTTTATATTGAAACTAATATTTAAATCTACAACATAATTTTTTTTCGGAATTTTTTTGGGTACCTAAATTATTTTTACATTTAATCTTAATTTTAAATATTAAAAAAATAAAAAACACGTAAAATATACTCTAAAAAAGATATTAGCCCAAGTATGTTGCATATGAAGTAATTTCTGTATGTATCTTTCCTACAGATTATTTTTCTCCACCCCTCTGCCACTTTCCCGCAACACCCATTCCACATACACTCTTCCCTCGATTCATCGTCCTCTTCTTTTCCCTTTTTTTCTATCAAACATTTTTTACGAACTGATAATCTACATATAGAATTTACTTCATATGGAATATATTTGGGCTAATATCTTTTTTAGATTATATTTTACGTGTTTTCTATTTTTTTTAATATTTAAAATTAAGATTAAATGTAAAAATAATCCAATTACCCAATAAATTTCCAAAAAAAATATATGTTGTAGATTTAAATATTAGCTTCAGTTCAAAAGAAGAATCATATTAATCGGATATGTGTAGCTTTAAGAATATCTTAAAACGTCATGTGCTAGTCACATGACATAAAATCTGTTAGAAAACTAACGCTCAGTTACTTTTATAGCCACATTGCAAAAAAATGTTAATGTTGGGAATCAATTGGCGAAAAAAACTGTTGGGAGCAACATTGCAAAAGTTTGTAAATGTCAGGAACCAAATTGCAATTTACCCTTTTATAATATAAAATTCTTATCTTAATTTTTGTACCCACTTTTTTTTTGAAGTTTAAGATGGGACTGAGGGAGTATAAAACAACCTTAAACCCTAAAACTCTATAAAAACATGATTTTTTTATAACTTACGGAAACGGAAGAATTATTATCCCCAAAATTTTCTATTGGGCAATAAAATTCCCAAAAATTTACTCATTAAAATAAAGCGTATTGAGCAATCGGCAAAGTTCTATACAGTGCTTATAAAGATTGTGTAGCTAACTTTAGCCAAAATCAAGAAGCTCAGAAAGCGAAAGAGAGGTTTGCCACGTACATCGACCGCACGTTAACAAGATATCAAGAACAAGATTCACCCATAAGAAGGTTATTTCTTCATAGCCGTGTGGATGATGACAAGACGGCTCGTTTTCTCAAGCAATTTATCTGTAAAGCCAAGGATCACGTCAACAAGTTTCATCTATGTATTCTATTCTTCCCTTCTTCTAATTCGCCCACTTCTTTGCTTCAAGAAATCTTTGCACTGAAAGATCAGCTTCGAATCTTGGAACTTTATTGTTGTGATTTGAGAAAGGATATCGTTCAACATGATGGAATCATAAAATTCTCTTCACTAGTGATTTTGATGTTGGTGATCATCGTAATAGATGAAGGAGTGCTTGAAACATTAATCCGTAGATGCCCCTTGCTTAAGGAACTACAACTCTGTTATTGTCAAGGGCTTGAAAGAATTCAGGTGGCTAATCTACCTAACTTGAAGAGGCTTCATATTGGCGCGGTCAATCAAATCGTTCAAGTTAAAGCTGAAAATCTGGAGATCATGATATACGAGGCCGATACATCTTCACCATATTTGCTTAATATTGAGTCAACTAAGAATTTGAAAGAACTATCATTGATTTACCTTAACATTACGGATGAACAACTGCATAACTTAATTGCCAAGTGTCCTATTCTTGAGAAACTGAGCCTCGAAGAATGCAACGAAATTCAGAAGATCAATGTGTCAAGTCAGTCACTTAGCTTCGTAAGTATTAAGTCTTGCAGAAGATTAATGGAAGTGAAGATAGACGCTCCCGGTCCCAAAAAATTTGAATGGATCAACATTCCCCCAGTAGTCTTATGAGTACTTTTGCTGTGTAAGGTAGTATTTTTTAGTATACAGTTCATAATCCGATACACATCCCCATGGTCGAAAAGATAGCATAACTTATACTAGTTGAATACTTTTATCAGATCCTTTCGTTTTGAAACAGGCAGTAATTCTATGAGTAGATTTCACTTTCATTTACGCTTATAGTTTTTGAAAGTTGTGTTTCTGTTCAATGTGAAATTGTTTGGATGCTTCCTGTTTCTGTGTAAGAAACTTCAAGGTCACTGTGAACTGCCACACTGATCTAAAAATGTCCTTCTATGGTGTTGTATAACAGTACAAACCACAAGAAATAAACACAATCACCGATATGCCTATTTCTCTCGATGAGTTCCAAATAATACTAGAAAAATAGGTAATTGGGTGTTTGCAGATATCTTAATGACCAAATCTTTCAAATTCTGTTACTGACCAAATACTAATGTTGATGGTGCGATTTTTTCATTGGAGATTTTGTTTTTGTTTCTTGATTTACAAAGTTCGTCACTTAGGCCTATCGAGGTGACACTTGTGGCACTTTCTAGTATCGTGTGCTCTTACTCAAAGATATTAGCCACATTCATATGAAATCAAGAATAGGGTAATTATAAAGTCACAAAAAAAATGCCACAAAATTTAGTCTACAAAATGATGTGTCATGATTTTATTGGTGCTTTTAACAAGAGTGTGGCGGGTCCATAATCGATACAAGCAATGTGATAACGCCACCTCATTTTGTATAAATCTTTTTGTGAACTTGTTTTGTGCGCCTAAGATTGCCCTCAAGAATATTAATCAGTTTGTTTGGACCAAAAGGTGTGCCCGGAGCCTAGGCGCGCGCCTAGGCGTGCTTTTGAAAATTATGGTGCGTCCCATAGTTATTAAAAGCCCACAGCGCACCAAGGCGCAAAAGGTGTGCCCGGAGCCTAGGCGCGCTTTTGATGACTATGGTTTGGACTACTTTGCTTGATTTCTATGTGAGTTCTGAGTGTCGTATTTTGACATACCAGATGTTCGATCAAATGTCCCACAAAGACACTGTGAACTACTACTGTGCTGTAATTTTGTATAACTGTAGATATTACAAGCAAGAAATGCCACCCATGCACATTTCTCCACACTTCTATAACTCAAGTTGCACAAGTCATCCAAAACGTAATTGATTAGATTGTTTTTTTTCCTGAAAGGAGTAACTATGATTAGATGATGGTTGATGAAGGTTGCAAGTACTTTGATTAGATGAAGGAGAAATATGGACTTGAACCAAAACTTGTGCATTAGGGGTGTCTACGTGGGGCATGCAGCACGACTTCATGGGAACTTAAGAGAGAGAGGTGAAGTTGCACTTGAAAGCTTGATTGAATTAGAGCTTGATACTAGCTAGTGGGAATGAACAGATTGGATGATGTAAGGAGAGTGAGGAGACTGCTGAAAGATCAGGGATGGATAAAATGCCTGCAAGTTTCTTTGTCGATATCAATATTTTTAGCCCAGAATTTTTGTTTGTATCATTTGCATTTAACGTTCGGGATAAAGAATTTTACTTTTAGATCATAAATGAGATTTATTTGATTTTCATCTACCCAAAAATAATCCAAAAAGTTTATTTTGAACCAGTAGCATAATAGCAGGAGGGCAAGTACGCCGCTGCTAAAGGTTCCAAGCTCCTTGCCTACCTCTTCACCAATGGGCAGCCCTAATGCTTCAATCGGTGCATCTTCAATCAGCTGGTCGCATAATAGCCTATGGACGATTTGAATCTACATGGAATTATTCATCCTCAAAACCTGGTAATCTTTTATCCTTTTTACGACTTTCTATAAGATTAATCTACGAATAATTTTAGGTTTAGCAATATGTATATGAGTTATTAGATATTTCCATTTCCTTTACCTTTACCTTTCCCTTCCTGTTTCGATTTTTATTATTTAAGGGTATACCCTGATATCTTAGCGTTCTTTTATATCTCTCAATAGCAATTTACTAATTTAGGGAAACAAAGGCATGGAACCGTTTTCTTAGTTGCCCAAGAAAAAGGAATTTGACAAAGAGAAAGCTATCTCCTCAAAGTCATTCCTAAAATCATGCTCTACAAACCCCTATATTAAATTAAGTAGCAAAGTTCTTTATTGTAGATATGTTGATATTTCAGATGGGCATAAGACCGCCCCTAGGGTGCCGCCATGGCTCCATCCTCGTCTGGCCAGGCTCACACCCCTCTTGCGGCGCTTCCTGATTCGATTCCTAGGGTTGTCGCGCCTACGACAACCGTTATCCCGCCGTAATCTCCTTCACAAGCGAAATCGTTAATTAGCTTATTCAAGGAGAATGTTTCCCCCATTTCAATCCCAATGATCGCTCCTTCATCTCACCATGGTAAACCTGCGCTTAAGTTCCCTAAGGAGATCGTCAATAATCTCGCCAAACCTTTTTCGTATATGACCTATTTATGTAACGTAGTGTCCGATTTATATCGATTAATGCAACGTAGTAGCGACTTCTTACATTGTGAAACGTATTTGAAGTAGTTGTATCAAATAATGCAAAGTTCAACACAATTTGACAAACGTACTTGAAGTAAGTTGTATCAATTAATGCAACGTAGTAGCGGCTAAAAGTTATTACGTTGCATTATTTGATACACAATAAGCAAGTACGTTGTCTATTTTCAAAAGTAAGCACTACGTTGCATTAATTGAATATTAAGACCTGATACATTGCATAGATCGGTAATTTTCCCTTTTCGTTTTACTTTGGTGGGGAAGTTCGCTAAAGGTAGGCCTTCCATGGACGATACTCGCAGGTATTTTGTAAAGTTTGGATTAAAATCTGAATTTCATCTTGGCATCTTGATTCTAAACACATGTTGATCAGACTTTCGCATGAGATTGATTTTAATAGGCTTTGGTCAAAAGAGTTATGGTATGTTGGTCGATTCCCTATGAGAGTGTTTAGGTGGACACCTTCTTGGCGTTCCCTTTATGGGTGGATCTTCCTGGATTGCCAATCCATCTTTTCAATAAAATGTGTTTATTCTCAATAGCTAAATTTTTTGGGGAGCCTCTAGCAATTGATCAAGCAACAGCTTCTCTTACTCGGCCTAGTATTACCAAGGTGCTAGTACAAGTTGATCTTTGAAAAAGTTACCTTCTCGGTTGTTTATTGAAAATGGTGATGGTGAGGGTTTCTTTCAATATTTGGAGTATGATAATCTCCCTATGTATTGTAAACACTGTTTCAAGGTAGGGCACTCTTTAGGCAACTGCAAATTATCCAATAATGGTTAAGGGGTGATGGAGAGTGAGACATGACACAATGTTTATGTGGTATAGACCCTCCAAACCAAACAGATCGCAAGAATAATTTATGAGCAAACCCAACAAGCAAGAACGATAAAAGAAGCAAAAACAATAAAGAGACACAAGAAATTGTTTACCCAGTTCGTCAATATTTTTGACTACGTCTGGGGGCACTACCAAGCCAGGGTCTTACACTATAATATGTAAATATGAAGTTATAATGAGTTATGGGGCGGAACTTTACTTAAATATACAACCTAGAATAAGACATAAACCTAAACATTAGAGAAATCCCAAAAATACTGCTCTTTCCTGAATTCCCGTCTGCGGCACCGAGCGCCCGCTCGGTAGGTACCAGCCGCCCGCTTACATCTCCGCCAAAGACCAATCCTTCTGATCAAACCAGACGCCCGCCTGGTGTAGACCCGGCGCCCGCTCGCCTCCGGAATAGATTTTCTTCCCTTTGTTTCCTTTACGATCTCTATTCCAACAATCTCCCACCTAGAGATCAACCCGTGTAATCAAGCCCTGTATCCGTCTTCAACTCATCATTGGTTCCATAGTGATCACCTCGATCATGGTAGTGCCTTCCTGCTTTCCTATTCTCCAAGCCCCGTTGAAGCTATGCACAGCTTCAACTTATCCTTGCTTGAGAAACCTAGAGTCTTACAATCCGATCTACACTCTTTGTTAGATCTGCGCAGCGGAATATCCGGTCCTGGAGTATTTGGTTCATCTTCAGTGACCCCTTGACCTTGGTCATCATGAACCGTCTTGCTCCCACCCTAGTTTAGAATATCTAACTCAACAATCTCTTGTTCCGAACTAATCCCATCAAATGCCTGATGAATCGATTTTATCATATATTATCTCTACATTTTCATATTATTTTTATGGACTTTTTGATGTAATTTAGAATAGTTTAATCTAATTTTTGGTCTATTTGTGTTTGAGGAACTTTGTGAGAATTTGTGCATTTTGAGACTCTTTCCAGTATTATTAGTTTTTTTTTTATGTAATTGCAAAGTCCTAGTGCTTTAGTGTTCAAGACCATGATTGCTTAAGTCAAATTCCAAGTCAAAAGTCAACTGTCCAAGTCAGCAGTCAACAGTCAAAGCCAAGCAGGAAAAAGAAGACTGGAAAAGCAAGACAGGCGCCCGCTCGGTTTAAGTCAAGCGCCCGCTCGCTCAAGCGCCCGCTTGCCTATCTGCAAGCGCCCGCGTGAATTAAAGTAGCAAAACGGCCCAACGTACTGGTCACTGGAGCGCCCGCCTGCATGACACCAAGCGCCCGCCTGCTACCCTCGCCAGGAATTTCAGGATTTTTTTTTTTTTTTATATTTGGTTAATTCCTTCTCAGTTTTGGACTCTTCTCTCATGGATAAAAGGGATTAGGTTTCAGAACAGTTTTTTTGTTGCTTTATTTCTAGGTTTTGAAGATTGTAACAAGATTGAAGGTTTTATTTACTCAAGCGTAATATCCAGGTTTATGAATTTTAATTCTTTTCTTGTGATAATCATTATGAGTATGAGTAGCTAATTCTCTTGTGATTTACGGATTGGTAGTAACAATACAAGATCTTTATGCTATAGTTCTTAATCCATAATTCAATATTATTCTAGAGTGGTAAAATATTCGGAATTCTTTCTAGGGTTTCAGATTTATGTTAAGATACTTTTGGCCCTAGAATTTGTGGGTATCAATTGGGCCATTAACGTGGGTGATTAATACATTGACCATTGTTTTACCTCTTAGATCCAATTGAGGACGTAACTGAAATCAAACGGATCTAGGTTCATATATTCTTTTGATCTTCATGAATTCTTTGATTATTATATATACGTAACTGGAAGTGTAATAAAAGAGGAATATTTGAGTTGCAAATCGCACACCAAACCGTCCCAACTCTTGATTTTGTGAATGAACCCTAGAATGATATTGATGTCTTTATTAGTGAAAATAGCATAAAGTGAATGTATTGTGAAACCCAATCCGTGAATCTCGTTGTCAAATCTTGAATTCTATCTTTGCGTTATTTTGCCTATTAATTTAGTTTACTTTCATTCCTTATTAGTTAAATTAGTTTAATAAAATCAATCAAAAAAAAACCCTGGTTATTCTTTACATTAATTAAATCAACTTGTTTATCCACGAGTCTTTGTGGTTCGACCCTTACTTTTGTATACTGCTGCTTCGGCACTTGCTACACTTCCAAGGTATTTTATTACACAGTGGAATTCTCTCCATCAAGTTTTTGGCGCCGTTGCCGGGGACTTGTTGTGATTTACAAGTTCATTTAATCGGTGTATGTTTGGTAGACGTTCATTGGATCCCCAGTTGGTCCCTTTGAACGATAATATTGATAGACTTGATAGGATATATACCGGTTCAGTTACTCTCATATCCTTCATTTTAAACTTACTTTTCAAGAATGACTTGTCTCATCATCTATCTTCATTGTTTCCAAATAACAGAATGTCACATATTGGCATAACACAATACTACTATCACCTTTTCTCTTAGAGTTGACACATTTGTCAAATTCATTGGTAATAAATCCAAACGATGAGACAATAATATCAAATTTCTCATGCCACTGCGTTGGGGCATGTTTCAATTCGTCAAGGGATTTCATTAGTTTGCAAACCTTTTTCTCATTATCAGACGCTACAATCCTTTCAACTGATCCATATAGATCTCATCTTCAAGATCGCCAGGAAGGAAGGTGGTCTTCACATCCATTTGATGAATATGGAGATCATATACTGAAGTCAATGTTATGAGCATACAAATTGTAGTCATTCTAGCAACTGGTGAATAGGTATCAAAATAGTTTATTCTTTCCATCTGCTTAAACCACTTAACTACAAATCTAGCCTTAAACTTATGAACAGTCCCTTCAGATTTGAGTTCCTCTTGAAAAGCCACTTGCATCCAATTGCTTTGCAGCCATGAGGAAAATCATAAAATTCTCATGTCCCATTTGAGACAATAAAATAAATTTCACTTTTAATGGCATCCTTCCATTGCTAAGCATCAGGAGATGCCATAGCTTCTTTGAAGGTTTCAGGGCCACCCTCGATATCCTAAGTGATATCACTTCCATAATCTTTTGTATTCCTAGCCTGCTTACTCCTTCTTGGTTCAACATCATCATCAGATAAAGAACCAACTGGATCCACCCCCACGTTTGTTATCTCTTCCACTTGAGTTGGAATTGAATTAGTCCTGAGATTTGACTCTTTAGGGAGCTTAGTTTTTATAGGAAACACATCTTCATCGAATGTTCACGTAACTCAACAATTAAGTTGACATCCATGCCAAAAAATTTTAGATTTGATAATCAAAAATCTCAATGCATAACTTGTTTCAGAATATCCTTTAAAGATATCATCAACAATTTTAGGACCAAGCTTCTTTCTCTTGTGTTTAGGGACAAGTACCTTTGCAAGGCACCCCCACACTTTTAAGTACTTCAAGTTAGTCTTTCTACCTCTCCAATGTTCGAGTGGACTCTCATCTCTATGCTTAGAAGGAACTCTATTTAGAATATGGCAAGCCGTATCCAAAGCTTCTCCAATATACTTAGGTAGTCCGAAACTTATAAGTAGACTGTTAATCATATCTTTAAAGGTTCTACTCTTATGTTTAGCACACCATTAGATTGAAGTGTGTAGGGAGGAGTCTCTTCATGTATTATGTCGTTTTCTTGGTAATATTGCATAAACGGATTAGACTCATATTCACCACCACTATCATATCTTAACTGTATAAGTTTTTTGCCAATTTGTTTTTCAGCTACGTTTTTAAATATAATAAACTTTTCAAGTGCTTCATCTTTTCTATTCATTAAGTAAACTAACAATATATACAACTGTCATCAATAAACGTGATAAAATATTTCTTTCTATCTTTGTCAACTCGCCATTAAATTCACAAATATTAGTGTGTACTAAATCAAGTATTTCAGAATCTCTAATAACTGAATGAAAAGACCATCTCATAGATTTAGGTTCAACACAAATATGGAATTTAATTTTTTTTTATCAATAGCATGCTTATGAGTAATATCCAAATTCATCATGTTTTTAACAAATTTTAGATTAATATGTCCTAAACGACTAGGCCAAATATTTGAAGATTCAATGAAATATGAGGTGTTTTTAAATGTCTTTAAGTGTAGCTTTTTAATGCTTTTCCTTTTAGTAACTAAATTTATTCAAAAATATTATTCTATTTTTTAGAAAATAATATTGAATATCAATAATTTAATAGTTAATAATTTGTGTTGCAATCCAATAACGAGTGTTTCCATTAAAAGCCAACGCTTTGTTAGTTATTACATTAAATTTCAGTTTAAGAATCAAGTTGCAAAATTTTCAATTTTGGGAATCAAATTGCAAAGGCCAAAACACAGATTACCGAGTAGCAATTAGCCTTTTATCTAGTGAAATATTTAACTATAAAATTTTGACATATGCCTAAAAAAGGTTGTACATTGAAGGATGTATGACAATTGGTAAGGCAAATAATTTTGTTTTCCTGAAAATAATTATTCCAAATAATTAATTCATTTTTAATAAGTATTTTTTTTTAAATATGCATAAATGTTGCATGTATTAGCGTACATTATTTGGTTTTAAATTTGATTACTTTATATATCAAAAATATAATTTTTAATCCATTAAATTTGAGATTTGCATAAAACCCTTTAATAGCTAATAATGTGTTCAAACTAACTGATTTGTTGAGCAAGTGCTTGGCACATATGTTTGGGGAGAAAATTTGCTCTGTTTCTCAGCATGTTGAGAGTTCCGAGTCATCTTGAATACTTCAACTTGTCCAGCAACTTGCAACCTGACGGTAACAACAATTTGATTATTTACACATGATTTCCTTGCAGGTAAGTTTATCCCTATTTTTCAGGTAACTATTGCGGAAATTATGGGGCATGATCAATAACAAATCGTGACCTAATTAAAGACTAGGTCAATGAAGGAGCCTTAGTGATCGACTTCAAACGTGGATAAGCCTCAACCAACTTCCCGAAAAACAAGGCTCAGTTACTTAGTTCTTGATTTATTATCTTAGTATAAATAGAAACACTTAAAAAAATGTAATACACACACTCACGACATAAAGACTTTCTCATATTCCTTGTATTCTCTTGATCTCAAAATCAATACTAACGAAGTTTCTTCCCGAGGTTTTATGCCGGCGAACAAGTTGTTCAAGGGCTTTCCTCGTTAAATTCTTGTGTTCATTTCATTCTCTAGTTTCTTTACAATTACATTCCATTGTGCCCAATAGTCTTACTTAAAGTTGAATTGAGAAATTTGACCAAAACAATTTGGCGCCGTCTGTGGGAAACTTTGGTCTTATAATTGTTAAAAGAACTTGAGATGTCGACAGCAATGTCTTCAGCCATGACTTCAGTTGGTGTGAGTTCGACAGTGGGGGCAAACCTGGTTTCATCAACGGTGGTACCTTCAACTCAGCACATTGGTGGTGTATCACAGCCAATTCAGATCCAGGATGGAGTTCCTGCTACGGCGACCCAGGAAGTGGCGATTGACATAGCCTCCAACTTGACTGCCATGATGCGTGAAATGAAGAACCAGATCCTAGTTCAGAATGATACTTCCACCATGCTGATGAATCAAGTAGCCAGGTTGCAGAAGGAGGTATCTTCTCTTCAGGGAGGAACACCAATGGCGCAACAGACCAGCTTTCCTAGCATCTTTCAGTCTGTCGCCCCTAGTGCGCTGTCCAACCTGTATTCTCCTTATCAACCTCGAAGGCTTACTTTTGAGGGAGACACTGCTGGACCATCTGGGTTTGGTGAATTCACACCGGTAGCCAGCCTGACCAATAGTACCGTTGTTAATCCTGAAGCTATCGCCCCAACTTCAACAACATTGTTGGCCCCTTTAACAGCGGCGGCAGGCGGTTTTAACCCTCAACTTGATTTCAATCATTTAAATAATTATCAACTTGCTTGTGCTAACAATGATGCAGGTAGCTTGCTTAGCCGTCAAATACTGGAGCTGAAAGAGTTGGTCATGAGCGTACCAGGGATGACCATGCCACACAACCAGGCATCTCCAACATGCTACAATGAATCTCGCTTTGCTCCAGCCATAGCCAACGTGGTCATACCGAAGAAGTTCAGCCCGCCTCTTATGAAGCAATACGACGGAACGACGGACCCAGCTGAACATGTTGCATTATATCAGGAGAAGATGGATGTTGTCCATATTCCACCCCAATACAAGGAGGCATGCTTTTGCAGGGGTTTTGGCTCGACTCTTACAGGGGCAGCTCTGAGATGGCTTATTAGCCAACCATTGGGTTCCATTGGATCATATGCTCAACTTATTAACCTGTTCACTAATCAGTTTTCATGCAACAGGGTGTTTGAAAAGCTGACAAGTGATCTTTACAGGGTGGTCCAACAACCTGATGAGCTACTAAAGGACTATTTGAGCAGGTTCAACAGGGAGGCAGTGAACATAACCAACCTGGACACCGTAACTGCAATTGAAGCCTTCAGGATGGGACTCAAGAAAGACTCTCCATATTATGATGACTTAGTGATGACACCATGCAGAAGGCTGGATGAGATCAGAACTAGAGCTTCTAAATTCATCAGGCTAGAGGAGGACAAGTTGCTCCAGGATAAAACAACCAAGAAGAATGCAACTCCAGAACATTCTAGTGGCAGAACTGATTCATCTCATTTTGGTGGCAAGATGGAAACATCTCACGCCAGATCTAATAGGGGCAAACCCTACTCTAAACCTGACTTTTCTAAAGTTCATGTTGTTGATGATAATGTTGAGGATGATGATTCTTCCTATCCGAGAATTGATGACTATTGTTTTTCCGTCGATATTGCAGGTTTGATCAATGCCTTGGACAACCTGGGGGAGAAAGCAAGGTGGCCCAAGAAAGCAGACAAGCCTTCGATTTGGAAAGACAAGTCCAAGTGGTGCGCCTATCATGAAGATTTTGGGCACACTACGGAAAATTGTATTGCGCTCAGGAAGGATATCAGCCACTTGTTATCCAAGGGTATCCTCAAAGAATTACTTGGTAGAAGGCATGGGCGTACTAAGGATCGCACAGTTGACCAAGAAAAACAACCTGAGAATCCACCATCTCATCCACCTCCGACCAGAGTGGTCAACATGATCACTGGAGGCTCAGATATCTGTGGTACAACCTATTCAGCAGCCAAACGTCGTGCTGCAGAGGCAAAGAAAGATAGGTCCTATTTGCCCTCAAGATCAGTCAGAAAGGATAAGGCTCAGGAAATTTCTTTTGATGAAGATGATAGAGTCACCATCCAGGATCCACATCATGATGCTTTGGTTGTAAGCTTACAAGTTGCAAACTGTTTGGTGAGGCGCATCTTGATCGATAATGGAAGTTCAGTTAACATCGTAACAACGGATGGCTTGAAAGGAATGGGGATCCCACTTGAGAATGTAACTAAGAGCTCGTCAGTCTTGGTTGGATTCAGTGGGGAGACAAAGCATACCTTTGGAGAAATTACTTTCCCAGTGTATGTTGAAGGGATTAACTCCATGGAGAAGTTCTGCGTGATAGAATGTCAGTCATCCTATAACATCATACTGGGTAGACCTTGGATTCACAATGTGAAGGCTGTACCTTTAACTTACCATCAGTGCCTCAAGCTGCCAACACCTTGGGGAGTGGTCAAGGTGTCAGGAGATCAGCAAGCAGCTAAAGAATGTTACAAGGTGTCCATGAAGGCAGCCAGTAGCCCAAGGCAAGCATAGCAATTACAGAGAAAGGCACGGGACGTACTTGAAACTGCGGAATTCGATATTAAGGAGGTGCAACTTGATCCTTCAAATCCTGATGTCAAAGTTCTCATAGGTGCTGACTTACCACCTGATATAGAGGAAGAGATCGTTCAATTTCTGAGGAGCAGGGGGAAGTGCTTTGCTTGGAAGCATAAAGATATGACCGGAATCAGCAAGGATGTCATCACCCACAAGTTGAACATTGACCCAAATGCCAAACCTGTCCACCAGAAAAGAAGGAAATTCGCTCATGAACGCAATCAGATCATTAGAGAAGAGGTAGAAAGGTTGCTGAAGTCCAACATGATCAGAGAAGTTGATTACCCAAGATGGTTGGCCAACGTGGTGGTTGTAGAAAAGAAGAATGGGAAGTGGCGAGTCTGTGTGGACTTCACGGACTTGAATAAGGCGTGCCCTAAAGATCCGCTTCCTTTGCCTCACATTGACGCCCTAGTTGATGCAACAGCCGGCCATGAGGTCTTAACCTTTATGGATGCTTATTCAGGATTTCAGCAGATTCAGATGGAAACCTCAGACCAGGAAGACACGGCATTCATCACTCCAGATGGTATATATTGCTTCATTGTCATGCCTTTTGGATTGAGGAATGCAGGGGCAACCTACCAAAGACTAGTCAACATGATGTTCAAGAATCAGCTTGGGAAAACTATGGAAGTATACATTGGCGACATGGTGGTGAAGTCTAAGTGTATTGAAGATCATGCACGAGATCTGAAAGAAGCTTTTGACATCCTGGAAGCGTTCAACATGAAACTGAACGCATCAAAATGCAACTTCGGTGTTAAGGCTGGGAAATTCTTGGGCTACATGGTAACTAAAAGAGGCATAGAAGCAAGTCCTGAACAGATAACAGCAATTATCAACTTGAAGTCTCCAATGAATATTAAAGAAGTGCAAAAGCTCACAGGAAAGGTGGCGGCCCTGACCAGGTTCATCTCCAAATCATCCGACAAGTGCAGGTTGTTCTACGATGTGTTAAGGAAGAACAAATCATTCCAGTGGACAGAAGAACACGAAGCAGCCTTCAACTAGCTTAAAGATTATTTAGCAACTCCTCCTCTACTTTCCAAGCCAAAAACTAGTGAAGCTTTGCACCTGTACCTCTCAGTATCAGAAAATGCAGTCAGCACGGTCTTGGCAAGAGAACAAGATGGTACACAACTGCCTGTCTATTATGTAAGTAAGTCCCTATTAGATGCTGAAACCAGGTATTCCCATCTCGAGAAACTTGTTCTTGCTTTAATAACTGCTTCAATTAAACTGCGCCATTATTTTGAAGTTCATCCTATTATTGTGAGGACTAACTATCCTATCAGGAACGTAATAAGAAAACCCGAGATGTCAGGCAGAATGGAAAAATGGTCTGTTCAACTTAGTACATATGATATCCACTATGAGGCAAGGACTGCAATCAAGTCACAAGCCTTGGCCGATTTCGTGGCAGATTTCAGCCCTGACCTTCAACCTGAGATTGAACTCGAAGTCCAACAACTTGAAGGTTCAGACACTTCTAGATTTTGGACGCTTTATACAGATGTAACATCAAATGCAAGAGGCACAGGCTTGGGCATTCTCTTGAGATCCCCTCATGGGGAATTGATCCCTCAAGCTGTAGCTTGTGAGTTCCAAGCTACAAATAATGAGGCTGAATATGAAGCCCTCATCATGGGTTTGGTTACTGCTTTGAGTTTAAATGTTAAATATCTCAATGTTTATAGTGATTCTTTGTTATTGGTTAACCATTTCAATGGGTCTTATACAGCGAAGCATAGCAGGATGTTGACTTATCTACAACATGTTAAGTCCTTGGATGAACGCTTTACAGAATTTACTTTCCAACAAATTCTAAGGGATGAGAATGCTGAGGCTGACGCACTAGCCAATTTGGGATCAAGTTGCAAAAGCATGTTGAATAATGCCATACCTATAATTCACATCCTACATCCTGCGATTAACCAGACTGAGACGAACCAAGTTGATGATCAACCAGATGCATCAGTTAGCCCCTCGACAAAAGAAACATCTTGGACACTGCCCATAATAAAACATTTGCAGGAGGGAACAGTGCCACAAGATGTCAAAAATACGAAAGCTTTCAGGATGAATGTATCAAGATTTGTATTAATTGATAATGTACTATTTCGTAAGTCATTTACAGGTTTGTACATGAGATGCTTAGATCCCCAACAAGCTGGACAAATTTTAAGAGAACTACATGAAGGCGAATGCGGCAATCATTCTGGGGGCAAGTCCCTATCTTCTAAAGCATTGAGAACTGGATACTATTGGCCAACTATGCGTCAGGATGCCATCAGTTATGCTCAGAAATGTGATGCTTGTCAGAGACATAGCAACAACTTGCACCAACCTGCCGAACCTCTTCACCCTATATTATCACCTTAGCCTTTCATGCAGTGGGGAATGGACATTGTTGGGAAATTTCCCAAGGCACCAGGGGCAAAGTGTTCATGTTGGCCATGACTGATTACTTCTCAAAATGGATAGAAGCGGAAGCTTTTGTTCAAGTTAGAGATAAAGAAGTGATCTCATTCTTGAAGAGAAACATCATCAGCAGGTTTGGAGTCCCGTCTGAAATTGTTTGTGATAATGGTTCCCAGTTCATTAGCAAGAAGACGCAAGATTTCTGTACAAGATGGGGAATCAAGTTGATTACTTCTACACTGGTACATCCTCAAGCCAATGGTCAAGCAGAATCAAGCAACACGTTGATTGTGAACAACCTGAAAAAACGTCTTGATCAAAAGAAAGGAAGATGGGCTGAAGAGTTGCCGCTGGTGTTATGGGCAGATAGGACAACCCCTAAGAATGCAACTGGCCAGACCCCCTTCTCCTTGGTCTATGGAACTGAAGCTATAATTCTGGCTGAATTCTCTATCCCAACAGCCAGATATGGCTTAATAACTCTAGAGGACAACCAGATTATACTTGCAGAAGATCTTGATACTATTGATGAACTGAGAGACTTAGCCAAGATCAGGATGGCGGCATATCAGCAGAAAATTGCTAAGTCCTACAACAAGAATGTCCGTGTTAGAAGATTCCAGGTTGGAGACATGGTGCTCAGAAAAGTTTTCCAAAACACAAGGGAGCTGAATGCTGGCAAACTTGCGGCCAAGTGGGAAGGTCCCTATCTAGTTGATGCAGAAGCTGGTAAGGGTGCATATTGGCTCTCTACCTTGGGTGGTTCCAGAATACCAAGAAGCTGGAATGCAATCCATCTTAAAGCATATTATATGTAAGTTGTGGCCTGTCCATTCAATTCCAAGAATCAGGTATGATTTAATTAAGTTTTATTTCAATAATGTTTTCAATTTATTTATTTTTTAAACACATACTGACTTAAGCATCGGAGGGGTGTTAGCTAAGCTAACACCCACCCCTAACATGTGTTTGTTTTGCAAGGCTACTCAAAATTCCAACTTAGATCAACATGTTCGAAAAATTTGCTAGGATTAACAACTTGAGTTGTTCAGAATGATGGTGTCCAACATGTTCGCAAAATACTGGAGAAAAGTTTAACTGTTCACATAAACAAGTAAGTACTTTGATGTTAAATCTTAGATATCCTTTCCTAGAAGTTTACACTCAGGTTTTAAAAGTTTTCACTTTTCAAAGGTTTAAAGATTGTACATCTTTCATAAGTTTAAGGTTCATACACCTTCGCCCGTGCCCACGTTTTTCACATTTGTGTAAGTTGTAAGGTGGCCAGTGTAATTCATTACATATTGATCACCATCTTGCACCAAGACAACTTGTGAACTCAAGTCATTTACAGTTGGTTGTAGCATTAACATGTTACCAAAAACAAAAGTTTTAAAGATTTAAACATCTTTTCATTCATAACTGATAGCATAAACCTGTTATAAAAAAGCCAACTTGAACAAGTTGCATCCCTATTTCTACCTTACCTATCTTATCAAAAATCAACTATTTTTGCAACCAAGATAATCAAAGAAGGTTCAAACAAACCAAGCTATTCTTAAACATCCAAAAAGTCAAACTCATGCTAACAGCATGACATGAGTTGACTACAACAAAAATGTGAAACTTGTCCAAAAAACCAAATTACACCCTAATTTGTATAAATTGTTTACGAGGACATCCCCCTCGTTGATAAAACCATAAAACATAGAACAAAAAAAAAAGAGATTGTTCTTAACATTGTTCCCTGCAGGACAAAACGAATAGGAAAATTATTTTCAGGTGGCATCTCCAACCTTCTCCTCCTGGTTGTCATCAACTTGCTCCACCTTGTCAGCAATGGGCATCTTGGAAGTAACCTCTTCACCATCAACTGCTTCGCCGGTAATCTTGTTCAAAGCTTCATATTCCTCATCCAAGTTCCATTCAGAATGCTTGCGTGCTTGATGCTCCTTGATCATTTGTATCCTCATTTCAAACATGGACTTGGCAGCATCTTTCATACACTGGCTATGCACAATCTCCATCTCCTTTCTATGATCCTGATTCACCTTCACCAACCTGAGAGTCATGTCCCTTACTTCTTTGTCCTTCTCTTCTAACTCCTTTTCAGCCGCACTGGCCCTTTCCTCAGCTTCGTACATCTTCTTGAAGGAAGCCTCTGCTTTATCCTTCCAAACTTGAACTTCACTAACCAGGAGCCCGACAACCTTGACGACCTGAAAACAGACCCAAGAGAATTCTTAAGATAAATAAGAACCAAATCCAAATTAGAAAGATTCTAAGATTACCTTTTTCTCATATTTTCTCTCAACCGGTACGACAGTTTCCACATCAACAATTTCTTTAGCTTTCCTCTTCTTGTTCAACTTGTCTTCCCCTGCGTCCACCTTGGGTACTGGAGGTTTGTTGCCTTCAACTTTCACCTTACCACGCGCCATTGCCATCAAGTCCTTAGCACCAAAGCCAGATTGGGAACGAGTAACTGGGAAATTCATAAGAAATCAACATCTCAGAGTTTCAAAACCAAGAGACAAGCCAAGTTGATAAATACCTGAAGACATCTTATGAGCACAAGCTGAATCTTCCTGTGTGTCCTCTGGAATCGTTTTTTCACCACTAGAGCTTTCTATAGGTTTAGCAACTGCAAGAATAGGAGAGCAGGAAATTACAAATTATGGGAAAACTGTAAAATCAAATAAGAAGACAGCAATACAACTACCTTTCCCTTTCCATTCTGAAACCAAGCCTTCACCACCCTCCAGAGTACTTTTTCTAACATAGAAAAACCTATTTTCTAACCCCTATCCTTATCAATAGATTCAATTACCAAACTATACGCCTTGTTCTTAACCCTAAAACCATACCTAGAATTTCCATGAGCTCTTAGAACATAGCAAAAGGCTAACTCTTCTAAACCAACTTCTAAACCAGTTTCTTCGCCTAATCTTCCTAAAGCAATTAGTAGCCTCCAACCAACAGGCATCAATTGGGTATAAGCCAAGTTAGACAGTTCGAAAAAGCGAGTAATAATAGGAGGGAAAGGGAATTTCAGACCTAAGGCAAACGGGTACTCAAAAAAGCCTACCCACTCTTCAGAGACGAAATCAGATGAAAAAAGGGGATCCGGGACTAAAAATTCAGCATTAGCAGGAAAAGCCTTCTTTAGGGTTTCAATATCAGCTAGTGACAATTGGCATCTCTCCTCATCAGGATGAGTGATTAGCCCCAAACACCTAAAGCCTTTAGAACTCGCATCGGTTTTCTTAGCCTTCCCCATTTGAACCCTAGAAATTAAGATGAAGGAAACGAGAAGAAACTCACCAGGAGGAGATTGGGGGATTCCTTTTTGCTGCACAGATGAAGAGGAGGGGGAGAGAGACGTATTTAAGAGATGGACATAGACGGTTCTACACTCCTAGCCCCACTCGAGATTTGTAGGCCCTAGACTCCTATTGAATCACCCCTAACCGTCCACGTTTCAACCACTTAAAACATTTTTCGACTTTTGCGCTTCCCTTTTAAAATTCAAAAAATTGGGGGCAATTGTTTGGGGAGAAAATTTGCTCTATTTCTCAGCATGTTGAGTGTTCCGAGTCATCTTGAATACTTCAACTTGTCCAGCAACTTGCAACCTGATGGTAACAACAATTTGATTATTTACACATGATTTCCTTGCAGGTAAGTTTATCCCTATTTTTCAGGTAACTATTGCGGAAATTATGGGGCATGATCAATAACAAATCGTGACCTAATTAAAGACTAGGTCAATGAAGGAGCCTTAGTGATCGACTTCAAACGTGGATAAGCCTCAACCAACTTCCCGAAAAACAAGGCTCAGTTACTTAGTTCTTGATTTATTATCTTAGTATAAATAGAAACACTTAAAAAAATGTAATACACACACTCACGACATAAAGACTTTCTCATATTCCTTGTATTCTCTTGATCTCAAAATCAATACTAACGAAGTTTCTTCCCGAGGTTTTATGCCGGCGAACAAGTTGTTCAAGGGCTTTCCTCGTTAAATTCTTGTGTTCATTTCATTCTCTAGTTTCTTTACAATTACATTACATTGTGCCCAATAGTCTTACTTAAAGTTGAATTGAGAAATTTGACCAAAACAACATAGAGGATAAATAAGATGAGTTAGTTTTGGGGGAAACTAGTTCCTCCATACGTTATAAAAAGTCCACTTTTAACCCTTAAATTTAAAACCCTAACCCTAAATTCTAAACCCTAAACCTTAACCCCTATAAAAACAGGACTTTTTATAACTTATGGAGAAACTAGTTTCCCCCAAAAAAATTCTCAAATAAGATTTCTAACAAATTTCTTTTAATGGCCCCTAATTTTGCAAAAAAAATAAAAAAATAAAATGCATATTCAGCTCTAATTTGGCCAAAAGAGAAACATGGGGATAAACGCACCATTGATTTCAATCTCTAAATTTTAATTAATATGACTAAATTAGATGTTTTGTTTGTTAACTAGTAGTTATGCTCGTGCTTTTGGCACAGTAACAATGCAAACATGATGACAATACATGCATAATAACGCAGGGACTATATGAATCATTAAGTTCTGAAGCCAATTTAGAACTTGAACAATTGCCTTAAAGAATGAATACCCACACAAAAATTCTCATCTATTTTGAGAAGCTTAAACCCCCGTCTTATTGAATTATGTATTTAAAATCCATATTTGAATTTGACAAAAACTTGTATGAGAACATCATGACCTGTCTCATAGTAGATATGGGTCATTTTTGACCCATGACCCGGATTCATGACCGACAGACATATTTTTTATTTCTTTTTTTTTTTTTTTTTTTTTTTCGGTTTGTCAAAAGTAATAGTTACTATAACTAAATGTAACAAACGTGTTACTTATATGTAACAGTTTGTATACATAAAAGTAATACATATATACAGAAAAGTAACAATGTTTTTTTTTTTTTTTTTTTTTTATGTTTTCTTCGTTTGCCAAAAGTAATACTTATTATAACTAAAATGTAACGAACGTGTTACATATATGTAACAGTGTTTATACATAATTGTAACATATATACATAGAAAAGTAATAATTCAACCATTTACATTTTTAGAGATAAAAACACTTGATTTGTATTATATATAAAAGTATTACATTATCTATTAAAATATGTTATAGTTTCTTTTATTAAAGTGTTACATTTACTTGTACAAACAATTACATTCATGTATATGAGGTGTTACTTTTCAAATGTTACTTTCATTCAAAAAATTAAATCAAAATACACAATATTTTACATTTTTGCAAAAGCATTATTACATTTCAGTATAAATGATAATTACATTTAGATATTGCTTGGGTTACACATAATTATAGTTAGTATTACTTTTTGTAAAACAGGTGTTACGTTTACTTATGAACAATATTACTTTATATGTATACAGTCATTACATTAAGTTATGGTAATTATTACTTTTGGTAAACGACGGAAAAGCCGGAAAAAATAATATAAAAACTCAAAAAAAAAGGCCAATGGGTGGTTGCCACGTGGCAGGTTATACCCCATGGGTCATGGATCCGGTTCAATGGATCTGGTCGGGTGGGTCAAAAAACCCGTCTCATAGAATACGGATATAGGTGTTCTCATGGGAGACTAGCTCATGGAATTTACAGCACGCAAAAGAGAAACATGAGGATAGACGCACCATTAATTTCAATCTCTAAATTGTAATTAACTTTACTAAATTAGATGTTTTGTTTGTTTAATTGGTGTAAATTCACAAAGTGGGTGCATGAGTATGTTTTGGGGATATTAGTTCCTCCATTAGTTATAAAAAATCCTATTTTTAAACCCTAAACCTTAAATCCTATAAAACAACCTTAAACCCTAAATTCGCCGGACAATGATACTCTAATCCGTTGGATGAGTTTTTAGCAGTGGGGTCCATAAAGATTTATTAAAATCCAACTGATTACAGAGTTTCACTATGAGATTTCTCCTTGAGTTTTCACTATACATATCATTATCCAAACCCGAAACCCTAAACCTTAAACCCTATAAAACAACCTTAAACCTTATAAAAACAACTTTAAACCCTAAACCCAAAATCTTAAACCCTATAAAACAAACTTAAATCCTACTCCCTCCGTCCCATTTTAAACTTCAAAAATTTCCCTTTTGGGTGTCCCATTTTAAACTTCAAAATTCAAAAAAGGAAAGTTATTTATATTTTTTTATTTAGTGGGACCTACATGTCACACACAACAACTATCCACTAACTATTCTCTATCCCACTTTTTCTCTCCTACCCACTTTCTATGCTCACAACACTCTACCCCACTATCTATGTTTTATAATGGGCAAATTGCAATTTGGTTCCTGACATTTACAAACTTTTGCAATGTTGCTCCCAACAGTTTTTTTTTTGGCCAATTGGTTCCCAACATTTACATTTTTTTGCAATGTGGCTATAAAAGTAACTGAGCGTTAGTTTTCTAACAGATTTGATGTCATATGACTAGCATATGACGTTTTAAAGGACGTTTTAAAATATTCGTAAAGCTACACATATCCGATTGATATGATTCTTTTTTTATATTGAAACTAATATTTAAATCTACAACATAATTTTTTTTTTGGAAATTTGTTGGGTACCTAAATTATTTTTACATTTAATCTTAATTTTAAATATTAAAAAAATAAAAAACACGTAAAATATACTCTAAAAAAGATATTAGCCCAAGTATGTTGCATATGAAGTAATTTCTGTATGTATCTTTCGTACAGATTATTTTTCTCCACCCCTCTGCCACTTTCCGGCAACACCCATTCCATATACACTCTTCCCTCGATTCATCGTCCTCTTCTTTTCCCCTTTTTCTATCAAACATTTTTTACGAACTGATAATCTACATATAGAATTTACTTCATATAGAACATATTTGGGCTAATATCTTTTTTAGATTATATTTTACGTGTTTTCTATTTTTTTAATATTTAAAATTAAGATTAAATGTAAAAATAATCCAATTACCCAATAAATTTCCAAAAAAAATATATGTTGTAGATTTAAATATTAGCTTCAGTTCAAAAGAAGAATCATATTAATAGGATATGTGTAGTTTTAAGAATATCTTAAAACGTCATGTGCTAGTCACATGACATAAAATCTCTTAGAAAACTAACGCTCAGTTACTTTTTTATAGCCACATTGCAAAAAAATGTAAATGTTGGGAACCAATTGGCGAAAAAAAACTTTTGGGAGCAACCTTGCAAAAGTTTGTAAATGTCAGGAACCAAATTGCAATTTGCCCTTTTATAATATAAAGATTCCCATCTTAATTTTTGTGCCCACTTTTTTTTTTGAAGTTTAAGATGGGACGGAGGAAGTATAAAACGACCTTAAACCCTAAACATAAAACTCTATAAAAATATTAAACCCTAAACCTAAAACTCTATAAAAACATGATTTTTTTATAACTTACGGAAACGGAAGAATTATTATCCCCAAAATTTTCTATTGGGCAATAAAATTCCCAAAAATTTACTCATTAAAATAAAGCGTATTGAGCAATCGGCAGCCCTAATTCTTCAATCGAGTTGACTTTTAGAATGATTTGCCGCTTCATTATTTTCTTCATCCTCTAAACTCGGTAATCCTTGCTCCTTTTTTACGATCTTCTTAGGATTTAATCAACCATTTATTTGGGCTTAGCAATACGTATTTATAAACCCTTTTTCCAGATTGGATTGTGATTTTCTTATTTAAAGGTTACTCAAAACGCAGATCTGAGCGTTTGGAGAAACAAAGTCATGGATCCTTCTTCTCAGTTGTTGAAGAAAAGGGAATTTGGAGAGGATGAGAGAGCCATTGATCCGTTTGTTCAATTGCCCACGGATATTATTCAAACTATACTCCGTTTCCTTATGAGTACTTTTGCTGTGTACTTTTGCTGAAGGAGCCATTGATCCGTTTGTTCAATTTATCGTAAGTATTAAGTCTTGCAGAAGATTAATGGAAGTGAAGATAGACGCTCCCGGTCCCAAAAAAATTGAATGGATCAACACTCCCCCAGTAGTCTTATGAGTACTTTTGCTGTGTAAGGTAGTATTTTTTAGTATACAGTTCATAATCCGATACAAATCCCCATGGTCGAAAAGATAGCATAACTTATACTAGTTGAATACTTTTATCAGATCCTTTCGTTTTGAAACAGGCAGTAATTCTATGAGTAGATTTCACTTTCATTCACGCTTATAGTTTTTGAAAGTTGTGTTTCTGTTCAATGTGAAATTGTTTGGATGCTTCCTGTTTCTGTGTAAGAAACTTCAAGGTCACTGTGAACTGCCACACTGATCTAAAAATGTCCTTCTATGGTGTTGTATAACAGTACAAACCACAAGAAATAAACACAATTACCGATATGCCTGTTTCTCTCGATGAGTTCCAAATAATACTAGAAAAATAGGTAATTGGGTGTTTGCAGATATCTTAATGACCAAATCTTTCAAATTCTGTTACTGACCAAATACTAATGTTGATGGTGCGATTTTTTCATTGGAGATTTTGTTTTTGTTTCTTGATTTACAAAGTTCGTCATTTAGGCCTATCGAGGTGACACTTGTGGCACTTTCTAGTATCGTGTGCTCTTACTCAAAGATATTAGCCACATTCATATGTAATCAAGAATAGGGTAATTATAAAGTCACAAAAAAAATGCCACAAAATTTAGTCTACAAAATGATGTGTCATGATTTTATTGGTGCTTTTAACAAGAGTGTGGCGGGTCCATAATCGATACAAGCAATGTGATATCGCCACCTCATTTTGTATAATTTTTTTTGTGAATTTGTTTTGTGCCACTAACATTGCCCTCAAGAATATTAATCAGTTTGTTTGGACCAAAAGGTATGCCCGGAGCCTAGGCGTGCTTTTGAAAACTATGGTGCGTCCCATAGTTATTAAAAGCCCACAGCGCACCAAGGCGCAAAAGGTGTGCCCGGAGCCTAGGCGCGCTTTTGATGACTATGGTTTGTACTACTTTGCTTGATTTCTATGTGAGTTCTGAGTGTCGTATTTTGACATACCAGATGTTCGATCAAATGTCCCACAAAGACACTGTGAACTACTAATGTGCTTTAATTTTGTATAACTGTAGATATTACAAGCAAGAAATGCCACCCATGCACATTTCTCCACACTTCTATAACTCAAGTTGCACAAGTCATCCAAAACGTAATTGATTAGATTGTTTTTTTTTCCTGAAAGGAGTAACTATGATTAGATGATGGTTGATGAAGGTTGCAAGTACTTTGATTAGATGAAGGAGAAATATGGACTTGAACCAAAACTTGTGCATTAGGGGTGTCTACGTGGGGCATGCAGCACGACTTCATGGGAACTTAAGAGAGAGAGGTGAAGTTGCATTTGAAAGCTTGATTGAATTAGAGCTTGATACTAGCTAGTGGGAATGAACAGATTGGATGATGTAAGGAGAGTGAGGAGACTGCTGAAAGATCAGAGATGGATAAAATGCCTGCAAGTTTCTTTGTCGATATCAATATTTTTAGCCCAGAATTTTTGTTTGTATCATTTGCATTTAACGTTCGGGATAAAGAATTTTACTTTTAGATCATAATTGAGATCGTCAATAATCTCGCCAAACCTTTTTCGTATACTTTGGTGGGGAAGTTCGCTAAAGGTAGGCCTTCCATGGACGATACTCGCAGGTATTTTGTAAAGTTTGGATTAAAATCTGAATTTCATCTTGGCATCTTGATTCTAAACACATGTTGATTAGACTTTCGCATGAGATTGATTTTAATAGGCTTTGGTCAAAAGAGTTATGGTAGGTTGGTCGATTCCCTATGAGAGTGTTTAGGTGGACACCTTCTTGGCATTCCCTTTATGGGTGGATCTTCCTGGATTGCCAATCCATCTTTTCAATAAAATGTGTTTATTCTCAATAGCTATTGTTTTGGTCAAATTTTGGGAATTCAACTTAAAGAAATAGAATGAGGTATAATGGAATAGAATTGTAAAAGGATTCAAGAACAAGATAGACACGATATTTAACGAGGAAAGACCTTGAACAACTTGTTCGCTGGCATAAAACCTCAAAGATGAAGTTTATTAATGATGATTGAGTACAAAGAGACAAGTAAGAAATATGGATCAAATGTGAGCTCTAATGTGCGCGTGTTTACATGAATTGTGCTTTCTATTTATACAGAAAAGAATTAGCGTAAATGGTTCTTCAAAGCCATGATCTCGAAGAGTTTGTTAAGGTTTACACAGTCTCTTTTGATGATAAGCTTTGGTTTTTGATTTATCCCTCGTGCGTCATATATCCTCTAAGATCTGTTATGGAACTTGAAAAATAGGAGTAATAACAGATATACATAAATCGTGAAATGTTAGTCAAGATGTACCGTCAAGATGTTCGTTAAGATGTACGGCCTGGATGTTGATTTTCCTCCCCAAACAATTACCCCTAATTTTTGAAATAAAAAAAAATGTTTTTGAATTTAAAAATTCACTTCATTAACTGGCATTGCCCATTACGCAATTAAGTTTATAGCGGTTGAAGGTACGTGTCTTAGTGGAAGGCTCGAGGCAGCAGAGTCATGATGGGAAACCGTCTAATCTCCCTATTAAAACGAGAAGAGAGCAGTTTATTTAACACATAGAAGGGGATTTTCTTCAAACAAGGTGAGTTTTGTTTCTTCTTTCCTGACATCTTCTATTTACTTTCATTTATAAGAATCATGGAGGATCTTGTAGATCAAGATGTTATCCTTCCTAATGGTTTCGAGAATATGGGTTTACTTGATAATCCTGGTGAGGAGCATTGTGAGCTTTCTTTGTCTGATATTGAGGTCTTGAAAAAGGTTTTTCCCGAAGGTACTGAATTCATGAACCCTAACCCTCTCTTGACCTCTGATTGCGTGTCGGCAGAATGGGTTTACTTTCTGGAATATCCCTTTGCCATAGGTTTGAAATTTCTCTTTTCCCCTTTGATTAACCGTTTCTTCAAAGTCACAAAACTTACCTTTACTCAATTGATGCCTATAGGCTGGAGGGCGTTAGCTACTTTAGATAGATTGAGTGCTTTGACAGGTTGGAGAGTCGGATTAGATGTACTGGCGTGTTGTTATGATATCAGGTCTCATGGGTCATCTAGGTATGGTTTTAGGGTTAAGTCTAAGTCTCAATGCTTGGTGTCTGAGTCAACTGACAAGGATAGGGTTGGAAAAACAGATTTTTCTATGTGAGACAAAGCAGTCTTCCTGGAGGTGAAGGGATGGTGTTTGAGTGGAACAAGGAAGGTAGCCAATTCATTTATTGGGTTAGTCTCCATAAATTTCAATTTTGGTTTCTGTATCTTCTCTTCTTGTTGTGTAGTTTCCAAGTTGCATACGTCGTTTCCAGGACTCTCTGATACTTTGGAAATTGTGAAGAAGGTCTTAGCTTTGCCGGAGGATCTTCGTAAATTTGTTCCTTTGTCCGCCGGAGTCATACAGGTTGAACAAGTTGTTGGTTCCAGTAATCCGTCTGAAGACCACAAGATGTCATCTGGTAAGGTTCTTTGTTTAGCTGATTTTTTTGGTTGATTGGGCCACACAAAGTTTAACTTGATCTTTTTTTGCTCTTCTTTTAGTTGCTCGTTATGAGTCTGAATTTGCTGCAAGTAATATTGTGGCTAGATATAAGGGTAAGGCGAAGGTTGAAAGTCAGAAAGCTCCTGTGGTTCCCAAGTTGGAGGTAGGTGATAAGGTGATGTTTAAGAGAAGAAAATTGCAAGATGTCGTTGATTTAGAAGCTGTTACACCTAGTGAAGATGAACTGAAAAAGAAGTATGGAACATGGTGATTTTTATTATGGTTTGAGAATCCTGCTTACTAATTGTTCTTGCTGCCAGGGTGTTGCTGTACTTGGGATGATGGCTAGTGAGATCAGGTTGTGGAAGGACAAGGGGGAGGCTTCATCCAAGGCCAAGATGGAGGCAGAGGGGTTGCTCCAAGAGGCTAGAAATATGTTGAAAAAGAAGGATGAAGAACTCTCAGCTAAGGATAGTGAGCAAACCGAATGGGTTGTTAGAGTTGCCGAAGCGGGTAAGAATCATACAAAGGAACTTGAAGTCATACGTAACACCCTGATGGCCTAAGCTGCTAAATCTGTCTTTGAAGCGAGAATTGAGATGATAAAGGAATACTGTGAGAGCCCGCGCCCGTACCCGCGTGGGGATCCGTGCGAAACGCGGCTGGAATCCGCTCGGTTTCTCATAATGGTTACCCTACTTTGGTTTTGAAAAAAGAAGAGTCGCCATCTCATTTTATTTAAGGAAAATAGAGATAAAACCATTTGTTTTGAAAAGAAGTGGGTTCGGGGGCTATGTTACGAGAGGAGAAGGTGTTAGGCACTCCGCTCGCCCTTTCGGTCTCTAGCATGCTTCCGCCTACGCTTGATTTTAGTTTGCCTTTTGAAAATGTGTTTTATGTCCTAACTTATAAAAAATGTGTATGTTTATGTACAGGGGAGTCTCCTAGTCTAGGCACGTTTGTTTTAATTCGCAACCGGGAATCGGTTTGGGTGGATTTCCGATTGGTTTTGAAAAAAGGTTTGAATCATATATACAAGTATGAGCAATAAAAGGGGGAAGGGGGAATATTGTACAAATAATACAATTAGGTGAAAAATGGGACATATCCCATGAAAGCAAATATCCAAGCCAAGGTTAACCTCCAAATTCATGGGGCTGCTGTGGATCGCCATGGGTGTACCTGTGAATGACCTATCCAAAAACATATCCAAAGCTTGGGATTCACTCCCAAGATGTTAGAGCACATGTATGAATTTTTGTTGGATTTATGGGTTGATATTTCATGCTCAAATCATGTCAAGAACATTTATGTAAATTCAGCCCGGCACAGGAAAAGATATCATAGCAGGTTTTGATGAGCAATTTACACTATCATAACCTATGAGTCTGAGAAAACTCAAAACATGAAACTTGAAGATCACATATTGCATATGACGTACCCAAAACAGTTCGTGAATAAAATGAGTTTAAGAGCATAAAAAGTCCTCTGACATTTTCATGTCAGAATCTGGAAATGTTAGTCTGAGAGAATACACTTGATTTATAAAATGGAAAGGGGCTTTTCCTTAGGTCATAAAATTATTTCAAGAACATGAACATCTTTATTATTCTTTTGAGAATAAATTTCATGTTTTGAGTTAGATCTAGAAATGAAGGTAAGATAGAGTAAAAAGCACATCAAAAGGCTTGATGCAAACAGAACATACTGGACAGTTTAAACATGGCATGAAGATAGGTATCAAAACATGGCATAAACTTGGAATAAACACATGAAACTTGGGGAACTAGTTTATATATGTGTTATTAACATTATCATGCATCTATTTATGAACAAACAAGAGCAAAATTGAGAACAATCATGAAAGAAGAGCAAGGGGGCAGATTATGCACAAGCTGGGTAAGGGAGCCATATCTTGCATGGATTTAAGATTTGAGCTATGAAATCAACACCAAAATAAACTTAAAACATATATGTACATATTAGAACAGAGATATGAACATTTAGCATATATTAAACATGTTTATTTACAAAGTTAAAACATAGATTACATATGTAGCAAGGGAGACCTAGTCATTAGTTGACTAGGTTCCCACAAATTCATATAAAACTTACATGTTTTAAGTATATGATTTACAAGAAGTAAACTTACCTAGATTAGGGGGTGGTGTGCTTCCTTTGCTTCCAAGGGAAGGCTTCTTTTTGTTTGTTTTGATTGAAGTTGTTGTTGTGGTTGTTGTGGTTGTTGTTGTTGTTGTTGTTGTTGTTGCTTGTTGTTGTTGTTGCTTGAGATTTGAAGGGGTTGTTTGAGGTGTTTGGGTGGTGGTTTAGTAGTGGAGATGTGGTGGAGGAGTGGTGGTAGTGGTGGTGGAATGGTGGTAGTAAGAGCAAGAGTGAAAGTGTATGGAGGGAGTGTGTAGTGTAATGTATGTGTTGAATGAGTCCTCCCTTTCTTGGATCAACATAGGAAGTATATGGAGGAGGGAGGTGATATTTCTTGGACCAAAATGCCCCTAGAGTAGGGGTAGTATGGGGGGTAAGGTCTCTTGCCCGAAATTCATGCCAAGGGGTGGAAAAAATGGCCAAAAGTGATGGTGTTGTCTTGACTTTGTGCAATTTTCACTTTTTGAATGCCACTTGTCAATCCTTGGTTGATTTTGGCCCATGTGACCCCCCCTAATGCAGCCACATGTCCAGGAAATGTGGGAGTAAACATGTCATTATTTCCGGCTCTGTGTTCCCGCTCCGCAACAGCTTGCAACTGCTCCGTCGTGCGCGTTCCGGTGTCCCGGTTGTCCGCGGGTTCAACACAAAAGTTGCTCTTCTCAATCTTCTGGTCAAGATGGCATATCTAGATTATGTTAAAGAGTAAGGAATAAAATAATATAATTTTAAATGCAAGGGATGTCCGGTAATAGGCGTTCTAGGGGTGCGGGGCCCGCCGTAGGGTCCCGACGCTCAATTTTCGAAGAATACGCCTGTTTACTCGGTTTTGAGCCCTGATCATGAATCCGGACACAGTTTTTCCATCCGATGCACCGATAAGGCGTACGGTAATCCCGAACGGCCAAATCTGGGGTTTTAGGCCAATTATCGCGCTTAGACCGAATCAAATGGTTGGTTTTAGGGGTGCGAGATTGGGGTGTCTACAGAGCCCCTCGTCGAATTCACTTGTGATGTAAAGGGGATTCGACGATCCAATATAGACAACCGATCTCGTCTAGGGTTTGACGGCTGAGCCCAAAGTAGGGCTTCCTACGTATCCCTTGCGGGAATCAAGCCTCCGTAGTTCTACTCAAGCAAGCAAACAACAAGTATGGTCGAACCTGGGTTCCCAAGTTTCCTACGTATCTCTTGTGAGAATCAGACCAATCGTAGTTCGGATGGATGCTGGGGATGCATTGAGAAACCGAATTCTCTTTGCTGGGGATTGGAATGGGCAAACGGCTTATGGGTTGGTGAGATCACATACATCTCTGAGCCGGGGTTGAGGTAACATCAATTCGATAGAACGTCCGACTGAAACTCTTGTTATCGAGCTGCCTACGTATCCCTCGCGGGAATCAAGTCGGGGCGTAGTTCTGAGGGAGGTCAAACCCGAGCGCTCGAGTGGACCAGAGAGTAACCAAACAATCGAGGGGGGTCAAATTCGGGGGACGGCCGAACAGACCGGGGTAACCAAGCATTTTGAAAATGTCAAATTCGGGGGACGGCCGAATAAACCAGAGTAACCAAGCATTCGAGGGGGGTCAAATTCGGGGGACGGCCGAACAGACCAAAGTAACCAAATTTTTTGAGATTCAAGACATTTCAAACACTCGAGAGAAATATCATGAAAGAAAATTCAAGGATACGCTGCACGTTGTGGTTTTGCTTCAATCCTTTAGCTTTGAGATTGCAACGTGATGAGATTCTGAGCTTTGCCTTACAGTGAACCACTGTTAAGCGGGAACGGAGTTGATAAGCTCGGGAGCGCACCTGTTCAAGCATAAACATTTGCAAGCCACAAAAGTACTTATGCTAGTGCCAATTGCATTTGATTTTTGATTGTGACCTAGATGCACAAGTTTCTTTTCTGTTTTAAAAACTCACATTTTTACCAAAGATTATGATTAGATTTGACGTGATGGTGGCCGCAATTACGATTTTAGCATGGTAAGTATATGGATGTGAAAATGACATGCTGGGGATGAGGGTTGCAACATTGTATATGACATTACATGATAATGGCATGATAGGAACAAGATGATCTAAAATTCAACACACATTCATATTTGATAAATCAAGGATACGCTGCAAGCTGCTGCCATGGGGGGATCCTTTGGCTTTGTAGTTACTGTGTGATGAGATTTTTGATTCTTGGCTTGAGGAGAACGATCCAATTACCATGCTTTCATGTCTGGAACTGTTTGGATTTATCGGGGGGCCATCTCGGGTTTCTGCGAGCTGCTTCGATGAGTGCATGAACAAACTTGCTTTGGGATATTTTGAGGCGTTTGTGGTCAAGCTCCCCTTCTCAACATTTTGATGCGTTTTGTGGTCGGACTCGCGGTGCCAAGATCTCCATTGCAACGTTTTGATGCGTGTGTGGTAAGACCTGAGGTGACAGGCTGCCTACGTATCCCTTTCGGGAATCAGACCTTACGTAGTTCGAGTTTGTGAAAAACTCGAAAAACACATTTTGATTGGAGTTTGGAACATCGAAAAACTGAATTCCCTAAGCAGAAACGTGTCGATGGATTTCTTGGTAAGTGGAATGGAACGAGCAGAGTTCCCGTGTGCATGAGATGCATTGGGTGTTGAAAATATTCCTGCAGAAAATTTCACAAGTATGCAATATACAAGTGATATCGTGACATTCATGTGCAGAGAGTGTGTCATACACGCAACCAAATCATCATGATTAAAAGATCGAGAGATAAAGAACATATCACGTTGAGAACTGCTCGCTTTCCATCATTTCGATGTGTTTGTGGTCGAACTTGCCGAAGCAAGCTGCCTACGTATCCCTTTCGGGAATCAGACCTTGCGTAGTTCGAGTTTGTGAAAAACTCGAAAAACACATTTTGATTGACAGACGATTTGTTGGAGATGACCCTTCTTGCGATGGGGTACCTGCATGAGATTAGATTTGGATACCTGCAAAATATTCTCACAAGTATGCAATATCATAACACGCATTTTTCACTTCAAAAACTTCTCATTGTCATTGATGATTGAAGGACTTCAAACGAGGATTTCCTTTGCAAATGATTTTGAAATTTAAATTTCGCCATCTTTTTTTCAGAATTGAAAACACTCCTTTTTTTTATTTGACACGTGTGCATTGCTTGCATTTCAGCCTTTGCTTTTTATAAAATGAACAAAATGTTTATGTGCAAAGAGGGAAAATCGGGAAAGGAATGAACTGTGCATTTTTCTTTTGAAAACTTTGCGAGGAATGGGAATCGAGGTGGAGACATATGGTGGAGCGAGATTGGAGGCCTAGCGCGAGTACTCGAAAGGTCAATTCTCTACACCCATTTGATCAAGTTTACTCGACGGTGTCTCTCCTGGTGGATTGCTTTGAATTGCCCCAGATGTTGGCTGTAGAAGCCCCATTTGTTCTTTCTGATATCAACCCTCAACATTCTTGCTGGTGAAGCCCCAGTGTCATTCAAAGATCGACCTCAGATGTTGGCTACGGAAGCCCCAGTCATGTTATAGGACAAGCCCCTAAATCTGGCATATGAAGCTCTTGTTTCACTTGAAGGGTGAATCTCATGTTGATCCAAACTGTCGTATCGAGACCACTTCATGTTTTGGCTTAGGGGCTCTAACTGTCATTGCGAGTTATTCAAATGTTCGATGTCTCGCTGTCGGAGGTACTTCACAATTTCTGCCGTGCGATACCCAATCGGTAGGGAGTCAACTGTCTTTGAGAGTTGTTTAATCATTCGATGCTTCTCTGCTGATCATAATTCACGTTTTCTGACATTCAATACTCCTAATTTGAGGAATCAACTATCTCTGAGAGTTGTTCGGCGGGGCACAATCCTGATGTTGCCGAAGAAACGAGCTTTGTGACCTGTGGCCCAAACTACTAATCTGAGAAACTTCCCTCCGATGATTCTTTTGAAAAGGACCTAACCATCTGTGACGGTTGTCTCACAAATGCTGATGATTGTTGATGTTAAAACTTCCAAGGACCAACTATCTGTGAGAGTTGTCCTACCCCTGAGACGTTTTGCATTAACGGGGAACCCATCTATCATTTCTGAATCCTGACGCGCAGCCCTAGTTCACATTCATTCATTTGAGCATACTTCCCGATTTTGGATTTTGAGAGTCAGAGGATCACATTCCTTCGTCTCCCTTGCTGTGACAAATTACAGGAATTGGAAGAGGAAGGCACAAGGCTAGTGTTTTGGGAAAAGCAAATAAAGACCCCGTGAGATCTTTGACATCGTGTTTGCACAGAAAAAATTGACGGAAGGACGAGAGTAGGGGGAAGCCCCTAGACTCGAGGAAATTGCTCGCATTCGAAATCAATGACTCAAGATTAGAATTCGTATTAATGGTCAAGTGCTTCAAAATCAAAAAGTTAATTTCTATTTTTAGAAAAGATTTATTTGGACTCAAATTAGACCGTGACAAATCGAGATGAGAACATCGTCCAACAATTGTAATTAGCACCGCCTGTTGACCTCGTGGGTGGGAGGTCCTTGTCGTCGTTGTCGCACTTTTTGAGATTGATTAGAGGCTGTATGACCTTTGGCCGCTGGGCTCCCTCAGTGTAAGGGTTTGGCAGAGCATGTTGGTCTCCAACAAAAGACACCAGTTGTCGTCGTTGATGGTGCTTGCCCAAATTCGAGAGATCGAGATCTTCTTCAATTTAGATTAGCCTCATATGCGCGGTGCTCTCCATGTCGTCTTCGTTGTCTCCTTTTCTTGATATTGATCACACCATTGGTGGCTGCACGATTTTTGGTTCTTGGGCTCCCTCAGTGTAAGGAATTGGTAGAGCACATTGGTCTCCAACAAAAGCCACCCCTTGTCGTCGTTGATGGAGCGAGATCTCCTTAGTGCAGATTGGCTTCGCATGCGCGGTTCTTCTTGAAATTGATGACGTCACATGAGATTGTCGGACCCTCGGTCCATGTCTTGTCTTTGTGCAACAAGAGATGAAGTCTTCATAATGAAATGCCAATTGCCGTCGTTGAAGGCACACACATGAATTTGTAGTGTCGCGATATCCTTTCTAAAACAATTGAATTAAACAATAAAGCAAATGGAATATGTACCAAAATAAATGAATAATGCTTCTTCTTTTTTTTTTTTTTTTTTTGACCTCCCCTTTTTTGCTCTCTTTCGATTTTTTTTTTTTACCTCCCCTTTTTTGCTCTTTTTTTTTTTTTTTTTTTTTTTTTTTGCACTCAAGAAGAAACATCATAGCGTGCGGAATACAACAATTTTTATAAAAACATAAACATACAATATGCGAGAATTTACAATGCATCGTACATTAAAGGAAAATCGCCGACACTTGCTCTTGCATCAGTGTGATAATCTTCGGCCTTTACCATTTGATTGGCCTCTTTGATTATGCCCTTGATTGCACCCTGAAATCTTCGTTCGTCGGATGACTTTGTCGATCGCCTTCGTGAACTTCGTTGATTGCCTTCGTTTGTGAATCCCATAGAGCACCGTCAACCTTAGTTCTCACCTCAATTAATCGCAATCTAAAATTAGTCCCGTTTATTATCGTTTGCTTTTAATTAAGTGAGATTAATCATTTGTGGGACCAAATTTACAAAATACGTGATTATGAAGGCACTTGATTATAACGCGAGCTCATTGACTGAAAACGTATTTACAAGACAAGCAAAGAAATAAATATATTACAGGAAAAGATGACACGCAA
This sequence comes from Campanula takesimana, assembly GCA_026119855.1. Lineage (NCBI taxonomy): Eukaryota > Viridiplantae > Streptophyta > Magnoliopsida > Asterales > Campanulaceae > Campanula > Campanula takesimana. Next base: position 402,188 of record JAOWBW010000269.1, on the reverse strand, counting down.
GCATGGATTTGGAAGACGAAAGAAAGAGTGAGCATTTTTTTTAGAACGGGCCCGAAAGCAAAAGGGATAAGAGTTTGGGCGGTGTGCCCTATTCACAGCAAAAGAAGACATAATATCCCTTGAGCATTCCATCATTAGCAAAACATTTCCTCGAGTTGATAAACTGTGGTCATCATCTAACAAAAGAGAACTCCTTCCTTGGGGCTCAGTGAGTCCCTAGGATGACACCTTTGAACTTGAAGCCTTTGGGGGAGGCTTTGGGATAGCTTCTTTATCAATAAGGTCCTGGAGGGCGTGCTTGAGAGACCAACACGAGTCTGTATCGTGACCACAAACTTGATGATACATGCAGAGCTTTGAGGGGTCCCAAGATTTAGGCAACGGGTTGGGTAACTTATACCCTTCCATGGGCTTCATGATTCCCTGAGAAACCAAACTGTAAAAAACACTGGATATCGGGGCTCCAAATTCATCGAATTGTCTATCCTACTTTCGAACCAAACTCTTCTCCTTAGCCTTGCCAGATGGGACAGGATTGTAAGCTTTCGGGGTTCCATACGGGTTTACACAATATGGAGTCACAGGCCTTGGGGCGTTACGATTGTCATAAGGTGGGTTGATTTGCGGTATGGGCTTCTCAATGATTTCCTCATCAATAAGGTTTTGGATTATATGATGGAGTTGAAAGCAATTGTCTGTGCTATGCCCTCTTGACTGATGAAACTCACAATGCACAGAATCATCCCAACGTTTTGGCAACAGATTTGGCGGCACATAACCTTCCATAGGTTTCAATAAGCCTCGATCCATCAAGTCGTGGAGTATCACACTCATGGGAGCATACAATTCATCAAAGTGCCTATCATGACGACTGAACCTTCTCTGTGAGCGACTTGGTTTTTGATCCCCAACATTATGCAAACTTGAATTGTTATTTGTCATCTGCTGCGCATTATCATTACATGTCATGAACCTCGTATCTCGAGGGGAAGAAGAGTTGAGATCGGAACCGATATTTTGGAATTGGGGTGCTTGGAGCTCGTTGAGCTCCAATTTACTTTGGTCCCTCAAGAGGCTCGCCATTTGATCTAACATCCCTTTCTGAAATTCTTGCATAAGGCTGATCATGCGATTGATGTGTTCGTTCAAGCGCCATTCCAACCATTGTTCCACTGCATTCCTCGGCTCAATGTTAAATGAGCCCCTAGCCCCATTTCCTGATTTTTGTCCGCTGTTGGCCATGCTTGATGAGAAAACCCGGAGTAGACCTTGATCAAAGTGATATTTGGAACTGACCTTGAATGTCGCGCTAGAAAACGAAGCGAGATTCTCCCTCTACAAAAATGGATTGGAAAAAGAATGTTTTAAATTTTTGAAATGGGCTTTCTTTTATGTACAAGAATAGAAGCACAAAGAGAAGAAAAGTATAAGGAACAAAATCATTTTTGAGAAAGGTTGAAGCGCAAGCAACGCACAAAAACCTAAGAAGCCGGACAAGCACCTCGCTTTGTTTTGACTCGTTCGATAATTAAATCCTGGAATAGTGGATACCGTCTCCAAAGTATAGGACCAACGTTTTTCACCTGTACAAATGGCCGTCCGAAGCCCCTAGCGAAGGGCCTATACTCTTTCGGGGATCCACCATCCTCGTTACGGTCTAAGTGAAGGTCTTGATAATTTCGGGTCAACCAAATCGTTCCCAAATATCCACACTTTAGGTTGTTTATAACCTTTTAGGAATGCACAGGGTTGAAGAGAAATTATTAGACAAAAACCGGCTTAAAGTCGAGGACGTGTCATTTTGAAAATTCGGACATCGAGGCTTTTGATGGATGGCTTGCATGTGGCTTACACCCGCAGCGACGACTAGTAGCCGCGCTTTGGGGCGGGAATGTCAACCGGGAGCCCTATCGGAGGATCGGTGACCCCCCTTCACTCACCTGGCTACACCCCCTAAGGTTTGTACGGTTGCTAAGTCGGAAGCTTGAAAACGTGAACCGTGTGTGAAGTCTCTAATTTTGAAAAAATGATTTTTTGAAAGAAAAAAAAGGAATTTTTTTTTTTTTTTTTTTTTCTTTTTATTTACACAAACAAAGAGAAGGTTAAAAACCTGCAAAACAAAGTTAGGACATGTATATACAAGGCAAAGGCAAGTAATGGCGAAAGCACACAAAATTGAGTCTAGCCCACTTTTGAAAATGATCCCCAGCAGAGTCGCCACTGTGAGAGCCCGCGCCCGTAGCCGCGTGGGGATCCGTGCGAAACGCGGCTGGAATCCGCTCGGTTTCTCATAATGGTTACCCTACTTTGGTTTTGAAAAAAGAAGAGTCGCCACCTCATTTTATTTAAGGAAAATAGAGATAAAACCTTTTGTTTTGAAAAGAAGTGGGTTCGGGGGCTATGTTACGAGAGGAGAAGGTGTTAGGCACTCCGCTCGCCCTTTCGGTCTCTAGCATGCTTCCGCCTACGCTTGATTTTAGTTTGCCTTTTGAAAATGTGTTTTATGTCCTAACTTATAAAAAATGTGTATGTTTATGTACAGGGGAGTCTCCTAGTCTAGGCACGTTTGTTTTAATTCGCAACCGGGAATCGGTTTGGGTGGATTCCCGATTGGTTTTGAAAAAAAGTTTGAATCATATATACAAGTATGAGCAATAAAAGGGGGAAGGGGGAATATTGTACAAATAATACAATTAGGTGAAAAATGGGACATATCCCATGAAAGCAAATATCCAAGCCAAGGTTGACCTCCAAATTCATGGGGCTGCTGTGGATCGCCATGGGTGTACCTGTGAATGACCTATCCAAAAACATATCCAAAGCTTGGGATTCACTCCCAAGATGTTAGAGCACATGTATGAATTTTTTTTGGATTTATGGGTTGATATTTCATGCTCAAATCATGTCAAGAACATTTATGTAAATTCAGCCCAGCACAGGAAAAGATATCATAGCAGGTTTTGATGAGCAATTTACACTATCATAACCTATGAGTCTGAGAAAAATGAAAACATGAAACTTGAAGATCACATATTGAATATGACGTACCCAAAACAGTTCGTGAATAAAATGAGTTTAAGAGCATCAAAAGTCCTCTGACATTTTCATGTCAGAATCTGGAAATGTTAGTCTGAGAGAATACACTTGATTTATAAAATGGAAAGGGGCTTTTCCTTAGGTCATAAAATTATTTCAAGAACATGAACATCTTTATTAGTCTTTTGAGAACAAATTTCATGTTTTGAGTTAGATCTAGAAATGAAGGTAAGATAGAGTAAAAAGCACATCAAAAGGCTTGATGCAAACAGAACATACTGGACAGTTTAAACATGGCATGAAGATAGGTATCAAAACATGACATAAACTTGGAATAAACACATGAAACTTGGGGAACTCGTTTATATATGTGTTATTAACATTATCATGCATCTATTTATGAACAAACAAGAGCAAAAATGAGAACAATCATGAAAGAAGAGCAAGGGGGCAGATTATGCACAAGCTGGGTAAGGGAGCCATATCTTGCATGGATTTAAGATTTGAGCTATGAAATCAACACCAAAATAAACTTAAAACATATATGTACATATTAGAACAGAGATATGAACATTTAGCATATATTAAACATGTTTATTTACAAAGTTAAAACATAGATTACATATGTAGCAAGGGAGACCTAGTCATTAGTTGACTAGGTTCCCACAAATTCATATAAAACTTACATGTTTTAAGTCTATGATTTACAAGAAGTAAACTTACCTAGATTAGGGGGGTGGTGTGCTTCCTTTGCTTCCAAGGGAAGGCTTCTTTTTGTTTGTTTTGATTGAAGTTGTTGTTGTGGTTGTTGTGGTTGTTGTTGTTGTTGTTGTTGTTGTTGCTTGTTGTTGTTGTTGCTTGAGATTTGAAGGGGTTGTTTGAGGTGTTTGGGTGGTGGTTTAGTAGTGGAGATGTGGTGGAGGAGTGGTGGTAGTGGTGGTGGAATGGTGGTAGTAAGAGCAAGAGTGAAAGTGTATGGAGGGAGTGTGTAGTGTAATGTATGTGTTGAATGAGTCCTCCCTTTCTTGGATCAACATAGGAAGTATATGGAGGAGGGAGGTGATATTTCTTGGACCAAAATGCCCCTAGAGTAGGGGTAGTATGGGGGGTAAGGTCTCTTGCCCGAAATTCATGCCAAGGGGTGGAAAAAATGGCCAAAAGTGATGGTGTTGTCTTGACTTTGTGCAATTTCCACTTTTTGAATGCCACTTGTCAATCCTTGGTTGATTTTGGCCCATGTGACCCCCCCCCCCTAATGCAGCCATATGTCCAGGAAATGTGGGAGTAAAATGTCATTATTTCCGGCTCTGTGTTCCCGCTCCGCAACATCTTGCAACTGCTCCGTCGTGCGCGTTCCGGTGTCCCGGTTGTCCGCGGGTTCAACACAAAAGTTGCTCTTCTCAATTTTCTGGTCAAGATGGCATATCTAGATTATGTTAAAGAGTAAGGAATAAAATAATATAATTTTAAATGCAAGGGATGTCCGGTAATAGGCGTTCTAGGGGTGCGGGGCCCGCCGTAGGGTCCCGACGCTCAATTTTCGAAGAGTACGCCTGTTTACTCGGTTTTGAGCCCTGATCATGAATCCGGACACGGTTTTTCCATCCGATGCACCGATAAGGCGTACGGTAATCCCGAACGGCCAAATCTGGGGTTTTAGGCCAATTATCGCGCTTAGACCGAATCAAATGGTTGGTTTTAGGGGTGCGAGATCGGGGTGTCTACAAATACCAAGTTGGAAAGTGTTCAGAATGGAACCTGGAGGAAGAGTATGCTGCTTTGAGAAGTGTGGCTGGAGAAGTTGCTAAAGCTGGTGAAGTTAGCTCCAAGGTTCAAGATGCTGCTCAGGTTGATCAAACTGGAGAAAGTGAAGGGGAGAAGAAGCAGGATGAAGATGTTTGGTAAGTTTCTCTTGGTTTCCTGCAAGGTGTTATCACTAAAAACAATTTGAATTTATGTTTTAAGTTTTTGGTTTTAACAATAGAGGGGGTGTCCTCTAAGACAAATAGAATTTTTAGGATGTAATGGTTTTTTGAACATGTTGGACATGTTTTTGGTTGTTTTGTAGTTCTAACCATGTCTTGTGATAGCATGGTTTGAACTTTTGAGTGTTTAAACTTTAGTTTGATCGGTGTGATTGATCCTTTTTGGTATTCAGTTTGTATGGAACAATGTTTTATCCTCCAATTAAAACCAGTTAATGTTGATACTTAGAAAAGATAATTGGGTATATAATAGACTAGAAGAGCAACAGGAAGGAGTAGTTTCTTTAGGATGATCTTAGTTGTAATAACAATCGTAAAGATGTAGCAAGTTGATGCTAATAGACGTAATGTAATGGGAAGATGTTTTAATCTCAAAACTTTGTGATTGGTAACATGTTAATGTTACAACCAATTGTAAAAATCTTGAATTCACAATTTGATTAAGTGAAAGATGGTAATCAATATGTATAAAATACACTGGCCAACTTACAACTTGATCAAAAATGTGAAAAACGTGCGCATGGGCGAAGGTGTATAAACCTTTAAACTTAAGAAAGATGTATAATCTTTAAACCATAGAAAGGTGAAAACCTTTAAAACCTGAGTATGAATCTTGGAAAAAGTTTGCACAAATTTTAGTATTGCAGTACTTACATGTGTATTTAAATAGGTTGAACTTTCATCTACTAGTTTGTCCGCAAGTTGACTCTTTTTACAGCCAGATCATTAACTCAGCGAATCGTTTGATTATGTTGAACATGTTGACCCAAGTTGGAACTTTGAATAGCCTCGCAAAACAAACACGTGTTAGGGGTGGGTGTTAGCTTAGCTAAGTAAATCATACCTGGTTTTCGGAATTGAAAGGACAAGCTACCACTTACATATAATAAGCTTTAAGGTGGACTGCATTCCAGCTTCTTGGTACCCTAGTGCCGTCCGAGGTTGATAACCAATATGCACCTTTGCCAGCTTCTGCATCAACCAAGTAGGGACCTTTCCACTTAGCCGCCAATTTGCCTGCATTCAGCTCCCTTGTATTCTGAAAAACCTTTCTAAGGACCAAATCTCCAACTTGAAATCTCCTGATTCGAACATTCTTATTGTAAGACTTAGCTATCCTTTGCTGATAGGCTGCCATTCTGATCTTGGCTAGATCTCGAAGCTCATCAATGGTGTCAAGGTCTTCTGCAAGTACAATATGGTTGTCCTCTGGAGTTATTAAGCCATATCTTGCTGTAGGGATGGAGAATTCTACTGGGATTACAGCTTCAGCTCCAAATACCAAAGAGAAAGGAGTTTGGTTGGTTGCAGTTTTAGGAGTTGTTCTGTCTGCCCATAATACTAGAGGTAACTCTTCAGCCCATCTTCCCTTCTTTTGATCAAGTTGTTTCTTCAAGTTGTTCACGATAAACTTGTTGCTTGACTTTACTTGGCCGTTAGCTTGAGGATGTACTAGTATAGCCGTGATCAACTTGATTCCCCATATAGTACAAAAATCCTGACTATTTTTGCTGATGAACTGGGACCCATTGTCACAAATAATCTCTGAAGGAACTCCAAATCTACTAATGATGTTTCTTTTCAAGAATGAAATCACTTCTTTGTATCTAACTTGCACGAAGGCCTCAGCTTCAATCCATTTTGAGAAGTAATCAGTCATAGCAAGCATAAATACTTTGCCCCCAGGTGCCTTGGGAAATTTTCCAACGATATCCATTCCCCATTGCATGAAGGGCCAAGGTGACAGGATAGGATGAAGAGGTTCAGCAGGTTGATGTAAGATGTTTTTGTGCCTCTGACATGTGTTGCATTTCTGAACATATTTGATTGCATCTTGACGCATAGTTGGCCAGTAGTACCCTGTTCTCAATGCCTTAGAATATAGTGACTTGCCTCCAGAATGGTTGCCACATTCACCATCATATAGTTCTCTTAGGACCTGTTCAGCTTGCTGGGGTTCCAAGCACCTCATATATAAACCTTAATCCTGAAAGCTTTTGCATTTTTGACACCTTGTGGCACTGTCCCATCCTGCAGAAATTTTATTATGGGTAGTGTCCAAGATGCCGTATCATCCAATGAGTTAGCTGGTGCATCAGGTTGGTCATCCACTTGGTTCGTTTCAGGTTGATCTATTGCTGGATGCAGGACGTGGATTATGGGTATGACATTGTTCAACATGCTCCTGCAACTTGAACCCAAGTTGGCCAATGCATCAGCTTCAGCATTTTCTTCCCTTTGGACTTGCTGGAAGATAAATTTTTCAAATTGTCCAGCCAATGACTTAACAAGTTGTAAGTAACTTGACATCCTGGTGTGCTTAGCTATATAAGATCCATTAAAGTGGTTAACCAGTAACAATGAATCACTATAAACATTGAGGCATTTAACATTTAAATTTAAAGCAGTAACCAAACCCATAATGAGGGCCTCATATTCAGCCTCATTATTTGTTGCTTTGAACTCGCAGGCTACAGCTTGAGGAATCAGGTCTCCTTGGGGTGATCTCAAAACAATGCCCAATCATGTGCCCCTTGCATTAGATGCTCCATCTGTATAAAGCGTCCATAATCTAGAAGAGTTTGATCCTTTAAGTTGTTGGACTTCGAGTTCAAATTCAGGTTGGAGGTTGGGACTGAAATTTGCCACAAAGTCAGCTAAGGCTTGTGAATTGATCACAGTCATTGCCTCATACTGGATATCATACGTACTAAGTTGTACAGACCATTTAGCCATCCTGCCAGACATCTCAGGTTTTCTCATCACATTCCTGATAGGATAGTTAGTCTTCACAATAATAGGATAAACTTCAAAATAATGGCGCAACTTAACTGAAGCAGTAATCAAAGCAAGAATGAGTTTTTCAAGATGGGAGTACCTGGTTTCCACATCTAAAAGGGATTTACTTACATAATAGATAGGAAGTTGTGTACCATCTTGCTCTCTTACCGGGACCGCGCTGACTGCATTTTCTAAAACTGAGAGATGCAGGTTCAAAGCTTCAACTGTTTCTAGCTTGGAGAGTAGTGGGGAAGTTGCTAGATATTATTTAAACTGGTTGAAGGCTGCTTCATGATCTTCTGTCAACTGGAACAACTTGTTCTTTTTGAGCACGTCATAGAACAACCTGCACTTGTCAAACGACTTGGAGATGAACCTGTTCAAAGGAGCAACTTTGCCAGTTAGCCTTTGTACATCGTTGATGGTTCTTGGGGACTCCAGGTTGATGATGGCCTTGATCTGCTCTGGACTTGCCTCAATTCTCCTCTTGGTCACCATGTAGCCAAGGAACTTACTAGCCCTAACACCAAAGATACACTTTGAGGGTTTCAGCTTCATATTGAATGCCTCCAAGATGTCAAATGCCTCCTTAAGATCCCGAGCATGATCACCAATGCACTTAGATTTTACCACCATGTCATCGATGTACATCTCTATTGTCTTTCCAAGCTGGTCTTTAAAAATCATGTTTACTAATCTCTGGTAGGTTGCTCCTGCATTTCTCAATCCAAAAGTCATCACAATAAACCAATAGATTCCCTCTGGAGTAATGAACGTTGTATCTTCTTGGTCTGAAGGTTCCATCTGAATCTGTTGAAATCCTGAAGAGGCATCCATAAACGTCAAGACCTCGTGGCCAGTTGTTGCATCAACTAGAGAGTCAATGTGGGGGAAAGGAAACGGATCCTTGGGGCACGCCTTGTTCAAATCAGTAAAGTCCACACAGACTCGCCATTTTCCATTCTTCTTCTCAACAACTACCACGTTGGCCAACCATCTAGGATAGTCAACCTTCCTAATCATTTTGGATTTTAACAACCTCTCAACTTATTCCCTGATAATCTGGTTGCGTTCATGGGCGAACTTCCTTCTTTTCTGGTGGACAGGCTTGGCATTAGGGTCAATATTCAACTTGTGGGTGATCATGTCTTTACTGATCCTCGTCATATCTTCATGCTTCCAAGAAAAACACTGTAACCTACTCCTAAAAAATTCAATGATCTCCTCTTCTATGTCAGGAGGTATGTCTGCCCCAATTAAAACCTTAACATCGGGATTAGAAGGATCAAGGTGCACCTCCTTGATATCAAATTCTACAGCTTCAAGTACATCTCGTGCCTTACGCTGTAATTGCTATGCCTGCCTAGGACTACTTGCTGCCTTCATGGACACCTTGTAACACTCCTTAGCTGTCTGCTGATCTCCTGACACCTTGACAACTCCCCAAGGTGTTGGCAACTTGAGGCACTGATGGTAAGTTGATGGCAAGTTGATGGCACAGCTTTCACATTGTGGATCCAAGGCCTGCCCAGGATGATGTTGTAAGATGACTGACACTCTATGACACAAAACTTCTTCATGAAATAAATCCCTTCAACATATACTGGGAAAGTAATCTCCCCAAAGGTATGCTTCGTCTCACCACTGAATCCAACTAAGACAGATGAACTCTTAGTCACATTCTCAAGTGGGATTCCCATTCCTTTCAAACCATCTCTCGTTACAATGTTGACTGAACTCCCATTGTCGATCAAGATGCGCCTCACCAGACAGTTTGCAACCTGAAGGCTGACAACTAAGGCATCATGATGTGGATCCTTGATGTTAACCCTATCATCCTCGTTGAAAGAGATTTCTTGAACCTTGCTCTTGTTAACAAATCTTGATGGAAAATATGACCTTTCCTCCTTTGCATCTGCAGCACGGCGCTTTGCAGCTGAATAGGTTGTTCCACAAATGTCTGAACCACCGCTGATCATGTTGACCACTCTGGTTGGGGGAGGATGAGGTGTTGGATCCTTAGCTTGCTTCTCCTGGTTGTCTACACGATCTTCAGCACGTCCACGCCTTCTACCAAGCAATTCCTTGAGGAGACCTTTAGACAACAAGAGGCTGATCTCCGTTCTGAGTTCAATATAATTCTCAGTAGTATGCCCAAAGTCTTCATGATAAGCGCACCACTTGGACTTGTCTTTCCAGATTGATGGCTTCTAGCTTTCTCACCCAGGTTGTCCATGGCGTTGATCAGTCCTGCAATATCAACAGAGAAACAATAGTCATCAATTCTAGGATATAAAGAATCATCATCCTCATCATTATCATCTACAACATGAATTCTAGAAGAGTCAGGTTTAGAGTAGGATTTTCCTATATTAGACTTGGCATGAGATGTTTCCATCTTGCTGTTGGTAGTGGTGCCCTAGGCACGTTTAAAGGCTAAATGATCATGCGATGATCATGTTAGATTTATGGGTACTTGTTAAGCACTAGTTTAAAGGCTAAATGATCATGCGATGATCATGTTAGATTTATGGGTACTTGTTTGGAACAAGGTACTGGACATGAGCCGCTGTATGAGATTTATGTCATGGTCTATGTCGAACATATATCTCATATTAGTTATGTCATTTGAATCCTTAGACATGAAGTTATTATAGTCTTCCACTTGATGAACATTATGTTTGACATATTCAAACGCTACCTTTAACCGAGAAGTTATAAAGGGTATGATTGGCATAATCGGATTCACGTAGGGAAGAATAATAAGCTAAATTGATTTGTCCCTCTTCGGAGAGATGTCAAGCTTGGGCCTCTCGTAGGAATGGTGTTGATGAAATGTTCGGCCGAACTCAAATGAATTGATTGGATCAATGGCATTTGGATTATCAACATATTCGGAATCGAGAAAGTATTGAACAAAACAAGTTGACTGTTTGACCATGACTTGTGTTCAATGACGTCGAGGACAAAGGGATTATGACATATTCTAAAGGAATGCGAACTTGTATCTAGTTATACTATTTGGGTAGGTATGACGGTTTGCTAGAACCTAATCATATCTTATGGTTTCATGTTTGAACCCATTGCCAACTTAGTATAATCCTAGAGGGTCACACACAATAGAACGAATCTTTAAAAGGACTAAATTGGAATTTTGGAAATTCTGGACATTCTGGGGAAGTGGGCGACCGCACAGTGTGGACTGGGCGGCCGCACACTTAGCTCAGATTTGTACCAGTTTGTTTCAGATAAATGTGCGACCGCACAGTGTATTCTGGGCGGCCGCACAGTACTGTCGGCTGGCACTTTCCTAATTCGATTTGGAATGTCTTTTGACACAAGATTCCTATTTGGAATAGGTCTTGCCTGTGTATAAAAGGATGAGTTCGGCCAGAACTTCAGTGATAGCCTTTTGTGAGTCTCCAAAGAGTTTGAGAGAGGTTTTACTTTGTTCTAAGACATCCTTGGTCAAAGAACAAAATAATATACAAGAGAGAAAATTCCATATAGTTCAAATTCATTGTGAAAACGTGTTTCACAATTTGGTCTAGCAACCAAGATCAAAGAAGTTCATTTGATATTCGTTCGAAGTGTGGATACCGCTAGAGGGTGAAAATCATCATCTTCAAAGTTCGTGTTCAAGCTTTGTGATCGTGATCAAGTCTTCAAATTTCCACCAAAGACCAAGAGAAAATTTAATAGCCATCAAGTGTTAGTTTTATCCTATATTCATGTTATTGTATTTGATTTAATCATATGAACGGATCTATGGGCTTTGGGTTTCAAAATTTTAAATGCTAAATTCCGCTGCGCATGTTTGATCGAAACCCAACAGTGGTATCAGAGCCCCGTTCATGTTGATTATTTCAATACCTAGATCATGTTATGTGTATATAAATTGTTTATGTGCCTTGCATGATGTGAATATTGGAATATATGACGTTTATGTGTTATGTGATTTTATGTGGTTTAATGTTTTGCAACTTTAATCGCACGATTCAATCGCAATAAATAAATTATGATGGATTCAAAATTGTTGATTATTAATTTTTGATTGGATCAAAGTTTTAATAATCGGGGAAAAACGATTTTGAGACAAAATTTTCGAACTTGAAAATTCTGCACCTTCTGATGGCCATGGGCGACCGCACAGAAGATTCTGGGCGGCCGCACATTTTTTGGGCGACCGCACAGATCTTTTTGGGCGGCCTCACAAAGGGATCAGAAGGTCTGATTTTGGTCAAAAACAGAATCTGGAATTTTTCGAAAAATTCAACAAAACCAGTAACAGAACCAGTCCAGACTTACTGATCTGGAATGGGTTTTGGGTAGTTGGTTTGTGTGTGGATTTTGGGGTTTGATTTTCCTATTTGTTTTAGTCTTGTGATTCTAAGATTGGTTCAAGGTTTGGATGGATAATCTGCGTTCATCGAGATTGTGTTTCCCAAACTTGATCGCAATCAAAGTTTCAAAGATAAAACGAAGTTAGAATTATGAAGAGTTCATAATTGCTAAAATTGAGAAACAAAGTTCTTGATTCAATGATTGGAGATCCATGTGGAATTGTAAATGCAATTGGCCTACGTTCATCGAGACCATCTATTGCTTAGTTTCGGCCACATGGACTACTTTCTTGGTTTCTTGAATTAGTGTGGGATTTTGGTTGCCTGATGGCTTAGTTCGACCGCACTTCTTGTTGTCTTGATTTGGAGATAATAACTGTTGTTCAAATAGATACCTAGGTCCTAGAATTACTTAATCCCAATCATGTCTACACTTAGGGTCCCCCAATTCTATTAGAACCTTTTTAAGGTGCCCTTAGGATCCTTTGTGACCAGCACATGTGTATTTCAACTCTTCATTCAAGAGAAACCAGCAAGAGGAAGCAAATCAGCAGACCAGTAAACAAGTTGCCGATCAACTCTATTCTTAACATGCGACAAGTTGCCGATCAACTTGCTACAGAAGTTGCCGATCAACTTATTAAAGAAGTTGCCGATCAACTCCATTCACAACATGCCGTTATAATAGACAATCTGCACTGTCAGTCAGGTGACATCATTTCATTAAAGTCAACCTTGCTGATTATCTCTATACTGTTTTATCATAAAGTAGTTTACCTGCTCTGTAATGATTTCTACGCCGTCTGACACATAGCTACTTTTAGCTATACTCTGTCTCTACTTGCTTTTGCAGGTAACCGGTTGAGACAAAGGGGTCTTTACCCATCAGACTTTTAAGGCACGCGTATCTTCGCCATTAATGCCAAGGATACTGCATTAAATGCTCCTCACCTACCCAGCTGGAAATTCAAATGTTATCCTTCTTCTCTAAGACTCCAGGCATTTACTCTCCCTATAAATAGAGGACTTGGTGCATTGAAGAAGGTTGGTGATTTTAGTGCATTAAAGAGAGTTGGTTGTTTGCAGCATTCATTGAAGCTCAAACATTCCTTGTCCAGATAATCATTAGATCATTTAATAGGACATACACTTGTGCACAAACTCTACAACACTGTTAGTATTCCCGAACTAGATTATTTTAAGGAATACGTTGTCTGAGTTTTCACACACCCACCTGAGTGAGATAAGTTCTTTTGAACTTGCCGCTCAAATACACTTGGTGAGATATTTGCTTTACGATTCCTTAAACTATCTCTAGAATTTAGTCTTTGTATCCGGCAAAGCCGCTCTTGTAATAGACTAGGGATATTTAATAGTGCTCTTAACCCAAATCCAAGTTCTGACCAAACTTGGTAGAGGACGTAGCAGTATTTACACTGTGAACCTCTCCAAATCCTTGTGTCTCTGTTACTTATTGTCCTTGCCGGTTGGAACTCTATCACCGGCAAATCATTTCTGTTCTTGCTGATTCATCATTATTTTCATTGACCAATCTCTTGAAACTACATTGAACTTTTGGAAACAACTTTGTGTAAAACTAAGCTCTGAAAATCTTTTATACACTGATTTTGTGTGAGTTAAAATTAAGTCATATTTTACCCGCTGCGCTTACTGATAATAGTTTGCAATCTGATAAGTGACTTTGCATTTATAAAAGTGTTTCTTTGAAAAAGTTTTAATTAGGCTATTCACCCCCCCTCTAGCATATTTTCCTACCAATTGGGCCTAACAATTGGTATCAGAGCTAGGAATTTTGAAAGAAATTTCCAAGCTTTGCAGCTTGTATTGCCGATACCATGGCTGGAAAAATCATGCAGTCGTTCAACATCACTACCATTCCGTTGTTGAACGTCAATGAGTTTGGTGTCTGGAAATCTCGTATGATAAAGTATATGAACTCAATCGATGACCGGTTAATGCAAGTAATAGAAGGTGGTCCAATCATTCCTCTAAAGGTCTCAACCACGTACCGACCAATTCCTTCCACTCCTCTGACTGCTCATGCTGATCAAGACACTGAACAAGAAACGCATGTTCAAGTTGATGAAACCTTGATTGAAAAACCTAGAGAAGAATGGACTGATGAAGACAAACTTTCAGTTTCTCTAGATGGAAAGGCGTGCCACATTATCTCATGTGGATTGGACGACAAGCAATATAAACTGATTGACTTGTGCTCCACGGCTCAACAATGCTGGAACAAACTCCTTGCATACTTTGAAGGAGATGAGCAAGTGAAAGACAACAGACTCTACGACTGCATTGCGGAGTTTGAATCTTTCAAGAAACTAGATGGTGAATCTCTAAGAAGTGCCTACGACAGGTTCTGCGAGGTAAGTAATTTATGTGCTTCATTAGGTAAAGTGTATACTATGAAAGATCTTAATATTCGTTTTCTAAGTTCTTTAGGAAATGAGTATCATACTAAGGTCACTGCTGTTAGAGAAGTTAGAGACTTAAACAAGACCTCTATTCAGAATCTTGTGTCTAGTCTGTTCTTGTATGAGAGAGAACTGCAAAAACTTAACGTTCTCGACAAAAATTTCAAAAACTTGTCTCTATCAGCTCAATCTCAGGTATCCTTTCCTTCAACCAAATTCCCTCCTATAGATCCCCATCAAACACCCTGCTGTTCAAAAACCTCAGAAACACCTTCAGAACAAACAATGGAAGAAGACGAATTTGCCGCCTTCGCCAGAAACTACAAGAGGTACAAAGACTTCAAAAAGATGCAAAAAGGAAGTCACCAGCAACAGAAATCTTCTACACCACCATTTCAAAAATCAGCAAGCTACAACAAACCAAGTACTAGTGCTACCGATGGCAAAAACAGCAAAGGTGATCTTGTCTGCTTCAACTGCAGAAAACCTGGTCACTTTGCCTCAAAATGTCCTCAGCCAAAGTATGAATACGTGAGGAAATCAGTAAACAAGAGATATCCAAAGTCTCGAAGTTATGTTGCCGATGATAGCACAGAAAAAGCCTTGCCTGTCTGGTGTGAAACCGATTCAGACGATGATGCCGATGAAGATGAGGATGCCGATGTAAGTTTCATGGCATTAGATTCAGATGATGCCGATCTTTCATCCTTGCCGACTCCAATCTACCGAGATTCCTCGCCGCCAAAGACTCCAGTCAAAGAAATACCAACTGGAAGAGCTCAACCATTCTTCAAGGAAGTAAGCATCAAAGCAGGAAATCCAATAGGATACAAGGTTCATCAAGTGGGAACTTCACTCTATGGACAGTGTAACTCTTCGCACTTCAATGCTTCTAAAACAAAACCCTTGCCGATGACAAGAAAATTCTCATTCACCGAACATCCCAATATTACCAAAAGCCTTTCGAAACCCATCTCTTCCCTACCTGACTTCTCACCTGAACCCATTTCCTCTACTCCCAAAGATTCAGCCGACCCTCTTCCAGAATTATCTAAGGCTGAGACGGTAGAGACAATGGATGAACTTTTTATTGATTATGAGAAGCTGAGTAGCGTTCATAAAGTGATGGCTGCTGATTTCAAAAGAATTTCTAACGAGAATAGCTCGCTTATGTCTGAACTTTCAGTTCTCAAAGGACACGAGCTTGAGTCTATTTCTTTAAAAAAGGAAAACCTGGACCTCAAATGCCAAGTAGCAGTATTGATAGCTCAGATCAAAGATCTTGTGAAAAGAAACAATCATCTCTCAAGGATTGTTGACTCTTACACAAAATCTAGAGTTGCTGTTGAAACAATCCTACAGACCCAAATGTCATATAAGGACCAATCTGGGTTAGGATTTGATTCCAGCAGCAGTAGCTCTACTGAAACTTGTGCTACCGAGAAAAAGGATGAGAAAGTTGAATGTAGTCCTGTTAACTCAGTGCATAAGGATGCTAAGCCAATATACAGTGCTGTGGCAATGAAGTATCCTAAGAACCAGAACAAAAGGAATGATAAGCACAAACAAAGATATGTTAAGGTTGCTGATACTGAGTCTGCCGATAACGGTATTCTTGGTGAATACATCAGCAGAGCAAGTGCTGCCGATCTGACCTCCTCTGCTGCCGATGGACAAGTGCCTAAAAAGGTAACTGCCAAAGGTAAACAGAATGGAAAGAAAGGCAATACTAGCACCTTTAAAACTACTAAGTTTGTGCCTGCACAATTCCCTAGTTCTGCCGATGCACTGACTAAACAGAATGATGTTCTACCGACTCCACAACCTATCAGTCAAGTGAGATGTTCTAATTGTTTTGATTATGGTCACAAGGCTCATGAATGCCTCTTGAAGCACCTATCTGGACCCACTGAGGTTATATCCTCTAGTGGTGGCCAGATGTGGTTGCCAAAGAGGAACTAACCCTCGGACCCATGAATAAGGGGGACCATAAGCATACTGTTTTATTTCAGGAATGCTTCATGGCCTCAACTGGTGCAAGCAAGGATTTGTGGATTCTAGATAGTGGCTGCTCAAGACATATGACAGGATTTGCAGATCTTCTTGCCGATATTATTGAAGCATCAGGTCCCCCAGTAGTGTTTGGTGATAATGCCAAAGGAAAAATCGTCGGTATAGGTACCATCAAGAGAGGTGCAGTTACTGTACAGAAGGTCTCTCTAGTGGATGGTCTGAAACACAACCTTCTATCAATATCACAATTCTGTGATAAAGGAATGCAATGCGTATTTACTACTTCCAGTTGCTATGTGAAAGACATTGCTTCCAATGAAACTCTTCTCACTGCCAAACGTAAAGGTAACATTTATGCAGTAGACTTAAGTGCTATTACTGGTGTTGCTAATGTCTGTTTTGTAGCTAACAACATCAGTGAGAACTCATGGCTATGGCACAAGAGACTCAGTCACTTGAACTTCAAATATCTATCCAAGCTTGCCGGTTCAAATCTTGTTACCGGTCTGCCTCAAGTGTCTGCTGATCAAGCAAAGAAATGCAAGGCCTGCCAGCTTGGAAAACAACATAAGTCATCTTTTCGAAGCAAGCCCTGCATGTCAACTTCTAAGTGCCTCCAATTGCTACATATGGATCTATTTGGCCCCACAACTACAGCAAGTATCGGGGGAAGTAGATACACCTTGGTTGTAGTAGATGATTTCTCTAGATATACTTGGGTGGAAACCTTCAGTCACAAAGATGACACCTATTCTGTTGCCACCAAGTTATTCAAACTACTAATAACTCAGAAAGAAAGCGATATCATCAGTATGAGATCAGACAACGGCACTGAATTCAAGAACAATGGTATTGCTCAGTACTGTGATGATCATGGTATAGACCACAACTTCTCAGCTGCCGGTACACCACAACAAAATGGTGTTGTTGAGAGGAAGAACAGAACTCTCATTGAAGCTGGTAAGACCATGATTGCCGAAGCCAGGCTGCCGAAGTACTTTTGGGCTGAAGCGATCAATACAGCCTGCTTCACCCAGAACAAATCTCTAATCAATAAATTCCATAACAGGACTCCTTATGAACTCTGGAGAGGCAGAATTCCCAACATTGGATTCTTCAAGATATTCGGCTGCAAATGTTATGTGCTATACAATGGAAAAGAGCACATAGGTAAATTTGATGAGAAAGCTGATGAAGGAATCTTTGTCGGATACGCTAAACACAGTAAGGCCTTTTGAGTTTTCAATAAGAAACTTTTGAAAATTGTTAAATCTGTTCATGTAACCTTTGATGAATTTGATTTGTTAGAGTCTGACAAGGCTCCAAATAGTACTAATGTGTCTAGTGCTCATGAGACAGGTGAATCCAATAATACTAATCCTGCAGATCAAGTACCAGCTGCTGATCCAGTCATTTCAGCAGAAGAATTAGCAGATGCTCCGTATTTTCCTTCATCAGCAGAACCAGAACCTGCTGATGAATTTCATAATCCGTTTGCCGATGCAAACTCTGCTGATCATCCTGAAGACAGATCTAGCCCTCAACCAATTTTTGTTATAAGACCTAATCCTCCAAGCTTTCATCCACCTCTCACTCAAAGTTCTTCTCCTACACCATCTGCTGATCTTGATCCTCCTCTAGAATCCTTACAACAAGAATCAGTAAGACAAGATGTGCTGAGAGAAGTCAGAACTGTTCGTGATCATCCATTAGAAAATGTGATTGGTGATGTCTTTGGTCCTAGATTAACAAGGAACCTTAGTAGAGCATTTGCTGAAAGCCTTTTCTCATCTGCTATGGTCTCTGATATAGAACCAAAGAAGACTGAAGAAGCTCTTGCCGATCCTGGTTGGGTTGAAGCCATGCAAGAGGAACTGAATCAGTTTGAAAGATGCAAAGTATGGGAACTTGTGCCAAGACCAAATTCTCAGCAAGTTATTGGTACTAAGTTGGTTTACAGGAACAAATTGGATGAAACTGGGAAAATCATTAGAAACAAAGCAAGGTTAGTTGCTAAAGGCTACCGTCAAGAGGAAGAAATCGACTACGATGAGACATTTGCTCCTGTTGCAAGATTGGAAGCTAAAAGACTTTTCTTAGCCTATGCTGCCTTCAAAGAATTCAAGCTATATCAAATGGACGTGAAAAGTTCCTTCCTGAATGGAGAACTCCAAGAACTAGTTTATGTTGAACAACCACCAGGTTTTGAGGACTCCAAGAAGCCTGATCATGTCTACCGATTGAAGAAAGCTCTCTATGGCCTAAAGCAAGCTCCAAGAGCATGATATAAAACCCTATCTAAGTTTTTACTTAGCGATGGCTTAGGCTTCACTCGAGGTAAAATCGATACTACTTTATTTGTTGCCAAGCATAAGGGTCATTCATTGTTTGTTAAAATATATGTCGATGATATTATTTTTGGTTTCACTAATGAATCACTTTGCAAGAGATTTGAGAAGCTAATGCAGAGCAAGTTCGAGATGAGCATGATGGGTGAACTAACATATTTCCTTGGACTTCAAGTCAAGCAATCCAATGAGGGAATATTCATCAGTCAAGCCAAGTATGCAAAAGAATTAATCAAGAAGTTTGGCTTTGAAAATGCTCACTCTCAAAGCACACCTATGGGCACTAACATTCATTTAGATAAGGATGAGTCTGGTAAGAAAGTAGACATGACTGTCTACCGAGGTATGATCAGCTCACTCCTCTAAGATATTATGTTTGCTGTTTGTGTTTGTGCCAGGTTTCAAGCTGACCCTAGGGAATCCCATCTGCAGGCTGTAAAACGTATTATTAAATATTTATGTGGCACTGCTAACCTTGGATTATGGTATGCAAGAGATTCATCTTTCAATCTAATAGGTTACTCAGATGCAGACTTTGCAGCTTGTAGGGTGACCAGAAAGAGTACAAGTGGAACTTGCCAATTTCTTGGTGATAGATTGGTGTCTTGGTCCTGTAAGAAGCAAGCATCAATTTCCACTTCCACTACTGAAGCTGAGTACATAGCTGCCGGCAGTTGCTGTTCACAGATTCTATGGATGAAGCAGCAGCTAGTTGACTATGAAGTTCCATCTCAAATTTGTCCCATCTATTGTGACAACCAATCAGCAATTTCAGTATCAAACAATCCGGTCATGCATTCCAAAACCAAGCACATAGACATCAAATACCACTTCCTGAAGGAACATGTTGAAAAAGGGGATGTTGTGCTGCTCAAAGTCCATACCGATTTCCAAAGAGCAGACATACTAACAAAGCCCTTGGATCAGAAAAGATTTGAATTCCTCAGAGGTGAATTGGGTATGATTGATTTTTATGGTTAAAATTGTGCTAACTTTGTTACTTGTGTTAGTCTGCCGATCAAATCAGCAGAGCATCAATTATCTTGCAGACTACGAACCTGCCGACAAAATCTTGCCGATCGAAATGTGTCACACTCATCTTGCTGATTCTATCTATATATCTTGCCGATTCAATATCTTGCCGATTCAATCATTTTGCCGATTCAAGCTATCTTGCCGATTGGTAAAATCAAATCAGCACGTCTCTGCAAAAGATAAGATTCCTGACACATGACGTAAGCTATCAAATCAAAGGTACATCGGTCACACCATCTCCCTGACACGTGTGTGTACCTTTCTTATCCAAAATCGTGTCAAGATGTATTCCATTTAATGCGATACATCAGCAAGGTAAACAGGTCATCATCACTTCTATTTTATTTTTGACTAATTTACCCTTTCTCCCTCTTACTTTTAACTGTTCACCTTACTGATTTATGTCCGCATTAATTTTTGCATGCGCACGTTCTCCGAGATTATAGGTACAGTTATTTCTCCCCCTTGCCCTCTCATATTCTCTCTCTCCACCATAACATATATAACGCCTTTCAAAATTCCATTAAGCTTTTTCTCCGCCATTTTTTTTCTCTCTACTCTTTATCTCTCCTCTTTCCAGATTATCAGTTCATCATTTTATTTGTTCATCTATTCATAATCTGGTAAGTGTTAATGTTTATACTCTGCTCATTTCTAATCATTTATGGTTTGATTTGTCTTTATTTCTAACATTGAGAGTTGTTTGAGTAATTTTGCAGACAATGTCCGGTAAAAAAGATATCTACGGAGGCTATGTTGACTCCGACTACTTCAACGACGAAGCCGACGGGGTTTTCTTGAAGAATCTTCTTATTGGGTCCTTGCTTGATTCGTTCATCACTCCATCAGGAGTTAGTTCAGTATTTGTGGATCTTGTCAAAGAATTCTTCTCCAACTCCTCTGTTGTCCACTCTCGTGCTGACTCCTCCGTTATCGTCTCCATCAATTCTACTGTTTTGGGCGTGCAGATCTCTCTTACTCCCTCTTCAATCTCTAAAGTTTTTCCCAATCTTGGGAATGAAGGGTTGAGTGCTCTAGTTGATGAGCAGGAACTGGATAGGGATTGGATTATCATGAGAGGTGCTGGCACAAGGCTTAGTGGCACTAATCAACTGAAGATTCACTATCCCCGAAGATACTATGCTTTGGCTGAGATAGTTGATAGATGTCTCATTTGCCGATCTGGATCCCACAGCAATATCACTGATGTGTAGTTTGAAGCTATGGCCGCCATTGTTCTGCAGATTGAGTTCAACTGGTGTGCCTACATATTCAGGATTATCGCTACGGCTGCTGATAAGTGGGCTTCTGACAGATTGAAGAACAAGGCCAATCCTGGAAAAGGATGCCATTATCTGTTGATAAGTATGATTCTGAGGAGAAATGCAAATGTAGTAGCTGCCGATCGCTTTTCATCCAGCATGCCTTTCAATAGGTTGAAGTTCTTTAATGCTAAGGATTGGAAAAGGATTTCAAAGAATGCTTCCAGTGCCGATGCCCCCTCTGTTGCTCCTGCACCTGTTGTTACTCAGAGGAAGAAAAAGGCAAAGACCATTCCTTCAGTTGCTTCTCAATCAGCAGCAGTCTCTACTCCTGCTACTTCAACTGATAGGATTCTTGCCGATTCTACTCCTGGTGCTCCAAAGAAAAGGAAACTGGTAAAGGTTGCCGATCAAGTGGTGACAAAGAAGGTGAAGCTTGCCGATGAAGTTCCTTCTTCCACTATCCCTCCTGCTGATCCAAGAGCCAAGCTAATTAGGTTTGCCCCTGCTCATCTTGCCGGTGCTTCCCTATCTACCGATCCTGCTGTCAAGGTTGAAATTCCTGATGAAGAATTCACTGATGACTTTGCCGATGGCAAAATTATTGAGGATGTCATTGAGAAGCTCAAGTCTTAGACTCCTAGGAAATGCGCTCCAATCAGAAACCCAACTTTCCACACCTTCTACAAGAATCCTTGGTCCTTCACCAACAAGGTCTTGAACAAGAATTGGGTCTTTCCGATTGACCATCTGCCTCCCTTTATTCGTCGTCTTCTTCAGTTTCATGAAGAGATGAAAGACACTGTCACTCCCGAAAATCCTGCTGATTATGTTGATCAAAAGAGTTTGGACAGACGCACTGATATGTGGAAAGAGAAGTTTGTCCCTCTATCAAAGTTCAAGCAGTTGAAAGAGGCTGAACTAAAGCTAAATTTTGGTCGGTATTTTGAATTCCTACCCCTTTCCTGGAACCTGATCTATCTCTTTCAAGACAGAATTAGACAAGATATGATGGTTCAGGATGTATGGATTATCTACGCCAGGACTTTCAATCAGCTCTCTCATTTCACAGAGTTTGATCCTTATCAGATAGGCAGAATGGAGAATAATGAAGATCTTCTGACCTACAATGATGACGAGGCTCCTGCTGACAGTCCTCTCAATGTGCACTTCTTCAGATCAGTCAAGAAAGTCACTATGGACTTGATTGACAAATCCAATGAATTTCTGCTGAAGCAAGATGCCGATCGCATAGCTGCCGAAAATCTTGCCGATCCATCTGCTCAAGCTCCTTCTCCCAGCAGCAGCAAGACTTTATCTGATGCCGATGTTCATTCTGCCGATGATGTAGATGCTACTGATAATTCTTTTGTTGCCGATAGTTCCGATGATTCTGCCGATGGTGACTCTGCTGATAGTGATTCTGATGCTGATAATGATGATGGTGCTGATTTGCTTGGTGATTTGGTCTGTGCTCACAAAGACACTGGTGACTCTCCTTCCACTTCACTTACAACAGATAGTGATAAGATGCCAATCAGAACTATCATGACTAAAGCTTCCACTGCTGAAGTCTTTGCAGAATCTGTATTTGAGGGTGATAGTAGTGTTGAAGGAAGGCATTCCGATGATTCTATCAAAGATATAGTGGAATTTCATGTTGAGCAAACTTCAGACACTCAACCTCTGATGGGTCTATCTGCCGACCTTCCTGCTCCAGTTGAGACAACTATGGACACTCAATAGTTGGATGTATCTGTTTCAGGAGGAGAACTTGCTGAAAAAGTGACTAATGAGACAACTGCTGACACTCAGTTAATATCAGTCACCCCTGAAATACAGATTGTTCCTCCTACTGGAATCAAGGAGGTTGTGGAGTTGGGAGGAGGTGCTGATGATAGTACTCCTAATATGGATGCTGACATTGCTGCTAGTCTACAGTTTGAAGAGATTCTTCTACAGCCTTTGTTCAGCTTGCCGTCTGTTATCACCCCTCTCTTACCGGCTCCTGCTGCTACTCATGCCAATGTAGATCATGCTGATGAAGCTGATCCTGTTGCTGCTCATGCCAATGTAGATCATGCTGATGAAGCTGATCCTGTTGCTGCTCGTGCCGATGTAGATCATGCCGATGGGATAGATCCTGCTGATTACATGGTGGTTGGAGAACAAGCCTTTGTTGATCCTGATGCTGTTGATACTTCTCCACCACCCAGCTATGATTATTTTCTCAATGGGAAGGATATGATGTGCTCAAACTGGTACACTTCCAATGCATCTATCCCCTCCAACAAATTTGGACAACCTCTCTTCACTGTTCATCCAAAGTTATCCTTCAAGTATACCTTAGGCAGATGTCCACTCCCATTCGGCAAAGACCACCCTCATGTCTCCAAGTATAAATTCTCTCCAGGAGATTCTACCAGTGATAGTCCAATCTATCTTCCCTGGATTCTCAATGATGATGACATTGTTCGTACAAAGGGAAAGACTCCTCGGATTTCAAGACTTAAGAAGAAAGTTGTCTATGACCCAATTCGATCTAGACCAGGACAGATAAAGATTAGAGGTGAATCTACCCTTCCCGGTCCTTCTCCAACTAAAGTGTGCATTACTACAAATGGATGGATGAGAAGCTGCTTGATGATCAATCCTCGTCAGCGTGCCGATCATCTAGTCTATACCTCAAGGCTGATGAATGCCGGGTTAATGACTATGATTCTTGAAGGTCGTGCTTATTTGAACTTAATCTTGGCTACCTTCCTTTCACTTGAGGACAGTGGTATGTTTCAGCTGCCGACTGATCGTGCAGTTATAGTTCATCCAGCTTTTCCTTTGCCGATCTTTCGTGCCGATGATACTGATGATCTCATTGTCTCAACTTCTGTCCCTGCCGATTTCTTCTCATCTACTGATGATGCTGCCCTTCAATGGTTCTTACTCATTCCTGCTGCTCATGTTCCTTCATCTCTCTCTGAGCCGATCTTGATCTCCTCTGATGATGAGATGATGACTGATGATGTGCTTATTGAAGATGCTGATCTGAATAATGAAGATTTTATCCCTTCAATAGTGCTCCCGACGTCTGCCAGTATTTTCCAGCCGACCATCGTCAACAGTCTGTATGAGTATTTGAAGTTTAGTGAAGGCGATTTCACAAATCAGCAAGTGCCTGCCACTCGTGCTGATATTGGTGATATGGCTCTTTCTGTTGGTGACCTGGTTAAGGATGTTCACAAAGACCTGGTTAAGTGTCTACGTAAGTCCAATCAGGAGGAGGAGAATACTCTGGTCAAAGAATTGAAAGCTCTCCTTGCTGATAGAGAAGAGCGTATAATGGCTCTTTCTGAATCCTTGGGGACAACTCATAACATTCAACAGAATCTTGTTGACAATCAGAGGCTGCAGATAAGAGATATGGGAAGACTTGAAAAAGAATTATCTGAGTCCAAAGCTGCTCTTGCCGAAGCTAATCTGAAGATAGCTGCTCTAGAAGCCAACAACAAGATGCTGACTGAAAGATTGGAAAGTGCGCAGAGAAGACAGAGCAAAGCAAAGAGGAAAGCTGAAAGAAAAGAAGAAAAAGCAAGAAAGAAGGCTAGGAAGACTGAATCTACAAAGGACTCAACTCCAACAGCAGATCCCAAGATTTCTGATCCTCCAGCTGCTGATCCTTGAGTCACATAGCCTATGATGTAGATATCTTATTGAAGACCTTCACAGACAAATTTCTTTGCTTATAAATTTTTTATTGTGCTAATATGTTCTTATATTTGTGTTGTTATCTGCATTATTCTGTGCTATTTCCTTTTGCAGATCATCACTCTTGCCGATTCCTTGAACCGGCTTCACCATTTATTTTGGTGAATCCACCTTTTGCATTAGATATCTAGTGTGACTTACCTTAGGATTTGGTTATACCTAGATATCCTTAGAAATCTTTTCCCTAAGATAAGAGATGTCTTTAGCTTTAAGGGTGATTGGACTTAAGTAATTAGGAGGAGATTGTTGTTCAAATAGATACCTAGGTCCTAGAATTACTTAATCCCAATCATGTCTACACTTAGGGTCCCCCAATTCTATTAGAACCTTTTTAAGGTGCCCTTAGGATCCTTTGTGACCAGCACATGTGTATTTCAACTCTTCATTCAAGACAAACCAGCAAGAGGAAGCAAATCAGCAGACCAGTAAACAAGTTGCCGATCAACTCTATTCTTAACATGCGACAAGTTGCCGATCAACTTGCTACAGAAGTTGCCGATCAACTTATTAAAGAAGTTGCCGATCAACTCCATTCACAACATGCCGTTATAATAGACAATCTGCACTGTCAGTCAGGTGACATCATTTCATTAAAGTCAACCTTGCTGATTATCTCTATACTGTTTTATCATAAAGTAGTTTACCTGCTCTGTAATGATTTCTATGCCGTCTGACACATAGCTACTTTTAGCTATACTCTGTCTCTACTTGCTTTTGCAGGTAACCGGTTGAGACAAAGGGGTCTTTACCTATCAGACTTTTAAGGCACGCGTATCTTCGCCATTAATGCCAAGGATACTGCATTAAATGCTCCTCACCTACCCAGCTGGAAATTCAAATGTTATCCTTCTTCTCTAAGACTCCAGGCATTTACTCTCCCTATAAATAGAGGACTTGGTGCATTGAAGAAGGTTGGTGATTTTAGTGCATTGAAGAGAGTTGGTTGTTTGCAGCATTCATTGAAGCTCAAACATTCCTTGTCCAGATAATCATTAGATCATTTAATAGGACATACACTTGTGCACAAACTCTACAACACTGTTAGTATTCCCGAACTAGATTATTTTAAGGAATACGTTGTCTGAGTTTTCACACACCCACCTGAGTGAGATAAGTTCTTTTGAACTTGCCGCTCAAATACACTTGGTCAGATATTTGCTTTACGATTCATTGAACTATCTCTAGAATTTAGTCTTTGTATCCGGCAAAGCCGCTCTTGTAATAGACTAGGGATATTTAATTGTGCTTTTAACCCAAATCCAAGTTCTGACCAAACTTGGTAGAGGACGTAGCAGTATTTACACTGTGAACCTCTCCAAATCCTTGTGTCTCTGTTACTTATTGTCCTTGCCGGTTGGAACTCTATCACCGGCAAATCATTTCTGTTCTTGCTGATTCATCATTATTTTCATTGACCAATCTCTTGAAACTGCATTGAACTTTTGGAAACAACTTTGTGTAAAACTAAGCTCTGAAAATCTTTTATACACTGATTTTGTGTGAGTTAAAACTAAGTCATATTTTACCCGCTGCGCTTACTGATAATAGTTTGCAATCTGATAAGTGACTTTGCATTTATAAAAGTGTTTCTTTGAAAAAGTTTTAATTAGGCTATTCACCCCCCCTCTAGCCCATTTTCCTACCAATTGGGCCTAACAATAACCAAAGTTGAAATAGTCCCATCCTCATAATTATAGAGAAACTAATGACACATAAATATCATGCTTAAATTAATAGAGATTAATTTAGTGGCTGAACTTGATGTGTAACATGTTTATATTATGTGCTCATAAATGTGTTATATGCTATATGTGATGAACCTTCAAATAAAGTTTTAAGTCCTTCTTTGCCATGCCATGATTAAAACACTTGTTTATGCATGGGTAATCTTGATGTGGGTTCGCCTCCGCGAGGTGCATTAACCTTATTCATGTATGAGCAAGATTAGGTTCATTAATTTAATGTGGGCTTGCCTCCGCAAGGTGCATTAAATTGAATGGTTCCTATGCGTTTAAGATGGTTGGACTTAATTAGGCGTCAAAACAGTTTTGGGCCTAGGCAAAAGATGAGATTAAACATGCTTTTTGAAATTGGATTTCTCAAAGAATCTCATAAAAGGATCTAAGAATCATATGGGATATGATTGACATGATTGTCTACCTAATTAATTTATTTTTGAGCAGTCTGCCTCCGTGGACTCAAAAGTTAAATTAAAGTTGGATCTTAGCCCAATTAAATTATATTATACATTGGATGTATATGAAGGTTATATAATTTAGTGGGAGTATTTTGTTTGAAAATACATTATTTATCTCTTTAATGAAAACCGGTACTTATTAAATTTTGGAAATTTTTGCATATTTGTAGATAATGACTAATAACACTCAATCAATGTCGTTGCGATCGATCCTTGAGAAGGATAAGCTCGAAGAAAATGGTACCAACTTTATGGATTGGATCCGTAGCATAAGAATCGTTCTTAGGCAAGAAGATAAGTTGTACATTCTCGATGGGCCTCTCCCCGCTGAACCACCGCCTACTGCCCCTAGGGTAGAAAGAGACAATTACAAGAAACGTCGTAATGATTCTAGAGATGTAAGTTGTCTCATGCTTGCTGCTATGTGTTCAAAACTCCAACAAAGTTTGGAACATTTGGAAGCCTATGAGATAGGCGTGGAGTTGAGAACCATGTTTCAAGAGCAAGCTAGGCAAGAGAGGTACAAGACCATTGTTGCATTCACTACTTGTAAAATGAATGAAGGGCAACAAGTGAGTCCTCACTTTCTTAAAATGAAAGGTTATGTAGAGCACCTTGAGAAACTTGGCTATCCAATCCCATTGGAGCTAGCCACGGATCTCATTCTTAATTCATTGCCTAAAAGTTATAATCAGTTTGTAATGAATTATAACATGAATGGAATGGATAAGAATCTCTCTGAGTTGCATGGGATACTCAAAACTGCAGAGATGAAAATTGTGGAGAAAGGTTCTCTCGTGCTCTTGGTTCATGATGGGAAGAAGGCTAATGCCAAAGGAAAGGGTAAGAAAGTTATCAAACCCAAAATAAGCAAGGCAAAGGTTGCCAAGGCTTCTGAGGCAAAACCCGATTCACAAAAGGATGCAATCTGTTTCCATTGTTAAGAAATTGGTCATTGGAAACGTAATTTCAAGGCTTTCTTGGAAGAGCAAAAGAAGAAGAAGAGCAGCAAGGCTGCGTCGACTTCAGGTATCTATATGATAGATATTCTCCTTTCTACCACTGATTCTTGGGTATTGGATACCGGATGTGGTTCTCACATTTGTCTAAATGTGCAGGGACTAAAGAATAGGAGACTGCTTAAAGAAGGTGAAGTAGATCTACGTGTGGGGAATGGAGCAAGAGTTGCTGCATTAGCCGTAGGGACTTATGAAGTCACTTTACCTTCTGGATTAATTCTTGTTTTGAACAATTGTTATTATGTTCCGGATTTAAGCAGAAATATTATTTCAATTTCTTGTTTGGATAATGAAGGTTTTAAGTTTCTTATTGAGAATAAGAAATTTTCTATTTATTTAAATGATGTGCTTTATGGTATTGCTAATTCATTTAATGGCCTTTATATCTTGGATGTCAAGAATGAAAATAATGATAATGTCTATCATGTAAATAAGAAATCTAAACCTAATGATGTAAATCATACCTATTTATGGCATTGCCATCTTGGTCATATTAATGAGAAGCGTATCTCAAAACTCCATGGGGACGGACTTTTAGGTTCATGTGACCTCGAATCATATGATACTTGTGAGTCGTGTCTTCTTGGAAAAATTACTAAGACACCTTTTACCAAGTTGGGTGAAAGGGCAAGCGACTTATTGGGGTTGATACATTCCGATGTATGCGGACCATTAAGTAGCAATGCGAGGGGAGGATTTCAATACTTCATAACCTTCACTGATAATTATAGTAGATTTGGGTATGTTTACCTAATGAAACATAAAAGTGAAGCATTTGAGATATTTAGAATATTTCAAAATGAAGTAGAAAAACAACTTGGCAAAAGTATAAAGGCACTTCGATCAGATCGAGGTGGTGAATACTTAAGTCAAGAATTTGATGATCATCTAAAGAATTGTGGAATTGTTTCACAATTGACTCCACCTGGAACACCACAATGGAATGGTGTGTCCGAGAGGAGGAATCGGACTTTGTTAGACATGGTTCGATCAATGATGAGTCAAGTTGATCTTCCAATATCCTTTTGGGGTTACGCCCAAGAAACCGCTGCCTTCACACTAAATCGTGTTCCAACTAAATCGGTTCAAAAGACTCCATATGAGATGTGGAGCGGAAAGAAGCCTTGTCTATCTTTCATGAAGATTTGGGGTTGTGAAGTTTTTGTCAAAAGACTTGTCTCAGACAAACTTGCACACAAGCCTGATAAATGTATTTTCGTGGGATATCCTAAGGAAACTAGAGGATATTACTTTTACAACCGCGAGGACAACAAAGTGTTTGTTGCCCGAACTGGTGTCTTTCTAGAGAAAGAGTTTCTCTCCAAAGAAATCAGTGGGAGTAAAATAAATCTTGAAGAAATTCAAGACCCAGAAAATAACATTGAACCAATAGTGGAACAAGAACAAGAACCACAAAGAGTTGTGGAACCTGTTCAAAATACGTAAGCAACTCGCAGATCTAGTAGGTTACGATCCGAGCCCGAGAGATATGGATTTCTCGTAACGGATAGTAATGAGATAGAAATCATTGAGAATGATGAACCGTCAACCTACCAAGAGGCGATGTCTTCTCCTGATTCGGACAAGTGGCTTGGAGCCATGGAATCCGAATTGCAATCTATGCAAGACAATCAAGTTTGGAATTTGATTGATGCACCCGAAGGTGTAAAAACCATAGGATGCAAATGGGTCTTCAAGAAGAAGACTGACATGGATGGGAAGGTGCATACTTACAAAGCTAGACTTGTAGCGAAAGGTTATAGGCAAGTTCATGGTATTGACTATGATGAGACCTTTTCACCCGTAGCAATGATCAAGTCTATAAGAATTTTGCTTGCCATTGCCGCATATCATGACTATGAAATATGGCAGATGGACGTCAAAACCGCTTTCCTGAATGGAAAACTCCAAGAGGATGTGTATATGACACAACCAGAAGGTTTTGAACAAGATTCTAAGGTATGCAAATTGCAAAGATCCATCTATGGATTGAAGCAAGCTTCTAGGAGTTGGAATCTCCGTTTTGATGAATCGCTCAAAGAGTTCGGTTTCATCAAGAACGAAGATGAGCCTTGTGTATACAAGATGATTAGTGGGAGCATAGTGCTATTCCTTATTTTATATGTGGATGACATATTGCTCATTGGAAACGACATTCCTACACTTCAGTCTGTGAAGACTTGGTTAGGAAAGTGCTTCGCAATGAAAGATATGGGTGAAGCCGCATATATTCTTGGCATTAAGATCTATAGAGATAGATCAAGGAGGCTACTTGGTTTAAGCCAAAGTACATACATTGACAAGGTCATTAGAAGATTCCGTATGGAAAATTCTAAGAGAGGCACCTTGCCCGTGTTACATGGAGTTTCTCTAAGCAAGACTCAATGTCCTAAGACAAACGATGAGCGTGAGAAAATGAACGATGTTCCATATGCTTCGGCAATTGGGTCCATCATGTATGCCATGATTTGTACTAGGCCAGATGTATCTTATGCTTTGAGCATGACAAGTAGATACCAATCCGACCCTGGCGAAAATCACTGGATAGCTGTAAAAGCGATTTTTAAGTACTTGAGAAGAACTAAAGACTCGTTTTTGGTCTATGGAGGAATGGAAGATGATCTCGTTGTAAATGCTTACACGGACGCAAGCTTCCAAACCGACAAAGATGATAGCCGATCGCAATCGGGTTTTGTGTTTATGTTAAATGGTGGAGCTGTAAGCTGGAAGAGTTCCAAGCAAAGTACAACCACTGATTCTACAACAGAAGCTGAGTATATTGCTGCATCGGATGCTGCAAAAGAAGCTGTTTGGATTAAGAAGTTCATAACTGAACTTGAAGTGGTTCCTAGCATTGCTAATCCAATAGACCTTTATTGCGATAATAATGGTGCTATTGCTCAAGCAAAGGAACCAAGAGCACCTCAAAAATCCAAACACATACTTAGGCGTTTTCATATCATTCGAGAGATCGTTGATAGGGGAGACGTAAATATATGCAGAGTACCTACTGATGACAATGTTGCAGACCCGCTGACAAAGGGACTTGCACAAGCTAAACATGATGGTCATGTTAGGTCCATGGGTATTAGATACATGGGAGATTGGGCCTAGGGCAAGTGGGAGATTGTTGGTAGTGGTGCCCTAGGCACGTTTAATAAACGTTGTAATTGTTATCATTTATTTCATATCAATAAAGAGATGTTTTTTTTTATTATTATTGTTCATGTTTACTTATAATAATCTCCGTCCCTAGTACCTGTTAAGCACTAGTATAAAGGCTAAATGATCATGCGATGATCATGTTAGATTTATGGGTACTTGTTTGGAACAAGGTACTGGACATGACCCGCTGTATGAGATTTATGTCATGGTCTATGTCGAACATATATCTCATATTAGTTATGTCATTTGAATCCTTAGACATGAAGTTATTATAGTCTTCCACTTGATGAACATTATGTTTGACATATTCAAACGCTACCTTTAACCGGGAAGTTATAAAGGGTATGATTGGCATAATCGGATTCACGTAGGGAAGAATAATAAGCTAAATGGATTTGTCCCTCTTCGGAGAGATGTCAAGCTTGGGCCTCTCGTAGGAATGGTGTTGATGAAATGTTCGGCCGGACTCAAATGAATTGATTGGATCAATGGCATTTGGATTATCAACATATTCGGAATCGAGAAAGTATTGAACAAAACAAGTTGACTGTTTGACCATGACTTGTGTTCAATGACGTCGAGGACAAAGGGATTAATACATATTCTAAAGGAATGCGAACTTGTATCTAGTTATACTATTTGGGTAGGTATGACGGTTTGCTAGAACCTAATCATATCTTATGGTTTCATGTTTGAACCCATTGCCAACTTAGTATAATCCTAGAGGGTCACACACAATAGAACGAATCTTTAAAAGGACTAAATTGGAATTTTGGAAATTCTGGACATTCTGGGGAAGTGGGCGACCGCACAGTGTGGACTGGGCGGCCGCACACTTAGCTCAGATTTGTACCAGTTTGTTTTAGATAAATGTGCGACCGCACAGTGTATTCTGGGCGGCCGCACAGTACTGTCGGCTGGCACTTTCCTAATTCGATTTGGAATGTCTTTTGACACAAGATTCCTATTTGGAATAGGTCTTGCTTGTGTATAAAAGGATGAGTTCGGCCAGAACTTCAGTGATAGCCTTTTGTGAGTCTCCAAAGAGTTTGAGAGAGGTTTTACTTTGTTCTAAGACATCCTTGGTCAAAGAACAAAATAATACACAAGAGAGAAAATTCCATATAGTTCAAATTCATTGTGAAAACGTGTTTCACAATTTGGTCTATCAACCAAGATCAAAGAAGTTCCTTTGATATTCGTTCGAACTGTGGATACCGCTAGAGGGTGAAAATCATCATCTTCAAAGTTCGTGTTCAAGCTTTGTGATCGTGATTAAGTCTTCAAATCTCTACCAAAGACCGAGAGAAAATTTAATAGCCATCAAGGGTTAGTTTTATCCTATATTCATGTTATTGTATTTGATTTAATCATATGAACGGATCTATGGGCTTTGGGTTTCAAAATTTTAAATGCTAAATTCCGCTGCGCATGTTTGATCGAAACCCAACACTTGCCACCAGAATGAGACGTGTCTGTCCTGCCACTGGAATGTTCTGAAGTTGCATTCTTCTTGGTTGCTTTATCCTGGAGCAGCTTGTCTTCTTCTAGCCTGATAAACTTAGAGGCTCTGGTTCTGATTTTATCCAGCCTCTTGCATGGCGTTATGACTAAGTCATCATAATATGGAGAGTCCTTCTTGAGTCCCATCATGAAGGCTTCAATTTCAGTTGAACTATCCAGGTTGGAGATGTTCACTGCTTCCCTGT
This sequence comes from Campanula takesimana, assembly GCA_026119855.1. Taxonomy (NCBI): domain Eukaryota; kingdom Viridiplantae; phylum Streptophyta; class Magnoliopsida; order Asterales; family Campanulaceae; genus Campanula; species Campanula takesimana. The sequence continues at coordinate 369,092 of JAOWBW010000269.1, read as the reverse complement.
TGAACCTGCTCAGGTAGTCTTTAAGAAGTTCATCAGGTTGCTGGACCACCTTGTAGAGATCACTCGTCAGCTTCTCGAACACCCTGTTGCATGAAAACTGATTAGTGAACATGTTGATAAGTTAAGTATATGATCCAATAGAACCCAAAGGCTGGTTGATGAGCCATCACAAAGCTGCCCCTGTGAGGGTTGAACCAAAACCTCTGCAAAAGCAAGCTTCCTTGTACTGAGGTGGGATATGGACTACATCTATATTCTCTTGATAAAGTGCAACATGCTCTGCTAGATCGGTCGTCCCATCATACTGCTTCATGTGGGGTAGACTGAATTTCTTTGGAATGACCACATTGGCTATGGAGGGAGTGAAGAGAGATTCATCATAACAAGTTGGAGAAGCCTGGTTGTGTGGGAGAGTCAATCCTGGCACACTCATTACCAAATCCTTCCAACTCCTGCATTTGTCTGCTAAGTAGACTACCTGCATCATTATTAGCAGCATCAAATTGATAATTATTAAGATAATTAAAATCAAATTGGGGGTTAAGGCTCCCTGTTGCCACCGAGGTAGGCGTCGCAAATGTTTCTGAAGTTGGAGTAACAGTTTCAGGATTGACAATCGTGCTGTTGGTAGTCAGGCTGGTAGCTGGCGTAAACCCGCCGAATCCAGATGGTCCTGCAGCATTGCTTTCAAAAGAAAGCCTTCTAGGTTGGTATGGAGAGAATGGGTCAAATGACACATTTGGAGAAACAGACTGGAAGATGCTAGGGAAGCTGGTTTGCTGCGCCGCGGTTGTTCCACCTTGTAGAGTGCTCATCTCACGCTGCAACCTGGCCACTTGATTCATCAGAATTGTGGAGGTATCGTTCTGTAGTTAGACCTGATTCCTTACATCACGTGGCATGGCGGTCAAGTTGGAAGCGATATCAATAGGGATCTCCTGGTTCGTGGCAGCAGATGACCCATCTTGAATCTGAATTGGCCGTGAGACACCACCAATGCTCTGAGTTAAAGATATCATACCTGATGAGATTGGAATTGCCTCCACCATTGATCTCAAACCAACTGAAGTCATAGCTGAAGACATTCTGGTAGACATCTCAGATTCTTTTAACCATTATAAGACTAAACTTCCCACGGACGGTGCCAAATTGTTTTGGTCGAATTTTGGGAATTCAACTTAAAGAAATAGAATGAGGTATAATGGAATAAAATTGTAAAAGGATTCAAGAACAAGATAGACACGATATTTAACGAGGAAAGCCCTTGAACAACTTGATTGCCAGCATAAAACCTCAAAGATGAAGTTTATTAATCATGATTGAAGTACAAAGAGACAAGTAAGAAATATGGATCAAATGTAAGCTATAATGTGCGTGTGTGTGTTTACATGAATTGTGCTTTCTATTTATACAAAAAAGAATTAGCGTAAATGGTTCTTCAAAGCCTATGATCTCGGAGAGTTTGTTAAGGTTGACGCAGTCTCTTTTGATAATTAGCTTTGGTTTTTGATTTATCCCTCGTGCGTCATAGATCCTCTATGATCTGTTATGGAACCTGAAAAATAGGAGTAATAACAAATATACATAAATCGTGAAATGTTAGTCAAGATGTACCATCAAGATGTACGCCCTGGATGATGATTTTCCTCCCCCAAACAGCTAAAATTTTTGGCGAGCCTCTAGCAATTGATCAAGCAAAAACTTCTCTAACTCGGCCTAGTATTGCCAAGGTGCTAGTACAAGTTGATCTTTTGAAAAAGTTACCTTCTCGGGTGTTTATTGAAAATGGTGATGATGATCAATATTTGGAGTATGATAATCTCCCTATGTATTGTAAACACTGTTTCTAGGTAGGGCACTCTTTAGGCAGCTGCAAATTATCCAATAATGGTTAAGGGGTGATGGAGAGTGAGACAAGGGGTGATGGAGAGTGAGATAGGACACAATGTTAAGGTAAGGAATACCAAGCCTAACATGGTAGAAGAAGGAGTGCAGGCTAAGAAAACTCTAGTTCAAGATGTCGTGGCCTCTAAGCAAATAGATATTGACACACAAATAGAAAATTAGGCTATAGGCACTCACGTGGAAGAATTGGTAGGATTGGAAGACACACAGATTGTTGATATAAATACAGGTAAATAAACTTTGGTAGCTCCGGCCGCACTTGGAGCACAATTGGGGGGGGGGGGGTTTGGCATTTCATATTAAGTCTGATCCCTCACCATCCGTCACTATGAATGCTCCTGACTTGGATAGAGAAGCAAAAAATTAGCTTGATTCGGGAAAATGTTCGGCAAACTCAAGCCTCCTTAGCTCCTAACTTATGTCCCTCTATCGCTCGTACGCCGGATCCCAAATAATTTAACTCCAAATATATAAAACCGAAAAACCTAAAAGAAGCTCTCACCCTTTGGCAAAAATGTGATTCTGAACTAGAAGGTTGTCTCTCTAGTACATCTCCTTCGGAATTTGATGAAGCTCGACTTTATGGAGGTATTGTTAGAGGAGTTCATGTTGATCCTTGGGATCTAATGGCTGACAACGAAAATCTCAAATATTATTACGATGAAGAAGACCGCCTTCAAAAAGTTAAAGGAAAACGGGGAAAATCTGGTTCAAAAGCTAGAATTAATCCTAAGAGGCCTTGGAATAACAAAAGGCAATTCGATTGACCTTCATTTTTTATTTTTATTTTGTTTTTCCTTTATTTTTTCTTTTCTTTTGTGTTGGTTTTATTCGAGTCCCCCATCACTTTTTGTACTTTATTTCATTTAATAAAATTTAGGGGGCATCGCCCTTTTCGCTTAAAAAAAAGATGTGCATAAACAAAAATCATGAAGTTGGAAAAGGAGGAGAGTGGTTTATTTTAAAGGTTATTTCTTTGCAGCCGTGTGGATGATGACAAGACTGCTCATACCCTCCAGAACTAGCAATGTATCTGTTGGGAATATTCCTTTGAATCGTAGGGTTAATGGAGGCACAAACCAAGAACAAATCTGAGCAATTCCTGTATGACTAATGAATCGGCACGATCACACTTGCAAAAGTGCATGGTCGTGAAGAAGGTGACAAACGTTGGATATTTTCTGGACCGTTTGGGCGTGCAGATTAACAAGCACAACCGTGCAGAAAGGATTCGTGAATAACAAAGTCTCGGTCAATTTGGCATGGCCGTGACAAACAAAGGGCACGACCGTGTGGGTGTATCTGTGCTGTGAATTGTCCTAGGCGGCTGGCGGTTTTATGGTTTTCTTTTTGGAGAAGTTTGTTAGTTTCCTTCAGGGATAAGGGTTAGTGATTAGGAAAGTATAAATGGCTTTCTCTCTCTGTTGGGTATGCCCACTTATATCTCAGTTTCAATGTAATAGGATTGATTAGATTTGATTGATCCATCACCTAAGTTTTATTTCATGGACTTTAAACCCACATGTAAGAAGTATTTATACTTCATTTTTTAGGTTGTCCATTGTAATAGAACAGGCTTAGGAATAGGGCAAGAAGATCAAAATTGAAGAAAATCACTCCGTGAATTTGAGCTACGCGCCATGCGCTTCATGCCAAGTGCCATATGCCCTTCAGCGCGCGCGCATATAGCCTCGCGCCACAAAGATCCACGTGCTTTGTTACGCGCCTCAAATGGACCATGCGCTCTAATGGCTCTGCGCGCCTCATCATTGTTGATTTTACACTCAGTGATTTATTGAAGATTCAAAGACTTGAAGAGATTCAAACTTCGCCAATGATCCAACGGTGGTTAAATAACACATATGCACCCGCATCTAAGGACATCTGTCCATAACGGTCATATTTGTGTTACGTGTCTAACGGCTATAAAAGGACACGTGCTCCACTCATTGAGCGACAGCACATCCGTCCTTTCTCTGACTCACCAAGGATTTTCAACGGCTAGTTTTTGGGGCTCTACTATAAATACCCCATAACTTCAACCATTTGAAGTTGCTAAAAGAATTGCTAAGAATTTCAAGAATTTCTCTCTCAAGCATTTGTTGAAGATTTGAAGATTGCCTTTGTTATTTCCAGAATTCTCAAGAACATCTTCATAACTTCATCCTTAGCCCAGATCCTCAAGCTATAACACTTTAGTTTTCTTGTGCTCTCAATCTCAAAGATCTAAAGAGCCTTGATACTAAAATCACACACGCACCTCTTTAAGTTTGATCACTTAGATCTTTCTTTAAGAGATACACCGGTTATTGTTTTGGATTTGTTCATTCATAGAATATTAGATCTTGAGTTTGTGTATAAGCTCAAACGATTGTAATTTGTAACACTCACTCATTATATAAGATCTCCATTAGAAATCCAAGACTAACCATCTTGGTAGAGGACGTAGATCATTTTCCCGATCGAACCTCTCCAAATAGCTCTTGTTCATATCTTGCTATTTCCTTACAAGTTCATATCATATCTAACTACTTGCTTGTTTATTTATTGTAGATTGATTGATTGAATTGTGTTGTGTTAGTTATATCATTTGCCTTAATTTCTTATTTCACCCACTTTGAGCCAAAATACTTAGAGTGTGTGTGCGCCCCCTTTATCATACTTTGCGCCTATTTACATTACTAAATTCCGCTGTGCATTTCACTCACTCACTTAGGCGCATATTATAACGCTTACTTGATAAAGTGCGCATTTGCAATTGAGTTTATCAAAGGTACGAAAAGAATTTTAAAACAGCTATTCACCCCCCCCCTCTAGCTATTTTTCATACCCTTGTTGCCCTTTGGGACCAACAAGTGGTATCAGAGCAAACACCTTTATAAAATACTTTCGTTTTTCAAGCTTAACATCTTGGGTGCCGATTCTAAATGGCAAACTCAAAACCTATGGCAACTGCAAACTACACTCACGTTCCGGTCTTTGATGAAGATCATTTTGACGTGTGGAAATTCAGCATCTTAACTCATCTCAACTCAATCGATGAAAGACTTCATGACACCGTGGTTTATGGACCTTACATTCCTATGAAAGCGAATCCAAATCCGCGCACAAATGCTGTTCAACCAACCGTCAAGAAACCTAAAGAAGAATGGACTGAGGAAGAAACAAGAAGAGTTGCAAATGATGGCAAAGCAAGAAACATACTTCTAAGCACTCTAAGCACGGCTATGAAACAACAAGTCATGCATTGTGCTACCGCTAATGAGCTATGGGATGCTATTGAAGAGCATATAGAAGGAGACACCGTCTGCAACGAAAACAAGAAATATGAAGTACAAAAGAGATTCAACAATTTCTCTCAACTCCCCGGTGAAACTTTAAGACAAACTTATGAACGATACTGTGAAATTATAAATCTATGTATTTCACTTGGTATGAAGTTTTCTAACAAAGATTTGAATGTCAATTTTCTCCAAGCCTTTGGATCAAGATACCTACATAAATCCAGCGCTCTTGAAAACGCCGGAACTTTAGATGTATGGACTTTAAGGAACCTTTATGCAAATCTCAAAGTTTATGAGCTCAAACTTCAGCGAATTAGTGAAACTGAAGGAAAATCAAAATCCATAGCAATGGTGGCGCAAAGAGAAGAGGCGCATGTTTCTGCGCCTGTGCCTACTCATGATGAGAAAAGTTCCGATCCCAAAATTTCTACTTCTGAGCTATTAGACATGGACGATGAAGACTTCGCTTTATTTGTGAAGAGATTCCAGAAGTTTAGAAAATTTACCAAGCCCGGCTCAACCAGCAAATTTCAAGGATCTACCAGCAGAGCTCCTCCAAAGTTCACGAGGAGCAGTGACTCAAAAAGAAAAGAAGACCTTGTTTGTTTTAATTGTAGGAAACCAGGACACTTTGCTTCAAGCTGCCCAACTCCAAAATTTGAATATATGTAGAAGAAGAGCAGCCATACTCCCAAGTTCACTCCCAAATTCACTCGACACAAGGGAATGGTTGCTGAAGAAGAAGCACCAGCGAATGAGCAAAACACTTGGATTGAAACAGACTCAGATGAGAGCGATGAAGATTCCGACGATGGACTCGTTTGTTTGATGGAAAATGATGATGAAGTTGATACTTATGATTCTGATGATGACTTCTCCAAGGATGTTCCTGATATGAATGCCATGAATAAACCTATCAAGAAATCTGCAGGTTTTCAAGAAGTGAAAAGGAAGAAAGGACCAACCATCAGCGAGCTCGTTGAACAAGGATTTCTCACTCCGGCTCAAAGCGATGGTGGATTGTTATTCTCACGATGTGATCTTAGTGCAAGGAACAAGTTGAGAAAAGGAGCTTACATCTGTTAGTACCCGATCTGAAAATGAGTTTATTAGGACTTTCCCAAAAATACAAGGACTTTATAGGAATTAGAAACCTTGCAAAGACTTGTCCCGGATTCCCGAAATACCTCATTTATGACAAAATCTATCAAAATAGGTAATTTATGGTTTCCTTAAAACCATGCAGAAACCCTAGCTTGAAAATCATGTCATCCTGCATCATTGGCCACGCGGCCAACCTTGCTGCGCCGACCTTGGCCACCCGGCCACTCTTGTCGCCGTCTTCGATCATGGCCAGGCGGCCAACCTTGTCCCGGATGATCCTGACCGTCAGATCTTCCCCTGAGTTTACTATATAAACCAATCCCATTCCATTGGTTAAGGGATCCGGGTTTTGAGAGCTTTAAGTCCGAATTTTAGAGTTCTTAAACACAATTTTCTCCCTAATTAAGTATTCAAACACTCAAGAAGATCCAAGGTTTATTTCTTGCCAACATAGATAAGTTTTCTAACTTTTTTCTTCATGTTCTTGCATCATTTTTAATGTAGATCTTTTATATTCATGTTCTTACATGTTTATTTATAGTTTCTTCATATGCTTTGCATGTTCATTCATATGTTCATAATATGTCCTTCGCATGTTCTTCGTGTTCATAGATTAAAACCTTATTTATGCTATATATATTTAGGGTTGCGATCTTCATAATTGCATGTTATTTCATAGCCGATGATGATCTAGGGTTCATCAACCCAAGAATGATCTAGGAACTATTTCTAAACCCTAAACTTTAGGTAATTACTCCCATGTTCAATAATCCACCCATGATGAATGTGATGAATGTTCATTGAGATCTTATTGATGGCATAGTCATTATTCTAGGATGTGAGCATCCTGCATGTTTCTTTTTCCTCCCTCCTCATTATGCATGATCCCTATTCTCTCTCCACATTCTAATTATGTGCGAACTACGCTGACCTGAGCTTCTCACATTGAGAGGAACGTAGGCAATCTTCGGATCCGGTCTAAATCACTAACACACTACTAACACATTCATTATGATAGAAAGACCGATCAATTCAGGCAATAGGAGTGATAACGTTCAATATTCTTCTCTTGTTGTAATTTGACCCCCGAACCCACTATAAATTCTTTTTTCAATGTTTTGGCTTTAATTAAAACGGCGTGGCGACTCTCATAATTTTAATGTCGTTAAGAATATTCCCTTTGTAAATAATAATAATCACAAGATACATCCCATGCGTCGCTTCATCGGAAAGGGGTATTCACAACATCAGACCTCAAGTTGAACCAACTGCTCCAATCTCCAAAATCAATGATGATGAAGTGATTGCTGAACAAGAAAAATTGTTCAAAAAGGCTGAAAAGGTAATCACTAGATTTGATATTATGAAGGAAGCTTTAGCACTATCATGTGATGAAATTTCCCAGCTTAAGACCGAGAAATCTCTACTTAAATCTGAACTCACCCTCCTTAAGGAGCAGATAAAGAGCATGACTCCTCTTACTGTTAAAAACACTTTTCTAACAGAACAGAACTCACTTCTTAAAGTTCAAAACGATGAATTGGTTGCTCAAATTACCGATCTTAAAAAGATTACAAATGAGTGGTCCAATTCTCATGTCACTATGGAGAATATATTTGAGTCCCAAAAAGTCAGTGGTGATAAAAGTGGCTTGGGATTCTCATCAACTAGTGACAACTTTAAATGTGATGTCTGTGCTGAAAGAGATAGTGAATTTACAAGCCAGTAAACTTTTGAAATTCCCAAGGAAAAACATTCTAATTCAATGGGTAAAGGACAGGAAAAAGTCAAAAGACAAACATTCCATTATATCTACCCAACGAAGAAATTTGGGAAAGCTAATGGGAAAGATATAGCTACAGATGAATCATCCTCTAGCAAAATCCCTCTTGAAACAAAGCGCGCTCCTTCTCCGAGTGCTCATTATGCGCCTAGAAGCCACGCGCCTCATCGCCGTGCGCCTCCTAGCCCTATGCGCCCTCCTAGATCAAGCGCTTCAAAATTTCAAAAGAAGGATTTTGTTAAGGCTAGTCCATCTGACCCAAAGAAGAATGCTATCCCAAAGAAAAGTAAAGAGTTTGTGAAAACTCATGTGATTGGTGGCTTTCATCATTGTTCCATTTGTGATTGTTCTGGACACAAGGCCGTGGAATGCCTTTTGCGATTCACTCCCAATGCCAAACGACGTAAAAACCCTAAGGTCAAGCAAGAGTGGGTCGTCAAAAGTTGCTAACCCTAGGACCCAAAAGGAATAAAGGGGACCTGCTTAAATATCTATATTTCAGGTTCTTTGTTTCATGGCTGGATCTTCAAAAGCTAGAAATTATGAATGGATTCTCGATAGTGGATGTTCAAGACACATGACTGGAGATGAATCCTTATTAGAAGATGTCCATGAAGAAAGAGGTCCCTCAGTAACATTTGGTGATAATAACAAAGGTCAAGTTGTTGCATATGGAAAGCTCAAGAAAGACAAAGTGTTCATTGAAAGAGTCTCTCTCGTCGAAGGGCTCAAGCACAATTTATTATCCATATCTCAATTCTGCGACAAAGGATTTGAATGCCATTTCACCTCAACTCAATGTCTTATCAAGAATGGCAAAACTGGAGCTATATTACTCACGGGATATCCTAAAAGTGTGAGCGAAAATAGTTGGCTGTGGCACAAGCGCTTAAGTCACTTGAACTTCAAATATATATCTAAACTCAGCAGGAATAACCTTGTTAAAGGACTTCCCAAGGTTGCTGATCATCATGACAAGAAGTGCGCCGCGTATCAACTTGGCAAACAACCGAAGAAATCTTTCTCCAGTAAGACCAATCCTTCAACCTCTAGATGTTTGCAACTGCTTCACATTGATCTATTTGGACCAGTCACCACTGCAAGTATTCGAAAGAACAAGTATACTCTAGTTGTGGTGGATGATTATTCAAGATATACATGGGTGGAAATGATGATCTCAAAAGACGACTGTTACGACATTTTGACCACCTTATTCAGACTGCTCCAAACCCAAAAAGAAGATGACATCGTTAGTGTTCGATCCGACAATGGAACAGAATTCAAGAACAACGGTGTTGCTCGATATTACGACGATCATGGGATAGATCACAACTTCTCAACCGCTGGAGTTCCTCAACAAAATGGGGTTATGGAAAGAAAGAATAGAATGTTGATTGAAGCGGGAAAGACAATGATAGCTGAACCGAAATTGCCTAAGTACTTTTGGGAAGAAGCTATCAACACAGCATGTTTTACTCAAAACCGTTCCCTCATCAACAAACTTCATAACAAGACTCCGTATGAACTTTGGCGTGGTAGAACTCCCAACATTGCATTCTTCAAGATCTTTGGTTACAAATGTTATATCGTCTACAACGGAAATGAACATAGAGGTAAATTCGATGCCAAAGCCGACGAAGGTATTTTTGTTGGGTATGCCAAACATTCTAAAGCTTTTCGTGTTTTTAATAGAACTACATTAGTGATAGTTGAATCTGTACATGTTACATTTGATGAACATTCTCTCCTTGAGCCACATTTAGCTCCAAATGTTGCTGATGATTCTGTTGAGCTTATTGATACAGGTGCTCCTATTTATGTTGCGCCTAATCAAAATCAGAATTTATCAACTCAAGGAAATCCATCAACATCAGTTGCTCCAAATTCCTCATATGTCGCGCCCCATGAATCATCAGCTGCGCCTCACTCACATGTTGTGCCTCTGGATTCCTCTCATACGCCTATATTTTCAGCTGCATCTGGTGTAAACCCAAGTTTCAACTCTACACCAATTCAACCCCCAAATTTTGATGATTTAGAATCTGGTGAAGATGTACCAATTGAAGACCTTCAAATTACTACGACTCAACCTAACTTACCTCCTGAAATTCGTGAAGTTAGAGGCCACCCAATCAATAATATCATTGGTGATCTAAACGTTGGTGTTCGTACAAGGAGAGCTACAAACATTGATGCTTACACTGCATTCATTTCTCAAATTGGACCGAAGAGGGCTGATGAAGCACTCCAAGATCCTAATTGGGTTGTTGCAATGCAAGAAGAACTCAATCAATTTGAACGATGTAAGGTTTGGACTCTTGTTCCAAGACCAAATAATCAAGGAGTGATTGGTACGAAATGGGTGTTCAGAAACAAGATGGATGAGAATGGAACCATCACAAGAAACAAAGCTAGATTGGTTGCACAAGGCTATAGGCAAGAAGAAAGAATTGATTACGATGAAACTTTCACGCCCGTAGCAAGACTTGAAGCTATCAGATTATTCCTAGCTTACGCTGCTCACAAGGACTTCAAGCTATATCAAATGGATGTGAAGAGCGCGTTTCTTAATGGTGAACTCCAAGAACAAGTCTACGTTGCTTAACCACCTGGGTTTGAAGATTCACAATTTCCAAATCATGTGTACAAACTCCAGAAAGCTTTGTATGGACTCAAACAAGAACCAAGAGCATGGTAAGATACACTATCCAAGTTTCTCATTGAAAAAGGCTTCACTCGCGGTAAAATCGATACAACTCTTTTCATTGCCAAACATAATGGTCATAAATTACTTGTTCAAATTTATGTTGATGATATTATATTTGGTTCTACTAATGAATTGTTATGCAAGCGTTTTGAGAAACTAATGAAGAGTAAGTTTGAAATGAGCATGATGGGAGAACTCACATTCTTCCTCGGGCTTCAAATCAAGCAAATGAGTGAAGGCATATTCATAAATCAAGCCAAATATACAAAGGACTTAATCAAGAAATTTGGACTTGAGAACGCCAAAGCCTACGATACTCCAATGGCTACCGGCAACAAACTCGACAAAGATTTAAAAGGTAAACGTGTTGATCAAACGCTCTATCGAGGTATGATTGGCTCACTCCTTTATCTTACTGCTAGTAGGCCTAATATTATGTTTAGTGTTTGTGTTTGTGCTCGTTATCAATCTGACCCTAGAGAAGCACACTTAATTGCTGTGAAACGTATTATAAGATATCTCTCCGGCACTGTTAACCTTGGACTTTGGTACACCAAAGATTCGAACTTTAAACTTGTAGGTTATTCAGATACGGACTATGCAGCATTCACAATTGATAGGAAAAGCACTAGTGGCACTTGTCATTTCCTCGGATATAGACTTGTGTTATGGGCGAGTAAGAAACAAGCTTCTGTATCTGTCTCAACAACCGAAGCTGAATATATCGCTGCGGGAAGTTGTTGTTGTCAAATACTATGGATGAAGCAGCAATTGGTTGACTACGATATCATTGAAGAAAATTGTCCCATCTACTGCGACAACACATCAACAATTGCGGTTTCTGAAAATCCTGTCATGCACTCCAAGACCAAACACATCGACATCAAATATCACTTCCTCAAAGACCACGTGGAGAAAGGAAATATACATTTGGAACACGTGGGAACCGACTATCAAATCGCCGATATTTTAACGAAAGCACTTGACGCGAAACGGTTCATATTTTTGAGAGGTGAAATGGGTATGCTTGAACTCAACTAAAATTCATTACAGTTTTGTCAATACTAATGATTTTATGTTTTGTTGAGTTATATGAGTATATTAGGTTCAAATGATAAATCATTTCAAGTTTCAAGGAAACTCTGTGCGCCAAATACTTTTGCGCGCCCTAAACTTTATGCGCGCCTAATACTTCCGCGCGCTCAACTCTCTGCGCGCCCAATTCCAACGCGCGCCTAGCATTCAATGCCTCGTAAGTCATTCTGCGCGCCTAGATGAGACTATGCGCCTGTTTATGACTGCGGCTCAATCAATGCTACCATATTAACTCCCTCAATGATTGAGCGCTTTAAAGTTTCACAAGTACCACGTATGATTGTTCTCATTTATTATAGGAATCTTTGTCTTTTGACATTTCATTAATTGTTCAAGGGTACTTGTGCAATTAATGTTTCCCTCGTTTTACGTTTTTCGAAAAATTTGATTCTCTGAGGATTTATTTCTTGCACCCCAAACTTACACTAAAACAGATGTTTTTGGGGTTTGTGCAAAAATTAGTCAAAATTGCTCATACACTTAAAGGGAAAGTGGAGCAGTTTTTCCCTTACCCAAAATGTCACATCAAAGTACTTTGGGTCATTCAGCAATAAATAGCCTTCAAATCCTTAAAATCCCTCATTAATGCTTTGTCCTTTTTTGGTCATAATGAGCCGAAATCTCATTTCCCCTCATTAATGCCCATCCTTTCAACTTCCCATCTTTTTAAATTTTAACCCTATTATTTCCTTATTTGTGCTAATTTTTTTCTCCCTAACCTATATATCTCTCTCTCTCTCTCCTTCATCATTACTCTCTACTCTACTCTCTCTCTTTCTCTCTCTCTTCTATCTCTCTGTTCGTCTCTTTCTCTCTCTACTTTCATCACTTTTCTCTCAATTTTTTCTCCATTTTCTCTCTATATATAAATTTATGGGTCCTAAGAGAACAACCAAGACAACCCAAGACGAAATGGTATGAAGTCTTAACCCTTAAACTATTTAAATTTCTGAAAAAAAATTTCTCGTCATTTTCTGTCTTTTTCGTCATTTTCTGGTTCTTCGTCTTTTTTAAAAACCTGGAGCATATTTCTCTCGTTTAATCTTGCCTCGGTGCTCTGTTTTCAAAATCGTTTGTTAGGTTATGTTTGATTTGTGTTTTAGATTCTTTATAACTAAACTTTTCAACGATCAATGTATTATACTTTGCGAATCTGAAAATCTTAGATTTTTGACTTTTTGAATTTTTGGTTCTTTAAATTCATTTTCTGGATTTGTTGTTGAGTTTTACTTGTTTTGATTTACATATTTGTGATCCTTGTCTTCTTGCGGTCATTTTGACATATTGTATGCTTGATTTGGTGAAGTTTCACGAATTATGTGTTCTTGGTGTTCTTGATGTTCTTCAAGCACTCAAGCATGTTCTTCGTGTTCTTCGTTATTTTTGCATGACTTGGGTTTCAAAATTTTTAAAACTTGTTTTTCAAAATTTTCATGTGTTTGATTCTTAAAACTGCATGTTTGATATGTGTTTGTGTGTTTTCGTGTGTTTTTATACTTAGTATGAATTTTACATAATTATGCGCCTGAGTATTGTTTTATGCGCCTAGTCGGTTATGCGCCCTATGACTTTATGCGCCTTACTTGATTCATGCGCCTAATAATTGTATGCGCCCTTTGCAAATACAAATGTTACGCGCCTCAATCAACTCATACGCCTAGAGACATTATGGGCCTAAACATTTATGCGCCTAAATTTTACTTAGTCAAATTCTTGTGTTTAATTTTTACTTAGTATATTTCATAGAACAATTTTATGCGCCTTGTATTTGTATGCGCCTACAACATATATGCGCCTAATAATAGTATGCGCATGCTATTTCTTATCCGCCTATATATTTTCCTGCGCCTATTCTATGCTTAGCTCATTTTATGATTCTATGCGCCTTATACACTCCTAACTTAAATCATTGTTATGTTTTCAAGATCCTACTAATTTCAGACCTGGTGAGACGATAGATCTTGCTGAGCTTTCTCTTGATCCAATGGGGCTTGAAATTCTTTCAACCATTCACACCGCTGGACTCACTCCATTATTCATGCTGGAGCAACCATTCTATTCTCCGCTCCTTGTTGATAAATTTTTCTCAACAGCAGCTCTAGTTGAGACTCCAGCAGATGGATTCGTGCGCTACCGGATTTGCGCCACAGTTCAGAACATTCCTATCACTATCTCAACGGGCACAATCAAGAATATTGTGAGTTTTAGCACTACTGGCCCTCAGGGTGTTTCTGGCCAACCGAACTCTTACTCAGTTGCGGCTCAGAATACAGTGGCGCGTACTTATCTCAATGTCCCTACTCTTCTGAATAATATCAAGAATGTTGAGATAAAGGATGGTGGTGATCTTCTCGCTCATATAGCGTATCTGGTTGATACTTCTATTGTATTCAAAACCGGCAATGTGAATAGATTCACCGTAGAGCAGTGGGAGTATACTGCTGCTATCATGGGAAAAACCAGTTGAATTGGCCTCAGATTTTGTTCAAAACTCTATCTGACCAAATTGATAAATATAACAAGAACAAGTCTGAAGGGAAGATGAAGTTCAAAACCCACTGCAGAATACTCACGAAGATATTTCTTACTTATCCTGCGCTTGCTGATTTCCTCGCTCAGAACCCAGCTTATCAAACCACTGAAGTTCCAGTTTTTGGGAAAGACAACCTTGTCTTGAAAAGGCGCAAGAAGCGCATGGCAAAGCGCGCGCCTAGGGTAAAGGGTGCTCAGTTGGTTGATGAAACCACTGAATCAGATGAGGATGCAGATGGCGCAGAAACTGAAGCAATACCTCGCGCAGAACCAACAACTGTTCCAGGCGCAGAAAAAGGGAAAGGAAAAAGGGTTGCCGAAGGAACAAGCAAACCCCCTAAGCGCCCAAGAGTTGATACTGAAGAAGAGAAGGAACTGAAGCGCGCAAAAGAAGCCAATAGACTGGAAGCGCAGAAGAAAAGGGATGAAGAATACAAGTTAAAATAGGCTGCTGACTTATCCAAGTCTGAAAGGCGCAAAGGTGCAGGGTCTAGCGCTGATATACGCGCGCCTGCCACTAATGCGCCTCCTACTGTTCAAACGCCTATCCCCACTCCTGCTAATCTATCTTCTGAACGTCAAAGTCTTAAAGACCAAATATCAGCTGATTTATTTGGTGAACTTAGTGAAGATACAGCTCAGGGGGAGCCAGATCCGTTAAGGCGCAAATCACCTTCTGCTCCCCCAACCATTTCAGTGGAGCCTACTTCAAGTGATGAATATCTGCCTTCTCCTCGCGCTCCTACTAAATCATCTCCTGCGCCTCGTACTTCTGATGCGCCTCCTCCTACCACTCCTGATATGAGTGTTGTTATTTCTCTGCTACAGCAACTCCAGCATGGCCAAGCTCAAATGAACTCACAGTTAGAGCTTCATACTACCATGCTTACTCAGCAAGCTGATGAGATTGCTGCCATTAAGGGGGAGATGAAGCGCATAGATACCAATATCAAGGACAAACATTTCCTGACTCCTCAACAATGGAATGACGCTATTGATCAAATGAATGAGCTTTTCAAAGGCACTCTTGCCTCCCTTCATGAGCGCATAGATGGTGGCATCAAACTCACTGATGGACAAGATTTCATTAATGCTATAAGGGAGGTAGAATTTAACATAGCGGGTGATATAAGGAAGTTGTTTGAAATGGTGGCTGGAGATAGCCAAAAATTGCTGAGTGTGGTTGATAAACTCAAGGAAGTTAAGGATGAGCTAGAAATCCTAGGTTTAACTGTGTATGGTGCTGATCCTGGCGCAGAACCTAAATCTTCTGAAACTCATACGCCTCCAGCTCCTGAAACTCCTACGCCCTTTTCCAGCTCTGCTCTTGGCGCGCATATAGACATCAATTCCCTGCTTTCAAAGATTGAAGTTTTGAAGGAATTAGTTGTCACTCACTTCAATTCCGCGCATTCCAGTGCAGACAGGCGCGCAAATAGAGTTTCCGCTGATATACTTACTGCTCAAACGGCTGTTGAAGCTAACTTTCAAGCCTTCACTGAAAAATTTTCACAACAGCAGTCTATCACTCAGCGCACCATTGATGAGTATCAAAACATCAATGTAAGTCATTTGCGCTATATCAGAGATGGTGTCACAGATACTCACGGTGTAATAAACCGTTATCACCAGCTTTCCAAGCAAATCCAGCGCTCCATCTCAGAAATTGAAGAAGGATTGAAGGATGAAGACGCGCCTCAAAATCCTTTGTTTTTCTTTGTTTGTAAATTGATTAGAACTTTTTGTGATTAGAAGCTTATTAGTGATTTTCGTGCTTACATGTTTTAGCACCTCTTTTGATTTTTTTCTGTTCAATACTTGTAATCTGTAACTCCTACATCCCAAGTATTAATGAGAACAAAGCATCACGTTTATCTCAAACTTTGTTCACTCAAACTACTTGTTTGTAGAACAATGAATGTTTTGTTTTAAATCATATGCATTACAATTGAACTGCTTCATATTTTATATATTGAGTTTAAATTTTGTTTAAACACATTTCAAAACTGAAACTCATATCATTCTGAATGTGTTATAAACTGTTGTTTCTATCTTTCCATTTGTAATGTTTTATCCTTATTGGAATATATTAGAAATCTATATCTTGGACTAGTGTGTGCATTAACTTGAGACATGATTTACCAATTTCATTTATTTGGACATGTTATTATCAAGTATAATGTTTGTCCCTGATATAGTAGGTAATGGCATCAATCAAATAGGGGGAGATTGTTGGGTATGCCCACTTATATCTCAGTTTCAATGTAATAGGATTGATTAGATTTGATTGATCCATCACCTAAGTTTTATTTCATGGACTTTAGACCCACATGTAAGAAGTATTTATACTTCATTTTTTAGGTTGTCCATTGTAATAGAACAGGCTTAGGAATAGGGCAAGAAGATCAAAATTGAAGAAAATCACTCCGTGAATTTGAGCTACGTGCCATGCGCTTCATGCCATGCGCCATGCGCCCTTCAGCGTGCGCACATATAGCCTCGCGCCACAAAGATCCACGCGCTTTGTTACGCGCCTCAAATGGACCATGCGCTCTAATAGCTCTACGCGCTTCATCATTGTTGATTTTACACTCAGTGATTTATTGAAGATTCAAAGACTTGAAGAGATTCAAACTTCGCCAATGATCCAACGGTGTTTAAATAACACGTATGTACCCGCATCTAAGGACATCTGTCCATAACGATCATATTTGTGTTATGTGTCTAACGGCTATAAAAGGACACGTGCTCCACTCATTGAGCGACAGCACATCCGTCCTTTCTCTGACTCACCAAGGATTTCCAACGGCTAGTTTTTGGGGCTCTACTGTAAATACCCCACAACTTCAACCATTTGAAGTTGCTAAAAGAATTGCTAAGAATTTCAAGAATTTCTCTCTCAAGCATTTGTTGAAGATTTGAAGATTGCCTTTGTTATTTTCAAAATTCTCAAGAACATCTTCATAACTTCATCCTTAGCCCAGATCCTCAAGCTATAACACTTTAGTTTTCTTGTGCTCTCAATCTCAAAGATCTAAAGAGCCTTGATACTAAAATCACACACGCACCTCTTTAAGTTTGATCACTTAGATCTTTCTTTAAGAGATACACCGGTTATTGTTTTGGATTTGTTCATTCATAGAATATTAGATCTTGAGTTTGTGTATAAGCTCAAACGATTGTAATTTGTAACACTCACTCATTATATAAGATCTCCATTAGAAATCCAAGACTAACCATCTTGGTAGAGGATGTAGATCATTTTCTCGATCGAACCTCTCCAAATAGCTCTTGTTCATATCTTGCTATTTCCTTACAAGTTCATATCATATCTAACTACTTGCTTGTTTATTTATTGTAGATTGATTGATTGAATTGTGTTGTGTTAGTTATATCATTTGCCTTAGTTTCTTATTTCACCCACTTTGAGCCAAAATACTTAGAGTGTGTGTGCGCCCCCTTTATCATACTTTGCGCCTATTTACATTACTAAATTACGCTGTGCATTTCACTCACTCACTTAGGCGCATATCATAACGCTTACTTGATAAAGTGCGCATTTGCAATTGAGTTTATCAAGGGTACGAAAAGAATTTTAAAACAGCTATTCACCCCCCCTCTAGCTATTTTCATACCCTTGTTGCCCTTTGGGACCAACACTCTCCTAACATAATCGTAACTTCATATTGCTCAAGAGTAGAGATATGTAATTCTAGACCTAGGATTTGCACACCCAGGAATTATGTGATCAAAATCCGTGCATTAGATTAGTATGATCTTGTATTATGATTTCTCTAGTAATAATAATATTCTCTCCTCCCTCATGGACGTAGCCAAAGTTGGTGAACCACGTAAAATTTAGTGTTCTTGTGTTTAAGATTATTTCAGGTGATTGTCTTAATCTTGTTTTGCTCTAAAAATATTCATAAACCACCCAAGGAACATCGAGTCAAAGAGTTTCATCTATGTATGCTATACTTACTACTTATAATTCATCAACTAGGTTGCCTCAAACAATCTTTGCACTAAGAGATCAGCTTCAAATATTGGAACTTTGTGGGTGTGTTTTGGTGAAGGATATTGTTCAGAATGATGGAATCATAAATTTCACTTTTCTAACGGTTTTGAAGATGATGCAGGTCAGACTAGACAAAGGGATGCTTCAAAAATCAATCCACAGTTGCCCCTTGATTAAGAAAATATAAATCAATGATTGTCAGGGCCTGAAACTATTCACGTGGCAAACCTACCTAAGTTGAAATGGCTTCATATTTGCATGGGCAATAATCAAATGGCCGATGTCAAATTAAGCTGCGAATCTCAAGAGCATGATTTACCGAATGAAAAGCGCTTTTGGTTGAACATGACCCAAACATTTCTAAGTGTTTGTCTTCGTCCAGCAAGTGTTGGAAGAATTAATTTATATATACAAAAGTTTGAAGGAAATCAGGATGAGTGGCGACTACTTCACTGCTGGAAGTGTTTGGAAGACACGCTGCAAAATGTTGGAGATGATTACATCCTGAAACTATCCCATGCCTAAGCAAGTTAATTTTTTCTTAGTACATCTTAACCGGTTAATGTGGATGACTATAAGATTAATGGAACTATTGAAGCGGAAGACAAAGAAGATGAATTGTCATACAAAGGGATGCTTCAAAAATTAATCGACAGTGTAAGGTTAGCTATTAGTTGCTTCTGCTGTAATATTTTCTCATTCAAGTTTACCTATTTGATGGGATTGAACTCCTGACCTTTGATAATAGAAAGGGATGCCAGATACCCCACTTGAACTAGACCTCTTTGCATAATAATTTCAACGGTTAGCTTGTTAATTGATTACTAAAAATATTTGTGTTAGTACCCTACTATGCTTAATTACCATAGTAATATATGTTTTGATAAATAAATAATCAAACTTCATTCTCTACATGATGCATACAAAGACCTGAGCACATGCAGCTCATTACAAGACTCAACAGCTAAGACCCCTTGCATCTATATATCTCAACAGTCAAACTGTTGCATGATTCATTCAACCTATGCACATCAAATAAACTGAAGAAACATCATTTCTAGATCTTCAAACATTCATTTGAATTATCAAAGATCAAACTACAAACAAGCTCCAACAGAAAGTGCCTTAAAGGCATTTTCATTAAATTTGGTTTTAAAATTAATTTAATGTGGCGACTCCGTTAAGTTTTAGGATGTTTTGTGTTTGATTTCTGAGGGACTCTAAACCATTATTATTTTTCGTCGCGATCCCACGGGTATCTTACAATAGGTTGAATGAATCATGCACCAGTTTAACTCTTTGAGATACATGGATGCAGGGGAGCTTAGTTGTTGAGTCTTGTACTGGGCTGCCTGTGCTCAGGTCTTTGTATGCACTTTGTGATGACTGGAGTTTGATTATTTATTTATCAAAACATATTTACTATGGTTAATTGTGATTAATCATAGTAGGTACTAACACTAACTTCAAAATAACTTGAGAGCATATGAAGGCTAAACATGATTTCTAACTGATTTCGTTTAATAAAATGTTAACAGATTGCAAAAGTGAAAGAGTTAATGACAATTTAGACCCTAAAGTTATATACAACCCTCCAAATCGAGCCCTGGTGTTTTTTTTTTTTTTTTGCCAAGTCATACCTTGATGTGTAAAGTCTCCGGTTAAGGCCTTTTTGACGGAATTAGTTAAAAATAAAAAATAAAATTTAAGTTCCCATTTGCCGAGCACGTGATGGATGGATTGGCTAACTTGAAATTGGTAGTACATTGTAGGGGCTTGATGCAAATTTGTTAAGTTTGGGAAGGTTACATAAAAAAAGACAGTCTGCAAAGTGCAAACCTTATCCCAAACCACCCCACAGTCCATCCTCTGAGTCACTCATCCCCGGCCTCACCACCGGATACCACCCTACCACCACAATTTAAAACCCAAAAGTGAAGGCAATGAACCCAGCAACTACCCAATTTAAATTTTAAAAGGAAAAACAAAAACATGGTGAAGATATAAAGAAAATAGTGGAATCATGTCGTCCCCCACCCACGACTCAAGTCAAATTTCAGTTTCAAAACTCCAAATCAAATATGTGATTTTGGTATGTCAATCCAGATTTGATTTGAAAATTTCAATCAGGTTTCAACTCTCTGCTTCTTCTCCACAACTTCGGTACCAGGGGACTAAAGGTGTGCCGGTGATCCCCTCTAACCAAAGAATGTGTGTAGTTAAGTGATTAAGTTGTTGGGAATTTGAGTAAGGGTTCTAGTCTCATGTCATGCATTAATTTTTTTCGTATAGAGTTTTATAGTGTATTTGTGCATCCCCACAAAATACTCTAGGTCCGCCTCTGTTCGGTACCGACAACACCATCGCAGACCTAGATGATCAGAGAGCTCTTTCAACTTTCATGTCGTCTCTCTCCCTAGCCATAACGCCCCAAACCACTTCGACCGTCTTGCCAATGATCCCCTTTGCAAAATCTCGACCCATCGCACCCTATCTCTCTCTCAAACTGAAATCGATTTCTGTAATATTTGAAGCTTAATCTGAGTTTTTCTTTTTTAAAAAAAGGTTGATCTTTGATTTGGAATGTGCTTGTTTTGTCGATTCTTATATACGCCTATAGACCGGAATTTGTGCTTTATTTGGTTTATGGCGGTATTGATGGTTTGTGTTGATGAAGAAACCTAAAATAATTGTTATTATCAACTTAAGAAAATGGTTTTAGAATATTAATTAAGAAGATGGGGTTGATGTTATTAACAGATGATCTTACGTATACTCATTTGTCTCAAAAATAACTATAAATATTAATACAAAAATTGAAAATAAAAATTACATACATTCCCCAAATAATTAAGCTTTTATATATTTAATTAATTATTTTTGTCTCATTTTTGAAATTAGTTTAATTATTTTAATAAAAAAAAAATTCTATTATTTGGAAAAAATATTTTTTCTACCATTTTTAACATGTGTACAAATATTGGTAATTTTATTTATTTATTTTAAAAAAAAATGATAATTGTTTTGATTTTCAACCCTACTAAACTTTGAATTTTCATCAAGCCCCTTAACAGAAATATCAACTTCAAACTACTTAATTCTATGTCAGACAACCTCCATGGATATAGGGACAAACTTAATGCAAATTCTCTTCTCTCTATAAATTTAGATAGTCAAACGGCAAATGTTAAAGCCGATGTTGTTTGTAGGTCTTCTTTTGTTAACGGAAGTCCTACCACTTGGGTTGAGCATCCGTTTCATGTGGATTGCCAACTCCAAACTTTGTATGTTTATGTGCATTAATAAAATCTTGTTGTTTGCTTCAAAAAAAATAAAAATAAAAAATAAATAAATAAAGCAGCGCATTCAGCAATCGGCAGCCCTAATTCTTCAAAAATTCCCTAATTCTTCGTCCTCTAAACTCGGTAATCCTCTGCCCTTTTCCGATCTTCGTTAGGATTTAATCCACCATTTAATTATTTATTTATTTAGGTTTAACAAAACGTATGTATATTTCCGTTTCCATATTCTCAATTGCCGAAGAAAAAGTAATTTGCAGAGAAAGAAAAATCTATGGATCCGTTTGTTCAGTTGCCAACAGAGATTATCCAAACTATACTTTCTTTTCTCTACCCAGAAGAAGAAGCAGCTCGAACGAGTGTCCTGTCAACGACATTCCTAAAAGCATACTCTACAAACCCCTCTCTTAGACTAACTGATTTATCTTTCGGCATATATGAACATAACGTAGATAACATAAGCCAAAATCAAGAAGCTCAAAAAGCAAAACAGAGCTTTGTCACGTACATCGATCACACGTTAACAAGATATCAACAACAAGATATACCCATAACAAGGTTATATCTTCATAGCCGTGTGGATGATGACAAGACGGCTCGTTTTCTCAAGCAGTTTATCTTTAAAGCCAAGGATCGAGTCAAAGAGTTTCATCTATGTATTCTACACTTCCCTGCTTCTAATTCATCAACTACGTTGCTTCAAGAAATCTTTGCACTGAAAAATCAGCTTCAAATCTTGGAACTTTATTTTTGTTTTTTGAGAAAGGATATTGTTCAAGATGATGGAATCTTAAAATTCTATTTACTAAGGATTTTGAAGTTGGCGGGTGTCGTTATAGATGAAGAGGTGCTTCAAAAATTAATCCATAGTTGCCCCTTGCTTAAGGACCTACGAATCATTAATTGTTTAGGACCTGAAAAAATTCAGGTCCCTAACCTACCGAACTTGAAGCGGCTTTATGTTTGTACATACGATAATGAAATGGTTGATGTCAAAGCTGCAAATCTGGAGATCATGGTGTATCAGGCCAATACCTCTTCCCCATATATGCTGAATATTGAGTCGACTCGAAACTTGAAAGAACTATCTTTGATTTGCCTTAACATCACGGATGAGCAACTGCATAACCTTATAGCTAAGTGTCCTATCCTTAAGAAACTGAGCCTCCAAGAGTGCAATGAAATTCAGAAGATCACCGTGTCAAGTCATTCACTGAACACATTGGGGAGCAGTCAAAAGGATATTACATTATCTAAAAGGAACTGTCGACTACATGTTGTGTTATCAAGGATCCAAATCACGGATAGTTGGTTATAGTGATGCTGATTGGGGAGGAGATAATGATAACCGAAAGTCTACATCGGGTTATGTATTCTTACTTAATAACGGAGCTATCACGTGGAATAGCAAGAAGCAAACAAGTGTATCTCTCTCTACCATGGAAGCTGAATTCACTGCATGAACAAGAGCTCTTCAGGAGGTTGTTTGGTTAAAGAGGTTCATGGAGGATCTTGGAGTGGTCGATTATAGTTTATAGTGACAATCAAGCGTCCATTGCTTTCACGAAAGATCCAAAGTATCATGGAAGAACCAAACACACTGATCTAAGGAATAACTACATTCGAGAGACTATAGCAAATAATGAAGTAACATTAGAGTACATTTCTACTAATATGATGGTAGCTGACCCTATGACTAAGCCCCTTGCTAGATATGTCTTTCTAAGTCATGTTAGGGCTATGGGTCTTCGATGGGTATAGATGTACTTAAGGAAAACAAGTTTACATTTTACTTCAATCTGAACTACGTTTGTGGAACTATATTTGTTTATGCAGTTTCTGATGAATATCAAGTTTATATTCTTGAGATGTATAAATAATTTGTTCTTTTGTATTGACACATACATTACACAATATAAGAGTATGTCACCAGACAAAGTTTAACTCTCTCACACGAGTAACCGCCTCAGGAGCCACGAAAGCAAGCTGAGATGAGACAATGATACTTGAGATACCAAAGGAGTATGCTAAGTACATCACGTAAACATATGTCGACTTGATGCAAATCAAGAAAAGGTCAAAGTTAAGACCGCATGAGAACAAGACACTTCTCATATGTATGGAAATATAAGACGGGCCAGATATAAATAGTTGGGGATTAAGAAGTGTCTCCGAACTAAAATATCTGTACAGTGGGTTAATTGTTGACATACGCTCCTTGAAAGGAGTTATACCACTGTAGCTCTTGTTTTGGTAACAAGTGTGCATTGACCAACAGAAATGAGCAACATGCCCCTCTTGCTCATTGTGTGATATGTCTCTAAAATGCCATTTTTACGGGCATGATACCCTATGTGACTTTCAACTATACTTAAAAGGTATTAAGTCAATGTCTGCTACTTTAGCATACTACCTAGAGCCATGAACTAATTCAGCTGGATGGTACATGTCTAGGAAAGCGATTGACTTAATGATCTAAAAGTGATAAGTGAGAAAGGAAGACAAGTTTGATTATGCCTAATGATTGTGTTTATAGGTCGACCAGTTATGTCACGGACATAGCTATAAACACACTTTACGATCGTAAGAGTCAAATATAGGCTTAAAGGGACCAAGGTATGTTTGGACTTGGTTTAATCGAATTAGTCTGGGGTATAACGAGTCAATGGTGAACTTGTAGTAGACGTAGCTATTATGTCATACCTAACGGGTGCATAATCTAAAAGCTGCCACGTACATGCACGCTCGTTGGTCACACGACACATTTGCTTGAATGATAGACAATGGATGACAAGGCCATCGTGTGCGAGTGGGAGATGTTGGAATTAATGGCCCGCCCAAGATAGCCTGGCCCAAAACCAATTCCCAGCCCATTTGTGTTTTACAAGAATTATAAAACACATGGGGAATTCAAAGTAACTGCAAGAGAGGTTACGGGAAGTTAGACGATTTTAGAGAACACGACGCATAAAATGGTTCTCTCTCTCTCTCTCCTTCCTTCTGGCTCTCACCACCCATCCATGGCTGATCAAGGCAAACAAGTGTTGTGAATTTGTGGGTGATTTCCGTTCGTGATTTCGCTCCCGGCCTACGTTGCAAAGTATTGTACCAAGTTCAATTCGGTGATCAAAATCCATGGTATCGATTCACGCTTCCGCACAAGAATCAATCAAGTAAGTGATTCATATCCCTCTAAAGTTTACAAATATAAACTAAATGTTCTGTAACAGTAAGCTTGAATAAAACTGATATCTACTCATAACAATTACTACCAGATTCAAAACAAAAGGATCTGATAGAATGATGCAACTTGTATAAATTATGCTATCTTTGAGATCATATGAGGGTGTATATCCCATTGAGAACTGTGGAAATATTGATCCAAAATATTCAAACTTATTAAGACTGAAAGCATATATCTTCACATTCACTATGAACTCTATAGTAAAAAAACCTACCTTACACAACAAAAGTACTCCTAAGACTAAGGGGGAGTGTTGATCCATTCCTACATATTGAATCTGTGACCATCTATCTTCACTTCCATTAATCTTCTGCAGGACTTTAAACTTAAGAGAGTGACTTGATACATTGATTTTTTGAATTCATTACACTCTTGGAGGCTCAGTTTCTCAATGTAATACCCGGCTTAGTTTTTTTTAATTCTTGTATTTTATTAATGTTGGGCTTAAGTTAAATTATGCAAGATGACGAGTTGGGCTTAAGTTCAGGCCCAAATAAAATAAAACCCATTGGGTTTAGTTAATCTTTTTCAATTAGGGAAATTAAAACCCTACTATATATACACATATTAAAACCCTCCCTCTTTATTAATCACAAAAAGAAAAGAAAAAGGAAAGAAGAACGGGACAGAGAGAGGCGGCGGCTACCAGCGGGAGAGGGAGAAACCGAGAGAAGAACTCGGGAAAGAAGAAGAAGAGCAAAAGAGAGAGAGAGTCGATTCCATTCATCAAAGGTACTCCAAATAAGCCTAAACCCTTCTCTTTAAATCTTTGTGAACCAAAGTTATGGGAAACCCTAAAAATTATTGATCAACTAGGGTTTAAGAAATTAGGGTTTGGGAATTAAGAAGGATGATTATGGGTACTATGAACTTGTTAATGGTATATATGCATGTTCGGGTGTTGTGTGTGTGTATATGAGTGTGTGTGTGTCCGTGTGTGCAGGTGCGTGTGAGTGTGTGTGTGAGTGTGTGCAATGTGCGTTGTGCAGTGTGTGTTGGTGTCGAGTGTGTGTGTGAATTAGGGTTTTATGTGTGTGTTAAAAGGTGAAAACAATGTGTGTATAAATTCTGTGAATAGTAATATAAATTCTGTGAATAGTAATTTTACGCTGTGAATAGTGTTCTGTGAACAGTAATTTTGCGCTGTGAATAGTGGAACTTTGTGAATAGTAACATAGGCTGTGAATAGTGATTTTTGAGCTGGGAATAGTGTTTTAAATAGGATTAATGCAATCCTAAAACTTATTATTTGGGA
The DNA here is from genome assembly GCA_026119855.1 of Campanula takesimana. Classification (NCBI taxonomy): domain Eukaryota; kingdom Viridiplantae; phylum Streptophyta; class Magnoliopsida; order Asterales; family Campanulaceae; genus Campanula; species Campanula takesimana. The sequence goes on along the minus strand of JAOWBW010000269.1, from coordinate 342,866 downwards.
ATGGAATTAATATAACCCTAGGGGTATTTTAGTAATCCGAAAAGGGTATTTCGGGAACACAAGTAATGGGTAGAATGAACCCTAACGAAGAGTTTAAGAGGATGAGCTCGTGAAGTTAAGAAAGTAAATAAAATATAATGAGGACGGAGAATTTAAGTAATTCATGTTCCTAAGAAAACATTATTTGCGTGTTTGTAGATTGTGCACGTGAAATTGCCAAGTGAAGACCGCAAGGCTAAGGTAAGGGATTACGATCCTAGCTTTTGATTGTCTCTATCCTTTGATATAGGAATCCTTGAAATTCTTTCATGAGTAGTTACCATGTGGCGGTAACGTTTGAATTCTTAAAAGTTGTGAACGCCTTTTGAATGTTTCTACCCCTTGACATGTTTTAAATCAATGGGTACCAAAAATATCTTTGAAATTGTATGGTGTTCTCGTACCTTGAACACTAAGTTAAAACTTTTCTATATCTTAATTTGGTATAGACGTTCGCTTAGTCTGAAATGAAAAATGACTAAGTAGGGTAGTCTGGTCTGAAATGAAAAAGGACTAGACTTTTATACTGCTTATTGAAGTAGTTGATTATCATGATAAATCTTACTTAAATGCCCTGATCAGGCATTGCACCTGAAATGGTGACGTTATCTTGGAATTGACGGACTTGAAAGTAAATGCCACATTCGTATTGAAAAGTTTAATAGTTAACTGTATTGAACTTAACGGTTAACTTGATATTTTATGAAAGCTTATCTTTGAAAATATTATTGTTGTTTCGTTCTTCCGGTCATCTCTCCTTAGAACCTGGAGAGATCCCGTATAAACTTACTGAGCATTGTTCGCTCACCCCTTCCATAATTATTGTTCTTCAGGGGATAAGTAGGTGAAGGATTCCAAGGGACAAGGAGATTGTTGATAAGGGAAGATTGAAGATCCTTGATGATGAGAGGTTATGGGCGGTTATAACTAGCCGTTAGACTTAAGAAAGACAATTTAGTCATGTTTACTTTTTAAATGTTGGTTATGACTAGCCGTTGATGTTTGAATTATGGTTTAAGACCGTTGTTTCCCGAGTTTGGAGACGGATGTTGTTTATTTAAAAGATATTATTTTACTCTGAAAATTTGGGATGTTACAGTTGGTAATCAGAGCTCCGGTTTAGGTTTACATGGGAGACTATAGAAAGAAGTTGAGACTATGAGGATAAATAGTACTTAACAGAGATTGGGCTTTAGAACTCTGATAAGGAAGATAGTACTTTTGGGGAATTACCATTTTAGGAAACTTACCTTTTGAGGAAACTTTCTAAATTAGGAAACTTTCTAAGTTGAGGAACTTTCCAAATAAGGAAACTTACTATTTTGGGAAAGAACCTAAGATAGGAAACGTCTTTTTATGTCTTTCTTTTATTTTCTTAAGATGACGGTTATTTGACTTTAAGTATGTGATTCTAACGTTGATTGTGTCCAAATTATAGGAAATGGACGGACTTAAGGGAAAAATGATGAAGAATTTGAGGCATAAGACACCGAAGGAAAGGGAAGCTCTGAAGTATGCATGGGTTTTCAGAAAACTCAAGAAGCAGCTTAAGCATGAAAAGAAACAAACAGACTTTACATTTGAGAGATGGATATATACCAGGGAAAGGTGGCATAAAGCTTTAGATGAAGTGGAGAAGTTAAAAGAGACTGTGGATAAGCAGGACGTGTATGAAGCCTCAATAAGTGAAGAATATTACAGAAATTACTACAAAGTCCCAGAGTTTGAGGAAGCACCCAATGTGGGGGGAATGGGAGTCAATGAGGAGATTGAGGAACTAGAAGAGGAAGAGGCTGTTATAGAAGGAAGTGAAACCCCTCCAATCGAGATAGAGGATGAAGAGCAACTAAGTATGCCAAAGCGGACCCGAGGAAGACCCAAGGGATCCAAGAATCATGTTAAGAAAACCCCAAAGATGCCTAGTGGTCGTCCTAGAGGGAGGCCTAGGAAGGAAAATGGAATGAGGGATAACTAGTACCTTTAAATTCTTTGCTTAGTAGAAGTAGTTAGTGGTAGTAGTTTTAAAATTCTTTGATTTGAACTCGTTTTAGTATGAAAGTGAACCTTTCCATTTATTAATAAAAGTGATTTTTCTCTTATATGATGTCTTAAAAGTTTTATGATTTCATATTATGCTATAATGTTAAAAGTATGTGTTAACCAAGAGCAATCAAGTATAGTCTATTGAATTGACAAATAAATGAAAGTTTGGTCTAGTGAAAAGATCAAAGAAAGCAAGCGTGGTCTAATGAAAAGACTAACGAAAAGTGATCCCGGTCTAGTAAAATGACCAAGTAAAAGTAATAAGGGTCTATTGAATGACCTATGAAAGTAAATTGTGGTCTATAAAAATGACTAATGAAGAAGTAAGGGTGTAGTGGAACCCAAAATGTCTAGTAAAAAATTTACTAAATGGAGGAAGTTCGGGTCTAATAGAACGACCATAGGTCTGGTGTTTGATCTTTACTGAAATGACAAGTCTAATGAGACGACCTATATACACATCATAGAAGTAAGAAGTATTATAGCACGCGAGTGCGTGTGAAACGTTTTGTATTCGTGGTATTAATGAAGATATCATGTTATCCTCAGATGTCGAGGAACAACAGAAGGAACAGTGCTGGGAACAATGCTGGAAACAATGGTGGACAAGATCCCAACAAGACTAATTTCCTGCAGACATTAGCTCAGACGATGGATGGAATCGGCCAAGTGGTACAAGGATTGGCAGCTCAGCAGCAGCAACCACAACCTCAACCAGTGACTCAGAGAGATCCTCTTGAATCGTTTCAGAAGAGAAACCCGGATTCATTCTCTGGAGAGCCAAAAGATAAGCCAGAGGATTGGATTAAAGATATGGAGAAAATTTTCGAGACGTTGACTTGCACACCAGAACAACAAGTGGTATTCGCAACGTTCATGTTTAAAGGAAAGGCTCTTAAATGGTGGGAAGCCGAAAAGAGAGCATCAGCTGCGCGTGGGGATGAGGCCTTCACATGGAACAGGTTCAAAATGGTGTTTTATGAGAAGTATTACCCAGCAAGTGTCCGCAATGAGAAAGTAGCGGAGTTCCTGATGCTGACACAGGGCAGCATGTCCGTAGATGATTACTGCGCTAAATTCACAGAGTTGCTTGAATTCGCTCCGACATTCTTTGATAACGAGGGATAGAAAGCCTGTAAGTTTGAAGCGGGATTGAGTGACTGCATAAGGTTCAGGATTACACCTTTAATGCTGCCAACTTACAGTGACATTGTGGACAGGGCAAGGTTGGTAGAGAAAGAGTCTGATAATTACCGCAACAAGAAAGAGGAAAAGAAGAAATCCATTGAAAAGGAATCGACTGGATTGAAAGGAAGTTCCGGAGGGTGGAACCGAGATGGGAATAACAAGCGAAAAGCTAGTGATGATCAACGTGGGAAAGAAGCTGCTGGAAATAAGTACCAGAACAAGGGCTACAATAACCGCCGAGTTGGAGACAAAAATGATGCTCGTGATAAGGGGACGGGCGAGAAGTGTCAGTCCTGCCAGGGAAGGCACAAGACCGAAGTCTGCTGGTTCAAGGAAAAGAAATGCTACAACTGCGACAAGGTGGGCACCCGCATTGGAAATGCCCAGAACCAAAGAAGAACAACAATGTACAGGGAGCTAAGGATGGCGACAAGGACAAGGGTGGAGGCCGTGGTCGTGTGTTCACTATGACGGCTAGGGATGCAAGAGCTTCAAACAATTTGGTGGCAGGTACTCTTCGACTCTGCCTTCGAAATGTATACGCTTTGATTGATACGGGCGCTACGCACTCCGTTATTAGTACACGGGTGGCGAAGCAAATGAATTTGAAATCTGAAAGGTTAGAGACACCTCTAGTGATAGATACACCTACTAGAGAATCGATTCCTATTATGTCTATATATAGAAGGTGCCCGTTAAGCATAGACGAAATGGAACTAGAAGTTGATTTGATCGAATTAGATATGGGAGAGTTTGATGTGATCTTAGGGATAGACTGGTTAGCTGCATACCATGCCCATGTTGATTGTTTCAAGAAGGAAGTTCACTTTAGGTTGCCATCTGGTGAAGAGTTTCATTTTCAAGGAATGAAGCCTAGAACTAGGTTGGATTTCATCTCTGTGATGAGCGCTCGCAGGTTGCTAAGGAAAGGATGTGAAGGGTTCTTGGCTTATGTTGGAAAAACCGATAGTGGGGAGATTAGTATAGAATCTTTGTCAGTAGTTAGAGAATTTGCAGATGTGTTTCCAGAAGATTTGGCTGGTATACCACCAGAGAAGGAAGTGGAGTTCTCTATTGATTTGGCACCAGAAACCGCGCCAATATCAAAGGCACCTTACAGAATGGCTCTGGCAGAATTGAAAGAGCTAAAAGAGTAACTACAAGAGCTGTTAGATAAGGGTTTGATTAGACCAAGTGTGTCGCCTTGGGGCGCACCTGTGTTATTCGTGAAGAAGAAGGATGGGTCAATGAGAATGTGTATCGACTACAGAGAATTGAACCGCGTGACGGTGAGGAATCAGTACCCATTACCAAGGATAGATGACTTATTTGACCAACTTCGGGGAGCATGTTACTTTTCAAAGATATATTTGAGGTCTGGTTATCATCAGTTGAGGGTGAAAAAGGAAGATATTGCGAAGACGGCTTTTAGGACAAGGTATGGTCACTACGAGTTTTTGGTGATGCCTTTTGGGTTGACTAATGCGCCTGCTGCATTTATGGAATCGATGAATAGGGTGTTTCAGGAATTTCTTGACAAATGTGTTATAGTGTTCATTGATGATATTCTAGTCTACTCAAGGACTAAGGAGGAGCACGAGGAGCATTTGAGGTTAGTATTACAAATCTTAAGGGAGCAACAATTGTATGCTAAGTTCAAGAAGTGCGAGTTCTGGTTGGAAAAAGTAGCGTTCTTAGGTCATGTTATATCTAAGGAGGGGGTAGAAGTGGACCCGACAAAGATAGAGGCTATCGTGAACTGGGAGAGGCCTACTACTGTTAGTGAAATAAGGAGCTTTTTGAGATTGGCTGGTTACTATAGGAGATTCGTTGAAGGTTTCTCTAAGTTATCTGTGCCGTTGACAAGACTGGCCCAAAAAGGAGTAAAATTCGTTTGGACAGAAGAGTGCGAGAAGAGTTTCCTAGAATTGAAGCAACATTTGGTGTCTGCACCAGTTCTTACGTTACCTTCTGGATCAGACGGGTTTGTGATATATAGCGATGCGTCGATTAAAGGATTAGGATGCGTGTTAATGCAGAATGACAAGGTTATAGCCTATGCGTCGAGACAATTGAAGGTCCATGAAAAGAACTATCCGACTCATGATTTAGAGTTAGCCGCGGTGGTCTTTGTATTGACGATTTGGAGACACTACTTATATGGGACGACATGCCAGATTTATACGGACCATAAAAGTCTTAAGTACATCTTCACTCAGAAAGAGCTTAACATGAGGCAAAGGCGATGGCTGGAATTATTAAAAGATTATGATTGTGAAATCTTATATCATCTTGGGAAAGCCAATAAGGTGGCGGATGCGTTAAGTAGGAAGAATCATGGAACCCTAGCGACGTTAAAGCCTAAGGAGGTAAGTGCGTGGAGTCGCATTGAGGTGTTAGTTGTGAATGTACGAGTACAAGGCTATATGGCACATTTGAGTGTACAGCCTACACTGGTGGATATAATCAAAATAGCACAAGTAACTGATGAAGAAGTGAGCAAAGTACGTGCAAACTTAGTGGAAGGAAAATGGAAGGACTTTCGTGTTGGAGAAGACGGGATTGTGAGGTACCAATCAAGGATTTGGGTGCCAAGCAACAAAGATATCAAAAGAGAGATTCTAAATGAAGCTTATTGTTCGAGGTTTTCTGTGCATCCGGGAAGCACAAAAATGTATAGAGATCTGAGGGAATCTTATGGGTGGAACCATATGAAGGGAGATGTGGCAGAATTCGTGTCAAGATGTTTAGTCTGTCAACAAGTAAAAAGTGAGCATCAAAGGCCTGCAGGACTATTACAGTCGTTACCTATCCCTGAATGGAAGTGGGAACACATAGCTATGGATCTAGTGGTTGGGTTACCGAAGACGTTGAAAGGGTATAATGCAATTTGGGTGATAGTAGATAGGCTCACGAAATCGGCCCATTTTCTGGCAATCAAGGTGACGGTTTCGCTAGAAAAGATGGCTAAGTTGTATATTGATGAGATTGTAAGGCTGCATGGGATACCGGTGTCAATAGTGTCCAATAGAGATGCGCGATTCACGTAAATTTTTTGGAAAAGTCTACACCAAGCTTTGGGGACAGAGTTGACAATGAGTACAGCTTTTCACCCGCAGACCAATGGACAGTCAGAAAGAACTATCCAAACGTTGGAGGATATGCTACGAGATACATCTTTGGATTGGCAAGGGACTTGGGATGAGCATTTGCCATTGGTGGAGTTTGCGTATAACAATAGTTTTCATGCTAGTATTGGAATGGCACCGTACGAAGCATTATATGGACAAAAGTGTAGATCACCGACTTGTTGGGATGAGGTAGGTGAAAGGAAGTTGACTGGACCGTAGATTGTCCAAGTGACGGAGGATAAAGTACAGCAGATACGGAATTGGCTTTTGACCGCTCAGAGTAGACAGAAATCCTATGCCGATCGTAGGAGGCGTGATCTAGAATTTCAGATAGGGGATAGAGTGTTTTTGAAAATATCGCCAACCAAAGGAGTTATGAGGTTTGGCATTCGTGGGAAGTTAAGCCCGAGATATGTGGGACCATTCAAGATTTTGGAAAGATTTGGGGAGGTGGCTTATAAATTAGCTTTACCACATGTGCTAGCGGGAGTGCATAATGTGTTCCATGTGTCGATGTTAAGAAAGTACATTCCCGACCTAAGCCATGTGATCGAGTATAAACAGCTTAGGGTTCGCGCTGATTTGAGCTATGATGAAAGGCCTATGAAGGTTGTTGATCGTAAGGACCAGATTTTGAGGAAAAGAGTAATTCCTTATGTGAATGTGCAATGGAGCAACCACACTGAAAGAGAAGCTACGTGGGAGCTCGAGAGCGAAATGCGCGAGACATATCCCGAGCTATTTTCAGAATGACGTGCGTTGGTTTGGAGGACCAAACCCTTTTAAGGAGGTAAGAATGTAATACCCGACTTAGTTTTTTTTTAATTATTGTATTTTATTAATGTTGGGCTTAAGTTAAATTATGCAAGATGACGAGTTGGGCTTAAGTTCGGGCCCAAATAAAATAAAACCCATCGGGTTTAGTTAATCCTTTTCAATTAGGGAAATTAAAACCCTACTATATATACACATATTAAAACCCTCCCTCTTTATTAATCACAAAAAGAAAAGAAAAAGAAAAGAAGAACGGGACAGAGAGAGGCGGCGACTACCAGCGGGAGAGGGAGAAACCGAGAGAAGAAGAACTCGGGAAAGAAGAAGAAGAGGAAAAGAGAGAGAGAGTCGATTCCATTCATCAAAGGTACTCCAAATAATCCTAAACCCTTCTCTTTAAATCTTTGTGAACCAAAGTTATGGGAAACCCTAAAAATTATTGATCAACTAGGGTTTAAGAAATTAGGGTTTGGGAATTAAGAAGGATGATTATGGGTACTATGAACTTGTTAATGGTATATATGCATGTTCGGGTGTTGTGTGTGTGTATATGAGTGTGTGTGTGTCCGTGTGTGCAGGTGCATGTGAGTGTGTGCCGAGTGTGTGTGTGAGTGTGTGCAATGTGCGTTGTGCAGTGTGTGTTGGTGTCGAGTGTGTGTGTGTGAATTAGGGTTTTATGTGTGTTAAAAGGTGAAAACAGTGTGTGTATAAATTCTGTGAATAGTAATTTTACGCTGTGAATAGTGTTATGTGAATAGTAATTTTACGCTGTGAATAGTGTTCTGTGAACAGTAATTTTGCGCTGTGAATAGTAGAAATCTGTGAATAGTAACCTAGGCTGTGAATAGTGATTTTTGAGCTGGGAATAGTGTTTTAAATAGGATTAATGCAATCCTAAAACTTATTATTTGGGAATGGAATTAATATAACCCTAGGGGTATTTTAGTAATCCGAAAAGGGTATTTCGGGAACACAAGTAATGGGTAGAACGAACCCTAACGAAGAGTTTAAGAGGATGATCTCGTGAAGTTAAGAAAGTAAATAAAATATAATGAGGACGGAGAATTTAAGTAATTCATGTTCCTAAGAAAACATTATTTGCGTGTTTGTAGATTGTGCACGTGAAATTGCTAAGTGAAGACCGCAAGGCTAAGGTAAGGGATTACGATCCTAGCTTTTGATTGTCTCTATCCTTTGATGTAGGATTCCTTGAAATTCTTTCATGAGTAGTTACCATGTGGCGGTAACGTTTGAATTCTTAAAAGTTGTGAACGCCTTTTGAATGTTCCTACCCCTTGACATGTTTTAAATCAATGGGTACCAAAAATATCTTTGAAATTGTATGGTGTTCTCGTACCTTGAACACTAAGTTAAAACTTTGCTATATCTTAATTTGGTATAGACGTTCGCTTAGTCTGAAATGAAAAAGGACTAAGTAGGGTAGTTTGGTCTGAAATATAGATTATTCCATATAATTCTATTGAAGCTGATATTGAAGTTAAAGTTGCTTAAGTTGATATTTCAATGTCAACTTAACTTCCTAACATGAACTCAGACATCAAGTTGTGTGCATCAAAACTAAAGTTTTGATACCATCATGTATGTTTGCCTATTTTGCCATTTTCAAGTGGCAAAATATGCTATATTTTACATGTGTACTATTTAAATCTATCTTCTATTCGTTCATGAGCCCCTCCAGTTCTCACTCACTCACCGAAGGCCAGATACCATCTCCCTTCGGGAGCTGTCCCGTTCCTGATCTCCTTCGGAGCTCACTCACTCTTTTGATTTGGAATCCCCTTCGGGGCTCTTTCCGGACCCGCATCCCCTTCGGGTCTGCTCACCTCACTATTTAAAACTGGATTTGTATAAACGTGATCCCCTTCGGGTCTCCCTTCCTTTCAGAACAGCATCCCCTTCGGGGCTACTCAAGTTATTGATTTCATCAAGTTTCACAACTATTTCTCCCAGCAAGTTGTGTGCAAGGATGAGCCTCAACTCAAAAACAAATTATAAAAAGGAACAAAACTTAACACTGGGCATCTTTTTTACTATTTATTCACTCGAGACCTAGAAGGAAAAGTTGTTGCTACCTTATGCATATCTCAACTCATAAAGCATCCCCTCGCTATACCTATACCTATACTGCGGCTCCATACTGTGTAAGCATGGATAGAACACGAAGCAAAAAAAAAGCTTCGTGTTCTCTCCATACACAGGAGGTGAGCAGGAAGGGAAGGGTTGCCCTCGTAGCGTAGCTACGTTACGCACGCACGCGTTAATAGTATGCGTGCGTATACACGCACACGTACACACACGCGCGCGTATGCATACGCATACGCACACACACACATACACGCACGCGTACATATGCACGTACGCTAGTGTACAAACATCAACACAGAGACCAAGTTATGGGCATCAAAACACGTGTTGAACCTAGCTCATGTATGTTTATACATTTCGCTAATTCAACACGCTATAAACCTATCTCTTTTTAAAATTTCCTCTTATTATTCATTTATAATCCACTTTTATTCCTCCTACTCTCCCCAAACAACAAACATCCCACCTCCCTGCAACCTACTCTTTCTTCCCTTACTTCTGCTCTCGCACTTATTTAGCTTCCTTTCCTATCTCCCTTTCCCGCTTACTACTTCTTCCCTCTATTACTTCTTTCCTCTACTTATTCACTTCTATTCAACAAATTCAACACAAGCAACAACCATCAATCCATTTATAAAATAACCAATTCTCAAACTGTTAAGCGCTTCCCTAACTACCTTTTTTCTTTCCTCCCTTCCTGCTCCTACCACAACCCGCTTTTCTATCTCTTACCTTGCTCTCGCCCTGTTATTCGCTTCCTTTCCTTATCGAGAGTGAGCCATCGTACCAAGTGGCTCCCTCTCTTGTTTCCTTCCCTATCTTTCTTTCCCGCCTCCAGGCGGGTTTACCCTCCGCTCTTCAAGGAGCTCCGGGGATTCACACTACGACTAGACTTTTATACTGCTTATTGAAGTAGTTGATTATCATGATAAATCTTACTTAAATGCCCTGATCAGGCATTGCACCTGAAATGGTGACGTTATCTTGGAATTGACGGACTTGAAAGTAAATGTCACATTCGTATTGAAAAGTTTAATGGTTAACTGTCTTGAACTTAACGGTTAACTTGATATTTTATGAAAGCTTATCTTTGAAAATATTATTGTTGTTTCGTTCTTCCGGTCATCTCTCCTTAGAACCCGGAGAGATCCCGTATGAACTTACTGAGCATTGTTCGCTCACCCCTTTCATAATTATTATTCTTCAGGGGATAAGTAGGTGAAGGATTCCAAGGGACAAGGAGATTGTTGATAAGGGAAGGCTGAAGATCCTTGATGATGAGAGGTTATGGGCGGTTATAACTAGCCGTTAGACTTAAGAAAGACAATTTAGTCATGTTTACTTTTTAAATGTTGGTTATGACTAGCCGTTGATGTTTGAATTATGGTTTAAGACCGTTGTTTCCCGAGTTTGGGAACGGATGTTGTTTATTTAAAAGATATTATTTTACTCTGAAAATTTGGGATGTTGCACTCAAGGACAGGAAACTTAGTTATAAGGTTGTGCAACTGCTCATCCGTAATGTTATGGCAACTCAAATATAGTTCTTTCCGGTTTCGAGTTGACTCAATATTAAGCATATATGTGGAAGTGTGATATAACATGATCTCCAGATTTGCAGCTTTGACATCAACCATTTGATTATCCATCGCACAAACATGAAGCCACTTCAAGTTAGGTAGGTAAGCCACCTGAATTTTTTCAAGCCCTTCACAAAAAATGATTTCTTGATTTGAAGCTGGTCTATAAGGTTGGACAATTGCACATCCGTTATGTTATGAAGCCACTTTATGTTATGGATTAATGTTTGAAGCACCCCTTCATCTATTCTGAAAGTTCCTCAACTTCAAAATCCTTAGTGAAGAGAATTTTATGATTCCATCATGTTGACTGATATCCTTCGTTAAATCACAAGAACAAAGTTTCAAGATTTGAAGCTTATCTTTAAGTGAAAAGATTTCTTGAAGCAACGTAGTTGATGAATTAGAAGAGGGGAAGTATAGAATACGTAGATGAAGCTGTTTGACTCGATCCTTAGCTTTACAGATAAATTGCTTTAGAAAATGAGCAGTCTTTGTTGGGAATTCAATCAAGAGTCAAGGCCCAAAGCTATGGAGCGATTAACAAATAAAACAAGAGCGAAAAATAAAATCAAGAAGAACACAAGAATTGTTACCCGGTTCGTCACAACAATGACTACGTCCGGGGGCGCTACCAAGCCAAAAATATTTCACTAATATTTTCTCTGATGTTACTAATTGTGTTTATGACTATCACTTGATTTATATAGAGTTCTAAGTCCGAAACCTAAACATAAAATAATTACCCTAGCTAGCTGTAGGACGGAGCGAGTACAATTCCTTAATGAATAAGGAAACAAAATAACAAAACACTAAAGGAATACAAACTCCTTACTATCACTGCCACGCATGCCAGGATACCAGTTGCCAAAGGAAACCAATTCCTTTATCGATTTGTCATGCACGAACAAAATGCAACTGGGTTTTCGGCCCACTAAGGTCTCCAGCCCATGCATACGTAGCAGCATTTGTTCACTCATTCTGTCTCTGTCCCGCAACTTTGACTATTTTCTTTATGATTTTGACTCCACAACTCAACAATCTACCACCTGGAGACTAAACCAATCCTCGTGATAGCCTCGTCAAACTCCCACCCAAGAGAATGACTTCCAATAAACACATGTTCTTCTGTCAGTGGCCAACTGACCTTGGTAGCGCCCGGCCCCCTTGTCGAGTTCTCCAAGTGAGTTGAAGCCGAGCGAAGCTTCAACATATCTGCGGGTCCTTCAATGCTCTGAGTCTTCACTCCTAGTGATCCTCCCTGCACATCACCGCTCACTTTCTTTCTGACTATCAATCTTGAACATTGCGAATCCTCGTGCCTCACACAGTCACAAGCTTGGGACTTCTGTGTGTTCTTTGCAACCCATCGCATCACTGTTCTAGATCCCGCTCCCATGTTGGTTAAATTGGCACTTCGCCGGCCGGCTTCTGACATCAATTTCCTACCAACATACCGTTTAGTGAGATTTCTCCCACCATGGCGATCTCGGCCACCACCATCCATCATTGGGATGTCTCCTCGTTTCCCCCAACGAACCATGTTGTATGTGGTATACAACATATTTTCCATACCGCCTCGAGCTACCAAGCTAGCTCCTCGGTTTACTTTCCATGTTCCACAACCAAAGGTCACCACACAACTTTCTTTATCGAGTTGCCTTATGGAAATCAAGTTCCTCTTCAAGTCTGGAATATGTCGCACTTCACGTAGCTGCAATACAGTCCCATTCGTCCCTTTGACCCGAACAACCCCTTTTCCAACGATCTTGACCGGATTATTATCTGCAAGATGAACAACCCCAAAATTGCCCAGAACGTACTGCTCCATCCCCTCTGCACTAGTGCACGAATGAAACGTCGCGCCCGAATCTAAGACCCACGAATCCGTTGGACTGCTCCCACCTAAGGTTAATGCATCCGCTATATCCTCAGCAACATTTAATTCCTTCTTACTGTGCGGCCTCTCTGGACATCTATTTTGATAGTGTCCCTTCTTCCCACAGTTGTAGCAAGTAATCACCTTCTTGCCACCCTTACCCTTTTCACCGACACTTAGTGCTAGCCCGGATGTCTGTCCTTTGTTTTTCCTACGAACTTCTTCGCCAAGAATTACATCCACGACATCCACAAACTTCATCTTTGCCTTCCCTGTTGCCGTGTTAACAGCAACCACAATTGAGTCCCAACTGTCTGGTAAAGAATGAAGTAATATTAATGCTAGTACCTCATCGTCTAGAGTAACATCCACGGAAGATAGTTGAGCCGCATTAGACTTGAATTCACTTATGTGCTTTGTTGCCGACATGCCCTCCACCATCTTTGTGTTCAACAATTTCTTCATCATATGAGCACTACAACAAAAACACTCATTAACAACGTTTGAAAAACGTTGTAATAGACTTTTTACAACGTTTGTATAAACGTTGTTACAGCCGACGTTGTAATAGGTCCCAGACTACTACAACGTTTAATAAACGTTGTACTACGCGTTTTATACAACGTTTGAAACGTTGTAACATCACTTTACAGCGTTTAAATAAACGTTGTAGTACATGTTTTTCTACAACGTTTAAACGTTGTAAAATCACTTTTTACAAGCTTAAGATAAACGTTGTGATAAACTGGCAACAACGTTTTCCTCAACGTGGTAATATTTTCTACAACGTTTATATTAAACGTTGTAGATATCATTATACAACGTTTAGTTAAACGTTGTAGATCTATTTATACAACGTTTATATTAAACGTTGTAGATATCATTATACAACGTTTAGTTAAACGCTGTAGATATCATTATACAACGTTTAATTAAACGTTGTAGATATATTTCTACAACTTTTTAGAAACGTTGTAACAGTCAAGAAAAAAAAAAAAAAAAGAATTATTTTATTTTCCTCCCCACCACCTCTCCCGCCCCCGCGCCCCTGCCCCCCACCCAGCACCACCATTAATTTCAGTTGAAAAACCATAAAACAAATTGACAAATAGCGAAAGACCGGAGTTTGAGAAATTTCATAAATAACATAAATTAAAAATAGTAGTTATACAATAGGTGCTACCGCTCTTTCGCTAAGATACATAATTTAAAATCGATTTAAACTATCAACAACCTGTACAAATAATGCATCAGACCAAATCTTCTTTGCTTCTATCTTCATTAGCTGCCACAAGTACTTGCCCCCACTCACTGACCTGAAAAAATAGTAAATCCTATTTTCAAAAAAAAAAAAAAGAAGAAGGAAAGTATAGTTTCAATAAGATTATGCATTTTTATGCAGAACCTCCAAAACAACAAGCGTGAAGCTTACCGGAGATTCCTTGTGCACTTGCTGCATGAGCAAGCATCAATTTCCCATTAGCATCACCAATTACAAGTAAGGGACCTAAATCACCAAAAGATGTGTCAAGGAAACAGGACATGTAGAATGTGGCAAGAGAGAGAAAACCATGACTGACCAGTTTACCTTTAATTTCTGGCAACTCGCAAACATAAATCACAGAAATATCACCAGGACTTGATGCAAGCTGAGTTTCAAGGACTGGACCATTTGTCGTGGAGATTGGTTGTAATAAAATAGCTGATATTTTAACAACTTCATCATCTATAAGAACAAGAGGGTCTACAAACCTATTTGGTTCAGTTACAGTGGGGCCGAAGCTACGTGTGTGAACCATGGCCGCGTTAGGGATGAATGATTTCATTGCATCAACTAAATACTTAAAATCTGATGGACCCCACGCATTTACCTTCAGATAATAGGAAAATCATGTTAACTTATGCAGCAACATTGGCAGTAACGTATGTGATCATAATAAAAGCAAAACAGAGATAACTCAAGCCATACGCACAGACATTCCTTCTTCGCCCATGCCAGCCAATGTCAACAAAAGACCTGGAAGTCAATATTATAGAATAATGTCATCCATTCAGAAGAATAAATTAGATCATAACTATCATAAACAGCAGCAACAAAGATCCTAAACCTGGGACAAATATGTAACACTTTGGCAACAGATAACTATTTCATTAGAAAGACCTTTAAAAGCTAATGAGTTTAGACCCAAAAATCATTTAATTCCGAGTTCGGATGAATTATTTATGAATTTTCTAAGTTGACGGGATTCGGAAAGCTTCTATCATGGACTGCTCCAGAAACAGGTATTCTGAGAATAACAAACACATTCTCTTGATCTGAAAGTACAATACTTGGAAGCCTTACAGAAAAACATCCAATTTAGACACTAAAATCACTTGATTCCGAGTCCGGATGAATTTACTATGAATTTTCAAAGACTAACTTTTCTTTTTACAATTTTTACTATCCTTCTGTCAAAAACCGAGATTCTGGGAAACATTTATAAGGTTTCAGATTCTAAAACCTATTCCATTCAAAAGCTCTCGAAAAATTAGTCAAGTTAGACCCAAAGATGACTTCTTTCCGATAAAAAACGAGCAACTTATGATCAATTCTTTTTTAACAGTACATAACAGGGACTAAACAGAATTTAAATTAAACTCATAGACCAACCTGCAAATTTCTAAGTACAGGGACCAGATTATAAACATCACAAACTCAGGAATCAAACGGAAATATTTAGAGTTCAGGGACCAAATAGGGAATTTTGAAATTAATTCCATTTTCATGAACCCAGCAACTATTATGTTTCATTTTCTTCAATACACAAGCAGTGCACATTTAGACAAGAACCATACTAGTATCATATTCATAAAAATCTAAAAAATTAATCAATATTACAACAATTCACCTTCTTTAATTATTGTCAGATACATAAACACACACCAGCAGCACAACCATAAACAATTGATCTCTTCACATTAAAAGATAATTTAGCAAATCATGTTTAACACTAGTTTAACCCATAAAAATTGTTCATCTTCAATTGCAAGCTACACATAGTACACACACTCACAACAAGAGCACCTCATACACACAAGACAGAATCTATAGAGATGGTATCTCTAAGCTGCAATTTTAGTTAATGAAATTAATGATAACCAAAATGATTTAAATTGAGTTACTAACCTCAAGTTAATATGGTAGCTATTACAAAAGTCAAAATTGGCAAAGAATACCTGTAGAAGAATTGATGCCTTTGCATATAACACTCCATCTGCTGGTAGCATAATTATAAGCAACGTATTTTTTAAGCATATTTATTGCCTTCATAATTGTAACGTAGAATTACTGAAATGACCTGTAGAAGAATTGATTTTGGCGATTCTTTGTCTTCTTCCTTATCATCCTCAGCAACCTCACAAAACAGAACCAAGTTCTTCCAAATCTGCAATCACCCTTGTAACGTACTGTAATAACCTGGTTATTATAGTACGTTGCAAAGGTGATTCCAGATTTGGAAGAACTTGGTCCCGTTTGTGAGGTTGCTGAAGATGATAAGGAAGAAGAAGAATTGCCAAAATCAATCCTAAAGGGCACTTCAGTAATTCTAGGTTGCAATTCTAAAGGCAATAAATATATTTGTTGCTTATAATTACACTTATGTTTTGTTCCATTCCAGGTTATTTAACTGCAAAACGGAAATAAGTAGCCATTAGTTTGGGAGGGAGGGAGAAATATTTTAACATTTTAGGAAAGTGGGACGTAGCAACAGGATAACCAAAAAAGATATTGGTGCAAGTTGTTACGTCAAGAAACCCAATCATTTCCAGTTCTCAAGGCTTAAAATTTAAAAAAAAAAAAAAAAAAAAAAAGAAAAAAAAATCCGATTCAGGAACTTCCAAATCAGAATATACGAATTGATGACGGTCGATGTGAAAAATCTGATCAACAATTCAGAATATACGAGTTGAAGATTGAATTCGAAGAAGAGGACTTACCACCGTTACCAGAAGGCGGCGACGGCGATGGCGATGGTGGCGCTGCGACTGGTTACAGTGGGTGTTAGTGGTCCGGTGACTTGACTGTCGAATAAAGAGAGAGGAGAGTCGATAAAGAAAGAGAATTGATGGCTCTAGAAGGAATTGATGAATTTTCGTAATTAATTAGAAGGAGAAGGATTGATTTCGCTTACCTGAGTGACTGAGTCAGAGAATCTGAGAGAGGAATGGCAAGAACCCTAGATTTCGTTGGGGAGGCGGAGAATGGCCGGTCTGCTGTCAAGGAGGCATCTCCAGAGGCTCCGACGATCCTTGTCGTTGTGCAGAGCCGGAGGTGAACTGATTTCCCCACCTCCGACTAAATCGACGCCAGATTTGATGCTCAGTAATCGTCGATTCTTACATTTAGTATTTGGGAGAATCAATTTGGTGGAGGGGTTAGGGCACAAGAGAGAAGAGGGAGAGAGAGGCCAGGCTAGGGGTTTTTCTTTCCCCTTGTTGCAATGTTGATTTTTTGTTGGGGGGGGGGGCGCGAAAGAGTGAGTGCGCGGAGTGAAATTTGAGCGCCCGTTCAAAATTTTCAGTTTTTTTTTCTCTTATTATTTTAACCCAATTAAGAAACGTTGTATTAAATGTGCTTTACAACTTTTAAAATAAACGTTGTAATATTTTTTTTTTACAACGTTTACTGTCCAAAACGTTGTACTGTTTACAACGTTTGTCTCAGAAAAAGTTGTCTTTTACCAATATTACAACGTTTGAATAAGTGCAACGTTGTTATTTATGATATATTACAACGTTTGTTGTAAAAACGTTGTATTACAGCTTTATTACAACGTTTCTTAGCAAATGTTGTTAAAAAAACGTTGTAAATGACTGTTTTTGTTGTAGTGGAGCCTTGTTCGCAGCCGATGGTGTCTCGTACATGCTCGCCAACATCTCTAACATCTCTCTGGTAGTCTTCGCCTCCAACACATTCTTCGCCACATCCTTGGCCAACGTTTGCCTAACAAGCCCAAACGCTTTACGGTCCATGATTGCAAAATCTGTGTCCTTCACATCCTCCGGCTTTTCTTTTAATGGAAGATACAAATCCTTATTCCACAGAATATCCTCGATTTGTGTCCTCCAAAAGCTGAAATCCGTCCCATCAAATTTTTCGATCAACACTTTGTTACCATCCTCCAAAGCCCCCACAAATTCCATTGCAAAAGACAAACGTAGCTATGGATCGAGAAACCAAAAGCTCTGATGCCAGTTGTTGGGAATTCAATCAAGAGTCAAGGCCCAAAGCTATGGAGCGATTAACAAATAAAACAAGAGCGAAAAATAAAATCAAGAAGAACACAAGAATTGTTACCCGGTTCGTCACAACAATGACTACGTCCGGGGGCGCTACCAAGCCAAAAATATTTCACTAATATTTTCTCTGATGTTACTAATTGTGTTTATGACTATCACTTGATTTATATAGAGTTCTAAGTCCGAAACCTAAACATAAAATAATTACCCTAGCTAGCTGTAGGACGGAGCGAGTACAATTCCTTAATGAATAAGGAAACAAAATAACAAAACACTAAAGGAATACAAACTCCTTACTATCACTGCCACGCATGCCAGGATACCAGTTGCCAAAGGAAACCAATTCCTTTATCGATTTGTCATGCACGAACAAAATGCAACTGGGTTTTCGGCCCACTAAGGTCTCCAGCCCATGCATACGTAGCAGCATTTGTTCACTCATTCTGTCTCCGTCCCGCAACTTTGACTATTTTCTTTATGATTTTGACTCCACAACTCAACAGTCTTGCCATCATCCACACGGATGCGAAGATATAACCTTCTTATGGGTAAATCTAGTTATTAATATCTTGTTAGCGTGTTATTGATGTACGTGACAAACCTCTCTTTTGCTTTTTGAGCTTCTTGAGTTTGGCTTATGGTGTATTCCATAAGTTCATATGTTGTATATAACACATTAATGAAAGATACAACACTTAATCTAAGAGAGGGTTTGTAGAGCATGCTTTTAGGAATGTTTTCGACAAGATATTTGCTCCGGCTTCTTCTTTTATAGGGAGGAAATATAATATAGTTTGGATAATCTCTTTTGGGAACATAACAGACGGATCAATGGCTCTCTCTTTCTCGCCAAATTTCATTTTCTTGGGAAACTCACAAAAAGGATCCATGGCTTTTCTTCTCCATAATTTTTGTGAGATGGATAAGCTCATATGTAGAATATAACACATTGCTGATAGATATAATGCTATGATCTGCGATCTGTGTACCCTTTAAATAAGAAAATCAAAATACAAACTGAAAAAGGAAATATAAGAGAGGACGAAGAAAATCATGAAGCTGCAAACAGTGCTTTGCTTGATCAGTCTAACAAGACAACTCGATTGAAGAATTAGGGCTGCGATTGCTGACTACGCTGTTTTTATACACCCCACCAAATTAGTAAATACACCCACTTTGTGAATCACCAAATCGGTAAAAACACCCACTTTGTGAATTCACACATCAATTTAACAGCACAATATTTTTATTTAGCTGAGTTAATTACAATTTAGGGCTTGTGTTAGGTCCTAACTTATTGTTTTGGTGAAGATCGATCATTTAACGAACGGGTTAAAGTTAAGTGGTCTAAATTGTCAAGAGAGAGAGAAGTTAAAAAAGTTACTCAAGACCACCTTCAACTTTCCCATGCTTTTCAACAGTGATTTTCACTACTTATCATTGCTGTAAAATATTCAATATTAGACTCAATGGAAAGGTAATGCAATGAGCTACAAGAATATGCAATCGGATTTTGCATTAGAGCTCATGATGAAGAGATGTACGCAGAATATCAAAATGGAGCAATTATGAAGAAGGGTGCAAAGTGTAAAAACTATAAAGAATCATTCTTTACATGATTCAACTCTCAGGCAATGTGCAATGTGAACGTTGGAGACATTATTTGCAGCAACATAAATACCAAGACTTTTTGCACATGGATGGAAGAAAATGAAGACCAATTGAAGACCAAGTCATTAACCTCCCCCCAATGGATACTTTCCTTTACCCTATAAATTGAACCCAAACACCCCATTTACCAGTGTGTTCTCCCACACCAAAACCCTCCATCCCAGTAACTTTAGTGTGTACAATAAACCCAATTGCACACACTATGTGTTAGGATTAAATGTCCAACAATCACTTATATAGAATAGATCAAAGCACAAAATAGCTAAGAGAAAGCAAAAGAAAACAAAGAACACAGATATTTACGTGGAAACCCATTCTAAACAAGAAGAGTAAAAAACCACGGGCGACGAAGAACAATCCACTATAATCAATGAGAGTACAAGGAGATTACAAGGTGATAATCAATCACACAATCACTCAATAATGAATAACCCTAGTTTTTCCTATCTCTCTCTGACTCAAGGATATAACGGCACAAAAGACTACACAAGGGTTTTATAATTTGACCCTAAAAATAACCCTACCAGGAAACCGAGTAGTCCAGCCCGTCAACATGGGCGACCGCCCAGAACCCATGTGGGCGACCGCCCACATGATCAGATTGTCCTTCTCCTGGAACCGCAAAGTGGGCGACCGCCCAGAATCACCATAGGCGACCGCCCAGAAGTCTGCTGTGCCGAATTTCGCCAAAACCAATTGAGAGTCACCCAAACTCAAAAATTCTCCACCTTGACGATCAATCCCGGAAAAAGTAGTAAACCAAGGGAACATCCCTATCTCCGCCGCCCCCGCCCCGAAGGGCATCAATGACTAGTAACCCCGACTAAGTCCAAGCAATGCTCAAACTTAGCCATCTGCAATGGCTTTGTCAACATATCCGCTGGGTTGTCAACTGTATCAACCTTCATTAGGACCACTTCACCATCCGCTATTGTAGTCCTTACGAAGTGATATTTTATGTCAATGTGCTTCGTTCTCCTATGGAAAGAATTCTGATTCTTCGCCAAACAAATAGCACTTTGGCTATCACTGAAAACCTCAGGAGCACCTTGAGCAATACCAAGTTCACGAACCAAACCACCAAGCCATTTGGCTTCCTTGACCGCCTCTGTTATAGCCATATACTCAGCCTCGGCAGTAGACAATGACGTGACTTCTTGCAATCTAGATTTCCAACTAACCGCGGAACTACCAAGACAAAATACATATCCCGTTGTAGATTTCCTGTCATCAAGATTTCCGCCCCAATCTGAATCAACATACCCAACAAAACCATCACTGTTCTTGCCATACACGATGCACAAACCTGGTGTACCACTTAAGTATCGCAGAATCCACTTGACAGCATTCCAATGCTCTTTCCCCAGATTCCCCATGTATCGACTTACAACGCTCAATGCCTGAGCGATATCTGGTCGAGTACACACCATAGCATACATAATACACCCAACAGCATTTGAATATGGAACACGTGACATATAATCCATATCATCTTTAGACTTGGGACTATCTAAAGAAGATAACCTAAAGTGAGATGCCAAAGGAGTACTTACAGATTTGGCATTCCTCATATTGAACCGTTCCAGAACCCTCTCCACATAATTTTTCTGAGACAAGTACAAGAGTCCCTTATTTTGATCCCGTTCAATCTCCATGCCAAGTATTTTCTTCGCAGCACCTAAGTCCTTCATCTCAAACTCACTTTGCAACATCAATTTCACCTGGTTGACATCATTGATATCTTTTGCAGCAACAAGCATATCATCGACATATAATACAAGATAAATCAATGTGCCATCACTACATACCTTCAAGTAGACACAGCTATCAAATTCGCTCCTAGCAAAGCCATGGGTAACCATAAAAGTGTCGAATCTTTTATACCATTGTCGAGGTGACTGCTTCAAACCATACAAGGATCTCTTCAACAGGCAAACATGATCCTCCTTACCCTCGAGTACAAACCCTTCAGGCTGGCGCATGTAGATCTCCTCATCAAGCTCCCCATGTAAAAAAGCTGTCTTTACATCTAACTGCTCAAGCTCTAGATCTTGCATCGCCACAATGCTCAACAAGGCGTGAATAGATGTGTGTCTCACAACCGGTGAAAATATCTCATTGTAGTCTACTCCTTCGACTTGAGTGAAACCACGAGCAACTAACCTTACTTTGTACCTTGCTTCCTCAATACCCGGAGTACCTTCTTTGAACTTGTAGACCCACTTGCAGCTGACTAATTTTTTCTTTGGTGGTGGTCTCACAAGTTCCCATGTCTGATTCTTCATGAGAGATACCATATCTTCTTCCATAGAAACCGACCATTTAGAAGATTCATTACAAGACATAGCTTCCTTATAAGAGACTAGTTCATGCACATTTACTGCTTCAGCAGCTGTTAATGCATAGGCCACCATTTTTTCAAAACCATATCTAACCGGAGGTCTTTTGTCCCTCTTACCTCTACCAAGATCACTGGTAGTCTCCACCTGCTTGCTTGTCTCCTCCTCTTGACCTGGAGCATCAATTGGAGTTGCTTCATCAGACATATCTTTTTCATCTAAGTCTATTTCCACCATTTCTGTATCATCTCCGTCTGTCTCCACCTGTTTGTGTAGCCATTCTGCAGAACCCTTATTCTCACGAAAAAGTAGAGATTCATTAAACGTGACATCTCTACTTGTCAGGAACTTAGATGCAACTGGATCCCATAACCTGAATCCCTTCACTCCAGTAGTATAGCCAACAAAGACACACTTTTTGGCTCTTGGTTCCAACTTGTTTCCATTGTTCACATAAGCATAGGCGGGACACCCGAAAATACGCAACCTCGAGTAATCTCCTGGATAGCCTGACCACATCTCCACCAGAGTCTTCATCCCAATACTAGAATTAGGAGAACGATTAGCCAAGTAAGCAGTCATACTCATCGCCTCCGCCCAAAATTCTTTACCTAACCCTGCCTGTGACAACAAACACCAAGCCCTTTCTAACAACGTGCGGTTCATCCTTTCTGCAACATCATTTTGTTGTGGTTTCCCCACACAAGTTCTGTGTCGACCAATACTTTCATTTTTACAAAATTCAGTAATCTCCTTTTCGATAAACTCAAGGCCATTATCTGTTCTCAGTTTTTTTATGGGTCTATCTGTCTGTTTCTCAACCAAAGTTTTCCATTGCTTAAAATTCAAAAGCACATCATTCTTATGTTTCAAGAAATAGACAAACACCTTTCGTGAATAAATCATCAACAAAAGTCAATAAATAACGAGAACCACCCTTAGATAATTTCTTAGACGGACCCCATAAATCAGAATGAATGTAATCAAGAATACCTTTAGAGTTGTGAACTCCCTTCCCGAAGCTAGCCTTTGTCTGTTTTCCAAGCACACAATGCTCGCAAAAGTCCATAATCCCCATCTTCTGTCCATCCAATAAACCGCGCTTTGAAAGTTCTGTCATTCCCTTCAAGCCAATGTGACCAAGTCTCATATGCCACAACTGAATAACCTCCACCTCAGTCATAGAACCCTTTGCAACCGACACATTACCAACAACCGTGGAACCAATAAGCTCGTACAATGTCCCCACCTTCTTTCCTTTTAAAGCCACCAAGTCACCTTTGATAGCCGATAGTTCGCCATTCACAATTGCTAAGCTATACCCAAGACTATCCAAAGTGCCTAGAGAAATCAGGTTCTTCTTCAATTCAGGAACATGTCTGACATTGTGTAATTTCCTCACTACTCCATCAAACATCTTAATCTGGATAGTCCCAATACCAACAACCTTGCATGCAGCGTTATTTCCCATCAAAACCACTCCACCAGTAGTAGCCTTATAAGAACAAAACCATGCCCGGTTGGGACTAATGTGATAAGAACAACCCGAGTCCAAAATCCAATTATCACGAATTTTAGTACCCGAATCACAAGCAGTAAGTGCATTACTATCACTGTCATCACTAGTGTCACTAAACACCACTCCAGCTTCACCCTTCTTACCGGTTGTTTTATCATCCCTTTTATTGGGACAAAATATTCTAATGTGTCCCTTCTCCTTGCAAGCATGACATATCACATCTTTCAACCATTTGCTTGAACTGGATTGACCCGAGTTCTTTGCACTCGTTCCCTTCCCTATCTTCTTGCCGCTTCTAGCTACTAATCCATCACCTTGAGATTCAGCACTTAGAGAAGTCAAGTGCGTCTCAATAACTTCACGTTGTAGCAAAGAATTCTTGATCTCTTTCAAAGAGATCTCATCCTTCCCATACAGAACCGTCTCACAAAAGTGCATGTACTCAGAGGGTAAAGAACATAGCAATTTGACCGCCAATTGCTCATCATCAATCACAACATCTACATTCTTTAGGTCCATGACCAAACCATCAAACTCATCAAGATGTTTTTCCAAAGACTCACCTGATTTGAGTTTGCATTCTTCAAGTTTCTTCATCAGTAGCAACCGATTACTAATGCTCTTCGTCATGTAGAGTTGTTCAAGCCTAAGCCAGAGCCCTGCAGCTGTCTTCTCGCTCACAACCTCCCTCAACACTTTGTCTTTGAGACTTAAATGCAAGAGAGACAAAGCCTTCTCGTCCATGTCATCGAACTGTTCATCAGTCAAGCTTTCTGGTTTCTTTGCCTTACCCAGCAAAGCCTTGACACACTGTTTTCCCACCAAGATTGATCGCATCTTTACTAGCCACAACCCGAAATTGACCTTGCGGTCGAATTTCTCAAGTTCGTACTTCCCTGACATCTTCTACCGATAAGCAATACAAGAACCTCAAACCAAGCTCTTGATACCAATTGTTAGGATTAAAGGTCCAACAATCACTTATCTAGAATAGATCAAAGCACAAAATAGCAAAGAGAAAGCAAAAGAAAACAAAGAACACAGAGATTTACGTGGAAAACCCTTCTAAACATGAAGAGTAAAAAACCACGGGCGACGAAGAATAATCCACTATAATCAATGAGAGTACAAGGAGATTACAAGGTGATAATCAATCACACAATCTCAAAATCACTCAGTAATGAATAACCCTAGTTTTTCCTATCTCTCTTTGACTCAAGGATATAACGGCACAAAAGACTATACAAGGGTTTTATAATTTTACCCTAAAAATAACCCTACCAGGAAACCGAGCAGTCCAGCCCGTCAACATGGACGACCGCCCAGAACCCATGTGGGCGACCGCCCACATGATCAGATTGTCCTTCTCCTGGAACCGCAAAGTGGGCGACCGCCCAGAATCACCATGGGCGACCGCCCAGAAGTCTGTTGTACCGAATTTCGCCAAAACCAATTGAGAGTCACCCAAACTCAACACTATGTTTCACATACTATGTTATGCTTCAACAGCTAACCTCATCATTTTTATCCCTTTATCCTTCTGGACAGCTATCCAGTACTAGTGTGTATCACACTAAGGTTTACAGTCCAAAAACCAACCCTTTAACCCCAACAGCTATCCTCCTCTAGCAGCTATCCATCCTTCCCTCATCAGCTATCTCCCCCATTTATCCCCTTACCCCTTTTAACCCTTTGACAATTAACCCAACCAACCTTGCACACATTAAGGGGGAACACCGAGTCAAAGCATTGCTTCCATCCGACAACTCAAGTGTCAATACGACGAAAAACCACACCAACACCCATACTTTTCTCTCCCCTGTAATCTCTCTGCATATTGTTCTGCAGATTTGAGCATTTGCATAATACCCCTGCAAATTTTGTGCCCTTCGTGCACCCAGTTACAACCCACCTCAAGCCTAAGCTATCAACCAAGCTTAATCGTTTTTCTTTTTAACTCTTGTAATTTTTCTTTTCATTTTACAGCCTTAGTCAAAAGGCTTCCTTAATTGTAGTGACAATTAAGAAGAAGGGGTTCGAGGAACTTGCCTTTATCATTCATTGCAAGCTTATTAAGTAAGTGGATTATAGTGGACTGATCTCACTGTTGACTACAGTGGGGTGGATGTAAGAGAAGGGACATTCCTCTGAACCACTTTAAAAATTCTCGCCTCTTGTCTCTTTTTATTTCTTGTCTTGCACTTTAATTTTAAATTTCATTTATATTTCTTGCTTTAATATATTATTGCTTGATCACATAGACAAGATAAAATTGACAAATAAAATAGGAATATATATGTTAGACAACAACTATAAGGCTTAAGAAAATTTCTATTCCGCTGCGCATATTTCTCTGTTATTTTAGCCTTAAGAGTGTTTTGATAAAAACCGGGACCTTTCAGCTTGTAATCAATGGTGTGTCTTTTGATCAAAGGCCTAGATTTCTTTTTTGGCCAAATCAGGGGTCGAAACGCAATTTAGTTTTTTGCCAATTGAGGGCTATTATACGAAATTCGTTAGAAACCATGTTTAGTCCACATGTATCACTTACTCAACAAATTAGTTAGTTTGAACTTAGTATTAGCTATTAAAGGGTTTAATGCGATTTCTCAAAAAATTTAAAGCATTTGAAATTATACTTTTGATTTTTGAAATATTTTTCTAAAAACAAAATAGTATAATTATCACTTGTATAAAAAGCTAAGATTTACAATAACTGACCAGCAAAATGGTTTAAACATTCAAAGGATAACCTGTATAACTAAGATCACTTATATAAAGCCATCGCTTTGTGTGATTATCCCACAAATATGCCAAAATAGAGTAAATATTTTTTGTAATCAATTAACAAGCTAACTGTATATATTATTATGCAAAGAGGTCTAGTTCAAGTGGTATCTGGCATCCCTTTCTATTATGAAAGTTCAGGAGTTCAATCTCATCAAATGCACTCTTATAATAGCTTAAGGCATTCAACAATAAAATATCGAATAGGTAAACTTGAATTTCTGTCTACACAAGCAAATTAAGAAAATAAAGCAAGAAGTGACGTAAATAATTATTCTAGCTAAACCTTCAAAACTTTTTTTTATTTTTTTATTTTTTTTCATTCTGTAAGGATTTTAGGCTCAAACACAATTGCTTGATTGATAAAGATGAAAGCACAAAATAACAAAATAGCAAGAACGAAACAAAATTGAAAAATAGATGAACACAAGAGATTTTACGTGGTTCACCAACTTGGCTACGTCCACGGGCGACGGAGAATCAATTCACTATAATCAAGAAGAGTACAAGGAGAATCAAGGTGAAAACCTTTCACACAATCTCACAATCTCTCACAATAGTGAATAACCTAAATTTTCTATCAATCTCTCTCAAGGATCTATACAAAGTCACTAGAATAGGTCTAGAGGCTTGTTTATATTTATGCACAAGATATAAACCCAACCCTAGAAGAATAGGAGTCCAAAATCCATCCAAAAACTGTTTCCAAATCGAATTCGGAAACCCAACCCGACACCCATGGACGACCGCCCAGTTTTCCATAGGCGCCCGCCCGAACAGTCTGGGAGATTTCTGGTACATTTTTGGCCAAGCTGTGCGGTCGCCGGCCCTAGCCATGGGCGGCCGCCCGCCTTACCAGCTTAACAAATTCTCCATCTTCTTCTCCGTTGCAAGACCAATTCAAATTAGTTCAAATTGAGAGTCACTCTCAACAATTCTCCACCTTGACGATCAATTCCCGAAAAGCTAATACACCAAGAGAACATCTCTATCTCCGTCGCCCCACTCCTAAGGGCCTCAATGACTAATAACACCAACTAAGTCCAAGAACGTCTTGAACTTAGCAATAAACTTTGTCAACATGACAACCTTCGTTATAGCCATATTTTCAGTCTCGGTAGTAGACAACTCCGTGACATCCAGCAATCCAGATTTCCAAATAACCGCGGAACCAACAAGACAAAATACATACACCACTGTAGATTTTCTGTCAGGAAGATTACCGCCCCAATCTGAATCACCATTCCCAACAGAACCATCACTTCTCTTTCCATACACAATGCACACACAAGCATTTGGATACGGAACCCGTGACACATCATCTTTAGACTTGGGACTATCTAAAGAAGATAACCATTTCACCTGGTAAGCATCATTGATATCTATTGCAGCCACAATAATGCCATCGACATAAACAAGATAACTCAATGTGCCATCACTACAAACCATCAAGTAAACACAACAATCATATCCACTCCTAGCATAACCATGGGTAACAATAAAAGTGTCGAACCTTTTATAACACTGTCGAGTTGACTGCTCCAAATCATACAAGGACCTCTCTAACAGGCAAACATGATCCTTACCCTCGACAACAAACCCTTCAGGCCGGCGCATGTAGATCTCCACCTCAAGCAATAGATCTCTCATCGCCATAATGCTCAAGAAGTTATGAATAGATAAGTGTTTAACAACCGGTGAAATAATATCATTGTAGTCTACCCCAAACCTTGGAGTACCTTCTTTGAACTTGTAGATCCACTTGTGACTGACTAACACCTTCTTTGGTGGTGATCTAATAAATTCCCATGTCTGACTTTTAATAAGAGATACCATCTCTTCTTTCACAACGACCGACCACATAGCAGATTTATCACACGATATATCTTCATTGAAAGAAATTAATTTATGCATACTTACTGTTTTCGCAGCGGACAATGCATAAGCCACCATCTCCTCCAAACCATATCACACTCTACCAAAAACAATGGTAGTCTCCACCTGCTTTTTGGTCTCCTCCTCTTGAACTGGAGCATCAATTGGAGTCGCTTCATCAGACACATCATTGACATCTAAGTCAAGTTCCACCACCTCTGTATCATCTCTGAATAACTCCACCTGTTTGTGTATCCGTCCTGCAGGACAATTCTTCTCACGGAGAAGTAGAGTAACATCTCTACATGTCAAGAACTTAGATGCCACCGGATCCCATAACCGGAATCCTTTCACTCTATTAGTATCGCCCACAAAGGAACATCCTTTGTCCCTTGGCTCCAATTTGTTGTTCACATAAGCATACACAGGACGCCCACAAATATACAATCTTGAGTATTCTCCTAGAGAGCCTGACCACATCTCTAACAGAGCCTTCATCCCAATGCCAGAATTTAGAGTACGATTAGCCAAGTGAGCAGTCATCCTAATCGCCTCCACACAAAATTCTGTACCTAACAATGATTGTGACAACAAATAGCAAGACTTTTCTATCATCCCATTCAAGCCAATGTGACCTAATGTCATGTCCCATGATTGAGTAACCTCCACCTCAATCGTTGACCCTGTTACAATAGACACATCACCAACAACCGTAGACCCAAGAAGCTTGTACAATGTCCCCACCTTCTTTCCCTTCAATACCACCAAGTCACCTTTAATAGCCGATAATTCGCCATTCGCAATGGATAAAATATACCCAAGGCTATCCAAGGTTCCTAGAGAAATCAGGTTCTTCAATTCAGGAATATACCTAACATTCTGCAATTTCCGTACTACTCCATCGAACATCTTTACCTTAATAGCTCCAATACTAATAACCTTGCATGCAGTATTATTCCCCAACAAAACTACTCCACCAGCAACCTTATATGAACAAAACCATGCCCGGTTGGGACTAATATGATAAGAACAACCCGAATCCAAAATCCAACTATCACGAATTTCGGTACCTGAATCACAAGCAGTAAGTGCATCACAATCACTGTCATCACTAGTGTCTTCAAACACCACTCCAGCTTCACCCTTTATCTTCGCGGTTGTATCCTCTTGGTTTGGACAAAACCTTCTAATGTGTCCCTTCTCCTTGAAACCATGACATATCACATTCTTATGCCATTCACTTGAACTGGATTGACCCTTTCTTGACTTTCTGCCATTTCTAGCTACTAACCCATCCCCTTGAGATTCATCACTTGTTGAGGTCAAGTGCGTCTCAATGACTTCCCGTTGTAGTAGAGCGTTCTTGATCTCTTCCATAGATATCTCATCCTTGCCATACAACACTGTCTCTCTAAAGTGCATGTATTCCGGAGGTAGAGAATAAAGCAATTTTACCGCCAATTGCTCATCATCAATCACGACATCGACATTCTTCAAGTCCATAACCAAACCATCAAACTCATCAAGATGATTTTTCAAGGACTCACCTGTTTTGAGTTTGCACTCCTCGAGTTTCTTCATTAGTAGCAACCTGTTACTAATGCTCTTGGTCATGTACAATTGCTCAAGCCTAAGCCAAAGCTCTGCCGCAGTCTTCTCACTCACAACCTCCCTCAATACTTCATCTTTGAGACTCAAGTGTAAGATAGATAAAGCTTTCTCGTCCATATCATCAAATTGTTTATCCGTCAAGCTTGCCGGTTTCCTTGCCTTCCCAAGCAAAGCCTTGACACAATTTTTACCCACCAAGATTGCTCGCATCTTCACTTGTCACAAACCGAAATTGACCTTGCGGTCGAATTTCTTAATTTCGTATTTCCCCGCCATCGTCACCAATAAGCAATACAAGATCCACAAACCGGAGCTCTAGATACTAATTGTAAGGATTTTAGGCCCAAACACAATTGCTTGATTGATAAAGATGAAAGCACAAAATAACAAAATGGCAAGAACGAAACAAAATTGAAAAATAGATGAACACAAGAGATTTTACGTGGTTCACCAACTTGGCTACATCCATGGGCGACAGAGAATCAATTCACTATAATCAAGAAGATTACAAGGAGAATCAAGGTGAAAACCTTTCACACAATCTCACAATCTCTCACAATAGTGAATAACCTAGCTTTTCTATCAATCTTTCTCAATGATCTATACAAAGTCACTAGAATAGGTCTAGAGGCTTGTTTATATTTATACAAAAGATATAAACCCAACCCTAGAAGAATAGGAGTCCAAAATCCCTCTAAAAACTGTTTCCAAATCGAATTCGGAAACCCAACCCGACACCCATGGGCGACAGCCCAGTTTTCCATAGGCGCCCGCCCAAACTGTCGCGACCCCGAACCCCGCGGCCCGAGATCGCGAGCTGGACGTCGACTTAAAACCCAAACTCTGAAATATAGAAGTTAAAATTTCCATTTTGAAACAAAAGATGATAACACAAATTTTTACAGTTCCAAGCTTAAATCAAGAAAGTACATCTAACATAAGCTCCACCGCTTATACCCAAAAGAATAAAATATACAATTCTTAATGACGTCAGTAATGGTAAAACTATCCCCAAAAAGGTTATACATTTAAATAATGTAAACCGATCCATAACAACCTGCCCCAATATCTCAAACCTCTCGACGTCCTCCTCGATCCGCGAATCCTAATCCTTTTCCTGCTGGGGGGGGGGTTAAGGAAAACAATTTGAAACAAGAAACGGGGTGAAATAAAATCTCAGTAAGTTACTAATGCAACTACATGCCATGCTATTATGCAATAACCAATAATAATAATCTCACGTAGCACATAGCAAATAACAATTAACAGATAGCAGCGGAAATAAACAAGTAACAAAGGATACTGAACCAAGGTTTCCCAAAAGGGGTGAATCGATCTGATCAATATTAACAGAACCGCATCGAAGAGCAGCTACAATAAACAGCATCAAGAGCTAAAGAAGCCGGTTCAGAAACCGAATATCCAATAACCAATCACCGATAACCCATCGACCATAGCAGCATAACCAGCTGGAGAGAACCTCGGTAGCATAACAACTGAAGAGGACCCCGGTCAGAACCAACCAACAACCAATAATCGATGAACGATAACGGGAACGGGGTACATGACACGAAGTCATTACCCAAACTCTATAATACTCACCAAAGGGAGTTCAATATCATCCCAACTATGGCCAGTAGAAGGGGAACGGGAACGAGTGAAGAACATTATAAAGGACTTGGTTCAGGAGCCATTATAATCCTCTCACTAAACATCATGTTAACAAAGTACCAGCTGGACTTCCAAATAAATGCTAAGTAATAAATACTAGCTTAATTAAACAACTTAGGGTTCCAAAGTAGGGAACCACACCAATTAAATCACCATAAAGATGCAACGGGTACTCATGAAGAGTTCAACAACAACGAACACAAGAAGTTTCTCATAAAAGAGCACAACAACGATAAACGGTATTGCTCATAAGGAGCTCAACAACAATGATTATTAGAATACGATAATTCCATAAAGAGGAACCATACCAGATACATTTCAAAGATGATACCATAAGTTACTCATAAGGAACACAATCCAAACGGTCTCTCACAAATAGTACAACGACTACAACCCAAAATTATCCTAAACGTTTACTCATAAGGATGTACTAGGACTATGAACTCAACCATCTCATCACACCTGAAATTCGAAAGTAGGAATCAGAATGAATACACTTTAAGGTTAATCAAACCGTAAGTAACCAATTGCCACTACACGCTTTACCTCCGCCCTTAACGAACAAATCCCAAACGAATCCAAAATGTTACCCTTATTAGAACATGATTACGACCGGACTAAACTCTACATTTTAGTGTTCAACAACAACCCTCTAGGTACTATGGAACATCTCCTAAAACCTAGACCAAGTCCTACTCGAAAATCAATTCGATTGGAACAACCACGAACACGTCATAAGATGCCCAAACACCCAATAAAATCCCGAAGTATAAAACTTATAACTTAACTGAAAAACCTATACCATCTTGTAGTTCTCGAAGAGAGCTTCGAAACGATAGTTTACACGCCTAAAACGGAGTCCGGATGAGAAAGTTATGGCCTCCGGAAGATCGAACGAAAAACGGACAAACTGGAAAAAGGGGGGATGCGAGCGCCTCCAAAAAAGTGATGCGCGCGCCTCCTAAGGTCAGAAAGCTGCGATTTCGAAGCAGAAAGGGGTGCGCGCGCCTCCCAAAACATGGTGCGCGCGCCTCCTTGCCCGGAGGGACGAAATCCGGCCAAAATCTGGGTTTTTACCAATTTTTCTTACCCATTTCATATTACAACCAAAATCAAACATAATCAACCTTCCACCAAGCATAAAGATGAACACAAAACAACTTCTAACTAGAATGGGGACTCAAATAATACCATTTATCAACCAAGATCAAGATTCAAACCCAACATTCCTAAAATCACCATTTTTGACCAAAACTCCAAATAAATTCCAAATAAAATCCAAACTCAACCAAACTTCAAATATAACACATCAAGCATAATATAAACATGATATGAACACTTTAGCATAAAATTGAGGGAAAAGAAACTTACCCGGATTTTCTCAAAGGTGACGGAACTCGAAATTTCTTGGCTTCCTACGATCCTATCGACGATCTAAACATGATTCATGTTTTAAGAAATGAGAAATAATGAGAGGAAGATGATGGAAATGAAGAGAGAAGTGAGAGGAAGAAAAACTTACCCAATGAGCTAGAGAGAGAGAGAAATGGCTGGAAAGTGAAAGGGGTAAGGGAGAAATAGAGGGAGTAGGGAGAAGATGATTAAAACTAAACTTACACTTAGACCCCTCCCTTACTACTACTCTCTACAAACAAACTCCCCACTAACAAATAAGACTCAACACTTCTACATTAGCACAAATGACCCAAATAAAATGCTAGTCATAATTTATTATGACACATAAAGTGCACACATAAATATTTAAATAAATAATAATTTAAATAAATAAATAAGCAATTAAATAAATAATAATTATTTATTACTAATAAAATAGAGCCTAGTTTTCGGGTCGTGACACAAATAGTCTGGGAGATTTTTGGTACATTTTTGGCCAAGCTGTGTGGTCGCCGGCCCTAGCCATGGGCGGCCGCCCACCTTACCAGCTTTACAAATTCTCCGTCTTCTTCTCCGTTGCAAGACCAATTCAAATTAGTTCAAATTGAGAGTCACCCTCAACACATTCGAATAGGTAAACTTGAATGAGAAAACAGAGGTGGACTGCTATGCGACGGCGCCAGGAAACTGTTTCCTTTTTCTTTTTCTTTTTTCCTTTTTTTTCCTGCTATTTTTTGCTTGCCAGCAAAAGTAACACTTTTTATAAGAAAATGTAACACTTTTTTCTCATATGTAACACTTTTTTTTTCAAAAATTTACCACAATTTTGCTGAAATAAATTAAAGATAACATAAGTTTGATAACTAAACTAATGTAACATTTTATAATAAATGAATGTAACATTTTTTTTCTCAATTGTAACACTTTTCTAGGGTTTTACATTCAATTGAAATGCAAAACCGATTATATACATGATTTTTTACTCTCTTTTTTTTTTAAAAAAAAATGTAACATTTAACCTATAAACTGTTACATTCATCTATATAACATATTACAATCACATATGCACTGTGTTACATTCAATTATTACTTTTTCTAATCACAAAAATTAATTATATTATTTGCGGAACTGCTGTTACATCTTACAATAAAAGTGTTACTTTTTTAAGACCAAACTGTTACTTTCTTCATAAGAAAGTGTTACATTTTATTATGACGAGCAGATCAATTTTTTGTGTGTTAAAAATTATGTTTTTTTTAAAAAAATAATCAAACTATATCATAACTTATGTAGTTTTGTTCATCTCGTCGAAACGAACACACCGGTATTTTTTTTTAAAAAATCGGCTTCAAAATCTCAAGATATAGCATTTTAAAATTATTGGAGGTTTTTTTTTTTTTTAAAACAGACACGTGGATTTTGGGAGGGGGGCGACTCGCAAAGAAGTATTTGCCGAGAAAATATAAGAGCAGAAGCAACTAATAGCTAACCTCACACTGTGGTACGACAAGCCATCTTCTTTTCTTTGTCTTCCACTTCAATAGTTCCTGCATTGTGCCTCTGTTCCAGTAACCTTATAGTCATCCACATTAACCAGTTAATACGGCATCGGAAAAAAATGAAATATTTAATTATAATAACTAAGCAAATACAGAGAAAATATAATACTCCCTCCGTCCCAGTTTAAGGTTCTTACTTTTTTATTTGTCTGTCCCAGTTTAAGGTTCTTAATTGCTTTATTCCATAAATGGAAAAGAATGAATAGTGCTTTAGAGAATCTTACCTTCAAGAAGTTCATTTAATTACAAAAAAACCATTACTTTCCTAACTTACTTTCACACACTTGCTTCATGAATAGTATTTTGGACACTTATATCCTTCACTCTCTACATTTGGTTGACTCATTTCCTTTGTTTTTGCCTTAGTTTCTTAATAAGCGTGCATAGTCAAACTAAGAACCTTAAACTGGGACGGAGGGAGTATGATATAAGAAAAAGACTACTGAACAGAGTTACTGATCTCCAAATATTATATACTCCCTCTGTCCTTAAATGAGTGTCCATTTTCAAGACATTTTTGTCCCAAAATGAGTGTCCATTTTGATTATAACTTTTGATGAATTTGAGAGAATATATAAAAATAAAAAGGAAAATAAATTTCATTAACTCTTGATGATAAAACCCTACTACAAGAAGGTGTATTTATATTACTCCAATACCTAAAAATAAGGAAACTAAAACAAATAGGAAACTAATCAACTATAACTAAGGAAAGCAATATAAAAAACTTGATGGAAAAAATCTCTCTCTAATTAAATTACCTAGCAAGTGTACTAGTTACCAGTGTAGTAGTATGCACAAGCAAGGGTCGAATCCACAGAGACTAGATTGGAAAACATGAATGTTTAAAAAACAGAAAAGTAAATAGTGGGGTTTTGGTTTTTGATTAATTTAACTACTAAAGCAGTAATTAAAATTAAACTAAGAAAATAAATAAAAGTAAGATTAACGAATAGATTCACGAATTTAGTTCACAAATACTTTCACTCTATGCTATGCTTCAAAATAATAAGATCAAATTCTTTCTTGGGTTCGTTCACTTTAATAAGAATTGGGACGGTTCGGTCGCCGGATTGCAATTCTATTATTTTCTTTATGTTAATACTTTCCGCTAGGTCTATACAACATGCAAGAAATTCATGAAGCACTCAAGAACACATGAACCTAAATTCTTTTGACTTTCGCTGGGTCCTTAATTGAATTTAATCATCAAAACAATGGTCAACGTATAATCACCCACGCTAGTGTAGTAATATATACCCAATAACTCTAACGCCAATTTATATCTTAACATATAATTGAAACTAAAGAATTAATCATGAATAATATTTTAATGAACAAGAATTAAATCGAATGGAAGAATTAAATCTATAGCATAGAGATCTAGTATTTGTTAATACCAATCCATGAATCTAAGAAATTAGCTACTCATAAAATCAAGAACAAATAATAAATTAAAAAAACATCAAAACCTAGATTAATTGATGAATCCTTGATTACAATCCTTGAATCTTGAATAAAGTATGTATTAAAGTATGAATAATAAAGTAGGCTAGAGTGTTATATTTATACAAGGGCTAAAGAGGTGTAAAAATTAGGAAAACCCTAGGATTACTTGTTGAAAAAGGAGAAATAAAGTGCTGATGGCCGGATTTCCCCAGGAGCCCTTGGTAGTTTTGAGTTTCCAGAAAATTCCTTGAAAAATTCTCCAAAGGTCCTCAAAAAATTCCAGAAAAGCACCTAGAATTTTGGAAATTACAGAAAAGCCCAACATATTTTGCATAATTCCCCAAAAGTCCCTGGATAATTCCCCTATGGTCATTGTGTGGGCAGCCGCCCACTTGGTCAGCCTGTTCTGGGGTTTGCTCCGGTGCATGTGCGGTCGCACCTTCTGCATTGCGGCTTGTACATTTTACGCGTAAACTTCCGGAGGTCATAACTTCTTCATACGAACTCCGATTTGGACGTGTAAACTATCGTTGGAAAGCTCTTTTCGAGTAATATCCAATGGCATTGATTTCTAAGAGGTCACATCTGGTTATCTTTATGTTCTGGTCCATTCGTTATCCTTCTTTTTCGCACTTTAACGTACAAGAATCCGTGCATTCTTTTGCTCCTTCCCTATACTCATAAACACTCCAAAAACCATCAAAACACCCAAGGTTGAGCATCTAATAATTCATAGAAGTATATGATTTGGATGGGTAAAAACACATCAATCAAATACCCCCAAACTTATCTTTTGCTCGTCCTTGAGTAAAACAGAACATATATAAAACTATAAAACTACAAAAGCTAAAAACAATAAAAAAAAATATTTTTGGGATGTTCTCAATACATATGGGAGTCGTTAACCAAAAGTCTCAGGGTCTCTCACACAAGTTCCATCAAATAGGTACCATCGTAAAACCAAATTGCAACAAATACACACAACTAACTCGTTTAATTTTCCACCATAGTATGATAGGATGAGTGATGTTGGTGATCAATGCGACCAAAATAAGATTAGCTTATGGGATCACTTTAGTTAATGCTCTAAATTCACAAATGATAATGATGATACACACCCCAACCAAGGACACTCATAATCATATATACACAGTTGTCAACCCGGTTACCGATATTGAAAGAAAATATGGCATAAAGTTTTAAGCACAACAAACGCGCAAGGCTAGGTTCACAGTTATAAATGAAGGTAAGGACATACGAAGTTAAGAAAGTGGACTAAGAAGTCTTCTACAATGTGTACATCCTCACAATAAGTTGAACTCTTCGCTCCCCAAATTCCCACACTGTCTCACCCTCAAACTTGAACTTTTATATAATTACATGCGGTGAGATATGTTTCCCTATTTTTGTGGCCTTTCACAATCATCACTTCAATACATTAAGGGGACAAGCTTTTTCTGAATATATATATATATATATATTTACATAATTTTTTTTTTTGAACTTCAACTTTACATAAGATAAAAGTGTGCTATTTACAGCTTTCGAACACCACAAACATTTATCACAATATTTTTGTGCTTGCCCCTTCCTTTCATTACATATCCCCTTTTTTTATATCTTTGGCCGTACACCATAATTCCCCAAATCATTCTCCCAATTCTGAACCATCAATTCCCATCATTCCCTAATCCACATCCTCATCAAGGTGGGTCTAACCTATTCTTAGTGCAAAAGGGTAGGAAATCGGGTGTCAAAAGAAGGTGAACGGCAGTATTTAATGTGCCATTCTTTCAGTCATTATTAGGCTCAAAAGGGTGTTCTAGCGATGATTTTATTTAGTGACTTGATAGACAAAATAAGGCCGACAAAAAGGGTTTAGAAAGAAATGCCATAAATACCGAATAACCTATTGACTTGTTATTGACAACCATGCAACGATGTTCTAGGGTCCCCGAACATACACCAAGTGATCCCATAAATTATTCCTAAGTTGGTAACATGATCATGGAAGTAATGTAAGTGAGAGGTGGTGCAATCATGCCTTTAGTAGTGTTAATGCAGTCCCAACTCTATGCTAAACAATAAAACCCACAATGGCTAAAAATAACAAACCCTAGGATCATCACCGACTATGGGCCAACATCCCAAAATATAAAGAGAACAAAATTTTTAAAATTTTTCTATTTTTTTTTTTTTTTGGAGGGTGACAACTATATACACTCCCCTATAAACCCACAAACTCTGAGAGATGCCTACCCCCAAACTCAAAACATGCTATGTCCTCATAGCATAAGGAACTAAAGCATGCTTTGGGTTCAAAGGATGGCATGACACAACAAAACAATAAAAGACAAAAACTAAAACATACCTAGTTGGGTTGCCTCCCAACAAGCGCATTTGGTTAAGGTCGTTAGCCCGACCGTTGCCCGGTTTGGATTTCACCTTTCTTTCTTTGGACCACATTGCATTCTCACGGGTCCTTATCTTCAGCTCATGCCCCATGTTTATTCCCCTTTTTATTTTATCATTTAGTGCCACAGGGAATTGTTGGCATCTTCGCTTCTTGGGCTCTTCCACTTGTGGCCTCTCACCACCTTTTCTACTATTACAAGAAGGAAGGGGTACCATAAGGATCACCAAGTTCTCTTCAATAAAAAGGTCCTCATCCTCGTTGGGAACTTCCCTACTAACCCACTGCTCACCACCATATAAGGCAAACTCAAGCTCCTCAATAGCTAACTCATGCCATGTTTTCTCCACCTTCTTCGTTTCCTTCGCCTTTTCCACACAGCCTATACACCTACTTGAATTAGCAAAATGTGATCCATCTTCAGAGTCAACATTGGAGATTTCATAGAAAAAATTTTCCTTTGCATCCTCAAAAGATTTCTCTTCAAGTGACCCTCCATTAGGGACAACATTGGAGATTTCATAGACAAAATTCTCTGTTGCATCCTCAAAAGGTTTCTCTTCATGTGACACATCCGGAGAGGAAACATTAGAGATTTCATAGACAAAATTCTCTTTTGCGTCCTCCACGGTTTACTTTCCATATTGTGGTGGTGGTTTAAAATATGGCTCAAAAAATAAGTCATAGACACACTCTTCCCCGTCAGCATTTAGATACCAAACCAGGGTTGAAGGTTTCTCTTCCGACTGTGGTGGTGGTGGATTATTCACATAGTTTGGCTCACAAGTGGGATTATAAACTATATCATCATTGCTCCAAACCATGTCTGAATGATTTCCCCATCCTTGCTTAAAAGAGTTAGGAAAATAGTTATACTGTTGTTGCAATGGTTGGGCAAAACTCCTTTCTTGAACCTGTGGAACATACTCAGGAAAATAGGTCCTAGACGGACATCATTAGTAGCATGATAATAAACACCACAATTAGAACATCCATGTTGAACATTATAATTTACCGACTTCATCTTTGAGTAAACTGCTTTTCTGCCCCTCGTACTATGGCCCCAACATCAATTTGACACTCGTACTATTGAAACGCTAAATGTATGATGCGTACTATTGTTTAATATACAAAATTAACCAACATTTTATTCAGTCGTTAACTTTTTCTAACACACGTTATTTTTTCTAACGAGCATTAATTTATTTTAATGGATGTTAATAATTTATGTTAACAAAATTAAATTTTGTTATCTCCATCATCTTCCCAAACCCAACATCCACCCCACCCTTCGCAGCCCAACACCGCCCCCATCGCCACCACCACAAACCATCACAACCAGTCACCACTCCACCCAACCAACTCCACCATTGATGGATTAGAGGCATCCCCAACACCAATCGACCCCCCTCCTTGCAAATTAGGATTTGAGCTGCCATTTACACCTTCCACACCAAAAAAGATGTACCAATCCCCTTCCTAGCCATGACCGCACCTACCCTAAACCTAGGCTCCGGCCAAGAGCAATAAAACCTGTGAAAATTCCGGCCAAAAGGCCAAAAATCGAAGCAAAATCGAATCCCGTCACTTTCCCGATCTGGTCCAGAAAAAATCAATTTCCCGATTCATTAACCGTTGGGATCTGGAAAATATTTATCGGAGAGGGAGATATGGTCATCGGAAAAAGACTGATGAAAATCCCCTATTTCAGATCCCTTTAATTGGCTTTATCTTATCAAAAGCACTCCAAGAATATCCCCAAAACATTCTTCAATTATCAGTTACATGCATTCCAGGGTCGCTGGGGTTAGGGGAGTGGTGGTGTCGCCGGAGGTGGGGAGGGGTTGCCGGAAGTGGGGAAGGTAAAGAGAGAAAGTGTGTGTGCGCGTTGTGTGTCGGGGGAGGGAGGGGAGGGTGGGTTTTGTTTGGATCTTAGGGGTAGTTCTGTCATTTAGGTAAATTAAAATTGTGTTAAATTATTAACATTCGTTAAAATAAATTAATGCTCGTTAGAAAAAATAACGTGTGTTAGAAAAAGTTAACGACTGAATAAAATGTTGGTTAATTTTGTATATTAAACAATAGTACGCATCATACATTTAGCGTTTCAATAGTACGAGTGTCAAATTGATGTTGGGGCCATAGTACGAGGGGCAGAAAAGAAGTTTACTCCTTTATCTTTGCAGACAAAAATTCTAAATTCTCAGATAATTTGGCTAATTATAGGTCTAATTCTTGTTTTCCTAAGTCATCATTGGTGTTTATTCCATACATCCCTCTAGAGCAGCTCACACATATATTTAGATAAACAAAGAAATAAAAGAATTAACTAAAAAAATAATAAAAACTAAAAGAAAACTATTTACACTATCTACACAAAGTTGTTAACCTAATCAAGTCTCCGGCAACGGCGCCAAAAACTTGATGGAGAAAATCTCCCTCTAATTAAATTACCTAGCAAGTGTACTAGTTACCGGTGTAGTAGTATGCATAAGCAAGGGTCGAATCCACAGAGACTAGATTGGAAAACAAGAATGTTTAAAAACAAAAAAGTAAATAGTGGGGTTTTGGTTTTTGATTAATTTAACTACTAAAGCAATAATTAAAATTAAACTAAGAAAATAAATAAAAGTAAGATTAACGAATAGATTCACGAATTGAGTTCACAAATACTTTCACTCTATGCTATGCTTCAAAATAATAAGATTAAATTCTTTCTTGGGTTCGTTCACTTTAACAAGAATTGGGACGGTTCGGTCGCCGGATTGCAATTATATTATTTCCTTTATGTTAATACTTTCCGCTAGTTCTATACAACATGCAAGAAATTCATGAAGCACTCAAGAACACATGAACCTAAATTCTTTTGACTTTCGCTAGGTCCTCAATTGAATTTAATCATCAAAACAATGGTCAACGTATAATCACCCACGCTAGTGCAGTAATATATACCCAATAACTCTAAAGCCAATTTATATCTTAACATATAATTGAAACTAAAGAATTAATCATGAATAATATTTTAATGAACAAGAATTAAATTGAATGGAAGAATTAAATCTATAGCATAGAGATCTAGTATTTGTTAATACCAATCCATGAATCTAAGAAATTAGCTACTCATAAAATCAAGAACAAATAATAAATTAAAAAAACATCAAAACCTAGATTAATTGATGAATCTTTGATTACAATCCTTGAATATTGAATAAAGTATGTATTAAAGTATGAATAATAAAGTAGGCTAGAGTGTTATATTTATACAAGTGGAAAGTGGGCAGCCGCCCACTTGGTCAGCCTGTTCTGGGGTTTGCTCCGGTGTATGTGCGGTCGCACCTTCTGCATTGCGGCTTGTACATTTTACGCGTAAACTTCCGGAGGCCATAACTTCTTCATACGAACTCCGATTTGGACGTGTAAACTATCGTTGGAAAACTCTTTTCGAGTAATATCCAATGGCATTGATTTCTCAGAGGTCACATCTTTGTACTTTTATGTTCTGGTCCGTTCTTTATCCTTCTTTTTCGCACATTAACGTATAAGAATCTGTGCATTTTTTTGCTGCTTCCCTATACTCATAAACACTCCAAAAACCATCAAAACACCCAAGATTGAGCATCTAATAAGTCATAGAAGTATATGATTTGGATGGGTAAAAACACATCCATCAAATCTAAAACTCTAAGAAATCTCATACACAATCTCGGATACATCACCTACCGAGATTGGGACGGACTCCTACACTTGACGGATTCCTACAACTTTGTCCCTAAATATTTTTTTTCAAAATTGTTTTCACCAATCTCTTTGTACTTGCAAAAACTAAATGTTTGTAAAGAGGATTACTAGATTATATATGAGTTTTCACACTAAATTGTACAAAAAATTATGTCCCTTAAAATAAAATTTGGACACTCATTTAGGCAGAGGTAGTATTTTTTTTACAAATCCTAACCTATCAAATTATTCAAATTAAACCTGCTTAGGCATGGGAGAGTTTCACGATGTAATCCTCTCCAAGATTTTGCATCGTATCTTCCAAACTCTTCCGGCTGTGAAGTGGTCGCCACTCATCATCTCTTGCTTCAAACTTTGCATATTTAAAGTAATTCTTCCAACACTTGCTGGACGAAGACAAACAGTTAGGTAGGTTTGCCACGTGAATAGTGTCACGCCCCTGACAATTATTTATTTATATTTCCTTAATCAAGGGGCAACTGTGGATTAAGTTTTGAAGCATCCCTTCGTCTAGTCTGACCTGCATCATCTTCAAAATCCTTAGAGAAGAGAAATTTATGATTCCATCATTTTGAACAATATCCTTCACCAAAACACACCCACACAGTTCCAATAATTCAAGCTGATCTCTTAGTGCAAAGATTGTTTGAGGCAACCTAGTTGATGAATTAGAAGTAGGAAGTATAGCATACATAGATGAAACTCTTTGACTCGATGTTCCTTGTCTTTATGGATACTGTTAGAGCAAAACAAGAATGTGACAATGTTAGGAGATTGAGAGATATACTCAATCTCCATATCAATTAAAGAATACCCCCTCTGTCCCGCTTTAAGGTTCTTTACTTTCCTTTTTAGTTTGTGCAAATTTAAGGTTCTAACTTTACTTTATTACCTAAAATGGAAAGTGAGTCCCACTTGTCATTCTCACAACAAAAACTCCCTACACATTTTCTCTTTCCTACATTTCTTTTCATACTCACAACATTTACTTTTTCTTAATCTCCGTGTAAAGTCAAACTAAGAACATTAATTTGGGACGGAGGGAGTATTTAGTTACCTAGTCAACTTAGAATAGTTACCTAGTTAGGAGTATTTCATATTAGGAAATAGATATCCTATTAGAATTAGGAGATCTCTTAGAATCCTTATGGAATTAGGACTCATATGTTTTGGGCATAAATATGAGTCCCCTAGCTTTGTAAACTTTGAGCCGGAATAACACAGAATATTATTTTACTCCTCTCCATATTTTATCATGGTATCAAGAGTTGGTTTCAATCTTGAAATCGTGTCTCAATACTTAAAAAAAATAATGGGTTCTTTACAACCTCTTGCTTCCATCAAAGCTTCTCCATCGGTGATTCTTTTTCTGTGGGTGCCATGCCATGGGATTTTCAGCCTTGCCATTTGATGTTCAGCACTATGAAGATTATCACTTTTTGTGCCCATGGATCTTACATCAGGTTCCTCCACCTTCTTTCATGAACCCCAAAACTATTTCTCTTAAAACAGTCAATTATGTTCCTTGTAATTGGTGTTAAATTTTAAATTCGATAAAAAAAAATCTTGATTTCTTATTTTTGTTGAAGTATTTCAATAAATTTCTTATTTTTCTCTATAAATTTTCTTTCTTTTTTTTATCAAAAAAAAAATAAAATAAAAAATCTCTTTTGCTCTTTAGCAAGATTTATCTCTCCTCAAATATTCCGACCACCACATCAACCATATTAAGATCACTTCCATCTTTTGATTGAGTGTCGTTCATTATAAAAATGATGATTGAGTGGTAGTCCACTCTAAAAACGTGATTTAGTGGTAGCCCACTCTAAAAACGTGATTAAGTGTCGTTCACTCTAAAAACGAAAACTGAAGAAAAAGAAGAGCAACATGTCGGCGTTGCGAGAAGAGCAACATGTCTGCGTTGCGAGAAAAATAAAATATCGGCGTTGCAAATAGAGCAACATGTCGAAGAAGGAAAGAAATTGGAGTTGTAAAAGTGCAACTTGTAAGAAGAAGATGAAGATCACGGCATGCATCAAGAATGGTCAGAATGGTCCAGTTTACACAAACGAAGCAACCAGTAGCAATATGTGCGGCCAGATGTGTTGTCTGATGTCCTCACACTTGTCTTAATAACTGTTGGCACAACAACTGCTTGTCGATGAAGAAACAACAATTTTATTTTTATTTAGTCATTTTTCAATTTTTTTTTTTTTTTTTTTTTGCAAGTTGAAAATCTACTCTGTAGGTCTTTCAACTTGAGGGGGTGTGTTAGGAGATTGAGAGATATACTCAATCTCCATATCAATTAAAGAATATTTAGTTACCTAGTCAACTTAGAATAGTTACCTAGTTAGGAGTATTTCAGATTAGGAAATATATATCCTATTAGAATTAGGAGATCTTTTAGAATCCTTATGGAATTAGGACTCATATGTTTTGGGTATAAATAT
This sequence comes from Campanula takesimana, assembly GCA_026119855.1. Lineage (NCBI taxonomy): Eukaryota > Viridiplantae > Streptophyta > Magnoliopsida > Asterales > Campanulaceae > Campanula > Campanula takesimana. The sequence goes on along the minus strand of JAOWBW010000269.1, from coordinate 298,362 downwards.
GAGTCCCCTAGCTTTGTAAACTTTGAGACGGAATAACACATAATAATATTTTGTTAGGAGATTGAGAGATATACTCAATCTCCATATCAATTAAAGAATATTTAGTTATCTAATCAACTTAGAATAGTTACCTAGTTAGGAGTATTTCAGATTAGGGAATAGATATCCTATTAGAATTAGGAGATCTCTTAGAATCCTTATAGAATTTGGACTCGTATGTTTTGGGTATAAATATGAGTCCCCTAGTTTTGTAAACTTTGAGACGGAATAACACATAATATTATTTTACTCCTCTCCATAAGGATTCTAAGAGATCTCCTAATTCTAATAGGATATCTATTTCCTAATCTGAAATACTCCTAACTAGGTAACTATTCTAAGTTGACTACGTAACTAAATATTCTTTAAATGATATGGAGATTGAGTAGATCTCTCAATCTCCTAACAGACAATCACATGAAATAATCTCAAACACACGAACACTAGATTTTACGTGGTTAACCAACTTTGGCTACGTCCACGAGGGAGGGAGAAAATATTATTATCACTGGAGAACTCACAATACAAGATCACACTAATCTAGTGTACGGATTTTGATCACATAATTCCTGGTTGTGCAAACCCTATATCTAGAATTACAGATCTCTATTCTTGAGAAATATGAACTTATGATTATGTTAGGAAAGAGAAAGCTATTTATACTTTCCTAATCACTAACCCTTATCCCTGAAGGAAACTAACAAACTTGTCCGAAAAGAAAACAATAAAACCGCCAGCCGCCAAGGCCAATTCACAACCTAGATACACCCGCACTGTCGTGCCCTTTGTTTGGAACGGCCGTGCCAAATTGGACGAGACTTTGTTATTCTCGAATCCTTTCTGCAGGGTTGTACTTGTTAATCTGCACGCCCATACGGTCCAAAAACTATCCAACGTTTGTCACCTTCTTCACGACCGTGCACCTTTGGAAGTGTGATTGTGCCGATTCATCAATCATACAGGAATTACTCAGAATTGTTCTTTGTTTGTGCCTCCATTAACCCTACGATTCAAAGGAATATTCCCAACAAATACATTGCTACTGCTGGAGGGTATGAGTAGTCTTGTCATCATCCACACGGCTGCAAAGAAATAACCTTTAAAATAAACCACTCTCATCCTTTTCCAACTTCATGATTTTTGTTTAGACAAAACTTGTATGAGAACACCATGACCCATCTCATAGTAGAGATGAGTCATTTTTGATCCATGACCCACAAGAAAAAAAAAAAAAAAAAAAAAAACTTTTTTTTTTAGTTTTTATATTATTATTTTTTTTTCGGTTTGTCAAAAGTAATAGTTACTATAACTAAATGTAACAATCGTGTTACGTACTTATATTTAACATTTTGTATACATAAAAGTAATAGATATATACAGAAAAGTAACAGTGTTTTTTTATGTTTTCTTCGTTTGCCAAAAGTAATACTTATTACAACTAAAATGTAACAAACGTGTTACTTATATGTAACAGTGTTTGTACATAATTGTAACACATATGTATAGAAAAGTAATAATTCAACTATTTACTCTTTAGAACTAAAAACACTTGTGTTAGTAACATTGTAAAAATAAGAAAATAACAATTTTTATAAACGAATGTTACATTTTACTTGTATAATAACATTGTAAAACAGTTACATTTACTTGTATAATAGTATATCTATATGTTTTCAAATAATAAGTTACAATGGGGGGTTCAATTTATCAAGATACATGTAAAAGTATTACATTATCTATAGAAATCTGTTACAATTTCATCTACTAAAGTGTTACATTTACTTGTACAAATAATTACATTCATGTATATAAGTTGTTATTTTTTCAAATGTTACTTTCTTTTAAAAAATAAAATCAAAATACTCAAAAATAAAAAATATTCTGGAAAAACACTATTACATTTCAGTATAACGATAATTACATTTTGCTATTGTTAGTGTTACACGTATTTATAGTTAGTATTACAGTTGAAAGATGAGTAAAATGAGCTAATTTTTTTTTTTTTTTTTTTGTAAAACTGGTGTTACGTTTCTTGTAAACAATATTGCTTTATAAGTAACACAGTTGTTACATTTAGTTGTACTAAGTATTACTTTTGGCAAACGAAAAAAAACAGACAAAAAAAAATATAAAAACAAAAAAAACAGAAAAAAAAACGATTTTTTTCTGGGAAAAAATAAAAAAAAAATTGGGCCAATGGGTTGCTGCCACGTGGAAGATTTTGAGTGGAGCATGGGTTGGGATTTACGCTTTGCGGAGAATGTTGAACACGGGTCATGAGTCGACCCATCTCTTCTATGAGACGGATATAGGTGTTCTCACAAGAGACCACCTCTTTTGTTTATGCCCATCTTTTTTTTTAAAGTGAAAAGGGCGATGCCCCCTATTTTATTAAATGTGATAAAAAAAGTACAAAAAAGTGATGGGGGACTAGACCAAAACCATCACAAAACAAAAGAGAAAAAAAAGGAAAAAAAAAAATATGAAGGTCAATCAAATTGCCTTTTGTTATTACAAGGCCTTTAGGCTTAATATTCTTTTCTCTAGCTTTCGAACCAGATTTTCCCCGTTTTCCTTTAACTTTTTGAAAGGCCTCTTCTTCATCGTAATAATCTTCGAGATTTTCGCTGTCAGCCATTGGAGCCCGAGGATTAACATGAACTCCTCCAACAATACCTCCATAAAGTCGAGCTTCTTCAAATGCCGAAGGAGATGTATTAGAGAGACCACCTTCCGATTCAGAATCGCATTTTTCCCAAAGGGTGAGAGCTTCTTTTAGGGTTTTTGGGTTTATAAATTCAGAATTAAAATATTTGGGATTCGGCGTGCGAGCGATAGAGGGACGTAAGTTAGGAGCTGAGGAAGCTTGCGTTTGCCGAACATTTTCCCGAATCAACCTAATTCTCACTTCTCTATCCAAGTTAGGAGCATTCATAGTGACGGATGGTGAGGGAACAGACTCATTTTGAAATGCCAAAACCCACTATTGTGCTCCAAGTGCAGCCGAAGCTACCAAAGTTTCTTTACCTATATTTATATCAACAATCTTTGTGTCTTCGAATCCTACCAATTCTTCCACGTGAGTGCCTATAGCCTCATTTTCTCTTTGTGGGTCTATATCTATTGGCTTAGAGGCCACGACATATTGAACTATCGCTTCATTGTTGCTTGTCTTACCCCATAATAACATTACTTTCATTTACAGCCTGGGAGAATTTTATTTTCCATATTTTTTTGGAGACACTAGAGTTTTCTTAGCTTGCACTCCTTCTATTACCATGTTAGGCTCGGTATTCCTTACCTTAACATTCTATCCTGTCTCACTCTCCATCACCCCTTTACCATTATTGGCAAATTTGCAATTTCCTAAAGAGGGCCCTACCTTGAAACAGTGTTTACAGTACATAGGGAGATTATCATACTCCAAATATTGAAAGAAACCCTCATCATCACCATTTTCAATAAACACCCAAGAAGGTAACTTTTTCAAAGATCAACTTGTACTAGAGGCTCCCCAAAAATTTTAGCTATTGAGAATAAACACATTTTATTGAAAAGATGGATTGGCAATCCAGGAAGATCCATCCATAAAGGGAAAAGAGACGATTCTTGGTCAGGACGCCATGAAGGTGTCCACCTAAACACTCTCATAGGGAATCAACCAACATACCATAACTCTTTTGACCAAACCCTATTAAAATCAATCTCATGCGAAAGTGTAATCAACATGTGTTTAGAATCAAGATGCCAAGATGAAATTCAGATTTTAATCCAAACTTTACAAAATACCTGCGAGTATCGTCCATGGAAGGCCTACCTTTAGCGAACTTCCCCACCAAAGTATACGAAAAAGGTTTGGAGAGATTATTTATGATCTCCTTAGGGAACTTAAGCGCGGGTTTACCATGGTGAGATAAAGGAGTGATCATTGGGATTGAAATGGGGGAAACATTCTCCTTGAATAAGCTAATAAATGATTTCTCTTGTGAAGGATATTGCGGCTGGATAACGGTTGTCGTAGGCGCGACAACCCTAGGAATCGAATCAGGAAGCGCCGCAAGGGGGGTGTGAGCCTGGCCAGACGAGGATGCAGCCATTGCGGCACCCTGGTCTTATGCCCATCTGAAATATCAACATATCTACAATAAAGAACTTGTTAGGATTCATTGTTAGTACACCCACCTTAATTTGATTGATCCATGCCACGTGTCTCTTTATGGACTTTAGGACCGCATGTAATGAAGTTTTACTTCAATTTTTAGATAAGTCCATTTCTAGATTTTTGTTTGTCTAGGCTGAGTATAGTTCGGTTTTACTCCTCGCGGTTTGGAGTCTCAAGCCGTCATCTTTGAGCCACCAGCATGGAACCCTAGGTCCCTCATCAAACCGCAGTATGTGGCTTTGATGAAACCGCACATCAAGTTCATCCTTCAAACCGCTCCTATGCCTAGTGGAAACCGCAGTGCAGTTATTGAAGAATTAAAGAGATGTCATTTATTCCTTAGACAAACATTCCCTCTTCAACCGTAAAGGAATGATATTATGTCATGTCAAAACAACTCTAAGTTAACTTGGAGTTACTGTAAGGAATGTCGGTCTTGTCCAAGCAATTTGAATTGTTTACTATTAGTCCTTTCTGCAACAAAGGACGGATGTCAGGTAGTGGTGCTACAACTACCTAGGACTACAAGACAAAACAAAGGACGAAAATGACAGCTCATCCAATGGGATTTCGACAGCAAATTGTACCCGAAGATTTGAATTAAATCTTTACCCAACGGTCACAAGGGTGCATTGCCTATAAATAGCCTTCATTCCTCAACAATGAAGGTTGTTGAGCTTCAAAAGATTTATTCCCAAGTGTTCAAGTTTGCTTTGAAGATTCAAACCCAGATATTCATATCTTCAAACCATCTCCTTAGCAAACCCAGATTTGTTCATCAAAGCTTCAAGCCTAACAACCTTTCATACTCAGTCTTTACACCGAAAGATTTCCATTTGCTCAACCATCATTTAGATACTTAGAGCATTTGATTTCTTTCCACACACACACCCGATTTATATGATCACATAGATTATATACTTCGAAAACACCGGTTGTTATTATAGCTTAGGTTAGACTTATTGTTTAGAGTTTAGATTCATCTTGTAAAACCTCCTCTAAATTAATACAAGTCTCATAGCTATTAGAAAATCTTAGACTAACCATCTAGGTAGAGGACGTAGTTCATTTAAGAACGAACCTCTTCAATTTGTGTGTTTGATCTTTATTTTCTGTCTTGTTATTTATCTTTCTTGTTTGTGGTCTTTAACTTGTCTCCATATACGAAATGACTTGAAAGATGAATTGTGTTTTCCTTTGAACTTTAAGTTTAACTATTCAGTTGCATCATAGTGTTTTGGACCGCCCAAACTCTTTAACTATCCTATTTGGCCAAACCGCAAACTCCGCTGTGCATTTTATCAGTTCGGTTCTTGTGCTTTGAACCGCAGTTGGCCAAACTGATAAGTACTCGGTTGATTTTAAGGGTATTTTGGAAAAAGTTTTGGACCGCTATTCACCCCCCCCTCTAGTGGTTCTATACCCTTGTTGCCCTCTGGGACCAACAAGTGGTATCAGAGCATATCCACCAAACTTGTTTTTATAAGCTTTACCGCTTGGGTGCTGATCCAATGGCAAACACAAACACCCATATGATGCAGACATCCAACTCAAATCACTTACCGATTTTAGATGAAGATAGTTTTATCTTTTGGAAAGATAGGATGATGAAACACATGATTTCATGTGATCGTAGACTGTGGATTGCGGTTACTGATGGAACATATGTTCATATGAAAGCTAATCCACATGCAGGAACCGCAGGAGAAGAAGCTGAAATTAAGAAGTTAGAAAGTGAGTGGACTGATGCAGACCGCATCAATGTGGATTTTGGTGGAAGAGCTATGTCCATGCTAGTGTCAGCTATTGACTTAAGGACTCATTCTAAGGTGCTTCACTGCACAACCGCAAAGGCTACCTGGGATGCTATAGTTGACTTTCTGGAAGGAGATTCAGATACCAAGAAGAACCGCATCTATCAACAGAGAAGACTCTTTGACTATTTTGTTAAAGATCCTAAGGAATCTCTTAGACAATGATATGAGAGGTTTATTGATATTGTTAATGTGTGTTTTTCTCTTGGACATGTCTATTCTAATACAGATTTAAACATGAGATTCATGCAAGCACTTGGTAGCAAATGTGTCGCGCCCCATACCCGGGACACGAGTGGAAGACGTTATAAAACACTTTTTTTTAAAAAAAAGTTTCGAAATGTACTTTCATAAAGTTTAACAAAAACACACCTGAAGTTCAAGAACTTCACTTAACTCTTAAACAAACTTTACAACCAACTTTAACAACGAAAGTACTTAGCCTGAAGGCTTACAAAATTTTAAACAAATGTACATACACCAACATGATCCAAAATAGGTGCGACAACAGAAAGTACGGGTACTCTACCCAAAAGGTTTCACATTTACATAATGCAACCTCAACAAAATATGTCCCAACTCTTACCACTCCAATGTCCTCCCGTGCCAAGTGTCCTATCCCCTGGACCCGCCTTTATCTAAAACAGTAAACAAATAAAGGGTGAGAATAAATCTCAGTAAGTTACTAAAATGCAACTACGTTACATACTGATATGATAATCATAAAGAAACTATATCAACAGTAATCATATAGCATATAGCATGAGAGATACATCAACTCATATATCACAATTACCACATAGCCCACACTCTGGTGAATACCAAGACAAGGTTTACCCAATAACCATAACCGTACGAGAATACCATCTGAGAAAACCATCTGAGCAGCATAAATAGCTGAAGCCGGGATCCCAAAAACCAAACCATAACCAATAAAACCAAAGTAACCAGAGAGGGAAATATGATACAAAGTCATAACCCAAGTGCTCACCAAAGGAAGCAATTCATCCCATCCAAGGCCAATCTGGACTGGAGAAACAAACAAGGCGCAGTGGACCCCTTATAGTGAACTTGGCTTGTGTGCCACTATAATTCTTCCACCGCCTGACTCAGAAGCTACAATGGAAAACCTTATAGTGGACTTACCTGTACCACTATAATTCTTCCATTGGCTGACTCTACAACAAGACCAGCTGGACTTTTCATAGGAAGCACAGTAATGAATACTTGCTAAACAAAACCCGGTGCATTTAATCCAAGAAGGAACTAAGCCAAATACATCACAAGATACACACAAAAGATTTCTCATAAAGAGTCCATAATAAGGACATTTAGTCACAACCCAATCTTTTTCATTAACGACATAAAAGTCATACACATTCACGTTCGGGTCCTAAGCAACCCCAAGGACTACACAAACAATTATCCTCTTATACCCAAGTTAAACAAACTATAAACCTGGAAAACAGGGGGGGTGCGCACGCCCCACCCAATAGGGTGCGCGCGCTTCCTTTCATCAGAACCTCACTATTTTTGGCCAACTAAGGGTGCGCGCGCCCCACCCAAAAGGGGTGCGCACGCTTCCCTTGATCAGACACTTTTTCCTAGGTTGATAACAATAGGGTGCGTGCGCCTCCTTATATAGGGTTACAATTTGAGTTTCCAAACCATTACAACACCCAGCTAGAACCAATTCTATATACTCCCTTTGTCCTAAAATTACAAGTATAACAAATATTACCCAAATCACAAAATCAACAAGTAGAAGTATCAAATATTGCATATATGAGTATTTTAACATTTAAAGGGGAATTAGTAACTTACCTATTTCCGGAAAAAGTATCGCTGAAATAAGTTTTGTTCGGATAGAAATGACCTACTCGACGCGCTGATCATTTTTATATAATTAGTTTTTAAAACGGATAAGTAAATAAAAAGAATTAAATCGAAATGGGTTGAACTTACCTTTTCTTTTAACCCTAAGCTGAACGTAGAAGAAAGTTGTAGAACATACATACACAGATAAGGGAAAGAAAGAAGATTTCTTATAAAGATTTTTACCCCATTTTTACAAATTGGTCACCCAACTTTCGATTTGAACATTTTAACCCTTAACTTATATTTTCAACAAGGACCCTAAAGTTTTAACTTAATCATTTAACTCCTTTAACCATTATTTTTACTAACTAAGTAAATAACACAAATAATCAAGTATGCCATGCAAATCATAAAATATGATGCAATACATAAAATGCACATATAAGTCAAATAAAAATCCCCAAAAATATAAAATAAATAGGGACGGGTTTTGGGGTCGCTACAAAATGGCTGATCAAAACTACTAACATTGAAGACAACAAGGACTTGGAAGCTCTTGATCTTCGACACTTGTATGCCATGCTGAAGGCTTTTGAATTCAAGCTTGAAGAGGTCCATGAAACCGAAAGCAGATTTAAGACACTCTCTCTAGCTGCATTCAACAATACATCATCTCCTGTCTACAATTCAGACCATCATCAAATCGCTCCTCACCTCCACTTGCAAACCGCTCCTCCTGACCAAAATGTTCCTAGATACAATCCTCAAACCGCACCTCCTGCGTATATCCAGCAATCTCATCAATCATATCCTCAATCACATCAACCATATCCTCAACCTTATCAATCTTATCAGCAGTTTCATCAACCCTACACTCCTCCTCAAAGTTCTTATGCTCAGAGTGTAGTATCACAATCCTCAAGTTCTACTCAAGTTGATTTTGATGAAATGGATGATGAAGAATTTGCTTTGTATGTGAAGAAATACACCAAGTTCAGGAAAAACAATAGATCTCAATTTCCATCCAAAGGCCCAGCAAAGTTTGTCCCTCCAACCAGATTCAACAAAACTGCAGATCCCAAGACAAGGGATGACTTGGTGTGTTATAACTGCAGACAGCCAGGTCACTTTGCTTCAAGTTGTCCCAAACCGCGTTATGAAGCCACGCCAGCAAAGAAACCATTCAACAAGAAGTTTGTGAAAAGAAGAGGAATGGTAGCTGACCAAGGAGATCAACCGCTGACATGGATGGGTTCAGACTCAGATGAAAGTGATGATGAAGAAACTGCTAATCTCTGCCTCATGGGATTTGAAGAAAGAATTGAAATTGACGAAAGCCTTTCACTGCCAAATCAACAAATGAAGTCAGTTTCACCTAAGACTCCTGAGGCTAGATTAAGCAAAGCTCCTAAAACACCAAACTACACTCCTGAGGTTCAAGCAGACCAAAGCCATGATGACCAGGTACTAGAACGTTCTAATATTATATGTCAACAACACACTGTGCTTAAAAAGGCATATAAACTAATGGCTGCGGAACTTGAAGAATCCCAACGTGAATGTAAATCCCACAAGGAGGAAATTGAAAACCTCAAGCTCCAAATTGCCGGGATATCTACTATTGTGGATGAAAACCGCTATCTGAAGGACAGAACCGAGGTACTTGTGAATACGTGTGTTTGAAATTGGGATATTCATATCAACATTTAAAATTATGAGAGTCGCCACGCCGTTTTAATTAAATCCAAAACGTTGAAAAAGGCATTTTTAGTGGGTTCGGGGGTCAAATTACAACAAGAGAAGAATATTCACGTTATCACTCTTATTGCCCGAATTGATCGGTCTTTCTATCATGATGCGGTGTATGTAGTGTGTTAGTGATTGAGACCGGATCCGAAGATTGCCTACGTTCCTCTCAATGTGAGAAGCTCAGGTCAGCGTAGTTCGAGAAGAATTTAGAATAGGCAGAAGAATCGGGATCATGCATAATGAGGGGGAATTACCTAAAGTTTAGGGTTTAGAAGTAGTTCCTAGATCATCCTCGGGTTGATGAACCCTAGATCATCATCGGCTATGAAATAACATGTAATTATGAAGATCGCCACCCTAAATATGGCATAAATAAGGTTTTAATCTAGAATATGATGAATATACGAAGAACATATTATGAACATATGAATGTCATGAAGGAAAATATGAATAAAGATGTTAGGAACATGAATATTATGAAGAACACATGATTAAACATATTAAGAATATGAATATTATGAAGAACAAATGAATAACCATATTAAGAGTATGAATATTATGAAGAACACATGAATAAACATATTAAGAATATGAATATTAAAGATCTACATTAGAAATAATGCAAGAACTTGAAGAAAAGTTAGAAAACTTAACCTTGTTGGCAAGAAATAACCTTGGGTCTTCTTGGGATTCTTGAGAGTGTTCTTGGATTCTTGAATGACTTGATTTGGGAGTAAAATCCTCACTTTGGAGGCTTAGCACTCTAAGAAATGAATTGGGGGTTTTGGGGCCGAAATTGTGTGTTTTTTGGAGAGTTTTAGAGAGGTTTTGAGTTAGGAACTCGCAGGATGATAATTGGTCCCCTTTTTTGAGGAGGGGAGGACCCCTATATATAGTTTTTGTGAGTAGGGCAAACATGGCCGCGTGGCCAAGGTTGTTTCTTGGCGTGGAAATCAAGATTTGGCAAGTTTGGTAACTGGAAAACGCGTCAGAAGCAAAGATGGCCGCGTGGCCAAGGACAAACATGGCCGCCTGGCCATGGAGGAATGTGGCCGCGTGGCCAAGGTTATTTTTTCCTTGTTCTTCTTTCTCTCGCATTCGATTTGATATGTGGTGCGTTCCGTAATTCATCCGGAGTCAAAAGTTATGACTGTTTTCGTGCCGACTGTAATTTATGTCATTCTAGATATTCCTAAAATAATGAGCTATATTTTGGGAATCCGGGACAATTCTTTTGCAAGGTTTCTAATCCCTATAAAGTCCTTGTATATTTGGGAAAGCCCTAATAAACTCATTTTCAGGATCGGGTACTAACAGTAGCCCCTCGGCGACGCTTCTTGCAAGGCAATGTGGGGTCGACGATAAAAATAGGAACCGTCTGAAACATGAGTTTCAAAACAGATGAAGGGTGATGGACGGCTGAACCTTGGAGGCGACCTACGTATCTGCGGGGGAATCAAGCCAAACGTAGTTCAAATCTGATGGGGAAATTGAGAATGATTGTCCTCTGATGGGATCAATGCCTTCCGCTTGGGGAGAAAATGTGACTTGCTGGGGAGACATGTGCCGGGGAAAATGTAATTGCTGGGGATGAGAGACGACCATGTCGGTCGGGTGGCTGAACCTTTTCAGGTTTCCTACGTATCCTCGGAGGAATCAAGCCGGTCGTAGTTTGGAGGGGATAGGAAATGACCAAGGTGGTCGGGTGGCTGAACCTTTTCAGGCTTCCTACGTATCCTCAGAGGAATCAAGCCGGTCGTAGTTCGAAGATACTGGGGATAAAATGAGACATGAAACTTCTGCTGCGGATAATAAACCTACGGACCCTATCCTGTATGAAGACTGAACATTCGTTAGGGAAACGAGACATCAGACTCCTGCTGGGGATAACAATCCTACAGATACTATCTTGTATGAAGAACGAACATTCGTAAGAAATGAAGTCATTTGGGAAAAGGAGGTGAGAGGGATAATGGGACAATAAAGACTACGGCGTCTAAATAATCCCAAGATGGAAATAATAAATGCTGGAACTTTCGCAATGGCCGCGATCGTTCTAGGATGCACATGACGTAGAGGCTGGTGGGTTTCTACAATCATATGAACCCTAAGCAAATATTGGGGGATAATGAGACAATAAAGACTACGGAGTCTAAATGGCCTTAAGGTGGAAGTGGTAACTGCCGGGGTAAACGCAATCAGAAACAGATGGGTTCCTGCCGATCGCGCTAAAATAATAGATGCTGGATCTCTCGCAATTAGAGACGAACGGGCCTCTGCCAATTATGATCGATCTAGGATGCGCATGACATAGAGGCGGACGGGTCTCTGCAATCATACGAATCCTAAGCAAATATTGGGGAAAGAAAGTAGGGGTGAAACATTCGTGCAGTAGGGATAACTCCCGGTCACCATGATAGTTTTTAAAGAGATGAAACATTCGTGCAGTAGGAATAACTCCCGGTCACCACGATAGTTTTTAAAGAGATGAAACATTCGTGCAGTAGGGATAACTCCCGGTCACCACGATAGTTTTTAAAGAGATGAAACATTCGTGCAGTAGGGATAACTCCCGGTCACCACGATAGTTTTTAAAGAGATAAAACATTCGTGCTGTAGGGATAACTCCCGGTCACCACGATAGTTTTTAAAGAGATGAAACATTCGTGCAGTAGGGATAACTCCCGGTCACCATGATAGTTTTTAAAGAGATGAAACATTCGTGCAGTAGGGATAACTCCCGATCACCACGATAGTTTTTAAACAAAGGATAATTTAGAGGTTTTTTAGGCTTTTTAAAACCATATGATGTTCTAAAGGACAATAGACCCTTGCAGAGTCATAAAGCTGGCGAACTTATCATGAGTCGCGAAGATGATGGATTGTTATGAAGTTGCAAAAGGGATGAACTCTCATGGAGTCACAAAGGTGATAGACTCTTGGGGAATCACAAAGGTGAGGGACTCTCGGGGAGTCTCTAAATTAGGAGGGAATGCATAAGACGTGGCTACAAGCCAAGGCATTAGGTAAGGAACCTTTTGGTTGGTTGCTTAGGGTAGGACCTAAGGCTTTTGAGGAATGAGGACCTAAAGATTAGGGTTTAGAAGTGTTCAGGAAAACTGGCGTTAAGGACCGCAAATTCGGGACTAGGGTTTTAGAAATATCCTAGGCTTCGAGGCTAGGGCTTAGAGTTGTGGTAGGCTCAGAGCTTGCAAAGGCGTTGGCTTTTAGACATAAGTCTGGGAGTTAGAAAGGTTGTGACTTCCTAGGCTTGAGACTAGGGACCACTGGAAAGAGGGATTGATTTTGTAGAGGGTTTACTAAGCTTGATGTTAGGGTTCACCATTTTCTGGGATTGGTGACTATGGCTTGGAAATGTTCGTGGTAACCTAGGCTTTAGGCTAGGTTTGAAGGTTAAGGATTGTAAGCTCCCTATACTTTGAGACTAAGGTGAAGGAATTTCCTAGGTCTAGGACTAGGGTTTGAAGGGAATGCTGGATCCTAAGCTCGTCGCTAGGGTTGAGTGAGGATATGGTCTCCTAGGCCCTGCGGCTAGGGTTTAGAAAGAGTGCAACTATCTAGGCTTGAGGCTAGGGTTTGGAGCGAATGCGAGTACCTAGGCTCGAGGCTAGGGTTTAGAGCGAATGCGACTACCTAGGCTCGAGGCTAGGGTTTAGAGCGAATGTGGCTTCCTAGGCCTGAGGCTAGGGTTGATTAAGTTTTGGACAGGGCATTCTATCCTAGGTTTTGGGTTAGGGTTCAATAAGACGGGGGATTAAGATTGTAAATTTCCTAGGTTTTGAGACTAGGGTTTCGGGAATTTGGAAATGATGTTGCATGTGGGGCTTTGGAAATTCCCTAGAACTTGGGCTAGGGTTAAAGAGGATGTTGCGGTTTCCTAGGCTTAAGGATATGTGACTACCTTAGGCTTGAGGCTAGGGTTTGGGGAGAACGCGACTTCCTAGGTTTGAGGCTAGGGTTTGGAAAGAATGTCGACTACCTAGGCTTGAGGCTAGGGTTTGGAGAATGTGACTACCTAGGCTCGAGGGTAGGGTTTAGGAAGGATGTGGCTACCTAGGATCGAGGCTAGGGTTTAAGAAGGATGTAACTTCCTAGGCTTTAGGCTAGGGTTTGGAAGGATGTAATTACCTAGGCTTGGGGCTATGGTTTGGAGGGAATGCGACTACCTAGGCTTGAGGCTAGGGTTTGGAGGGAATGTGACTACTTAGGCTTGAGGCTAGGGTTTGGGAAGATGTGATTACCTAGGCTTGAGGCTAGGTTTTGGGAAGATGTGATTACCTAGGCTTGAGGCTAGGGTTCGGAGCGCATGTGACTTCCTAGGCTAGAGGCTAGGGTTTGTAGAGGATGTGGCAACCTAGGCTTGAGGCTGGGGTTGAGAGAATGTGATTACCTAGGTTTAAGGCTAGGCTTCGGATAGAAGGTGACTACCTAGGCTTGTGGCTAGGGTTCGGAGCGCGTGTGACTTCCTAGGCTAGAGGCTAGGATTTGAATAGAAGGTGACTACCTAGGCTTGAGGCTAGGGTTTGGAGAGAATGTGACTACCTAGGGTTTGGAGACAGAAAGCATTTGAAGGTTTGTCTTGGTTTAGACCGAGCAAGTTTGAGGTCTAAGAGTGTTGCGGTTTGGGGCAGGTGAGCTTGATACCTCATGGCTGGATAGGCTCGATAGGTTAGACCTAGGCTAGAGTGCTAGGGTTTAGCTAGGGTAAGACTCAGACATGTGTTAAGGAGACCGGGGCCTAATGGAATGGTAGGCGTGAGATCTAGGAGATCGAAGGCTAGGCAGGGTAGTGTTGGGACATAAGGCTTTCAAGCGGGTAAGTCTTTTGTCCTAGAGAAACCGCGTTATGGGTTAGGACCAAGCAGGCTTGAGGTCGGCCAAGGAGCAACAGATTGGGATTGGATGATCCTAGTACCTAATACGTATGTCGGGCTTGGATCCTAGAGTGTTGAGAGTTTAGGCTAGGTACAAGCCATAGGTGCGGGAAATGGGTTTGGAGATGTGACCATGTTGGCGCTTAGGACAAGATTTGAGTCTCAAAGACTTGTTCAAGTACAATAGGTACCTAATAGGATTGGGTATGTTTAGGACCTAAGTTTGTCTTAGAGGTCATGCGCGTGACCAAGCTTGTTTGGCGATTGCGAAGGTAGGTTAGGGATGGGACCAAAGGTGTTAAGGACACGGGTTTTGGCCTGATGGGTATTGAGGTCTCTATGACATGACATGGTATGCGCGAGATACTATGTGCTTGAGCAGGTTCGAGGTTTGGACTCGTTGGGGGAGCGAGGTTTGAGATCCATGGAGTTTAAGGAGAGGATCGCGTGGATTCGAGGTTTGGACTCGGCTCGGATTAAGTAGGTTAGACCTAAGGGGTTGAAGGTCAGACTAGGAAGTCTTTTGAGGCTAAATGGGTGACACTAGGTTGGTACTTGGTAGGTTTAAGAGTGGTAGGGTCATGGCTTGGACATGACGGGAGTCGGGAGACGTAGATGTGTCGCTTTTAGTCGGACCAAGTAGGCTTGGGAATTAAAGAGTCCAAAGGGTGGAGATGTAAGGTGAGAGACATAAAGGGTAGAAAGTCTTGTGACCTAAAGGTTTAGGGGTTGAGGCCTAAGGTATGGATTAGATATTCTAGAGACCTAAAAGGTAGGTGTTTGGTAGACTCGAATGGTCTTGGGATCTCAGGGATTGCTCCACAGGTTAGACTATGTAGACCTAAGAGGTTGGACCTAAGAGGATAAGAGAGCCATGGTTTTAGACATGGTATGGATGAATATATATTGGTAGGTTTGGGATCTACTAGATCAGGTAGACTCGAGACCGGTAGGTTCGGGACCTAATGGGTCATTCTAAGGATTTGGATTCGGTAGACTGGTTTAAGGCTTTAGGAGTCACGCTACTAACATGTGGAGGGTCAAGCTAAGGGGTTATGGTGTAACCTATGTAAGACTGACTGGGTAGGTGCGGGACCTAAGGTTTTGAATCAAGTCAGATTGGGACGTAGAGAGTTGAGGGTTTAGGCCTAGGGTTCCCTAAAGTGTAGGAGATAGGGTAAAGGACCGAGTCAACTCAAGAATCACGGAGACGGGTCTCAGATGGATCGAGGATGTTTTTACAATTTTGTGGAGACCGAGAGTGCGGGTTTATAAACAAAGTGTCAGGGAAGAGAATACTTTTGAAAGTGTTATGATTTTATAAAGATGCCTTATAATTAGTTATGATTCTAACAAATTCAAAGTGTTCGTCATGTGCAGAGTTTGACGATGAGGGGTACATCCTTGTTGAAGCCTCGATATTCTCCGAGAAACCACATAGTCGACCCATTCTGTTGGGGAAGCCATAGTTGGATAAGTGTGTAGAGCGGGGTATCCTACCTCCTTTAAGACGCACCCTTTTTTCTTCCTAGACCGCCCTTGCGGTTTTCAATCTAGCGGGCATCTCTTTTGCGTCATCATTTTTTTTTTTTTTTTTGAAATCATTCAGTCGACTCAAAAAAGGAAAAAAGAATTGTTTGAAAACATGCGGGGGCATTTTGGGGAGAGTAAGAGAGAGAGAGATAGTACTCACATTTTGACTCTTTGGGCAACTGAGTGTATATATGTACAAAAGGGAGGAAGCCCCTGCTTGACAGAAAGTAAGTGTTTAGCTCTTTCCTAGATTGTAGAACGGAAGACTTGTCGAGACATTTGAAAATTGTTTTATTCAAGATTCTCATTTGATTACTCGAGAATGGACCTCGTTGATTAGTTATGCATCTTATGATTATGTTTTAGACAAGTAGTCTCGAAATAATAAATTTTTTGATCAATTGTGAGTGAAGAAGCCAGGAGTAAAAATATGGGGCAAGAGAGAAGAGAAGGAAATTTGGCTACGAGGTGGGTTGTGTATATTTTGGACCGGACCCTAAGGTTGCCTACGTTCTCCTCAAGGTGAGAAGCTCAGGTCCGCGTAGTTCTGGGATATCCTGGCTGATGATGGAGTTGGGTTTGAGTATGAGGTTCATTTGTCGCGATAGGTTGCTCCGTTGTAGCTTGTTGCTTTGGATTGCTTCATTGCAGCTCATTGCGGTGGATTGCTCGATTGTAGTTGTCATGGCTGCTGCTACCGCGTTAATCTTCTTTGTAGGGAAAGAAAGAAAAATAGAATATTTGAAGTGAAAATAAAATGGGACTTTTACTTTTCTATGGTGATAGCCCCTTCTATTTTTTTTTTTTTTTTTTTTATCTCTTTGTGCACACCCATTTTTTGCCTAGGCCGCCCTTTCGGGTTTTCAACCTAACGGGCTTCTTTTGGTGCAATGCTCTAACTTTTGCCTAGGTTGCCCTTTTGGGTTTCAACCTAGCGAGCCTTTTTTATATATTTGTACATGAAACATTGGGCAAGACGAGCCCCTAGTTTGCTTTCGCCTCTCTCGATTGCGAGGTAGCTTCTTTATAGTCAAGCGGCCTTTTGCTGGCGGCGGGCATCCTAGACCCTTGATTTATACCGGTAGAGCTCCATCGGATTATCACGTGGCACCTATTAATGGCATGAACAACTTCGTGCATTTCTTTATATTTGCGATGGAATACGGACAGCCCCGGTGTATCGGCATGTAGTACTTATGAAAGGAACAAACAACCCCTTAAATTGTGGCAGCATGGATGTCTATTTGATGATGAGCAACCGCAGTCCATTTCTTTTCCATGACCGTATGGAAAAGGGGTCTAATGGTGGGATAAGAGGCGTATGAGGATAGTGTATGGGAGAAGGTGTATATAGAGTGTGTACATGAAGTGTGTACAAGGGGTGAGTGTATAGAGAGAGTGTATGGGGATAGAATGTAGAGAGAAGAGAAAGTGATTCGTTCATCCCAATTGGTCAAAGCATTTGTTATCTTAAGACTAATTGTGTATTTAGTTATGTGAATGGTTTATGGGTCCATTTACCTTTTAATGAGTCGTCATTAATGAGTAAGATTAAGATTAATTCATCATATAAAGATATAGCAATCAAGTGAAGATGGTGAATAAGACAATTTTCATGGAATTGATTTATGCAAGATTATGTCTCAAGTCTAGAGAGAAAAGAAATAAAGACTCTTTTATTATTTGAAAGAAAAACGACTAATCCGGGGTGGACTTTTACTAAAGAAACAAAAATAGTCCAGGGTGGACTTTTGACTAAAGACACTCTAGAACCTACGAAGACTGAATGACCCTTTTTATTATTTAAAGGGGGTAGCCCCAGTTTGCTCTTTCTTGTTTGGACTTTTCTCACGCCCATGCATTCCTATCGCGGGTGATGGCTCTGCTATCAATGAGGCTTTGGATCTTCCTTTTCAATTGAAGGCAACCTTCAGTGTCATGCCCAATATACTGGTGGTATTTGCAGTATTTGGAGGGATCCAAGTCTGGTCTTACCCTGTTTGGTTCAT
Organism: Campanula takesimana; assembly: GCA_026119855.1. Classification (NCBI taxonomy): domain Eukaryota; kingdom Viridiplantae; phylum Streptophyta; class Magnoliopsida; order Asterales; family Campanulaceae; genus Campanula; species Campanula takesimana. The sequence goes on along the minus strand of JAOWBW010000269.1, from coordinate 280,343 downwards.
AGTTGAGTAGAGGAGCCAACTTGCCGGCTCGAACCAAACCTTTGAAGAATTTGGCTAACGGCATACCTAAGTCGTCGAATTCGCGCTCGTCCTTCCTTTCACGAACTGTCTTTGAGGGTGATTTAGGTACCGGTACCCCTTGTTGATGAGTAGTCATAGGAGGCATCCCGACAGGGAAAGTCTGTGGCGGCCCGTACATTTGAGGAGCGTACGGGTGTTGAAATTGAGCAAGAGGGAAAACTCGGCTGAGGTAATCATAAACGCCACGAATGTCAGACAAATGGCGCCTCTCGATATTTCTTAAGGTCTTATGCATCTCCTTCTGAAAGTGTGTTGCTTGATCGTTGAGAATGGCCTTAAAGTGGATTTCTTGTTCATGGAGGATGGCTTCGAAGTGGGATGCTTGCTTACTGAGAGCAGTACCGGTGTAGAGGATTGTCTCGGGATCTTGGGTAGCAGCTTCAGTTGCAACTTCGATGTTCCTTGCAGCCGACATGATGCAGAACTCTAGTCATGAAAGAATTAAGCCTCTTAGTTGAATTAAATTAGATTCGTATTTAATGATAAGGCATCGTTATAAAATCATTTTTTGGAAAAGAGTCGGTGTCCACATTTTTGAAATGCATTTTGGTAAAAAATTGAAAGTTTGACCGGGCCGAAGTTGCCTACGTTACCCTTATCATGAGGGAGAGGTCCCACACAATAAGAGGCTCAGGTCGCTGTAGTTCGAATCAAGTTAGACTTTTAAAAAGAGGTGAGAGATGACCATAGGGGTCAAAAAGAGGGAGATGACTCGGTCTGTAGTCAAGCATGGGTGAGGAAGACCTATAGGAATCGGGTAAGGTTTGACTTAAGGTTTGACCTAAATTTGACCTAAGGTTTGACCTAAGGTTTGAGACAAGAAATGGTTCAAGCTAGGATGCGACAATAATGGTGGGTTGACCTAGATGGGTAAAGGATAGGTCGACCTAAATGAGAAGGGTTGGATTGACCTATATGGTGAATGAATCAAGATAGAGGGTTGTAGCGTTTTGCCTATGGGATGATCTAAGCGGGATAGACATGGTTTAACCTAAGCGGGTCTAAGGTTGACCTATTCGGGTTGGTGGACTAAGGAAGGTTGGAGATTGACCTAGGTGGATCCAAGATAGGTAAATCGACCTAAGCGGGTCACGGGGTGACCTTGACGGGTCAAAGGTGAAGGGGTAGTTTTAACTTAAGACGGACAAGTTGACCTAAATGGGTCAAGGATGGTGTGTGGACCTAAACGGGTTGACCTATGTTGGTCTGGACGACGGTGGGTCAAATAATGACCTAGGTGGGTCAAGATGACGGTTTGACCTAAGCGGGTTAGGACCAAAGATAATTGGGTTCACCTATGGAATCAAAGATTGACCTAAGATGTCGAAAACGGATAAGGTTGACCTAGGAGTCCAAGTTTGACCTAAGAGGTCGAAGGTGATTGGGTTGACCTAGGAGGTCAAAGGTTGACCTAAAAGGTCAACGGGTGATAATGTTGACCGAGGGGGTCAAAGGTTGACCTAAGAGGTCAAAGGTGATAAGGTTGACCTAGGAGGATGAGGTTGACCTAGGGGGTCAAAGGTTGACCTAAGAGGTCAAAGATGATTAAGTTGACCTAGGGGGTCAAAGGTTGACCTAAGAGGTCGAAGGCGGATGAGGTTGACTTAGGGGGTCAAGGGTAGACCTAAGAGGTCAAAGATGATAAAGTTTACCTAGGGGATTAAAGGTGATAAGGTTGACCTAAGGGGTCGGAGGTGATAAGGTTGACCTAGGTGGTCAAGGGTCGACCTAAGAGGTCGGAGGTGATAAGGTTGACCTAGGAGATCAAGGGTTGACCTAAGAGGTCGGAGGCGGATAAAGTTGACCTAGGCGGTCAAGGGTTGACCTAAGAGGTCGAGGGGTGACCTAAGAGGTCGAGGGTGGTAAGGTTGACCTTGGAGGTCAAGGGTAGACCTAAGAGGTCAAAGGTGGATGAGGTTGACCTAGGCGGTCAAGGGTTAACCTAAGAGGTCAAAGGTGGATGAGGTTGACCTATGGGGTCAAAGGTTGACCTAAGAGGTCGAGGGGTAACCTAAGAGGTCGAAGGTGATAGGGTTGACCTAGGAGGTCAAGGGTAGACCTAAGAGGTCAAAGGCGGATAAAGTTGACCTAGGCGGTCAAGGGTAGACCTAAGAGGTCAAAGGCGGATGAGATTGACCTATGGGGTCAAAGGTTGACCTAAGAGGTCGAGGGGTGACCTAAGAGGTCGAAGGTGATAAGGTTGACCTAGGAGGTCAAGGGTTGACCTAGGGGGTCAAAGTTGCCCTAAGAGGTCAAAGGGTGGTAAGGCTGACCTAAGGGGTCAAAGGTTGATCTAGGAGGTCAAAGGTAGATAAGGTTGACCTAGGAGGTCAAAGGTTGGGAAGGTTGACCTAGGCGGTCAAAGGTTGACCTAGGAGGTCAAAGGTAGATAAAGTTGTCATAAGAGGCCAAAGGATGGTGGGATTTTGACCAAAGCGGGTCGAGATGAAGGGTAGACCCAAATGGATCGCAATGATGGGTAGGTAACCTAGATAGGCCAAGATGAGGAATTTTGATAGATGGCCCAAGGGGTGAGCGATGGACCTTAGAGGTCGCCTAGATGCAATGCACATTTTATTTAACGAAAAGTTTTGCATTTATTTACATCCTAAATGGTTGGTCCAAGGAGTGTCCTAATCTCTATGTGTGGGTTGACACGCGTAGGATAAAGGTTCCCACCGCTCGTGGAACGTACACGGTGAGTGGAGTAGACGAGTGACTCGAAAAGAGTGCGACAGTAGCGCACAAATTCCTGCACATCGAATACTCCGGGTAATGGGGACCTGTGCAGTGCTGACACGGACTAGTGGTAGTGTGTGGCAAGAAAATAATTCTTTTTAGGGAGAAAAGAGAGAAGTTTTTGAATGCTTGAGTGATGCAATGCAATGCAAGAGAGAGAGAAGAGGGAGAGGATAAGAATGTACAAGGGAGCATAGCAAAGTCTCGTTTGACCTTAGTACTATAGGGAAAGTACAAAAAAATACATGTATTGAAAAAATACAAGGTACACATATTAACATGGCAAAAATACAAGGTGCATGTGCAAACATGGCAAAGTGTGAGGTGCATGTGTAAACATGGCAAAGTGTGAGGTGCATGTGCAAACATGGCAAAGTGTGAGGTGCATGTGTAAACATGGTAAAGTGTGAGGTGTATGTGTAAATATGGCAAAGTGTGAGGTGCATGTGCAAACATGGCAAACATCATGATGTAAACTAAAGTTAGACCCACTAAGTTTGAAAAAGTTTCAAAGCAGTCCCCAGTAGAGTCGCCAGTGTGAATACGTGTGTTTGAAATTGGGATATTCATATCTACATTTAAAATTATGAGAGTCGCCACGCCGTTTTAATTAAATCCAAAACATTGAAAAAGGCATTTTTAGTGGGTTCGGGGGTCAAATTACAACAAGAGAAGAATATTCACGTTATCACTCCTATTGCCCGAATTGATCTGTCTTTCTATCATGATGAGGTGTATGTAGTGTGTTAGTTATTGAGACCGGATCCGAAGATTGCCTACGTTCCTCTCAATGTGAGAAGCTCAGGTCAGCGTAGTTTGAGAAGAATTTAGAATAGGCAGAAGAATCGGGATCATGCATAATGAGGGGGAATTACCTAAAGTTTAGGGTTTAGAAGTAGTTCCTAGATCATCCTCGGGTTGATGAACCCTAGATCATCATCGGCTATGAAATAACATGTAATTATGAAGATCGCCACCCTAAATATGGCATAACTAAGGTTTTAATCTAGAATATGATGAATATGCGAAGAACATAGTATGAACATATGAATGTCATGAAGGAAAATATGAATAAAGATGTTAGAAACATGAATATTATGAAGAACACATGAATAAACATATTAAGAATATGAATATTATGAATAACACATGAATAAACATATTAAGAGTATGAATATTATGAAGAATACATGAATAAACATATTAAGAATATGAATATTAAAGATCTACATTAGAAATAATGCAAGAACATGAAGAAAAGTTAGAAAACTTACCCTTGTTGGCAAGAAATAACCTTGGGTCTTCTTGGGATTCTTGAGAGTGTTCTTGGAGGTTTTAATGACTTGATTTGGGAGCAAAATCGTCACTTTGGAGGCTTAGCACTCTAAGAAACGAATTGGGGATTTTGGGGCCGAAATTGTGTGTTTTTTGGAGAGTTTTAGAGAGGTTTTGAGTTAGGAACTCGCAGGATGATAATTGGTCCCCTTTTTTGAGGAGGGGAGGACCCCTATATATAGTTTTTGTGAGTAGGGCAAATATGGCCGCGTGGCCAAGGTTGTTTCTTGGCGTGGAAATCAAGATTTGGCAAGTTTGGTAACTGGAAAACGCGTCAGAAGCAAAGATGGCCGCGTGGCCAAGGACAAACATGGCCGCCTGGCCATGGAGGAATGTGGCCGCGTGGCCAAGGTTATTTTTTCCTTGTTCTTCTTTCTCTCGCATTCGATTTGATATACGTTGCGTTCCGTAATTCATCCGGAGTCAAAAGTTATGACTGTTTTCGTGCCGACTGTAATTTATGTCATTCTAGATATTCCTAAAATAATGAGCTATATTTTGGGAATCTGGGACAAGTATTTTGCAAGATTTCTAATCCCTATAAAGTCCTTGTATATTTGGGAAAGTCCTAATAAACTCATTTTCAGGATCGGGTACTAACAGTACTTCTCACCCAAATTCATGAGCTTACAGTACAAAGGGATGACCTTCAAAATGTGACCGATGTATGGACTAAGTCTGGTGTCACCGTGGAACAAATCCTAAATTCACAAATTCCTACTTCGGATAAAAGTGGATTGGGGTTTAAAACCGATGATGGGTGTAAGTGTCCTTGTCTCTGTGCCGAAGGTGGTGTGAAACCAACTGAACAAACCAATGAAACTACTAAGGTTAATCATGCCGGTAAAAAGGGCTCAAAACAAGAAATTAAAAGGCTAAATTATTTTTTTGAGTATCCTAAAAACCAGACTGGGAGAGATTCAAAGTGGAAAGAGAAATCCACAGCGGCTGAGGCAACTAAGGAAGTATTGAGTGATGAAATCACTCCTAGTCGGTTTAAGGAAATTCCTATCATTTTCCCTAAAACCGCACCTAAAAGGAAGGTTGAGCTCAAGAAGGTAATCTTTGTTAAAGCCAAAACCGCTGACCCAGTAAACATGAGAAACCGAAGGTCAGTAAAGGGTTTGTAAAACCGCAACCAAAACCTGGATTTATTCATTGTGCTATTTGTGCTGATTATGGTCATGGTGCTGGTCATTGTCTTTTAAGGTTCACACCCAATGCCAAGGGACGTAAAAATCCTAAGGTCAAACAGGTGTGGGTCCCAAAAAGCTGCTAACCCTAGGACCCAAAAGAATAAGGGGGACCAAAATCTTTAATGTTTATTTTTCAGATCTTATGCTTTATGGCTGGAACCGCAAATAAGAATAAGGATCTTTGGTACTTGGATAGTGGTTCCTCACGACACATGACCGGAGATAATGAACTTCTTTGTGATTTCATCAGTATGAGAGGCCCCCTAGTAGTGTTTGGAAATAACAAGAAAGGAGAAACAATAGGATATGGAGCAATCAAACGTGGAAAGGTGACCATTGAAAATGTGTCACTAGTAGAAGGACTCAAGCACAACCTTCTCTCCATATCTCAGTTTTGTGACAAAGGAATGAACTTCAACTTTACTTCAACTAATTATTTCTTAAAAGATGCAACTTCTGGAGTTACTCTACTGACTGGCAACAGAACAGGTGATGTATATATGATAGATTTGAGTAATATTGTTTCTATTGCTGACCTCTGTTTTGTAGCCAAAAATGTTAGTGAAAGCAGCTGGTTATAGCAAAAGCGGCTCATCCACTTGAACTTCAAGTATCTAGCAAAACTGCAAAGGGATGGTCTTGTCAAAGGACTACCTAAAGTGGCTGACCATCATGATAAGAAATGTAAAGCATGCCAGCTTGGTAAGCAGCCCAAACAGTCATTTCCAAGCAAAACCGCATCTTCAACGAATAGCTGTTTGCAACTGCTTCACATGGATTTATTTGGACCTGTCCCAACCGCAAGTATAGGAGGAAACCGCTATACACTAGTGGTGGTTGATGATTATTCAAGATATATATGGGTGGAAATGATGGCCTCTAAAGATGATACCTATGGCATCGTAACTGCTCTCTTTAGACAACTCCAAACTCAGAAATTGGATGACATCGTTGCTGTGCGTTCAGATAATGGAACCGAATTTACAAACAATGGTGTTGCCCAATATTGTGATGATCATGGTATTGATCATAATTTCTCTGCCGCTGGGGTTCCACAACAGAATGGAGTAGTGGAAAGGAAGAACAGAACTTTGATTGAAGCAGGGAAGACCATGATTGCAGAAGCGTAGCTTCCCAAGTACTTCTGGACAGAAGCTGTCAATACCGCATGTTTCACCCAGAACTGCTCCCTCATCATCAAAGTTCACAACAAGACTCCTTATGAATTGTGGAGAGGCAGATCACCCAACATTGCCTTCTTTAAAATATTTGGATGCAAATGCTACATCTTGTATAATGGCAGGGAGCATCGAGGTAAATTTGATGCTAAAGCCGATGAATGTATTTTTGTTGGTTACTCTAAACATTCAAAAGATTTTCGTTGTTTCAATAAGACTTCATTAAAAATTGTAGAGTCAGTCCATATTACATTTGATGAACATGATCTTCTTGAGCCACATATGGCTCCAAATGTTGCTGATGATTTTAGTGGTTTTGAGACAGGTATATCTTACCCTAATCATGCAACCGTAAATTACCAACCTACTCAAACCGCTCCATCAGGTTCTCCAGCCGCTCCAAATCAAACCGAAAGTGTTGCTGTATAACCGCACTCTTCTGATCCCATCCAAACCGTTGATCCAGTTCCAATCATCACCTTCAATGAAGATTTCAATGATTATCAAGAAGAGCCTCCTCTAGAAAACCTTCAAGAAATAGTGGTTCATGAAGACCTCCCTCCAGAAATTAATGAGCATAGAGACCATCCAACAACCAATGGTATAGGTCCTATCAGTTCTGGTGTTCAAACAAGAGGAAGCTTAACCCATAGAGATAACCACAGTTTGTTCTCAACTGTACTGTTATCTCAGATAGAACCGAAGAAGGTAGATGAAGCTCTAAGTGATCCAAGTTGGGTAGCTACAATGCAAAAAGAGCTCAATCAGTTTGAAAGATGCAGAGTTTGGACTCTAGTTCCAAGGCCCAGGGATCACACTGTAATTGGAACAAAATGGGTATACAAAAATAAGATGGATGAAAATGGTACTATAACAAGAAACAAATCAAGGTTGGTTGCTCAAGGTTATAGGCAAGAATAAGGGATTGATTATGATGAAACCTTTGCCCCTGTAGCTAGACTTGAAGCCATTAGATTGTTCCTAGCCTATGCCTCCTTCAAGAAATTCAAGTTATATCAAATGGATGTGAAGAGTGCATTTCTGAATGGTGAACTACAAGAAGAAGTTTACGTAGCTCAACGGCCAGGATTTGAAGACAATAAATATCCTAATCATGTCTTCAAGCTTAAGAAGGCCTTGTATGGTCTCAAACAAGCTCCAAGAGCATGGTATGACACTCTATCTAAATTTCTTATTGAGCAAGGCTTCTCTCGAGGTAAAATTGATACAACCTTATTTATTGCTAAACACAAAGGTCATTCATTATTAGTTCAAATATATGTTGATGATATTATTTTCGGTTTTACTAATAAAACTATGTGTGTTAAGTTTGAGAAGCTTATGAAAGGTAAATTTGAGATGAGTATGATGGGAGAGTTGACATTCTTTCTTGGACTCCAAATCAAGCAATGTCATGATGGAATCTTTATCAACCAAGCCAAATACACCAAAGACTTGATCAAGAAATTTGGGCTTGAAACCACTAAGCCAGTTGATACCCCAATGCAAAAGGCCTGCAGTTTGGATCGAGATGAACAAGGTAAGAAAGTGAATCAAACACTCTACCGAGGTATGATTGGCTCTCTTCTTTACTTAACTGCAAGTAGGCCAGATATAATGTTCCGTGTGTGTGTTTGTGCTAGATTTCAAGCTGACCCTAGAGAATCTCATCTTATAGCTGTTAAACGTATTATTAGATATTTATATGGCTCTGTTAACCTTGGACTTTGGTACTCCAAAGAATCCACTTTTAATCTATTAGGTTATTCAGATGCTGACTTTGCAGCCTGTAAGATTGACAGAAAGAGCACTAGTGGTACATGTCAGTTCCTTGGATCTCGGCTTGTATCATGGTCCAGCAAGAAACAAGCGTCGGTTTCAGTCTCAACCACTGAAGCTGAATACATAGCGGCTGGAAGCTGTTGCTCTCAAATTCTCTGGATGAAACAGCAGTTGGAAGACTATGAAGTATTTGAAAAGAATTGCCCTATCTACTGTGATAGTACTGCAGCAATTTCTATCTCCAACAATCCAGTTCAACACTCAAAAACCAAGCATATTTACATAAGATATCATTTCCTCAAAGATCATGTTGAAAAGAAGAATATTTTTCTAGCTAAGGTGGGAACCGATGATCAAATTGCTGATATCCTCACCAAACCGCTTGAAAATTCAAGGTTCTTTTACTTACGAGGAGAAATGGGTATGCTGGAACTTACTTAATATATTTCATGCCTATTTCTTGTTCTAATAATATATGTTAAGTATTTTGGCTCTTCTAAGAAAAAGCAAATAGCTTGCGGTTCTATCAAACATTAAACCGCAACAATAAAGGTTCGGCTGAAGATTCCACTCAAACCGAATAGTCAAGAAGAATATCTTCAGTTTGATCCAAACCGGAGCGTGAAAGAAAAGACTCGGGTTGATCTACTGAAACCGAAGACGAATCTGAGAGATATCGGTTTCATCAAAACCGATAATGAGGAAAAGGTAAGTCGGTTTACTCAAACCGCTCAGGTATGGTTAATTGCAGTTTAGTCCCTACTTTATGTCATTTCATTCTTTAAGGACCTTTGTGCAATTATCTCTGCCGCATTTAATGCGAATCGACAGGTACGCTGACGATTAAGTTTTCCTCAGCTGTCATGGCCGCTCCACTACCCGAGGTGGTTAATTGAGTATAAAAGAAAAACTAAATTTTAATTTAACTTTTTACCTTCTTACTCTTTTTAGCAAAATCTCTTTCTCTCTTTTTTGCACTCTATCTGCACACTCTCTGTTCTCACTCTAAAATTTCATACTTAAACGAGTTTCGAAATGGCACCAAAGAAAACCATTGATCTTGCTTTTACTTCTACATCGTCCAAACCATCTAAGCCCGATATGGTATGAATTTCTGAACCCTAACTCAGTATTTTTTATCCGCCATTGTTGCTTGAAAAAGCTTGTTCATCTTCTTTGATCTTTTTGTGCTTTTTCTTCGATTTTTTTGGTTGGACTTAACTCGCATTTACTTACTTATACTGTGTATATGCTTGATTTTGTAATTCGTGTTCAATTTTTGAGCAAAATCGATTTTGGGGTTATTTGGTGTTCTTGCGCATTTTTGCAGATTCTGGGCTCTAGTAATGTTATTTGTCTTAGTTTATTTAGAACTTTGTTAGAATCTGCCCTTTGTGATCGTTTTGGTACAATTCTTTCATGTTTTGGTTAAGATTTTGTTTTGCATATTCATACTCTGTTCTTTGTGTTCTTCGTGCATTCAAACTCTTTTTCAAAATTATCCTTCTTTGATTGTTTTTACTGTTCATTTACTTTTATGTTTTTACTCTTTTACCCTTACTTTCTTAGACCACATCTTTTCATTATTAGGATTACTTGTTACAGTTTGTAAGTCTCATTCAAACCTCTTTGTTTATTCATTTGATTGAACCGCTCGGTTTAATTAATTGATATGAACCACAGTTTAGTTAAGGTTTCAAACTGTCATTCTTCAAACTATTTCTAACTTAGAATATTGTTTTTCAGGACCCATCAAACTTCGTACCCGGTTCTAGGATACTAGTAGAAGAAATCAAACAAGATGCAGTTAGAAGGAAAATCCTCAAGCTACTTGAAGATGCAAAGCTGCTCCCTTTATTTCTCATGGACGAACCCCAGTTCGTTACTATCATTTGTGCTGAATTCTTCGAGAATGGGATTGCTACTAATGCTGCTTTGTTGGATGTAAGGGGAGAACCAATCAGAGATTTAGAAACTGGAGAAGTAAAATTTGAATATGCCATCAAGTCCAAGGTCCGTAACAAGGATGTGATCTTAACTGCTTCAAAAATTGCAGTTTTGGCTGGTCTTGAGAACTCTGGTGTTATGGGGATCAAACTGGAGCTCCTAAGCAGCACAACAATGGAATTAATTGGAGTTAATTCATTCTCCACTAAGAATTCCTCCAAAAAGGACTTTGGAGAAGTCATGGCTCATTTGTGTGAATTAATGGATTCTGGAGTGATGTGCAAGAATGGGAACCACAACAACTTTACCTCTGAACAGTATGATTACTGTGTGGCCATTCTCAAAGGGAAGAAACTGCACTGGCCCAGGGTTGTAATGAAAGAAATGATCAATGCCCTGAACCGCCTCCATGCTGCTAAAACCGCTGGAAAATCTAAGATCAGAACTCATTGCAGGCTTCTGACCAAGTTTTTGCACCAAGATACTGATATCTTCAAGTTTTCTATTGAACACAAGGATTATTGGATGGATCCAATTGAGAAATCAATTTTTGGATTATCAAAACTTGATGCCTTCAGAACCGCTTTTGGATGGCGGTATGCATAGGCAGTTTGGAATGAAGATCCTCTTCCTGAAGCTGAACGTGGACCTTTTCCTGAGGCTCGGCTCAACAAGTCTGGAAAACCGTACGCTAGTGCCATTGCTGATCAGGCCCATGCTACGATGCTAAGAAATGAAGGTCAGACTGCTACTCTGAATAGAATGGGGTTAAGTCATTTGGCTCAAACCGCGGTACAGGCTGAGGGGGAGCCTGCAGTTGAGGGGGAGCGTGCAGTTCGGTCCAGACCTGCGGCTCGTCCCAAGGAAACCGCCACTCCAAGGAAGAGGAAGGAAACCGCTCAAATTCCTTCAATCATCTCTAAGGCAGACCTAGCCAAACCTCCCTCTAAACCCTCATCCAAACCGCTCTCTAAACCTTCATCATCTTCATCTTCATCTTCATTCCCACCAATCAAACTTTCCCCTACCTTTTCAAAACCTCTTATTCCCAAACCTCAAATTAAACCTCTCTCTCCATTACATCAGAATGTGGAGAAATCCCTTAACTTTGCAATGGATGCCTCCTCTCTCAAAGCTGCCAAAGCCAAATCTATTCCAGAACTCATTCCTTCACATCATCTTTTCCTCCCTATCTCCTCTCCTCCTAAACCTCCAACTTCTAAAACGTCATCTGTTCAGTTCTCTGAAGAACAGTTGGCTGAGATTTATAAAGCCTTTCCCAACCTTAAACCTTCTACTCAAACCGAGCCTGAGCATACCGAAGAGTCTGAGGTTGCGGTTCAGCCTGAGCAGACCACAGTGTCTGAGGCTGCAGTTATGCCTGAGCAGACTGACATGTCTGAGGCAAATGAACCTGAGCAAGATGTTGAAGTTCTTGAGGTTCAACCGCAAAAGAAGAGAAGAAAGTTAATCAAGAAATATGATCATATTGAACATTGGCAATCAAGGCCACCTGGTGCAGTGGACTTCAGTGAGGCTTATGACAAGAAGGATCACTCAACTCTTGAAGGACCATTTGCAAAGGAGTTAAGAGAGAGCTGAGATGCGAAAGGCAGGCATTGACCCAATGTTGGTTGAAGTTTCTCCTCTTACACTTAAACGAAAATTGAAGTTTGACTCACCAGAGCACACTCCATCTCCGGTTCAGTCATCTCCAGTTCAACCAAGATCCAGTCCTTCATCTCCAGACTTACCATATGCTGCAGCGGTTCTACCATCTCCAGTTCAGCCATCTTTTTTGGTTCAACCGCTAACTCCTTCGGCTCCTCCATCGATTTCTTTCATAAAACCGAAGACATGAAAAAGGAAGAGTGTTGCAGAACTGGCTTCCTATTTGAAGCGGTTCAAATCTGAAACTTCAAGGGAAAGAAGGGCTGGAGCTCGTGCCCATGCCACCGCCAAAGCCGAAGACAGATTTTTGAAGGCTGGCCGCCCCAATCCTTATGCAATTTTTCCCAAGGATGATATGGAAGCGGTTGTTGATCAAATCATTATCTCTGTTGCAGAACAGATCATTGCTGAAACCGCATATCAGGTTCTCATGGATCCTTCTCTTGCCTCCCAATTCTTTCTATACTTTAACTGTCATTGCATTCCAAACCTATACCATCTATTCATTGTCCCTTCACCTTCTGTTTTCCTCTTTGATGATTTTATGCGTTATCCAGTTCCTACTCCTTCTCAAACCAACATTGTTCCTTATTCTTTTTCCCTTCCTTTTGACCCCATAGAATTTGAAACCGCACTTAGGATGTCTATGGGTCAATCATTAGATGAGGCCCATATTCTTTTGAAAGGCAAGGCAAAACTGCATTCCTCCCCTTCCCATCAATCTGATGATGCCATCTCCATCTCCATCTCCATCTCTGATGATGATAATGATGAGCCTATGCCTGACTATACTCCTTCTGATGAGCCCCCTCCTTCATTTCAATCTTATCCAATTTTGCCTCTTCATGCCTCAACCGCTGATTTGATAGATGCGGCTAGACACATTCAGTTTCATCAGCAAGCCGCCACTTCTCGATTTGACACTCATCTCCTCACTATTCAGTCTGATCTTGATGCCATTAAGGGGGAGAGAGTGAATGATATTTTTGAGATCAAAAAGATGCTGAAAAGAGTTCTGGAAAATCAAGTTGTACTTCAAAACATGGTCAAAACCAACCATGAGATCTACTCCCTAAAGCAGCAAGAAGTTGAAACCAGGATGGACTCTATAGAAGAAAAGCTTGACATTCTGGCTCAACATTCTTTTGACAGCACTGAGCACTTAATGCTTAGAACCGACAGATTAGTCAGACAAACTGCTGCTATTGAAACTAGAATCAACGAACCTACTGTGGTTCGGCTTCGTGCAGCAGATTTGGTTGTTGAAACCGCTCATGCCTCCGGTTCAGGAAATGCTGTTCCAACCGACAATGCCAATGTTGATCAAGCCGCCTGTGAATACCCCTTTCCGATGAAGCGACGCATGGGAAGTATCTTGTGATTATTTTTATTTACAAAGGGAATATTCTTAACGACATTAAAATTATGAGAGTCGCCACGCCGTTTTAATTAAAGCCAAAACATTGAAAAAAGCATGTTTAATGGGTTCGGGGGTCAAATTACAACAAGAGAAGAATATTGGACGTTATCACTCCTATTGCCCGAATGATCGGTCTTTCTATCATGATGAATGTGTTAGTAGTGTGTTAGTGATTTAGACCGGATCTGAAGATTGCCTACGTTCCTCTCAATGTGAGAAGCTCAGGTCAGCGTAGTTCGCAGAGAATTAGAATAGGCAGAAGAATCGGGATCATGCATAATGAAGGGGGAATTACCTAAAGATTAGGGTTTAGAAATAGTTCCTAGATCATCCTCGGGTTGATGAACCCTCGATCATCATCGGCTATGAAATAACATGCAAACATGAAGATCGCAACCCTAAATATGGCATAAATAAGGTTTTAATCTATGAACACGAAGAACATATGAAGAACATATATGAACATATGAATGTGTATGCAAAGAATATGAAGAAACTATGAATAAACATGCAAGAACATGAATATAAAAGATCTACATTAGAAATAATGCAAGAACACGAAGAAAAAGTTAGAAAACTTACCTATGTTGGCAAGAAATAAACCTTGGATCTTCTTGAGTGTTTGAATGCTAATTAGAGAGCAAACTAGTGTTTAAGAACTCCAAAACTCGGACTTAGAGCTCTCAAAATCGGACCCCAAAACCAATGGAATGGAGTGGTTTATATAGTAAACTGATGGGAGGATCTGATGGTCCAGATCATCCGGCGCGAGGTTGGCCGCCTGGCCATTGTTGATGCCGGTTACAATAGTGGCCGCGTGGCCAAGATCAACGCGGAGCAATGTTGGCCGCGTGGCCAAGGCTGCCGGCTGACTTGATTCCTAAGCTAGGGTTTCTGCATGGTTTTAAGGAAACCATTTATTACCTAATTTGATAGATTTTGCCATAAATGAGATATTTTGGGAATCCGGGACAAGTCTTTGTAAGGTTTCTAATTCCTATAAAGTCCTTGTATATTTGGGAAAGTCCTAATAAACTCATTTTCAGGTCGGGTACTAACAGTAGCCCCTCGGCGACGCTTCTTGCAAGGCAATGTGGGGTCGACGATAAAAGAATGATCCGTCTGAAACATGAGTTTCAAAACAGATGAAAGGTAAGGGAACGGCTGGACCTTGGCAGGCGACCTACGTATCCACGGGGGAATCAAGCCAAACGTAGTTCAAATCTGATGGAAATTGGGAATGACTGTCCTCTGATGGGGAACAAAGTCTTCTGCTGGGGAAAATGCACCTGCTAGGGATGAGAGATGACCGCATCGGTCGGGTGGCTGAACCTTTTCAGGTTTCCTACGTATCCTCCGAGGAATCAAGCCGGTCGTAGTTCAGATCTACTGGGGATAAAACGAGATATCGGACTCCTGCTAGGGATAATAAACCTACGGGCACTATCCTGTACGAAGAACGAATCATTCGTAAGCAATGAAGTTATTTGGGAAAAATGAAGACTACGTCGTCTAAATAATCCCAAGATGGAATGGTAAACGCAATCAGGATCGCCAGGGTTCCTGCCGACCGCGCCAAAGTAATAGGTGTCGGGTCTCTCGTGAACAGAAAACGCCGAGGCTTCTGCCAACCACGATCGATCTAGGATGCGTACGTCATAGAGGCGCCGAAGTCTCTACAACCATACGAATCTTAATAATAGATGCTGGATCTTTCGCAAATAGAAACGCCGAGGCTTCTGCCAATTACGATTGATCTAGGATGGTATGTCATAGAGGCGCCGAAGTCTCTACAATCATACGACTCCTGATAATAGATGCTGGATCTTTCGCAAATAGAAATGCCGAGGCTTCTGCCAATTACGATTGATAAAGGATGGTATATCATAGGGGCGCCGAAGTCTCTACAATCATACGAATCCTGATAATAGATGCTGGATCTTTCGCAAATAGAAACGCCGAGGCTTCTGCCAATTACGATTGATCTAGGATGGTATGTCATAGAGGCGCCGAAGTCTCTACAATCATACGACTCCTGATAATAGATGCTGGATCTTTCGCAAATAGAAACGCCGAGGCTTCTGCCAATTACGATTGATAAAGGATGGTATATCATAGGGGCGCCGAAGTCTCTACAATCATACGACTCCTAAGCAAATATTTTGTGAAGAATGGAAATTTTAAGGGTTTTTCCGTACCCAAAGGTAACGAATATTAGTCAAAGTAGTGTTAAAGGCATTTAAAATGAATTAATAGGGAAAAGATCAGGGGCAAAAGTGGAATTTTATCTGAAGGGGCAAGGTTGGCCGCGTGGCCAAACACACGAATTTGCAATAGTGGCCGCGTGGCCAAGGGTGCTGATTGGTCAGATCTCCTTCACGCGGATTGCTGATCTGACGGCTGGGGTTGCAAGGGCGAAGGTGGCCGCGTGGCCAAGGCTGCCGATGGGCTGACTCCTTGGTCACATCACCAGACACCTCCCCTCTTCTTCTTCTTTCTTCTTTCTTCTTCTTCCTTCCTCCATTGTTGACGAGTTAGTGAGAGAAAATTGAGTTTTTAGAGCGAGAAAGCTCGGATTTTGATAATTTTGAAGATTTCATTTCACATAACTCTTGGAGATATGGCAGATTGGATCAATGAGGCATTATTTAGAGATTTTCCGGGCCATGGTGGGTATATGATTCCACAACAAGAGCAACAAGGAGAGGGGCACGGTAATGCTCAGGGCGCAGGGAATGTAGGGGCTGATCCAAGAGCGGGCTTTGAAGCGGCGCCCTTGATTCCACGGGGCGGTTCGAGACCACGAGCCGCGACTCGAAATTATCGCGATAATCTGCTGCGGTCCACGTTCGACCAAGATTACGATTTTTACATCGACTCTGAGCGTCATTGGTCGATGGGGCTTCCGGAGACGCGAGAGGTAAATTTCGAATTTTCATTCCTCTCCTTCTCGCACATTTGTATGTTTTATGCACATAATACGAAATGCTAGAATAATGGAATGCTAGAATTTAAATTGCTGGAATTGTAAATTGCTAGAATGGTAACATACCTGTGCTGTGTTTACCTGCAGAGGATCAAGGCTCGTGGGTCCACAGTGACTGTGGGCAAACTGTGGGCGTCCCTGCCGGAGGGACCGGGCGGTTTGCGTGCTCGGATCGAGGCTATGGGCTTTGGCCTATTCTTTGACAGTGTCCGCATGGTCGGGGCTACCTTGAAGGTGGCAGCGGTGATAGAGGTGTGCCGGGAGTTCTGGTGGGATACCACCCATACTTTCCACTTTAGTTGGGGAGAGATTACCATCACGCCGACGGATTTCGCGGCCATCACGGGGTTGAGGTTTACTGGTACCCCTTTGCCTTTTGATGAGAGCTTGGCGGAGCGGCGGGACTATAGACAGGCTCTGCTGGGAGTCGACACCGACCTGGGAGGAGGTGTCAAGGGTTATGGAATAGAGGCCGGGAAGGTGAATCGCTTGGTGGAGATGGCTATTGAGGCCTTTAGTAGGGGGAATATGATTTGGATTGCTTGGTCCGGCTGTTCTTATGGTACAGCTTTTCAGAGATTTTGTTTCCCAGTGGGGCTACTGTCTGCTGGTACTCACTGCTAGGGGCTCTTGTGGACTTGGACTTGGTCGGTGAGATTTCTTGGGGTGGAGCCGGTTTGGCTGAGATTTACCGGGCTTTGGACCATTGCTCGAGGGCTAGCTCGTCGGCCTTTGACGGGTTCCAGTTCGCCTTTGAGGTATGCTTTTGACTACCCTTCTTTTCACTTGTTGAGATTTCTGTTCTATCTTTTTTGGTCTGAAACATCTCTCTCATTATATGCACAGGCTTGGGTGTACGAGGTCTTTGGTGTCGCCCCTTTTCAGTTGGTGATGAGTGCCAACGAGGTTGTCTCCATCATGTCGTACTGGTGCAAGGGCAACAGGGCTCCTTCCCGCAGAAACCGGGACAGGAAGACAGTGGATGCTGCTGATCTGAGGAGGGTGTTTGCGATGTCTGAGCCTGTTGGAGTTAGATTTTACCCATGGAGTCCGGCCAATGAGGCTTCGGTGGGTCCCTATGTAGTGGATTTGACCGCTTCTAGGGTTCTTCTCGTGGGTCTCACCGGGGAGGCCATGTATCTCGGGGAGAGAGTGGTTCGTCAGCACAGGGCTGGTGTGTTACCGTGGGCTCCTTATGACCCTCCTCGGGATATGCTCCGTCCCGCGAGGTTGACGACTTTTTTGGCTCCCACTCCGGCAGAGCATTACAGGGGGAGTGACGACTATGCTGGCTACGTGCGGACACGGCTGGTCAGTCCACAGGTACGGGCTAGGATGTTGTCTGGAGAGGGGTCGAGCTCGGCCCGTTATGTTGGTCGGAGTCGGCCTTTGGTTGACATGCCCCTTCGCTCGAGTAGCGTAAGAGTGATGAGGGGTGGCCGGGAGGTGGAGCTTAGCTTAGAGCCGACTGATGCAGATCTTGTTGAGGAGACATTCATTCCTCCGCCTGACGCTGGGGTACGGCTTTGTGCTTTATATCAGTCATGTTCGCACACACTTATTTCTTTCTGCCTTGTAATCCTTGCATTGGTTTCCTTCTCAGGTGACTCGGGAGGCATATATCCGTTCAGCTCGGCGGGAGAACGTGTTGATGCGCTTACTGAGGGAGGCGTACCATTCATGTACTTGTCAGAGGGACGACGTTGCGTCACCCCAGCGTCGGGAACGGTCTCCGAATGGTGCGGGCTCTTCTCATATTGGTGGTCGAGCGGTCCGGGGACGGAGTTCGGGTGCCGGTAGTTCTCGGGCTTTAGCGCGGCGTGGAGATACCACGGAGGAAGATTCTGACTAGGCGGGGCCCATCTTTCCATCTTTATTTCCTACACTGTTAGCTAGTAGAGAGCAGAGGGATATGTATGTACAGGACAAATGTATAAAATGCATGTATGTATATTATGTTCTAAAATGCAATTTTATTGTGGGAGCCTACTTGTGCAAACTAGTTATTTTACAAATGTTCCTAATTTTATACAATGCATGAGCCATGGAAGGAGGCAGGTACGTAGTTGCATGGATCCGTCACGGAGTGGGAAGAAACAAGCTGGATTTCTGCATGGAGCAAAGTTGGCCGCATGGCCATGGCGTGGCATAGAGCAATGTTGGCCGCCTGGCCATGGCAAGATCCGGAGCAAAGTTGGCCGCGTGGCCTAGGACGAAGTTGGCCGCCCGGCCAAGGACAATATCGGCCGCGGGGCCAGGGGCATATGTGGCCGCGTGGCCAAATCCTGCGCCGCCTCCGGTTTTCCTTTTCCTGGCAAGAATCGGGAGTTGTGCACTATTTAATGAACCCTTTGCAGCCATACAAACGTACCAGCAACCTTTTGAGCAGTTTTTGAGTTCCTTTTAGCCAATTTTCTTGCTTTTTGCCATGGATCAAGAGGCTAGGATCACAAGCCTTGAGAAGAAAGTCTTTATAACCTCTTTGGAGAAGTGGGTTGCCAAACTTCCTGGTTCGAGTCGTAGGAAACTTGATGAACGGTATGGGATAAAGTGTCTTTGGTCACTTTTGCACATGAACTCCAATACCAACCTCTTGCAAGCTTGTGGTAAATTTTGGAATGATACCCTCCATGTCTTCAACTTTTCATTCAACGAGATAACACCCACTTATGAAGACATCGCAGCATTATGTGGCTACGAAGGGAAGGGTAAAGTTGCCTTGCCTTTTGATTTCGTTTGGTTGAGGGACAAGTTGGTGACTTTTGGCGTACCCGCGGATGACTTTGATAGGTATGCTAGGGGCGGTTATGTCGACCTTTCTTGGATGCCGCAATACTTCATGCATGCAGACGTGACATCTAACCGCTCCTTGGACCATCTTGCACTGTGCTTGTTCAGCTCTATCCTTTTCCCTTCTGAGGTGGGATTTGCCAGTGAAGGATGTTTGGGTATGGTGAACTTGGCTCGTTTGGGTTATGATATTGTACCGGCCATTCTTGGGGAGATGCTCTGTGGGATTCCCCATCTCGCGGCTTATGGTGGGATGCCTTGTGGTAGTGATAGGCTTTTGACCATGTGGTTGCAAGAGCGGCTTCGAGTGAATAAACCGGCGGCTTCTCTGAAGGTGGCCCCATGGATGCACCGCATTAGAGGCATGGTGGAGCGGTTTGAGGGCATGACTCTCAAAGGTTGGGAAAAGTATTTGGCGGAAATGGTGACTGACGACATTCAGTGGGTGGTGCCCCATTGGCACATTCACTCTGTGAGGGAGAAACAAGTGGGACTTCACATGATCAAAGTTCCGACCCTTTCTGGAACTACTTTTTACTATCCCTCTAGAGTGCTTCATCAGTATGGTTTGGTGCAGACCATCCCGGAGGGTTGGGACGAGGAGAGAGATGATTTCCCTTTTAGGATACTTCAGTTGGATGATAGTGCCTCAGTCCTTCTTTCTCAGATGTGGGGCGAGGCCGGCTTTAGTCGTAGGACTTTCCTCACACGCTCTAGCAACACCTTCCTGCCACGCGAGTATTTGGATTGGTATATGGGGAGACTTGGGCATGCGGAGCAGACTCTAGAGACCCTAAGGGGCACTATCTTGGGATCCTGTGCTCCAAGTTTCTCATTGAGGGTTAAGGAGGCTGAGGCTTATGTGAGGAAGATGAGTAAGAGCATGGTTAACGGAGGCGGAGAAGAAGTAGGGACGTCAAAGAAGAGGAAAGGGGAAGAGGATCCTAATGGCAAGGCTAAAGGTATTAGCGAGTTTGAAAGAAGATTTTGTGAGAATCCTAGCAAGAAGAAAGTTCGCCGTGGGAAAAGCAAGAAGAAAGAGACCGAGGGCACAAATGGCACTAAGGAGTGATCCCGAGCGTCTCTCCATAGTCGCGCAGACACATTAGTTTAATTTAGTTTGCTTTTGTTTGAGTTTCAATTTCAGAATAGGTTATTTATTCAAAAAGTATGTCAAGCTTAGACTCATCAAATAAATGTTATCATGCAATGACTATGGAAATAAAAGTTTTTGCTTTCAGAAAATACAACTTCTATCTTTATTGCTTAACAAGATTTGGATGTTTATTTGTTTTTTAGACCGCACCTTTTGAAAGGCTGCCTACGTTCCCCTTTTACAAATAGGACTAAGGGGCTCAGGTCACCGTAGTTCACTCCAGTCAGACTAGAATGATTTTAAAGAAAGGGAAGATAGAAGGGGGAATGCTCTAACTTTTGCCTAGACCGCCCTTGCGGGTTTTCGATCTAGCGAGCTCTGTACGCACCCTTATTTTGCATAGACCGCCCTTTGCGGGTTTTCAGTCTATCGGGCTTCTTTTCGCGTAGTAATAATTTTTATTTTTTATTTATTTTTTTTTTTTTTTAAGAGAGGGGAGTCTAGTCATAGTAGCGTCTGAGCTTGCTGATGTTGACTGGTTCTTTGAACGGGTTGCCATCCAAATCTGCCATTCTGACCGCTCCTCCGGAGAAGATCTTTTGTACCACAAACGGCCCTACCCAAGTGGGGGCCCATTTCCCGAGGGGGTTGAATTTGTTGGGTAAGCGTGCTTTGAGCACCAAGTCTCCTTCCTTTATGTCAACAGGCTTGACCTTTTTATTGAAGGCCTTTGTCGTTCTCCTTTGATAGGCCCGGACGTGTTCCATGGCCTTCAATCTGCGTTCGTCTAGTGTTGCCAATTGATCATAGCGACTACGAAGCCATTCTACCTCATTCACTTGGTTCTCGAGCAAGACCCTCAAAGATGGCACCTCCAACTCAATAGGGAGCACTGCCTCCATGCCGTATGCCAAAGCGTAAGGGGTTTCTCCAGTAGCGGTGCGGACTGACGTTCTGTACCCCCAAAGTGCTAATGGTAACTTCTCGGGCCAATCCCGTCCTTGCGAAGCCATCTTGCGAATTATCTGCTCTATCGTCTTGTTGGCCGCCTCAACCGCGCCGTTAGTCTGTGGATAGTATGGGGAAGATTTCTTTCGTTCGATCTTGAATTCTACAAGCAAGCGAGCACACTCGGCTTCGAAATGACTGCCATTATCTGATATAATGAGGTTAGGGACCCCATACCGACACATAATATTCTCTTTGATAAACTGCGCTACCTTCTTGGAATTCAGCACCTTGTAAGACTGAGCTTCGACCCACTTTGTGAAGTAGTCGACCGCGACGAGGACGAATTCATGACCATTACTGCCGGCCGGCGAGATCTTCCCAATAATGTCGATACCCCACGTGGCGAATGGCCAAGGCGTGGTGGAACTATACAGTTCGTGTGGGGGGACGTGGTTGAGGTTGGAGCATACTTGGCACTTGTGACACCGTCGAACCCATTGAATACAGTCTGTCTCCATGGTAATCCAATAATAGCCCAGCCGAGTGATCTTCTGTCTAAGCATCCTTGCATTCATGTGGGGTCCGCACAACCTGTTGTGTACTTCTTCCATTATTGCTTCAGCTTTCTTGTTGTCGACACATAAGAGCAACAGACCATCGTAATGCCTCTTGTACAAAGTATCGTCTAACAGCACAAACTGCCCCGCCAACCTTTTGAGTGCTTGCAGACTCTTGGCCTTCACATCTCCGTCAAAGGACATCTCTCCGTGCTTAAGGAATTTGTAGATTTGGGCGTACCATTGGTCTCCGTTTACCTCGTCATTGATCTGGATTTCACAGCAATAGGCGGGGTTTTCTCTTCGCCCAACCCTGAATGGTTTCACGGACCTTCCTTCTGGAATTTCAACTAAGGAGGCCAATGTAGCTAGAGCATCCGCGAACCTATTTCTGTCTCGCGGCAGGAAGTGGAAGGTAACCTCTTTGAACTGTGCTATCAACTCATCCATGTAACCTTGGTACCGCTGCAGGCAATGATCAATAGTTTTCCATTTCTTCGCCGTTTGGTTAATAATCAAAGCAGAGTCTCCGTACACTTCTAACTCTTTTACGTTGCGCTCTAGGGCGGCCTCCAATCCGGCTATACACGCCTCATACTCGGCGGCGTTGTTGGTTGCTGAAAAGTTCAGCTTGATGGCTATGGGAGTGTGCTCATCTTTGGGATCAATAAGTAGGAGTCCGACTCCATTCCCTCGCTTGTTTGCAGCCCCGTCAAAGAATAATTGCCACCTTTCTGCGACCTCAATTGCGAAAATGTCATCATCCGGGAACTCGGGGTCGGGTCCTCTCGTCTCAGTGCTCGAAGCGTCTGCGAGCTGATCGGCCATTGCCCTCCCTTTGATTGCCTTCCTCGGTACATAAGTAATGTCGAACTCTCCCAAGAATACTGACCATTTAGCGAGTCTCATAGAAAGGGATGGTTTATCGAACAGGTACTTGATAGGATCCATTTTCGAGACTAGTAAGATCGGATGGGATACCATGTAGTGCTTGAGCTTCGTCACCACCCATACTAGGCCTACGCAGGTCTTCTCGAGCGCGGAGTAATTGAGCTCGCTGCCTTGTAACTTTCGACTGACAAAGTACACTGCATTCTCAATCCGGGAATCTTTGGCTTCTTGTGCTAACATGGCTCCGACGGCGGTATCTGTCACAGTTAAGTATAGTAGCAACGGCTTCTCCTTATGCGGCGGGCGCAGGATTGGGGTATTCACCAAATATTGTTTGATCCTTTCGAAGGCTATCTGACAGTCATGATCCCACTCCACACTGGTTGTTTTCCTCATTAACTTGAAAATTGGTTCGCAGATGGTGGTCAGCTGATTGATAAACCGACTGATGTATTGCAGGCGTCCCATGAATCCCTTTATCTCTGTCTCGGTACGGGGTGGCTTCATCTCCAGGATGGCTTGAATCTTCCTTGGGTCGGCTTCGATCCCATTTTTGGTGACCATGTAACCCAATACTTTCCCTCTACGAACTCCAAAGGTGCATTTTGCCGGGTTCAAACGCATGGCGCGCTCTCTCAACCTGTTGAAGAATTTTCTGAGATCTATCAAGTGCTGGCCCCCAGACCCTTTTGAATGTATAATCATGTCATCCACGTATACCTCAATCTCCTTGTGGATCATATCGTGGAATAAAGTCGTAACTGCCCGTTGGTAGGTAGCCCCAGCGTTCCTCAGCCCAAATGGCATGACAGTATAGCAAAAAGTTCCCCATAGGGTGGTGAAAGCTGTTTTTTCTTGGTCCTCCTCGGCCATCTTGATTTAGTTATAGCCGGCAAACCCATCAACAAACGACTTGACCTCATAATGGGCGGTCGCATCCACCAACATGTCGATATTTGGCAAGGGGAAGTCATCCTTTGGCGTAGCCTTGTTGAGATCCCGGAAATCCACACATACTCTGACTTTACCGTTGGATTTCTTGACAGTCACCAGATTTGATAACCAAGTTGGATACTCGATCACCCTGATAAAACCTACACGGAGTAGCTTCTCAATCTCCTCCTTCACTTGCAAAGACCATTCCGGCTTAATACGGCGCAGTTTTTGCTTGACTGGCTTAGCGTCTGGTGCTGTCGGGATTCTGTGCTCTACGATCGAGTTGTCGAGCCCCGGCATGTCCTTATACGACCAAGCAAACACATCCACATATTCTTTGAGTAGCTCAATCAGTGCTTCCCTTTCGGCTCCGCTGAAGAAGCTTCCAATCTGCGTTTCCTTAGGCTCGGCTTCGGTCCCCAAATTCATGCATGTTAACACCTCATCGGCAGCTTGGGCTCGAGATTCTTTTTGATTAATAACCTGTTCTGAAATCTCTTTAATGTATTCATCATTTAATGTGTTTGTGTCTGCCTCTCCTAATGAATCATTATTAACTAAGTGTATATCATTAGTTTGATTATTAGCCAATTTATCAGTTACAAGAGTGACTATGGAGGGATACTCGGAAAGGTCGAGGGTTTCATTCATAGCAAAAGGGAAAATAGCGTTTGCAACAAGATCATAGTCTTCAGACGTAAGGTCGTCAGACATAGAGGAAGACTCAAATTCAAAATGTAAAACACTAGACTCTGGGGATGGGGATTTTGAGCGAGTGACAGGAGATACTGCAGGAGTGGCGACAGGAGAAGGAGTAAGCCCCAGTGTTCCCACCATAAATTCCGGAGTAGCTATAGGTCCCCCAATGATGCACCAATTCTTGAGCTTGTCCCCCATGGGTACCACCAATGTCCTTGGGTCCACCTTATCTTCAGAATCATCCCCGATGACGGCAACCATGTCTTCATGCAGCCCCAGATTACCCAGATGTTGAAGCAGATATTGGCCGTCCCACGTCTCAGTCAAACTTGGAGTTTCTGCGGCTTCTATTGCTGGCTTGTCAAGGGTTGCGGCTTCAAGTTGATCTGCCAAGTCATCTGCAACCTTGGTGGAGTACTCATGCCTGATGGTTCTAATTCTGCCTGTGGCTTTGTCATATTCCATGTAAGTCAGCTTCATGTTGGACCGATCGAATTCCACATCTCTGAAAATCTCGAACCCTTTCTGCAACTTCCCAATGGGGTCAATCCATGGCTCTGCGAACTCAAAACACGAAAACTCCTCGCCTTCCCTAACAAAGTAGTTATTTAGGGACAGACGGTATGGCCGCATTTCGGGCTTTTTGTAGGGAAGTTTCATCTTTTTAAGCAATTCTATCCTCTGTTGCTCCATCTTGGAAGGGGTACCCCTTTTTCGCAACTAGTTAGAAGACTACGATCAGTGGAGGCCATCATTACGTCTATAGACCCCTCGTTTTTCACCTGCATTGCACACCCCCAAACGGACAATTTGGGCGAGGGTCCTATAGGGCAAGCGGCTTCCACCAACCATCGGATCCTACGACTAACCCTTCCTTGAAGGCATTTAACGTGATGTCTATGTTGCATCCTACGCAAGTTAATGATGAGCGGAGATCTTGACAATAAACACTCATCTCGCCATGGCACGTCCCTTGTAGGGAAATCACTTTTTTGTGCACTTTCTCTCAAAGATCTCGATTCATCATTGACTTGGGGATGACTCGACATAGACAGCACGTTAATTGACTATTAAGAAAAAGCTAGCCAAACCAACCAGTTAAAACCTAGGTGTGATACCTATACTAGTGTGGGTTGACACGGGTTAGGTAAAAGGTTCCCACCGCTCGCGGAACGTACACGGTGAGTGGAGTAGACGAGTGACTCGAAAAGAGGGCGACAGTAGCGCACAAATTTCTGCACATCGAATACTCCGGGTAATGGGGACCTGTGCAGTGCTGACACGGACTAGTGGTAGTGTGTGGCAAGAAACTAATTCTTTTTAAGGAGAAAAGAGAGAAGTTTTTGATGCTAGGATGATGCAATGCAATGTATGAGAGAGAGAGAGAGAATAATGTACAAGGGAGCATAGCAGAGTTTTGTTTGACCCTAAAACTAAAGCGAAGATAACAAGGGTACATGGCACAAGGTACAAGGTACAAGTATTAACATGGCGGAGTGCGCGGGTGCATGTGTAAACATGGTAGGTGTGAGCATGTGTAAACATGGCAAATGTGTGTGCATGTGTAAACATGGCAAGTGTGTGTGCATGCGTAAACATGGCAGGTGGGTGCATGTGTAAACATGGCAGGTGTGTGCATGTGTAAACATGGCAAGTGTGAGCATGTGTAAACATGGCAAGTGTGAGCATGTGTAAACATGGCAAGGTGTGTGCATGTGTTAAACATGGCAAGTGTGAGCATGTGTAAACATGGCAAGTGTGTAAGGTGCATGTGAGAACATGGCAAAGTGTAAGGTGCATGTGAGAACATGGCAGACATCATGATGTGAACGAAAGTTAGACCCACTAAGTTTGAAAAAGTTTCAAAGCAGTCCCCAGCAGAGTCGCCACTGTGAATACCCCTTTCCGATGAAGCGACGCATGGGAAGTATCTTGTGATTATTTTTATTTACAAAGGGAATATTCTTAACGACATTAAAATTATGAGAGTCGCCACGCCGTTTTAATTAAAGCCAAAACATTGAAAAAAGCATGTTTAATGGGTTCGGGGGTCAAATTACAACAAGAGAAGAATATTGGACGTTATCACTCCTATTGCCCGAATGATCGGTCTTTCTATCATGATGAATGTGTTAGTAGTGTGTTAGTGATTTAGACCGGATCTGAAGATTGCCTACGTTCCTCTCAATGTGAGAAGCTCAGGTCAGCGTAGTTCGCAGAGAATTAGAATAGGCAGAAGAATCGGGATCATGCATAATGAAGGGGGAATTACCTAAAGATTAGGGTTTAGAAATAGTTCCTAGATCATCCTCGGGTTGATGAACCCTCGATCATCATCGGCTATGAAATAACATGCAAACATGAAGATCGCAACCCTAAATATGGCATAAATAAGGTTTTAATCTATGAACACGAAGAACATATGAAGAACATATATGAACATATGAATGTGTATGCAAAGAATATGAAGAAACTATGAATAAACATGCAAGAACATGAATATAAAAGATCTACATTAGAAATAATGCAAGAACACGAAGAAAAAGTTAGAAAACTTACCTATGTTGGCAAGAAATAAACCTTGGATCTTCTTGAGTGTTTGAATGCTAATAGAGAGCAAACTAGTGTTTAAGAACTCCAAAACTCGGACTTAGAGCTCTCAAAATCGGACCCCAAAACCAATGGAATGGAGTGGTTTATATAGTAAACTGATGGGAGGATCTGATGGTCCAGATCATCCGGCGCGAGGTTGGCCGCCTGGCCATTGTTGATGCCGGTTACAATAGTGGCCGCGTGTCCAAGATCAACGCGGAGCAATGTTGGCCGCGTGGCCAAGGCTGCCGGCTGACTTGATTCCTAAGCTAGGGTTTCTGCATGGTTTTAAGGAAACCATTTATTACCTAATTTGATAGATTTTGCCATAAATGAGATATTTTGGGAATCCGGGACAAGTCTTTGTAAGGTTTCTAATTCCTATAAAGTCCTTGTATATTTGGGAAAGTCCTAATAAACTCATTTTCAGGTCGGGTACTAACACCGCCCCAGATCAAGCTGCTGTTGATAATCAAGCCGCGCAGGCAAATGTTGAAGAAAATCAAGAAGTGATTGTTCCTGCCGCTGGTGATGAAATAGACTAGATTTCATTTTCTTAGTCTTTTTGATTTCCTTATAATTCACTACATTGTTAGTTCAAAACCTTTATTTAGATAAGAAAATATTTTTAAGTTCAAAACCTCATGCACTACATTTCATCGTGAAAATATTTTTAAGTGCATTTTGTTTTAAACATTCAGTTTAAACATGCATATCTGATTTTCAAAATCACTTCATTTTATATGCATCTGAATGAATTTCTCTTCTATCTATTTTTTTTATTTATTTATTTTATTTTGATAGATTAGAAATCTATGATCTAGCATAGTGTGTGCATTGACTTGGGACATGCAATTTCATGAAATTCATTTCGGACATGTTTTTACCAAGTACAATATTTTGCTATTATCATAGTGTAGTAATAGCATCAATCAAATAGGGGGAGATTGTTAGGATTCATTGTTAGTACATCCACCGCATGTAATGAAGTTTTACTTCAATTTTTAGATAAGTCCATTTCTAAATTTTTGTTTGTCTAGGCTGAGTATAGTTCGGTTTTACTCCTCGCGGTTTGGAGTCTCAAACCGTCATCTTTGAGCCGCCAACATGGAACCCTAAGTCCCTCATCAAACCGCAGTATGTGGCTTTGATGAAACCGCACATCAAGTTCATCCTTCAAACCGCTCCTATGCCTGGTGGAAACGGCAGTGCAGTTATTGAAGAATTAAAGAGATGTCATTTATTCCTTAGACAAACATTCCCTCTTCAACCATAAAGGAATGATATTATGTCAAAACAACTCTAAGTTAACTTGGAGTTACTGCAAGGAATGTCGGTCTTGTCCAAGCAATTTGAATTGTTTACCGTTAGTCCTTTCTGTAACAAAGGACGGATGTCAGGTAGTGGTGCTACAACTACCTAGGACTACAAGACAAAACAAAGGACGAAAATGACAGCTCATCCAATGGGATTTCGACAGCAAATTGTACTCGGAGATTTGAATCAAATCTTTACCCAACGGTCACAAGGGTGCATTGCCTATAAATAGCCTTCATTCCTCAATAATGAAGGTTGCTGAGTTTCAAAAGATTTATTCCTAAGTGTTCAAGTTTGCTTTGAAGATTCAAACCCAGATATTCATATCTTCAAACCATCTCCTTAGCAAACCCAGATTTCTTCATCAAAGCTTCAAGCCTAATAACCTTTCATACTCAGTCTTTACACCGAAAGATTTCCATTTGCTCAACCATCATTTAGATACTTAGAGCATTTGATTTCTTTCCACACACACACCCGATTTATATGATCACATAGATTATATACTTCGAAAACACCGGTTGTTATTATAGCTTAGGTTAGACTTATTGTTTAGAGTTTAGATTCATCTTGTAAAACCTCCTCTAAATTAATACAAGTCTCATAGCTATTAGAAAATCCTAGACTAACCATCTAGGTAGAGGACGTAGTTCATTTAAGAACGAACCTCTTCAATTTGTGTGTTTGATCTTTATTTTCTGTCTTGTTATTTATCTTTCTTGTTTGTGGTCTTTAACTTGTCTCCATATACGAAATGACTTGAAAGATGAATTGTGTTTTCCTTTGAACTTTAAGTTTAACTATTCAGTTGCATCATAGTGTTTTTTCAACCTGAGTCAAACCGCCCAAACTCTTTAACTATCCTATTTGGCCAAACCGCAAACTCCGCTGTGCATTTTATCAGTTCGGTTCTTGTGCTTTGAACCGTAGTTGGCCAAACTGATAAGTACTCGGTTGATTTTAAGGGTATTTTGGAAAAAGTTTTGGACCGCTATTCACCCCCCCCCCCTCTAGCGGTTCTATACCCTTGTTGCCCTCTGGAACCAACAGAACTAATTTAGTGAAAGACATCACTTAATTTAATATAGGATGTGAAGACCGCCTTCCTTCATGACGATCTTGAAGATGAGATCTATATGGATCAGCCGAAAGGATTTGTAGAGTCTGGTAATGAGAAAATGGTGTGCAAACTTGTGAAGTACCTTGACGAATTGAAACATTCCTGATAAATGACTATTTTATAGTCATTTAAGGTCCAAAACATTGTACTTTTTAAAGTCATTTTAAGTATTTAAATTCCATATTGCATCATTTTCTTTTACTTTCACGGATATAATGCGCGTGGTGTAGTATGGTGTTGAAATTGCAGAAAACAGGTACTAATTGGGGCTAATATGAGCTAAAGGAACGAAGGAAGGAAAGACGGGAGCAAAGCATTTTACAAAAAGAAGAATTCAAGCCCAGAAGGCAAAGATCCGACCGGACCCATCACCAAGACCCGGTCGGATCTAATCAAAACAAGCAAAATTTCCAGAAGACAGCGATCCGCCCGGATCGCAGGCTAAATCTGGTCGGACCAACTGGAATCCGTCCGGACCAATTCAGCAACCCGACCGGATCCTGACGCCTGTTATGAAAAAGTGCTTCCAACAGACACTTCTCTTGGTGAATGAATCCGGGAATAGACACCCAAATCAGTCCTAGGGCCTATATAAGAAGGCTACAGCAGCCTTAGAATAGGTGAAGAGATCCAGGGATATCTAGAAATCATTTGTAAAGTTATTATAGTCAAACTCTTAGTCTCTTCAACTATTTCCAAATTTTGAGTGAATTGAGAGAGGTATTCTAAAGCAATAAAGAAGTGTTCTTCCATCATTGAATTTCAAAATCTGAATAAGTATTTCTTTCTTTATCTTATCTTTTATTCTTATTTTTATTGTTAAATTAATGGTTAGTGAGTAATCCTCCTCTTTCTTGGGATTGGATACTCATAATATTCACAAGTTCATTGACTTTATGCTCTCTAAATTCATATATCTTCATCTTAAACAATCATCTTTATATTGTACTAAAACGCCTACAACCATGACGATATCCATGTTTTGTATGAATCTCAGTTAATTGAGAGAAGGACCTAGCGGTGAATCTCGATTAACGGAACCATATAAAGTGACTAGGTTTCATTAATCACGAGAGTAGATTAATGGCCTAGGGATGTCCTTGAGTGGAAGTACGTGGATTTTTATGAACTTAATGGATTTTTGCTAATTATGGACCATCGAGAGATAGGGCATAATTAGTATTAAAATACGCGTGTTTTAAGCCTTAATTAAGAAGTTGACACAATACAACGTACCATCCTTGTATTATAATGAAGTCTTTAATCTAAAGAGAGCATAATTGAATGATGAACACATGAATATTTGAGTCCCAATCCCGAGAATTCTTTCAAAATAAGAGTTTTTCTAAATAAAAGTCAAAGCATTTACAAGTATTTCTAGTTTAGTGACAAACAATCTTTTACCCCCAATCATTTTCTTTTCTTTATTTTTATCCAAAGCAAAATATTTTTAGAATTAAGTTGTCTCTGTGGGATCGACCCGTACTTGCACATACTATACTATTAATAACCCGTGCACTTGCGGAATAAACCGTAACAAGTTTTTGGCGCCGTTGCCGGGGAGAACGGTTAAATTTTAAAAGTTTTTGCTTTTTAATTTTCTTTTTTTTTTTTTTAATTTTTATTTATTTCATCGTCCTTTTTCAAAGTATTTTTCTTTGAAATCTTCTTTAAAGTATTTTTCCAAAGTTTATGAAAAGAGTCCGAAGAGGTGACAATTACGTTGAATTCAATCCGGAACCCGAAAGATATCTTCGAGAAAGACTAAGAAGTTTAAAGAGAAACTTTAGAAAAAGAAATGGTGAGAGAAAACAACGAAGACGGGCAAAATTCGGGCACTACCCCACCAACTAAAACCTTACGGGAGTTTGTTAACCCAAGCACCCCGGGTTCTAGGACTCCCATAGTAGTTCCAAATGCCGACGCAATCACATTCGAGATCAAGCCACAATTATTGCATATGGTTATGAATAACCAATTTGGTGGCTCGGCACTTGAAGATCCGCACCTCCATGTGCAAACATTTTTAGAATATTGTGACACCACCCGAATTGTCGGTGTCACTCCGGAGGCAATACGGATGCGCCTTTTCCCATTTTCTCTTAGGGATAAGGCGAAACAATGGTTGAACTCGGTCCCCCATAATTCCTTGACAACATGGGACCAAGTTCAAGAAGCATTTCTTGGACGTTTCTTTCCTCCATCCAAGACCGCTCAAATCCGGACCAAGATCACCAATTTTAGTCAAAATGGAGATGAGTCGCTCTACGATGCATGGGAGCGCTTCAAGGAGCTTCTAAGGATGTGTCCACACCACGGGCTTGAAAAGTGGTTGATAGTGCACACCTTCTACAATGGTCTCACATTCAAGACTAGAGAGACCATCGATGCTGCCGCGGGAGGAGCATTAATGAACAAAGGAGTGGATGAGGCATATGACTTGATCGAGAGCATCGCCTTGAACCACTACCAATGGTCTAATGAAAGGGACCAACCGCAAGGAACAGCAGGTAAGTTTAATGTTGATGTTGTTACTCTTCTATCTTCGAAATTTGATATGCTTTTTAAGAAGATTGATAACTTGAATACAAATTCCGTGGCTAACGTTAACGTTATTTGTGAACTATGTGGGTCAAACTCACATAGTAGCGAAAGTTGTGATTTGCTTGACACTAATTCTAGTGAGCAAGTTAATTTTGTTAATTCTAATGGACAAAGAGGGGGTATGTATTCTAACACATACAATTCCGAATGGAAGAATCACCCCAATTTTTCCTATAGAAGTAATAATGTTTTAAACCCACAACCTTCCTCACAACCACCGGGATTTGTACCCAAAAATTTCAACAATAATTCCTTCCCTTCCCCTAAATCTAAATTAGATCTTCTTATGGACTATATGATTGAAAATAATAAGAACCAAGAGAAAATCAATAATGAATTTAGGGAAAACTTTAAGGTTTTGAATAGTAGGTTTGATAGTCTAGCCGCCCATAATAAAATGCTAGAGAATCAACAAGCCCAGCAAGCCGGGACCTCGCATAGACCACAAGGGAGTTTTCCCGGTCAACCGCAAAGGCCCGATGAGCATGCTAAGGCGGTAGTACTTAGGAGCGGAAAAGAACTAGTAGATCCCCCTCCTAAAGAAAATATCAAACCTAGTGAGGAGAACATTAGTCCAACCCCACCGTTGGTTGAGACTAATGAAGAGGTAGAAAAGGGGACGGAATCCCCTAAAATTTCTAGAAATTTTGACCCGCCAATACCTTACCCCCAAAGGTTGGTAAAAGCGAAACTTGATAAACAATTTGCAAAATTTTTAGAAGTTTTGAAATCTATTTACATCAATGTCCCTTTTACGGATGCTTTGCAACAAATGCCCTCGTATGCCAAGTTTTTAAAAGATATTCTTTCTAATAAAAGGAAACTAGAGGAATATGAGACGGTTGCATTAAATGAAGAAGTAAGTGCAATTTTACAAAAGAAACTTCCCCCAAAACTCAAAGACCCCGGCATTTTTTCTATCCCCTGTAGTATCGGTAGGTGCAACATAGAAAACACTATGCTTGACTTAGGGGCTAGTGTAAGTATTATGCCTTTTTCGGTAAGTGTGAGATTAGGTATAGGGGAACTCAAGCCCACTACCATATCTCTCCAATTGGCAGACCGATCCATACAATACCCGATCGGTATTATGGAAAATTTGCCCTGTCGTATAGGGAGCTTAATCATCCCTGTCGACTTTGCGATCCTCGAAATAGAGGAGGATAAAGACATTCCAGTCATCCTTGGTAGGCCTTTCCTTGCCACGGCAGGAGCTATTATAGATGTTAAAAAGGGTACGCTTACTCTAAATGTAGGAAATAAGACAGAAGAATTCTAGAAGCAAAACCCAACTATAGAAAACTCTTGTCGCAAAAATGAAGTCTTTGACAATAATCATGAGAAAATAAATGTCATTCAATCTATGGATCCAAAAAAGGATCACATCGACAAACTAAATACTTATGAAAAATATGTCAAAGGAATTAAGGAGTCAAGGGCCAATGATAAAAATATAGATTGGAAAAGAATGCTACATGACGAAGATGAAGGAGATGATATCATAGAGAGGTCAAAAGAAGTAGCACCCAAGAAAACAACGGGATTTCGAGCATGTGAAGACTATCGTAAATTAATCCCGTCAAAGAAAAAGAGTGGATGGCGCATGTGCATCGATCATAAGGCCTCAATCAAACCAACAAATATACGATGGAAAATTGTCAAGGACAATAGGCCACCTCAATACCATGCCATGCCCATTTTCATTAAAAGAAAGGCGTCGAGCTAATGACGTTAAACAAGCATCATCGGGGTGGTAACCGATGGATTATTTTGTTTTGTTTTATTTTATTTTCATTTTAATTTTATTGCACTATTATTTTTGTTATTTTTTTTTGTTTTGTCTAACATTTATTTTGTAGGTAAATTATACCCAAAAAAAAAAAAAAAAAAAAAAAAAAGAAGAACAAAGGAAGAATTTTCAAAGATCCGACCGGGTGAGCACTACAATCCGACCCGACCATCATAGATCCAACCGGACCAATTAAAAGCACCCGACCGGATCCGACAACTCTGGAAATTCTAGAGAAAATTATCCGTCCGGGTCTGAAAAATAATCCGACCGGACCATAATAAATCCGACCGGATCCCCAGAGAGACCCGCCCGGATCATTCGCATAGAAGGACATACCGATTCAACGAAAGGTCGGGTCTTTTCCAATTTTTCTTATCTTCTTCTTCATCTCAGCTTCTTCTTTCTCAAAACCTCTCCAAGAGCCGCGACCACCCACTTCAAAACCATAGAATCCGACCAAATTCACCATTTTCTTCATCTATAAATCCTTCCCCAACTCTCAAATCACCCCACAAACATTCATTCCACCATCAATTTATCCCAAATATCAAAAATCCAAAACCCTAAGTTCTTGACCCAAAAATTTCAAATCCGGGTTAAGTTGCAATTAAAGTTCAAGATACATACTTTTGAGGATTTGGGAGCTACTTTTGATCAGAAAGGGAGAATTCAAGTCCAATTTTTTAGTTTTCTTCAATTGGGTAACAAAATTTTTCACTTTCTCTCACTAAAAGTTCATTTGAAGTTCATCATTAGTTACCTTTTTGGTTATTTGTGATAATTTCTGCTGGGTTTAGTTTCTGATTATTATTGGGATTGAATTGTGAGTGATTAAAATGGAAGGAAGAAAGGGTGGAAATAAGGGCAAGGGAATTATGGAAGGGTCTAGCACACAACCCTCTAAGAAAAGTAAAACATCTTCCTCACATGTTAATGTCAAAATAGATACTATGGGGATAGTTTTTACGAGAACTTCAGAAAGAACAAAATTTGGATGGTTGTCGGGTAGAGATATCAAACCCACTCAGTTTCCAAGCTATGATGCAATGTTGACTCTGGGAATTTATGACAACATTATGGGATTGCACCAACAACAGAATTCGGGTCATTTTACCGGGTTAGGGGCCTATACGTTTAGGAAGTTAACCTTAGAATTCCTGAGTACGGTAAAGAAAGTTTCGAGGAGGGTAGTTGATGGAGAAGCAGGTCTAGAGGGTGAGAGCATAGAGTTGCAATTCCGTTTCATGAACACTCCCTTCACCCTAGATTTAGAAGAGATAAATGAAATTCTAGGGTGGCCTAACCAAAATTCTGTCACCAATGAGTATCCCCTACACTTCAACCCGGATGTCTTTTGGGAACAATTAACTGGGGAACCCCGCTTTATCACCAAAAGAGCTAAAGCCTCACAGATAATCCACCCGGTCCTCCGTTATATCCATCGGATGTATTCTTGTGCTATCTTTGCAAAAGAGGAAAAAGGGGCTATGAACAAATCCGAGTTGTTTTTACTTTGGGCTTTCGTGACGGGGTATACTAGAGTGAATATCGGGAGATGGGTGATAGAAAGGATTGAGGAGAAAATCTCCCAAGAAACGGGAGATATTCATGTGGGTGGAATCATAACTCTCTTTGCGGCATACCATCATTTTCAAGCCACGGAGGAGAATATGAAAGATTGGATTAAGGTAGATGGGTCATCCTCCTTGGACTTAGCGGCTTTGAGGGGTTGTAGTATGATTTCGGGTAACTTGGGTGGCCATTATGCTTTCTATGTGGGAAGGAATAGAATCCCCTGCATCAACTTGCCCAATCCAAACCTCCCCATTGTCATCCTCAACCAACCACAAACTTGGACCTTCCCGCTAAACCTAGGACAAAATGAGGAAGTGGAGGAAGAAGAAGAGGAGCAAGCCCAAAACCACCCTTTCAACCAAATGCCTCCTGATTTCTATCAGCAATTCAACAACTTGGTGATCAACCAAAACCAACTCCTTCAACAGAACAATCAAATTTTGAACCAACTTGGACAATTCTCCCAGAACTTTAACCAATTCCAAGCCAACATGGATGGACGGGTTGGTAACATAGAGGGTCGAGTCGGTCACTTAGAGGGAAGGGTTAATCAGATCTTTGATTACGGAGTTGATCATTGGGGCTTTCCACCTCCACCACCACCATTTCAGTGATAAGTTATTTGTTCCCCCGTCCCCATTTTTACTTTCTTGTCCAATTTTTACTTTCATGAAAACATTGGGGACAATGTTTAGTTCAAGTGTGGGGGGAAGATTTTAATAAAATTATTATATCCGTTTTTCTTTTTCTTTGCATTTAGTTAGCTTGTTGCTTGCATTTAGTTAAGTATTCTACCATAAAAAAAAAAAATAAAATTTTGCCAATGCTCCCATTGATGAGAATGTTATCTATACTTACAATTTGCCTAAGTAAAATTATTTCCTCTTAAACTTTACTTTTTGAGAGATTTGTCACAAAGAACTTACGATCATATTGGATTGTAAATGGAAAATTTTCAAAATTAATATAGACTTTTAAATATTCTTGAATAGAAGCATTACATTATTAATGAATTTGTGGATATTAAGTTTGAATACATTATACTTGTGAATAGTTATAAAACATCCTTGTATATACATTTCAAAAACTTTTACTTCTACTCTTTTCCAAAGATTTACTACATTGTTATGCTCTTTAAGAATCACAAAGCTTTCCATTTCCACTTTTAAGACTTAAAAACATAAATCAATCTTCTTGTGTATCATCCACTCGAATATCTAAATGAATTTATCATTATAGAGTGTGATGATTTACAAAGAACTCAATTGCCACTTCTAAAACTTAATAAAATTAAATTTTCCACTACCTTCATCCGCCTTAATTTTTGTGATTCAAGGAGCATAATAAAATCTGAATATCTTTGAAAAGAATAAAATCATGAGTTTAAGAAATGTATTCCCAAGCATGAAAAACCCTATTCACAAAGCACTCAAAAGAGTGAATTTAAATTCTATTTCATACTTGAAATCCACAAGTTCATTTGGTTATTCCTATATGCTCTTATTCAATAGTATTTATTCATGTTATATTGACATCCAAAATTCTTTATTTACTTTCCAATATCCTCTTATGTTCTTTCTCACAAGTTTCTTGGGACGGAAAAATTTAAAAGGAAATGATTTTGTGAAGGCAATACAATATAACAATATTCTGAGGGAGCATTGAAACCTTCTTTGATTTTTTCAAAAATTTTATGTCATTTGTCACTCTCTCTTCTTCAAAGTTGTAAGCTTGCTCGAGGACAAGCAAGGTTTTAGTGTGGGGGAGTTGATAAATGACTATTTTATAGTCATTTAAGGTCCAAAACATTGTACTTTTTAAAGTCATTTTAAGTATTTAAATTCCATATTGCATCATTTTCTTTTACTTTCACGGATATAATGCGCGTGGTGTAGTATGGTGTTGAAATTGCAGAAAACAGGTACTAATTGGGACTAATATGAGCTAAAGGAACGAAGGAAGGAAAGACGGGAGCAAAGCATTTTACAAAAAGAAGAATTCAAGCCCAGAAGGCAAAGATCCGACCGGACCCATCACCAAGACCCGGTCGGATCTAATCAAAACAAGCAAAATTTCCAGAAGACAGCGATCCGCCCGGATCGCAGGCTAAATCCGGTCGGACCAACTGGAATCCGGCCGGACCAATTCAGCAACCCGACCGGATCCTGACGCCTGTTATGAAAAAGTGCTTCCAACAGACACTTCTCTTGGTGAATGAATCCGGGAATAGACACCCAAATCAGTCCTAGGGCCTATATAAGAAGGCTACAGCAGCCTTAGAATAGGTGAAGAGATCCAGGGATATCTAGAAATCATTTGTAAAGTTATTATAGTCAAACTCTTAGTCTCTTCAACTATTTCCAAATTTTGAGTGAATTGAGAGAGGTATTCTAAAGCAATAAAGAAGTGTTCTTCCATCATTGAATTTCAAAATCTGAATAAGTATTTCTTTCTTTATCTTATCTTTTATTCTTATTTTTATTGTTAAATTAATGGTTAGTGAGTAATCCTCCTCTTTCTTGGGATTGGATACTCATAATATTCACAAGTTCATTGACTTTATGCTCTCTAAATTCATATATCTTCATCTTAAACAATCATCTTTATATTGTACTAAAACGCCTACAACCATGACGATATCCATGTTTTGTATGAATCTCAGTTAATTGAGAGAAGGACCTAGCGGTGAATCTCGATTAACGGAACCATATAAAGTGACTAGGTTTCATTAATCACGAGAGTAGATTAATGGCCTAGGGATGTCCTTGAGTGGAAGTACGTGGATTTTTATGAACTTAATGGATTTTTGCTAATTATGGACCATCGAGAGATAGGGCATAATTAGTATTAAAATACGCGTGTTTTAAGCCTTAATTAAGAAGTTGACACAATACAACGTACCATCCTTGTATTATAATGAAGTCTTTAATCTAAAGAGAGCATAATTGAATGATGAACACATGAATATTTGAGTCCCAATCCCGAGAATTCTTTCAAAATAAGAGTTTTTCTAAATAAAAGTCAAAGCATTTACAAGTATTTCTAGTTTAGTGACAAACAATCTTTTACCCCCAATCATTTTCTTTTCTTTATTTTTATCCAAAGCAAAATATTTTTAGAATTAAGTTGTCTCTGTGGGATCGACCCGTACTTGCACATACTATACTATTAATAACCCGTGCACTTGCGGAATAAACCGTAACAATTCCCCAACGCATTGGCATGAAAAAATTGATAAAATTGTCTAATCGTTTGGATTTGTTGCCAATAAATTTGACAAGTGTGTCTACTCTAAGAGGAAAGGTGATAGTAGTCACTACAAGAAAACAGGCAGATACCGACGGATTATTCCGTCGGTAATCATCCAAAATCAGTCACTAAATTGATTTAGCAACGGATTTTCAACGTTTAATTTCCGATGTTAAAACGTGCGTCGGTAAAATCTTTCAATTGCCTTACCAAGGGATTATTCCGTCGCCATTGTTTAATGATCCGTCGGCAAAATCGTAAAATAA
Source organism: Campanula takesimana (assembly GCA_026119855.1). NCBI lineage: Eukaryota > Viridiplantae > Streptophyta > Magnoliopsida > Asterales > Campanulaceae > Campanula > Campanula takesimana. The sequence continues at coordinate 241,573 of JAOWBW010000269.1, read as the reverse complement.
TCGACCAATCCAAAGACTAAGCCGACGGATTAGCGACGAAGTTTCCGTCTTTATTTAAATTGTCGTTTTATTTTTAAACCATTTTAGCGATGTCTTATCGACGGAATTTACCGTCGCTACTATTTATGTAGCTCTATTTATTATTATTTTTATTTAATATTACTGATGGATTATTTTTGTCGCTAAATTTGTACATTATTTAAAAAAATTGCATATATATATTTAAAAATATATATTAAATATATTTTTAAATATACACATATGCTGAATATTTTTATTAAAAAAATTGTGATGTCAATAATTTAAGTCATTTCGTTAATTTCTCTTATTTTAAAATTAGTCCTTAATATTTCAGAGATTTTCAAATCAGTACTGAATATATCAAAAATATTAACTAGTTGCATTTTGCTCCCCTCAACTTCTCTATTACTCAACTTATAATAATAATAACGCTACTAAAATATAAAATATCTTAATTTGTAATTTTATATTATACTCTTAATCACTAATCATTTTTCACAAAGATAGCCATTAAATTACAAATTACAAATTACAAATTACAAATTACAAATTACAAATTACAAATTACAAATTAAAAATTAAAATAAATTTACAATTCTATCCAAATTCAAAATGTTTCATCCTGGCAAAGCCATGAGTCTTGTTCGTGGCGAAATTCTCTTTCCGAAAAGTACTCATTATAGTCATTCTGAGCCCGGACAACCAAATTGCAAAATCCTGCCGCAACTTGGTTAGTAGTGAAATTTTTCAAAAAAAAAAAAAAAAAAAAGTTACATAAATCAATTTATTTGAGATTTTTTTCAAAAAAAGTTACATAAAAAAGGTTAAGATTTTTTAAATAAATATAAGTATATAAAAGAAAAAAAGAGAGACGGACAATATCATACTCCCTCCTTCCCAGCTCACTTGAGACTTTTTGACCAAAACTGGTCAACTTGAGGTCGGTTTGACCAACACTTTATAGAAATATTTATGATCCGAACAAAAATTAAAAAAATGTAAAATGACCACCATTAAAAATCCTCTCAATAACAATTTTTAAAAATTTTTTTGGAACATAAATATTTCTATAAAGTGTTGGTCAAACCGACCTTAAGTTGACCAGTTTTGGTCAAAAAATCTCAAGTGAGCTGGGACGGAGGGAGTATACCATATACACATACCATATACCTTATGCATCATATACCTATACACTATACCATATACTCATTACATCATACTCCCTCCGTCCCATTTCAAATTGCAAATACTAGGTTGGCACGGGGATTAAGAGAAAAAGTGAAAAAGGTGATGTGTTGTGAGTGTTGATAGTTGAGTGGGAGAGAGAAAGTGGGGTAAAGAATAGTTAGTGGGTTAGTGGATGTGAGTGTGCAAGTGGGTTAAAACTTGTCATTTTTGGATTTTACAATTTTAGTTGGGACACCCTTTTTGGCAACTTTTGCAATTTGAAATGGGACGGAGGGAGAATACCATATACCTTAGATACCATGTACTCCATCCGTCCCACCTCACCTGAGACATATTTCCATTTTAGTCCGTCTCACTTCACTTGAGACTCCTCAAAATGGTAATTTTTTTATAATTTTATATTAAATCTACACAACCCACTCATTCTCTCTCTTCATTTTCCACTACACAATTCATTCAACCAACCTACTAACTCCACTCATTCTCTCTCTCTTCATTTTCTACCACACATTTTCTTTATTTTATTATTTTTCCTTAGTTATTGTGTCCACCTCTTAGGTCTCAAGTAAGGTGGGACGGAGGGAGTACTATATATCATATACTATTATCATATATCCTATATACACCATCATATACGCTATACACCATATACCATACCATATGCTATATAACATCACATACCTGATGTTGCCAAAAACGTACCGGATCAGCCTTTCGTCTAATGGTATATCATATACATCATATACCCATACCCTTTATCATATACTCCCTCCGTCCCGCTTGAAATTGCAAAACTTGCCATTTTGGGCGTCCCATAGAAATTGCAAAATCCATAAATGGAAAGTTTTTACCCACTTGCACACTCACATCCACTAACCCACTAACTATTCTCTACCCCACTTTCTCTCTCCCACTCAACTATCAACACTCACAACACATCACCTTTTTCACTTTTTCCCTTAATTATTGTACCATATTTATTTTTTTTGCAATTTCCGACGGGATGGAGGGAGTATATATATATAGGTAGGTGCTCAAATGAGAACCTAAATATCGTGAGAACCGTGAGAACCAATCATAACCATTAGATTAGAAAAAAAAAATCAAGGGTTCATATGTTAGATACAATTGATACACTTAGATACATTACAAAAAATTCGATTACATTTAGATACAATAAGTTAATAAGTATTGTATCTAAGTGTTGCACTTGGATACACTATGTTAAAAACTAATGTATTCAATTGTTTTTCAAAAATTAACTAATGTATCCAAGTGTATCCAATGTATCTAACATCTGGACCCTTGATTTTTTTTCTAATCTAATGGTTATGATTGGTTCTCACGGTTCTCATATAAAATGGTTCTCACAGGAGCGCGACCCCACGACCCTATATATATATATATATATATATGTATATATATATATATATATATATGTATATATGTATATGTATATATATATATATATATATGTATATATGTATATGTATATATGTATATGTATATACATATGTATATATGTATATGTATATACATATACATATATACATATGTATATGTATATATATATATATATATATATGTATATATATATACATATACATATGTATATATGTATATGTATATACATATACATATATACATATACATATATACATATATATATATATATATACATATATATATATATATACATATATATATACATATATATATATATATACATATATATATATATACATATATATATATATATACATATATATATATGTATATATATACATATATATATATATATATATATACATATATATATATATTTCATATATATGTTGACATGCCATTTTTGATATCTAACTTTAGTTAATGCATATATGTTTTCTTCTGTGTTTGTGGAAGAGCTTATTTTTGAAGTGGATTTTGTATTTTTAATTTCTTGTGATGCCAGTTTTGTTTCTATTTCTTTTTGTGTTTCTATATTATTTTGTTTTAATATTTTTATTTTTTGTTTAATTCCTTTGATTTCATTTTGTAAATCTATTGAGGAAATCTGTTTTCTTATATCATGTTGGGCCGGTAAAGATGTGTCTGATTTTTCTTTGTTAATGGTTTTTGTTATTTGTTTTAAGAATTTTCTTTTTATTGTTGGTTCATCTATTTCTTTAATTTTTTCTAATATCTGATCATATTGTTCTAATGTATTTATTTTGTTATTACACAGGCACACTTCATTGTTACATGATTGACATTCTCCATTGCTTGTGTCGGATGGTTGATCTGAAGAGCTATAGTCATCATTTTCTGTTGATAAATCTAGATTGTCTATTTTTTGTAGTATTTTGTCTATTTCTTTTAATTTTAGATTGTTACATATTTGTTGTATTTGTTGTTTTGATATTTCTAAGTTATATGATTCTTTGTAATAATTTCCTCTTATGGCTTGAATTGGGCATGTGTTATTATCTGATGAACTGTATACGTTATTAGAGGATGTTTCTAATTTTGAGGTTTTCTTATTGTAATCTGTTAATATTCTTATGTTTTGGTTTGAGGTTGATTCTTCTTTTATTGGTAAATAGGTTTTTATTTCATTCATTAAATTTGGTTCAATTTCTGTTATTTTATTTTTGTTTTTTCTATTTGGTGAATCCATATTATATGATTCCGAGTATCCTGTGAATTTAGATTGGTTATTGTTTTTTGTATTAATTGGTGTTGATCTAATTTCATCTTTAAGATTTTCTATTGTATTTACCTGTTGTTCCCTGGTATGGTTTATATTATTTTTGCAAACATAAGTTGATTTAAGTGGTGGTTTTTCACTTTCATAATTATCGTGATTTGGTAAATATGTTGGTATTGGTCCTATTTTGTACCATTTTCGTATTTTTCTTTCTATCGTCGTTATCTCATATAAGTAATCGTCACTTAAAAATTCAAAAAATGATATATGTATTCCTTGTATTTCGCAGAATTCATAATATTTTTATTTTATTAATTTTTGTTCTTTTTTGTTATATGTTTGAAAAAATATGTTTCTATTTTCTTCATTGCTTTCACTTCTAAAATATTTTCTCAAAATACTTTTGGTTGGCACAAGGCACCGAGATCGAGATCACGGAAAAGAAAGTCGGCTCACTTCGGACTCGGCACAAGGCACCAACGGAGGGGGGAACAGAGGAAAAAATAGAACCCGGGGTACAGAGGTCTTTTCACCTCTCACAAAGCCGATTTCCGAGATAATGACCCTGGTCAACTTACCGGACCCACCCAAAGCCTCTAAGAGACAATCCGAAATTTCCCCGGGACTCGAGCAAATACTGTGCTTATCACCGGGACAATGGGCATGAGACCGACAATTGCTTTGCCTTGAAGAAGATACTGCAGTGATGGGCTGATCAAGGAAAGTTGGATGAGTTCATAGCCAAAAAGGATAACAAGCGCCCGAGGGAAGAGGAGAGAGAAGGTGGCCGAGACGACAGACCACCCCGGGCAAAGTTAATCGGCGTAATCCGGGAAGAAATTCCTTCAAATACACGGCTAAGGGAACAAATCCATGAGCTTAGTAAGGTCTACCACATTCCCCCTTGGATCCATAAGGGGGAGGAGGTGATCAGTTTCTCCCCAAACGAGTTGGCCGGAAACAGGGCCATGAGAGAACATCCTTTGGTCATCACCGGACGTATAGATAATTGTGAGTCAGAAAGACTACTTATAGACTCGGGGGCCGCCAAAGATGTGCTATACTACAAGACCTTCAAAGAGATGGAGCTGCCGGATACATGTTAGTCCCCTACAATGGGAGATTAGAGCCGAGGCTAAAGGAACGGTGGGCCTACTATTGGAAGTCGGCGACTACCCTTACAAGGCGTCGGCCACGATCACTTTCATTGTTATGGACCTGGCTAGTGATTATCATGCCATCCTCGGCTCACCTAGTCAGGGAAAATTGGGAATGGTTGCCTCTCTGCCTCACCAAAGGGTGAAATTCCCAACTCCAGAAGGAATAGGATGTGTCCTTGGAAACCCAAAACACTTCTTAGAACATGTCATGAGGTCCAGAAAAACCAAAGCTCGTATGGAGATTGACACGCCGGAAAGGAACATCGTCATATCCAAGTCGACCACGGCGACAACATCAGCCCCCAAGATAGGTGTGATAACAGTGGAAACGTCCGAGGAACCTATGTCACTTGATGGCAAGACGACTGAGGAAGGCGTCACTTATGGATTGGATGGCTTTGGATCTATATCCATGAACATAGATCAAGACGAGCCAAGTTCCTCAGCCCTCACTCTCGTCCAGAATTTAAAGGCCACAGAGCCCGCAACCATAGAGGTCGATATGGACAAGCTCCCAGATATGGGAAACCTGAGCTTGGAAAGCGAAAGAAAGAACCCGGATAGCAAAGAAAAGAGGATCAAGCAAATCACTGTAGAAACTTTGGAATTCAGGGAAGGACCCGAGCTGAGACCGGTCGATCAGTTGGACGAGGTCATCATTAACCTTGACTACCCCAAGCAGAAAATAAAGATTGGGAGACAACTTCCCCAAGAAGAGAGAGAGGAACTCATCACTCTGCTCAAAAGCAACTTGGATGCATTTGCATGGAGGGTAGAAGACATGGTTGGAGTTAAAGAAGCCATAGCTCTTCATAAGCTAGAGGTCGACAAGTTTTTTAAACCAATCAGACAAGGAAGAAGGGCTTTCTCCACCGAGAAAGAGAAAGCAATCGAGGCCGAGGTGGATAAGCTGTTAAAGGCCGGGATCATCCAAGAAACAACATACCCGGAATGGTTAGCTAATGTCGTGATGGTGAAGAAGCAGAATGGCAAGTGGAGAATGTGTGTTGACTTCACGGATCTCAACAAGGCTTGCCCAAAAGACAGCTACCCGCTTCCCAGGATCGACAAATTGGTGGACTCCATTGCCGGACATCAAACTCTGAGTTTTCTGGATGTTTATTCCGGTTACCACCAAGTTAAGATGGCCGAGGAAGACATAGATAAAACCGCCTTCCAAACAGTGGGAGGGAATTACTGTTATGTGATGATGCCTTTCGGCCTCAAGAACGCCGGTGCAACTTATCAAAGGATGGTGAACAAGGTGTTCAAATCCCAATCGGCAGAAACATGGAGGCTTACATTGACGACATGGTAATAAAAACTAAGTCAGGAAGCCACGTCCCGGATCTAACGGAGACCATAAGGAATCTAAAGGAGAACGATATGAAGCTCAACCCTAGTAAATGCGTGTTCGGGGTCACAGCAGGCAAGTTCCTCGGTTTCATGGTATCCCAACGCGGCATTGAGGCGAACCCGGAGAAGATCCAAGCCTTGGTCGACATGAAAGAGCTGACATGCATAAAGGAGGTTCAAAGATTGAACGGAAGAGTAGCCGCCCTAGGAAGATTCGTCTCCAAGTCGGCAGAGAAATCACTCCCTTTCTTCAAGGCTCTAAAAGGAACTAAAGATTTCGTCTGGACCAAGGAGTGCTCGGAATCGTTCAAGCAATTGAAAGAGTACTTAGGCTCACCCCCTTTACTCAGTAGTCCGATCATGGGAGAAACACTCTCGGTATTCCTGGCTGCAACAGACAGGGCCGTGGTAGCCGTATTAGTGCGCGAAGACAACGGGATCCAGAAGCCAGTTTACTATGTCAGCAAAGCATTATCAGAAACCGAGAGTAGATATTTTAATGCCGAGAAGATAGCATACGCCTGGGTCATCGCCGCTAGAAAATTGCGCGCATATTTCTCCGCTCACCCCATCACGGTCTACACCGATGCCCCGCTAAGAAAGATACTTCACAAGATGGACAGTTCCGGTAGACTACTCAACTGGTCTATAGAATTGACCGAGTTCGACATAACTTTTAAACCGAGGAAGACATTGATGGTGCAGCCCCTGGTAGACTTTCTGGTCGAGACCGCGTTCTCAAGCGAATATACGCCGACTACCCGGAAGAGGAAATTTCCCATGGACAGAGAACCTCTAGAAGCGCTCCCACAAGATTGCTGGATCTTATATACAGGCGGGTCGACAACCAAAGATAGAAGTGGGACAGGAGTGTACCTAACCAGTCCAGGCGGCGAACATGTAGCACGGGATTTCATCAGATTTAAATTCCCAGCTTCTAACAATCAGGCCGAGTACGAGGCCTTGATCTTGGGAATAGAAAGGGCGAAGTTCTTTGGTGCCAACAAACTGGTAGCTTACAGTGATTCCCAACTCGTGGTGAACCAAGTGAAAGGAGAATATAACACCGAGAACCACATGCTGACTAAGTACCGAGATCTCATCTTAAGCATGACCAAAAACTTGGAGTTTTAGGAAATTAGGCAAGTAGGACGAGAGAACAACCAGGAGGCCGATCTGTTGTCAAAAATGGTCACGTCAGAAGAGACCAACCCACTGATCATCTATGCCGACCAACCTGCCTACGAGAGACTTGAGATCCTTATTCTGGATGATGAAGAAAGAACCTGGATTGAAGACTACAAGGACTACATTAAGGAAGGCAAGTTACCGGAGGACGAGATAGCGGCCAAAAAGATAAAGAGGAAGTCGGCTCGATACGTAGTCTGGAACGACATTCTGTACCGCAGATCATTCTCCAGACCTCTCCTGAGATGTGTCTCCCCTAAAGACACCCAGAAGCTGTTGGCCGAGATACATGAGGGAATCTGTGGAGGACACCCGGGGGCCAGAACCCTTGCCGATAAAGTGATCACACTCAGTTATTACTGGCCGAACTTAAGGGAAGAAGCCCAAGCTTATGTGAAGAAGTGTGACAAATGCCAGCGTTTCTCAGACCTGCCCAAAGTACCGCCAGTGGAGTAAACCCTCGTCATACCAACATGGCCATTTGATATGTGGGGAGTCGACATCATTGGGCCTTTCCCTTTAGCCAAAGGAAGCAACAAATTTGTTATTGTAGCAGTTGACTATTTCACGAAGTGGGTGGAACCTAAGCCTTTGGCCAAAATCACAGAGGAGAACGCCATCAATTTTATCCATGACTATATCTGGTGTCGGTTCGGTGTACCTCATACTATCGTGACCGACAATGGGCTCCAATTCTCGGACGCCTTCACCGAGGAGTTGGGCAGGCTTAGAGTTAAGCACAAGAAATCATCCGTCAGTCACCCTCAAGGTAACGGTCAAGCCGAAGCCGCAAACAAATTGATATTGAAAGCCCTGACAAAAAGCCTAGAAGGAACTCAAGGAAAGTGGATGGACGAACTCCCCCTTGCTTTATGGGCAGTTCGTACAACCACTCGGGGGCCGACTGGGGAGACTCCCTTTGCACTAACTTACGGTTCAGAGGCTATGGTACCAGCCGAGATGGCCTTGCCGACCTTCAGGGTATCCAATTATGACGAAGTGGTTGAAGAAAAAAGACTGACGGCTCAGTTAAGAATGATTAATTACAAGCAAAGGACTAAAGCCTACCATGACAGCAAAGTAAAGAAGAGAGTTTTTGAAGTCGGCGACTAGGTACTCAGAAAGATCGAGTCGACACACTTGAAAGCCCAGCAAAACAAACTCTCCCCCAATTGGGAAGGCCCCTACATTGTAACTCATATCATCCGAGAGGGGACCTACATGCTCAAAACTCCAGAAGGAAAAGAGTTGAAACACCCCTGACACTCAGAGCACTTGAGGAAATACTATCATTAGTACCTCGGTATTCTACCTACTTTTTATTTGCTTAGATTTACTTTCTAAATTAGATTTTATAGCTTAGATATGTCTAGTTTGATTCTCCTATAAATAAAATTTCCTTTTACAAAATTTTTAGTTAAAGGCACAATCCCGGCATCACTTAGCCATGTCGATGTAATCAAAACCTAGCTCTAACGGCTAGTGCTCTCAAACTTGGGTTAAGATTATTACATCTGGTCCCCACGACAATTTGAGACTAGCCAGGAGTTAGTCCTTATCAAACCGAGCTCCTAAATGCTCGTCCCGATGGTGAACGACCACGGCCTTCTAACATAGCTTAACACGGCTATAATCAAAACCTAGCTCTAACGGCTAGTGCTCTCAAATTTGGGTTAATATTATTACATCTAGTCCCCATAACAATTTGAGACTAGCAACGAGTTAGTCCTAGCAAAACCGAGTTCACAAACACTCGTCTCGGCCATAGTGGTGAACGACCACAGCCTACAAAGGGCCTCAACCAGGCTAAGCAACTTCTCCTCACTTCAAACAAAGTTAAGACGTCTTAAGCAGAGAGAGAACATTAACAAGTGACGAGACAATACTTGTCAAGTGTTTACGCCTCCCAGATAACTATGGGACCTAGGCATACACTTTCAAAATAAACAGAAAATAAGTGTTTAGACTCCACCAGTCACTCTGGGCCGAGTCGTACAAATACTTAAAACAAACAAAAATATCAGGTGTTTGCTCCCCCAATTACTCTGGGCCGAGCCATACAAATACTTGAATCATTACAAAAGAAAAATTGTTCAATCCAAACAGGCCTCCTACCCAAACTAATCAAGGCCATCTCCTGCTTCTTCATCCACCTACACAATCAAGTCATCTAGATTCCCTGCTTCAACCGGAGGAGGGACCCATTGAGGATTTCCAGCCTGGTGGTCTCGGCTCCTGATCACTCTCAAAACCTTGTCAGAATAAGGGATCTGGGAATGAGCAGCACGAGCTTCAACCCCGTAAGCATCCTGATTATAGAGCCGGGCAAGCTTGTCGAGAGTTATGTTAACTTCAGGGTCGATCCAGAGAAGCCGAGATAGGTTGAACCATGCATCATTGTAAGTGCTCCCTACCTCGTCCTGAACAGCTGCCCTCATCTCCGGCCCCTTCTTGAAGGCTTCAACAGCCCTCACCTCTAGACTTGGGATGCTCTCCTCCATCTGGTCAAGCCTCTCCTCAACAGCGACCTTCTCAAGCATTAGACTCTCGGCTCGTTGGCGCTCTTTCTCCAACTCGGCCTTAGAAATATCGGCTTCTTCTCTGGCCGTCCTGACAATTGTCTCGGCCCTTCGAACAGCTTCAACCGCATCCGCCGACTTATCAGCTGCCTTCTTCAACTCGACTTCAAAAGATAGCTTCTCCTGCTCAATTTTCTCTACCCTCTCCTTAAGCTCGGCATTAGAAGCACGCAAAGGCCCAACTTCGTCCTCAAACTTCTTGGCGTTACTCACAGCAAGCTGCATCAAGGCATACTCATATTGGGCAATGGAAGCCAGCTGCAAAGGAGAGAACAGTATGGTGAAGTATTAGAGTCAAAGTAAAAAGTCAAAAAAACTAAGGAAGCGTGAAAATATCTCGCTGATGAGTAAACCTTTCCGATTCCGAAGCTGAGTGGAGGTCGGCCTAGTGTCTACCAACCTTTGAGCAGTTCTCTGATTCATGGCCCTCTTGATGACAGTCGCACCAATCCTAAGAGCGGGGCCAGAACGGACAGAGTCGTCAAGATCAGGGATAATTATCACATTTCCAAGAGCATTGGCTAGTTCGTTAATCTCGGCTTCAGTAGAAGCCGAGGCCGAGGCCGAGCCACGAGTTGAAGGAGTCCTCTTGGAAGGAGGCTCAGAAACACACCGAAACTCTTCTAACGGCCTCTTCCCTCGACGGCCCACTTGGTCCACTTCGACCTCGATCTCATCGTGCTGGCCTAGATTCTGTTCCGGTGCAGGGTTAACTTCCACCTCAACCTCCCTTTCCACAATCTCGATGTCGTCCCCTCCACCCGCCTCTACCTGGACGACAGGAGAACCAGTAGGAATGAGGGCAGCACCTTGGGCCTGTAACGCCACTTGTCGGGCCTCCATATCGGTATGACGTTTTTCAATGCCCCGGGTGCGCGACAGCTGCCTCTTCCTTCTCGCCGCCATGGCGGGGTCAAGCTCCTCAGCGTCAATGATCTGGAGGTCATCCATCGAAAGATCTTCACAAGTTAAGGAGACGGTTAAGGATGATAATAAAGCAAAATAGGAGAGGGGTAAGAAAAGTATCAAAGGAAAAAGCATTACATCCTATTATATCTCGCGCCAGGAGACACTTGTCATTCTCGGCTTTAGAAACGTCACACTCCGAGTGAAAAACAAAATCGGGATGTACCACCCAGCCCGAAAACCGTCTTCCACTCTCCACCACAACTCTCGGCACAATACCGCCAATCGGGCCCCTCATCAAACCGGCTTGAACATGATATTTAAAATCTAACTCGGTCCTACCCCAATCAAAGGTAGCTGAGGCGGCAAACTCTTCTAACCTCCTTATCAAGCTGGCACTCCAGGATGGCCGATGTACGGCTTCAGGCCTCGCCGGGCCTTTGTCAGGGCCCAGGAATTCCCATCCGAGTCGGCTCTCAACCTTCATAACGTTGTTATTCCAGCCGGTTACTTTATTCACAATATTGGATATGGGAATCATAAGTTTAGGCTTGTGGGGGTCAGATTTGATAGTAATGGTTCTGGAAGAAGAGTTATAAGACGACTTGAAGAAATAGTAAAAAGCCGACATACAAGGCTCAAAACCAAGGCTACAACAGAGAATGATAAATCCGGTAAGATACCTCACGGCATTAGCGCCCAGGTGAGCCGGCACAATATTCCACTCTTCCATGTACTCGTTAATGAAAGGATCCAGGGGACGGCGAAGACCGAGTTGAAACTGTTTGTAGAAAAAGGGAAGGAAGGCGTCGTTGTAGTAGAAACATTCTGCCTCTCTCTCGTTGGCAAACGGATGAGCCCTACTATGGGAAGTTTGAACTCCCAATGATCCACACCATAATTATCGTAGAGATCCCTAATCATGGCGTCACCACTGGAAGGATGTCTTCGGCGAGTCGAGCCGGAAGGACCTGCCCCATCTCGGCCTCCCCGCGCGACCGCGACCTCCTCTGCAAACCTATCTACAATCCTCCCGGAAACGCTTTCCTCGGCCATACCTGCATCAATCAAGGGGTTAGAATCATCCCGTGCCGAGGACGAGGTGACCTTCCCCCCCCCCCCGATTCAGCTTCTGGGGCCGAGGAAGGACCCTCAAAAAGAGATCGGAAAGCCGACTTGTCCTTAACATAATGAAGAAAAATGTGCCGAATAATGGCGTCGAAAGTGTTGAGAAGAATTACGCCATCTACGCTATCATCAAGGGTTCTAGGGGCAAAAAGGCCCGAGGGATACCTAACGTCGTCTCTAGGAGTTTTGTTCAGAAACAGCAGATCACTAATGGCTATTAAGGACAACATTTTCCATTTCCCCTCTGACAGCCTATATACCCTATTGTTCCGCTCATAGAAACCATACATGATGTCGGGGTCAAAATGGGGAATATCAGACATAACAGAGAGGAGAAACTACTCTAAAGTTAGATCTACTGGTAGAAATGCAGAAGGGAGTAAAGATTGAAGATTTATAATTCCAAAACCCTAACAAATGGCAAAAAATCGTAGAGGGAAAAAGAGGACGTAACAGTACCTTCGTCAAGTTTGCAATCGGAGAAAAAAGATCGGCCGACAGAATGGAGGAAAAGGATTGAAATCAAACGGCGGGATTGGCAACAAAAATCAAGGTCTCCAGAAACTCGTCGGCGGTGAGCACGCTATTCCCTTGGGCAAGAATTTGAAAATGAGAAGATTTGAGGGATTTTAAGCATATAAGTAGGGCGGGTTAAAAAATTTAGGGTCGGTTTGGCCCGGATCTGACCCATGACCCACGGGTTGCACGTACACCCACGAAATCATCATCAAACGCATTTAATGGACCACGTTTTTCAAGATGAATGTCCCATCAATCAATCACGTGCGCCGTACAAAATGAGGAGAAGAAACGATTGAGGTGACCCGACCGCCGTTTAGAGACTGCCAATACCGGACTGACACGTGTCAGGACGAGGCCGATATGTCTAAGAGTATCCAAGCCGGCATAATAAACCTAAATACGAGTAGCAGGACGAGGTCGAGACAGTAAACAAACTTAAAGTAAGCCGAGAACGAGTCATCTTGATATTTGAAAATCAACTCAAGGTCATCATCCCGGTAACTTCAAGAACATTGCAAATACGTCTCCATCATCGAATGCCGAGATCAGGAGGCAATAGCGACATCAAGAATATTTATGACGAGATTAACAGAATCTACTTTATGAAACGTAGTTGAATGACCATGTTCAGAATGGGAAAAGTTAAATCTCTAACAAGACATGGATAGGCCAAGAAAGGCAGAAAGTTTTATATATACTAATGAACCCCCACAAGTGGCCGGGGGCTTGACCTAAGCAAAATCATAAAGAAAACTAGTTGGGAACATTGATTAAGAGATCAAGAAAGATTACAATCTTGATCTTGGTCATCATCATCTTCTTCCCACTCCGAGTCTCCGTCGTACCCATATTCATCAATGATGATGGGCTCTGGATCATCTTCGCTTTCCTCGTCTCCGTCATCATCTTCACCATCATCCGTTGACTCTTCTGCAACAGAGTCATCATCGGAAGACTCATCAACAGGGTCTGGTTCTTGAAATTCACCGTTGCTATCGGACGGCGAGTCCTCTGCCGGAAAGGAAGAATGGTAGGAAGAAGGCACGAAATCATAGCTGCTTAAAGATTTGGGACTCCCAGCTTGGTTTTCTGAGGATGAATCAATTTCCTCCGGGAAAGCATCATCGTATGTTCTTTTTGGAGCCATTCTGAAGTTTCTTGAAAGAGAAATAAGAGTTTCTTGGGTAGTGAATGTCAAAAAGCGAACGCTTAAATAGCCCGGGAAGATGGAAGGGTGAAATATTTATACTCCTCATTATGATGAAGCAATTAATGAGGCTTTCCCTTTCCAAGAAAAACAATGATTTCACCTGAGGGCGAATCAGCATGACATCAGGAAATCTAAACCCTTGGGGATTTTGGCGGTTGACTGTCAAATCATGATGAATGAAGCTTCAGAATCAAGTACATAAACAGTTCCTACTCGGCATGCCGAGATAGAAACTCGGGGGCCACTGAACGACATAAACCGACTTGGTTAAATGGGACTCATACATTCTGGGCTCACACCCCTGAGGCCCATTAACGAAGCCCACCTTCCCGGAGGCCGACATCCAGCAGGCAGACCTTGCCTAGGCCGAGTTCCAATAGGCCCGATCCCTAGCCAGCTTCCGTGACAAAGCCGAGACAGATGACGGGACGACTTACACCATATGCCGCCTTCTATCGGGAATCCACTTATAGAGTTATACTATAACTCTAAAATTGAGAGTCCTTATCCAAACAAGGATAACTCTCCTATCAGATAACAGGGCTTAATCCATCCTTATCAGGAGTCTATCTCCAAGGAATATGAGTCCTACATCACCACGGGCTTCCTGGCTTTCTCGACAAGTTAGAACTCATACACCCACGCCTATAAAAACAGGTCCTCTACACAGGAACGGGTAACGAACTCTTGGGCCCTAACTAGTCCATTGATTTCTCTATTCACAGATCACCCGAATTCTTACTCTCACGCCGGAGGGCCTTCGCCGGTGAAGCCCCGGCTAGTTCACGTTTTGTTCATTATGTGCAGATTCCGGACACGAAGATATTCTTTGCTGGGATTATCCGAACCACTAGACGGAGGGCTGATCCAACACGTTTCGTGCAGCATCAGGTTAAGATATCTAAGATGTGAGGATCAGTTAAGGAAATTGTAAAATTTGGATAAGTATTAAAATGAATTGGTCCATTTGTTAAACTTGTTTCAATGGCTCCTAATAAAGAGTTTATGTAATTTAGATGTCTAGCATCTCTTAGAGCTATTTGTATGCTTGTGTTTAATCCTTCCATTGTTAATGGTTTGATTGCAACTTGTACTAATCCTATATGTAAAAAATTGTATCTTTGTGAAATATATCTTTTGATTGATGATTTTGAGAATAAACTCATGCTTTGATTGTTGGAAAATAAGGGAATGATTGTTTCTTTTGTTTTAACTGTTTCTTTTGTTTTAACTGCTAGTTTTGACTTAATGTCAAATATTCCTTTGTCTTTATAAATTTCTGAGTTTGAGATCAGAGGAGGTTTCCAATTTGTTAAAGATTGAGTATTCCATGTAATTTCTTTTGATAATATGTTTTGATTATTTTCTCTTTCATCATTTTTAGTTTGTATATTGTAATCGTTCATTTGATCATGATTTCTAACTACCTAACCAACTCATCGTTTATTATTTTTGTCTTGCTTCTCGGATAAACTTCCTTACACCTTCCGAACGCACGACTTACACTCTATCGCGTGACTTAAACCTAGGTGACATACCGACTCGGGACTATTAAATAAACGACTAGGTTACTTTGAGTTTTGTTGAATATTAGGCTCTGATACCAATGGTAATTATATACATACACACACACACATATATATATATATATATATATATATATATATATATATATATATATATATATACCCAATATGAATTCAAATAACAAAAAAAACATTTTTGCTAAAAAAGTTCTAAAACATTTATCTATATTCAAAAAAAATTGAAAAAAAATACTCATAGTGATGGATATTGTCCGTCCCTTTTTTTCTTTATAATACAATCGTTTGTTTAGTTAATTCTAACTTTTTATATTAGTTTTTGAAAAAAAAAACATTTTTACTAAAAAGAGTCTAAAATATTTAACTCTATTTCAAAAAAAAAAATGCTTATAGTGAAGGATATTGTCCGTCCCTTTTTTTCTTTATTATACAATCATTTGTTTAGTTAATTTTTAACTTTTTTATATTAGTTTTTTGAAAAAAACTTTCTTATAAAAAAAAATCTAAAATATTTATCTATATTAAAAAAAAAAAAAAAAAGTTGTAGTGAAGGATATTGTCCGTCCTTTTTTTTCTTTATTATACAATCATTTGTTTAGTTAATTTTCTAACTTTTTTTATATTAGTTTTTGAAAAAAAAACTTTTTTGCTAAAAAAAAGTTTTAAAACATTTATCTATATTAAAAAAATACTCATAGTGAAGGATATTGTTCGTCTCTCATTTATTTATTATAATATCAATAAAAATATGTATTTTATTTACCGACGGATTGTAACCATCGGTAATCCGTCGGTAAAAATATACTATTTATGTGCCGACGTATTTTATCCCTTGGTAAACTCTATTCGTCGCTATTCCGTCGCTACTTAAAATATAAATTTATTAATTTTTTTTGAATGCATATAGCAACGACTTAGATGCATCGCTTTTCTATTTTAAATAATTAAAAAATTAAAATCATTTATTCCGTCATAAATCCGTCGCTAATGAACGGCGCAAAATTTTGGCGCCACATTAGTGACGGATTAGAGAGGGAATGTTCTTCCTCGGTATTTCCGTCACTAAAACCATCGGTATTCTCGTCCTAGTTTTGGATTTTGTTTCCAACTCTAGGTCGTTGCTATTCCGTCTGTAATTCGTTTAAATTAGTGACGGATTGTAGTCCGTCGGTAAATTCTGTCGGTATCTGCCCATTTTCTTGTAGTGAGTATTGTGTTATGCCAATATGTGACATTTTGTTATTTGTAAACAATATGAGGATAAATGATGAGACAAGTCATTCTTGAAAAGTAAGTTTCAAATGAAGGATATGGGAGTAACTGGCGTGATTTTTTAACTTAAGTTGACTCGTTCAACTCAAGGTATAACCATCTCACAGTCTTATTATTTAGAGAATATAATTGAAAAGTTTGGTTATAAGGATGGTAAAATTGTCAACCTCATGTAATCCTCATGTGGCACTTGCTATGAATAAGAATGGAGTATTTGTGGCTCAGTTAAAATATTCTCAGGTTATTGGGAGCATAATATATCTTGCTAACTGTACTAAACCGGATATATCCGACTCAGTTACGAGGTTGTCTAGATATACTAAGTGTCCTAATAGAGCTTATTGGGAAGCTCTAAGTAGAGTACTTAGGTACTTGAAGGTAACCATTTCCCTTGGGCTGAATTATAGGAGATTTCCTGCTGTACTTGAAGGGTACAGTGATGCTAGCAGGATTGCCACTAACTCTGAGAGTTATGGCTTTACGGGGTATGTTTTTACCTTAGGCGGAGCTGCAGTTGCCTGGAGGTCTACAAAACAAACCCTATTGACTCGGTCTAACTTCGAAGCTGAGCTAATTGCTCTTGACACAACTGGATTGTAGGTTGAATGGCTTCAAGGACTTATGTTCGAGTTGCCTATAGTCAGCACTGTGATTTCTGTACATTGTAACAACACTGCCACAATTGAGAAAATTAAAAGTGTCAAAAATTTCAGGTTGGGGATGAGAATGAACCCCATCTGATTCACATGCGGTAAAAACTCAATCTATTTAAGTGGAGATCCCATAAAAAAGTTTCAATGTGGTAGTAACAAGCTCTATGGTGGATTGGAACATCTAAAACAGATTGACATGTTGAGTCTGTCCCCTAAATAGCCTAAAAGATGTTCATTACTGCAAGTATAATAAAAGCTTTAATTGAGATAAAATTATGAAATGAATTATACTTTAATTAAGTTAAGCATTGAAAATTCAACGAAAATAAAAACTAAAATCAATAGTGAATTCATGTTTTATATATTTAAATACACTACTGTAAATAATTTTTCATGTTTATTGTTTAGGGGAATACAAAAAATATTTGAGAAAAAAATTGTAGATTTGTTGATGCATTGAAACTTGAGTCAGTCTTATGAAAAACTTGTTGTACACTAAGCAATGAAAAAAATGGTTTTTCATAAGTTTCAGTCCTATGAAAAACTGTTTTGAAAACATGTTTTACATCAAGTGTAAACAAGTTTTTCACGAGATTTTCACTTGAGAATTATCTATATCCGAAAATTATATATAAAAAATGTGATTGATAATATTTTAAATGGGCATCGATAATACTAATATCCAATTGTTAATAAATTTAGGGAGTGGCTATTGCTACTAAAAAATTTGCTAATCCACTACATTCATCAATTATCATGAAACTAATTTAATCTCTTGACATAATTTTCCTTCAAACACGACTTAACTATTTTTCTTTTGGTAAGTTTTTTATTTAATCTGGCATAAGCTTCGTAACTATTATTTATGCCTAGTTTTATTTCAATTTCTAACTAGATTCTTTTTAATGATTAAACAAAATGAGAAAATGGATTACAAGAAGTGGCGAATAAATTCTATAATTCTAAAAACTGAATTTTTATTTTTAAGTATAAACTCAATTCGGCTATGAATTTATTTATATTCAGCAGCAGGTTAAAAGAATTGTTAATTTGATTTTAATAAATAATGAGACAAGTCATTCTTGAAAAGTAAGTTTCAAATGAAGGATATGGGAGTAACTGAAGTGATTTTTTAACTTAAGTTGACTCATTCAACTCAAGGTATAACCATCTCACAGTCTTATTATTTAGAGAATATAATTGAAAAGTTTGGTTATAAGGATGGTAAAATTGTCAACCTCATTTAGTCCTCATGTGGCACTTGCTATGAATAAGAATGGAGTATTTGTGGCTCAGTTAAAATATTCTCAGGTTATTGGGAGCATAATATATCTTTCTAACTGTACTAAACCGGATATATCCGACTCAGTTACGAGGTTGGCTAGATATACTAAGTGTCCTAATAGAGCTTATTGGGAAGCTCTAAGTAGAGTACTTAGGTACTTGAAGGTAACCATTTCCCTTGGGCTGAATTATAGGAGATTTCCCGCAGTACTTGAAGGGTACAGTGATGCTAGCAGGATTGCCACTAACTCTGGGAGTTATGGCTTTACGGGGTATGTTTTTACCTTAGGCGGAGCTGCAGTTGCCTGGAGGTCTACAAAACAAACCCTATTGACTCGGTCTAACTTCGAAGCTGAGCTAATTGCTCTTGACACAACTGGATTGTAGGTTGAATGGCTTCAAGGACTTATGTTCGAGTTGCCTATAGTCAGCAAGTCTATTCCTGTGATTTCTGTACATTGTAACAACACTGCCACAATTGAGAAAATTAAAAGTGTCAAAAATTTCAGGTTGGGGATGAGAATGAACCCCATCTGATTCACATGCGGTAAAAACTCAATCTATTTAAGTGGAGATCCCATAAAAAAGTTTCAATGTGGTAGTAACAAGCTCTATGGTGGATTGGAACATCTAAAACAGATTGACATGTTGAGTCTGTCCCCTAAATAGCCTAAAAGATGTTCATTACTACAAGTATAATAAAAGCTTTAATTGAGATAAAATTATGAAATGAACTATACTTTAATTAAGTTAAGCATTGAAAATTCAACGAAAATAAAAACTAAAATCAATAGTGAATTCATGTTTTATATATTTAAATACACTACTGTAAATAATTTTTCATGTTTATTGTTTAGGGGAATACAAAAAATATTTGAGAAAAAAATTGTAGATTTGTTGATGCATTGAAACTTGAGTCAGTCTTATGAAAAACTTGTTGTACACTAAGCAATGAAAAAAATGGTTTTTCATAAGTTTCAGTCCTATGAAAAACTGTTTTGAAAACATGTTTTACATCAAGTGTAGTAAACAAGTTTTTCACGAGATTTTCACTTGAGAATTATCTATATCCGAAAATTATATATAAAAAATGTGATTGATAATATTTTAAATGGGCATCGATAATACTAATATCCAATTGTTAATAAATTTAGGGAGTGGCTATTGCTACTAAAAAATTTGCTAATCCACTACATTCATCAATTATCATGAAACTAATTTAATCTCTTGACATAATTTTCCTTCAAACACGACTTAACTATTTTTCTTTTTGGTAAGTTTTTTATTTAATCTGGCATAAGCTTCGTAACTATTATTTATGCCTAGTTTCATTTCAATTTCTAACTAGATTCTTTTTAATGATTAAACAAAATGAGAAAATGGATTACAAGAAGTGGCGAATAAATTCTATAATTCTAAAAACTGAATTTTTATTTTTAAGTATAAACTCAATTCGGCTATGAATTTATTTATATTCAGCAGCAGGTTAAAAGAATTGTTAATTTGATTTTAATAAATGATGAGACAAGTCATTCTTGAAAAGTAAGTTTCAAATGAAGGATATGGGAGTAACTGACGTGATTTTTTAACTTAAGTTGACTCATTCAACTCAAGGTATAACCATCTCACAGTCTTATTATTTAGAGAATATAATTGAAAAGTTTAGTTATAAGGATGGTAAAATTGTCAACCTCATTTAATCCTCATGTGGCACTTGCTATGAATAAGAATGGAGTATTTGTGGCTCAGTTAAAATATTCTCAAGTTATTGGGAGCATAATATATCTTTCTAACTGTACTAAACCGGATATATCCGACTCAGTTACGAGGTTGGCTAGATATACTAAGTGTCCTAATAGAGCTTATTGGGAAGCTCTAAGTAGAGTACTTAGGTACTTGAAGGTAACCATTTCCCTTGGGCTGAATTATAGGAGATTTCCTGCAGTACTTGAAGGGTACAGTGATGCTAGCAGGATTGCCACTAACTCTGGGAGTTATGGCTTTACGGGGTATGTTTTTACCTTAGGCGGAGCTGCAGTTGCCTGGAGGTCTACAAAACAAACCCTATTGACTCGGTCTAACTTCGAAGCTGAGCTAATTGCTCTTGACACAACTGGATTGTAGGTTGAATGGCTTCAAGGACTTATGTTCGAGTTGCCTATAGTCAGCACTGTGATTTCTGTACATTGTAACAACACTGCCACAATTGAGAAAATTAAAAGTGTCAAAAATTTCAGGTTGGGGATGAGAATGAACCCCATCTGATTCACATGCGGTAAAAACTCAATCTATTTAAGTGGAGATCCCATAAAAAAGTTTCAATGTGGTAGTAACAAGCTCTATGGTGGATTGGAACATCTAAAACAGATTGACATGTTGAGTCTGTCCCCTAAATAGCCTAAAAGATGTTCATTACTGCAAGTATAATAAAAGCTTTAATTGAGATAAAATTATGAAATGAACTATACTTTAATTAAGTTAAGCATTGAAAATTCAACGAAAATAAAAACTAAAATCAATAGTGAATTCATGTTTTATATATTTAAATACACTACTGTAAATAATTTTTCATGTTTATTGTTTAGGGGAATACAAAAAATATTTGAGAAAAAAATTGTAGATTTGTTGATGCATTGAAACTTGAGTCAGTCTTATGAAAAACTTGTTGTACACTAAGCAATGAAAAAAATGGTTTTCCATAAGTTTCAGTCCTATGAAAAACTGTTTTGAAAACATGTTTTACATCAAGTGTAAACAAGTTTTTCACGAGATTTTCACTTGAGAATTATCTATATCCGAAAATTATATATAAAAAATGTGATTGATAATATTTTAAATGGGCATCGATAATACTAATATCCAATTGTTAATAAATTTAGGGAGTGGCTATTGCTACTAAAAAATTTGCTAATCCACTACATTCATCAATTATCATGAAACTAATTTAATCTCTTGACATAATTTTCCTTCAAACACGACTTAACTATTTTTCTTTTTGGTAAGTTTTTTATTTAATCTGGCATAAGCTTCGTAACTATTATTTATGCCTAGTTTTATTTCAATTTCTAACTAGATTCTTTTTAATGATTAAACAAAATGAGAAAATGGATTACAAGAAGTGGCGAATAAATTCTATAATTCTAAAAAATGAATTTTTATTTTTAAGTATAAACTCAATTCGGTTATGAATTTATTTATATTCAGCAGCACGTTAAAAGAATTGTTATTTTGATTTTAATATCTTAGCATTTATTAGTAAATATTTCGAAAATAAAACTAAATGGTGAAACTACATTTTTTGGAGTAGTACTGTAGTAGAAACAATATTAAATATAATTTTCATCTCACAACATTGATAAATATTTTTTATTATTATGTCAATAGTTTTAACTTTTAAAATAAGAAAATGAAAAGATGACATAATGGATAATGAATATTTTCTTTTTGAGCAATCAACGATAAGACAATTTGAAATATAAATAGTTTAAATGTTAATTGAAAAACTAAAAAATAATAGGCTATTTAAAAATTAATTAATCATCAAAAAATACAAAATTAAAGTAAATTGTAACGGGTCAAAAAGAATAATGGAAACTGTAATATAATCTTTGTTAGTAATTTTATTTTTTTTAAAGGTAGCGGATAAGCAAAATTATAATGGTATGATTTATTTTTAGAATATTATGTTAAGTCCTTTAAATTTCAAAGGATAAGTATGATATATATATATATATATATATGGTCATGCTCCTGTGAGAACCTAATTAGATGAGAACCATGAGAACCATTACTAGCCTTAGGATTAGAAATAAATGGACAGCTCAGATTATAATTGAAAGAAAAATGAGGCGGTGGCAATTTTGAAAATACAAAGACACACAAGGGCACAAAGGTCAAATCGCTCAGGGACTGCTCATAACCATTGTTTTACACACACAAACACACAGTCGACATTCTAGAGAGGTGAGAGAAAACCCAACCGATAAATCCCTACCCTATTCTCCGGCGTTTGTGTCTGATTATACTCCGATTATCCTCGATTAGTATTCTCCGGCGAGTTTCCTTTATTCAAAGTCTTCCACCAGCAGCAAAAATAATCAAAAATGGTGGCTCCTAACCCCGAAATCAACATTGATTGTCAAAATCAACAAGGTGACGTTTCTAATTCAATTTCTCCTATTATTATTTGATTTCTCACGATTTAAAACTTTTTATTGTAAATTTTCTTAATTTACAAAATCACGAAATTCTTGAGACATTGTTGGATACAATTTCTAAAAAGCTGTTCTATTTAAAAGAAATGTTTGAGACATTGCTATTGGATACAATAGCTATTTGGCTACTGTATCTAATAAAAATCTGTGAGCAATGTTGTTTGATACAATTTCTACAAAGCTGTTGTATCATTTTAGCTATTGTATCTAACAGAAATGCTTGAGACATAGCTATTGGATACAATTTCTAAAAAGCTATTGTATCTAACAGAAATGCTTGAGACATTGTTGTAGGATACAATAGCTATTTGGCTATTGTATCTAACAGAAATGTGTGAACATTACTGTTGGATACAATTTCTAATAGCAATATGTCAACATTGTTGTTGGATACAATAGCTATTTGGCTATTGTATTCAATGTGTATTGTTATCAACATGTATAGGATACAATAGCTAAAGTGCTAGTGTATCTAATAGCAATGTGTCAATATTGTTGTTGGATACAATAGCTATTTTGCTATTGTATGTAATAGCAATGTGTCAACATTTGTTGTTGGATACAATAGATATTTGGCTATTGTATCTAATAGCAATGTGTCAACATTGCTATTGGATACAATAATTATTTGACTATTGTATCCAAGTGTATTGTTATAAACATTGTATTGGATGCAATAGCTATATGTCTATTGTATCCAAGTGTATTGTTATCAACATTGTATTGGATAGAATAGCTATTTGGCTATTGTATCTAATATCAATGTGTTAACATTGCTGTTGGATACAATAGGTATTTGGCTATTGTATCTAATATCAATGTGTCAACATTGCTGTTGGATACAATAGCTGTTTGGCTATTGTATCCAATTGTATTGTTATCAACATTTTATTGGATAGAATAGCTAAATTACTAGTGTATCTAATAGCAATGTGTCAACATTGCTTTTTGATACAATAGCTATTTGGCTATTGTATCTAATAGAAATGTCTCAACATTGCTGTTTGATACAATAGTTATTGTATCTAAGTGTATTGTTATAAATCTGTTTGCAAAAAGTTGAATATAGTTATTTTTTAACAGCCAAATATAATGCTTACCTTTTTTTACTTCATTTCAGGAGAAGCAGCATATCCAACAATAACAATACTTGAAACAACACCAATATTTAGACTTCAACAGTCGCAAAAAGCTAACGTATTTGTAATACTTACACCTAGTCGAAAAATACTGCCTTGGCGCACAAAAGATAATAATGTTGACTCTGGGATATTTTTGATGCGATATGCATGATCAGCGGAGATGCAGGGGATGATGCTATTGAAAAAGATGGTGGTCTACACAAAAAAGGAGTAAGTATATTTTATAATACAAATTTTGTCAGATTGAAAAAAAAAAAAAAAAAAAAAAAAAACCTTCTAAAAAATGTTATTATCTATTTTTTTTCCCTTTTTTTCAGGCTGGTCAACAAAAACAACTTAACAAGCTAAGAAGCCGCTATGTGCACAGAATCATTTTATATGAGAAGAATAAAAACAAGAAAGAGGTGATTAAGGCAGCAACCGGGTATCTTTGATACTTGTTGGATAATGTTTATTTTGAACTGGTAGATTTTTAATTTTTTTTTGTTTATGTTGGATACTTAATAAGTAAGCAAGAGTAGCTTTTAACTGGTGTGTTGTTCATTGAAACTAGTTCTAGTATTTTCTTATGTATCTAATAAAAATTAGAAAGGATACATAAGTAGTTATTGAATACACAAGGTATTTACCTTAGTGTATCTAATAAAATTTAGAAAGGATAGAGAAGATGTTATTGGATACACAAGGTGTTACCTAGTGTGTCTAATCATTCAAATATATCATTCATTCTAATTTTTAGTAGATACATCAAGGTAATACTGTGTGTATCTAATAATCAAAATATATCAATATTTTAATTATTGGATACACAAGCTATTTACCTTAGTGTATCTAATAAAAATTACAAAAATACATAAACTATTTAACTATTGTATCCAATAACTGAATTATTGACCAAAAGTATATAGTTATTACACTAAAAAAAATATAAAAAAAGCTTGATAATTCAGTAAAAAAAATGAAAATGAAAATCTAGTATTTATCCTAAGGACAAGTCCGCTTGACATGATACACCATTTGGTTGCATGACCTACACAATCTCTTAGCCTTCTCCTTTTGAACGACGGACATCAAAACCACAAACCCGATATGCTTTATAAAAACGAAAACCATCCTCGAAACTTCCAAAACACTGCCCAATAACCGGCTTATAAACTTCCTCACAAAAAGGAAGCCAATACCGACTATCTTTTGGTATTGTAATAGCCTTCAAACAAGCATCATCACTATCAGCAGAGTAATATCCAACATTATTAGCACTTGCAACGCTACAATGATTGCTTCGAACAGCTACACAAAAAAAATACAAAAATTGTTAGTAACAATATACTTAGATACAAATAGAGAAAATTAACTATTGTATATAACTTCATTACTCACACAGAAATATAATTAGATACATTTTTTGACACACAACATAACATAGATTTTGTATCCAAAAAGTGTATTGTAAGTCTCACCTTTATACTTAAATACAATACAAAAACTAAAAACATTGTATCCAACTACATTGCTCTAACAAAAAAATTGAAAAAATGGATACACAATCTAATATAGATTATGTATCCAAGTGTATTATAAGTGACAATTTGTCACCATTACATTTAGATACAATACAAACTAGATATTGTATCCAATTGCATTATTCAACAGAAAACACACAATTGGATACACAACCTAAACACATCTTATGTATCCAAAATTGTATTATAAGTGATAATTTATCACCATTAAACTTAGATACAATACAAAACTAAATAATGTATCCAATTGCATTGCTCAACATAAAAATACAATTCAAACAAAATGAAACCACAAATATTCATATATACATTTAGATACAATAAGCTAATGTATAATGTATCTAACTCAGTTGATCAACAAAAAAACAGTTAGATACATAATGAAAAGTGCATAATGTATCCAATTCAATTGCTCACTCAAGAAAATCAATTAACATATAAAATCTACAGACTTACAATAATCAATTCCAATACCTCATAAACATTGCTAGAAACATTGCACAAAAACACTTAAATTATTAAATCAAATAAACTATTAAAAACAAAGTATACCTGAATTACAAGCTTCATTTTGTTCCATCTAAACCTAACGAAATCAAAAGAGATCGGTTATTGCAAATTCAGCCAGAGATTTGAACGAAATCAAAGAGATTTGAATGAAAGATTGAAATTCCACCGGAGAATAATCCTGAGCTCAAAATCAAAAACAAATAAAATAACCGGACACGGAGACGAAGCCTGAAACTATTCTATAACTCCGGCGATGCAATTACACCGGATTAGAGATGGTCCGCCGTCTCTCTCTCTCTCCTCTCTATGCTGCTCTCCGGCATCTCTTTCTTAATCTGTTTCTAATTCACAAACAAATCATAAAACAAACTAACAAAAGACGTTTTTACCCTTGCCTACTTTTGTTATTTCAAAAATGCCACCGCCTCCTTCCTCTTTAAAATCTAATCTGGACTGTCTATTTTTTCTTAATCCAAGGGCATTTAATGGTTCTCATGGTTCTCACAAGAATTAGGTTCTCATTTGAGCACCTACCTATATATATATATATATATATATATATATATATATATATTAAATTTGGTGAGGAGAGATAAGGTGTTGCCATGTGGACAAGTCATGGAAGAAGCTTGAATTTGGTGATGCCACATCAACACTACCCTCTAAAATAAGTGACTTTTCATTTTTTTTCTATTAGCTAATACTATTAGCTAATAATATTAGTTACTATATAGGGTAACTATTATAGTTAACTGTAATAGTAACTATTACTAATAATAGTAATAATTACTATGTAGGGTAACTATTATAGTTAAGTATTACTATTATTAGTAATAGTTACTATTATAGTTAACTATAATAGTTACCCTACATAGTAATTATTACTATTATTAGTAATGGTTACTATAATAATTACTTTATATAATAATTAATATAATTATTTAATATTGTTAAACAAATAACAATTGACTATTAATAGTTAACTATCATTATAATTAACATTTATATTTAACTATTATAATTAACTATTAAATAAAATTAAAATTACTATTAATAGTATTAGTTAATCATAATAGTTACTATATATTAATTATTACTATTAATAGTATTATTAGTTAATAATAATAGTTACTATATAAGTTAACTATTATTATTAATAGTATTAGTTAATCATTATACAATAAATGTTAATATTTAATATTAATAGTACTCGCTCCGTTCGAGAGTAAGAGTCATACTTTCTATTTTTTTACGCCCCACTAAAAGTCTATTTCCTAAAAGGAAAAATGATGAAAAAGAATGAATAGTATTTTGGACAATTATACCCTCAACACACTTGCAATGTTTACCAATTTTCTATTATGTCTTTAATAAATGTGCACAAACAAGGTAGGACTCTAACTCTAAGGCGTAGGGAGTATTAATTAATTATAATAGTTAATATATAGGTTAATTATAACTATTATTATTATTAGTGAATAATAATAGTTATTATATAAGTTAATAAGTGAAATTAATAATATTAGTTAATTATAATAATTATTTTAATTATTACTAAAAAATTAACACAATTTTCCTAAATTTATAAGCAAACATTTTAATTCATATACAATATAGTTATAATAAAAAAAAAAATATGTTACAATACTAAATAAAATCATAAAAAAACAAAATACGAACAAAATAGTAAATTAGTTTTCCGTACAAAGCACGGGTTACCCAGTAGTTTATAAAAATAGGAAAGGATAAATGTGTCTATTTATAAACTTTGTAGTGGATAAGGAAATAATATAGTGGCAATAGCCCCTCCCTAAATTTATATAAAATTTTGATTAAATCAGTTGTTGAGTGTGACTCTCAATTGGGACTTGAATTGAATTGGTCTTGCAACAAAGAAGAAAACGGAGAACTGTAGCAGTGGGCGACCGCCCAAATGGTGTTGGGCGATCGCACAAGTTTGGCTCGGATTGTACCAGATTTGTTCCTGTTGGTTTGGGCGACCGCCCAGGTGGTTTTGGGCGGCCGCACGGTGTTGTCGGGACTGGGTTTCCTGATCCAATTTTGGAAACAGATTTTGGATGGGTTTTGGACTCCTATTCTTCTAGGGTTGGGTTTATATTTTGTGTATAAATATAAACAATCCTCCAGACCTATTCTTGTGACCTAGAGTGACTTTGTATAGATCCTTGAGAGAGATTGATAGAAAAGCTAGGCTATTCACTATTGTGAGAGATTGTGAGATTGTGTGAAAGGTTTTCACCTTGATTCTCCTTGTACTCTTCTTGATTATAGTGAATTGATTCTCTATCGCCCGTGGACGTAGCCAAGTTGGTGAACTACGTAAATCTCTTGTGTTCATCTATTTTTCAATTTTGTTCCGTTCTTGCTATTTTGTTATTTTGTGCTTTCATCTTTATCAATTAAGCAATTGTGTTTGGGCCTTAAAATCCTCACAATTGGTATCTAGAGCTCCGGTTTGTGGATCTTGTATTTCTTATTGGTAACGATGGCAGGGAAGTACGAAATTGAGAAATTCGACCGCAAGGTAAATTTCGGTTTATGGCAAGTGAAGATGCGAGCAATCTTGGTGGGTAAAAATTGTGTCAAGGCTTTGCTTGGGAAGGCAAGGAAACCGGCAAGCTTGACGGATGAACAATTTGATGATATGGACGAGAAAGCTTTTCTCTTACACTTGAGTCTCAAAGATGAGGTATTGAGGGAGGTTGTGAGTGAGAAGACTGCGGCAGAGCTTTGGCTTAGGCTTGAGCAATTGTACATGACCAAGAGCATTAGTAACAGGTTGCTACTAATGAAGAAACTCGAGGAGTGCAAACTCAAAACAGGTGAGTCTTTGAAAAATAATCTTGATGAGTTTGTTGGTTTGGTTATGGACTTGAAGAATGTCGATGTAATGATTGATGATGAGCAATTGGCGGTAAAATTGCTTTGTTCTCTACCTCCGGAATACATGCACTTTAGAGAGACAGTGTTGTATGGCAAGGATGAGATTTCTATGGAAGAGATCAAGAAATCTCTACTACAACGGGAAGTCATTGAGACGCACTTGACCTCAACAAGTGCTGAATCTCAAGGTGATGGGTTAGTAGCTAGAAGCGGCAGAAAGTCAAGGAAGGTTCAATCCGGTTCAAGTGAATGGCAAAAGAATGTGATATGTCATGGTTGCAAGGAGAAGGGACACATCAGAAGGTTTTGTCCAAACCAAGGGGATACAACTATGAAGACAAAGGATGAAGCTGGAGTGGTGTTTGAAGACACTAGTGATGACAGTGACTGTGATGCACTTACTGCTTGTGATTCGGTTACCGAAATTCGTGATAGTTGGATTTTTGATTTGGGTTGTTCTTATCATATTAGTCCCAACCTAGCATGGTTTTGTTCGTATAAGTCTGCCAGTGGAGTAGTCTTGTTGGGGAATAATACTGCATGCAAGGTTGTTGGTATTGGGGCTATTAAGGTTAAGATGTTTGATGGAGTGGTGCGGAAATTGCAGAATGTCAGGTATGTTCCTGAACTGAAGAAGAATCTGATTTTTCTAGGCACTTTGGATAGCCTTGGGTATAGTTTATCCATTACGAATGGCGAGCTATCGGCTATTAAAGGTGACTTGGTGGTATCGAAGGGAAAGAAGGTGGGGACATTGTACAAGCTTCTTGGGTCTACGGTTGTTG
The DNA here is from genome assembly GCA_026119855.1 of Campanula takesimana. Taxonomy (NCBI): domain Eukaryota; kingdom Viridiplantae; phylum Streptophyta; class Magnoliopsida; order Asterales; family Campanulaceae; genus Campanula; species Campanula takesimana. Next base: position 211,798 of record JAOWBW010000269.1, on the reverse strand, counting down.
GTGATGTGTCTATTGCAACGGGGTCAACGGTTGAGGTGGAGATTACTCAATCATGGGACATGACATTGGGTCACATTGGCTTGAATGGAATGACAGAAAAGGCTTGGAATTTGTTGTCACAAGCACTGTTAGGTACAGAATTTTGTGTGGAGGCGATTAGGATGACTGCTCACTTGGCTAATCGTACTCTAAATTCTGGTATTGGGATGAAGGCTCTGTTGGAGATGTGGTCAGGATCTCTAGGAGAATACTCAAGATTGTATATTTGTGGGTGTCCCGTGTATGCTTGTGTGAACAACAAATTGGAGCCAAGAGCCAAAGGATGTTCCTTTGTGGGTGATATTACTAGAGTGAAAGGATTCCGGTCATAGGATCCGGTGGCATCTAAGTTCCTGACATGTAGAGATGTTGCTCTACTTCTCTGTGAAAAAGGGTGTCCTGCAGGACGGATATATAAACATGTGGAGTTAGCCAGAGATGATACAGAAGTGGTGGAACTTGACTTAGATGTCAATGATGTGTCTGATGAAGCGACTCCAATTGAAGCTCCATTTCAAGAGAAGTAGACCAACAAGCAGGTGGAGACTACCATTGTTTTTGGTAGAGTTCGATATGGTTTGGAGGAGATGGTTATGCATTGTCCGCTACGAAAACAGTAAGTATGCATAAATTAATTTATTTCAATGAAAATATATCGTGTGATAAATCTGCTATGTGGTCGATCATTGTTAAAGAAGAGATGGTATCTCTTATTAAAAGTCAGACATGGGAATTTGTTAGATCACCACCAAAGAAGGTGTTAGCCAGTCACAAGTTGATCTACAAGTTCAAAGATGGTACTCCAAGGTTTGGGGTAGACTACAATGATATTATTTCACTGGTTGTTAAACACTTATCTATTCACAACTTGTTGAGCATTGAGGCGATGAGAGACCTAGAGTTTGAGGTGGAGATCTACATGCGCCGGCCTGAAGGGTTTGTTGTCGAAGGTAAGGATCATGTTTGCCTGTTAAAGAGGTCCTTGGATGATTTGGAGCAGTCAACTCGACAGTGTTATAAAAGGTTCGACACTTTTATTGTTACCCATGGTTATGCTAGGAGTGGATATGATTGTTGTGTTTACTTGATGGTTTGTAGTGATGGCACATTGACTTATCTTGTTTATGTCGATGGCATTCTTGTGGCTGCAATAGATATCAACTGTCGCGCCCCGTACCCGTGGTCCTACTTGTCCCCACGCTCGGGACACGCACGGAAGACGTCATAAAACATTTTAGGAAAAATTTTCGAAATGTACTTTCATAAAAGTTTCATATAACCAAAACACATTTACTTAAAACTTGACTTCATTCCACACAAACAAACTTTCACAATCAAAAGTACTTAGCCATAAGGCTTACACACTTTACTTACAAATTTACAACTCACCAACATGTTCCAAAAATAGGTGATACAAATATGAAGTCACGGGTATACTACCCAAAAGGTTATACATTTACATAATGTAGCCTTTACATGACACATATCCCAAAATGTCTTACCCATAATCACCATCTCGACGCCCTCCCTTGTGAAGTGACCTATCCCCTGGGCTCTCCTTTATCTAAAACAGTAAACAAATAAGGGTGAGAATGAATCTCAGTAAGCTACTAAAATGCAACTACGTTACATGCTAAAATGATACTCGGAATTGAACAATGTCAATAAACATCCACATAGCACATAACATGAGAGGCTCCCTATCGCCAACCGTCCCATACCGGTTGGAAATAACAACCAACTCATCATACCACACATAAGTCGGAAATAAACACTCATACGTGGATACTGAGCCAAGGTTCTCGAATCAAACATATAACCATCTGAGAGGTATCAACTGAACAGCACCAAAGGGCTAAAACCGGTTCATGAACCAAGCAACAACAACAACAACAACAACAACAACAAGAGGGGGAAAATGACACATAATCATAACCCAAACGGTGACTAAACTCACTCAAAGGAGAGCTAGCCCAGACCCAATCCGTGGCCCAAGGAAGGGGGTTAAAATGGGAAACCAATGGTAGAAGCCTTACAATGAACTTGGCTCGTGTGCCATTATAATCCCTACCACTGCCCGACTTTACAACAAGTACCAGCTTGACTTTCAAATGAGCATAGTAATGAATACTTGCTTAAACAACAACCGGGGGCAATGATTCCAAAGTAGGGAACCAAGCCAAACACATCACAAAGATGAACCAATCCAATCCACATCAAAAGATGTTTAATCAAATCCAATTAACATTTAGTCAAATTCCACAACACATATGTTCACAAAGGAACCAATTTCAAACACTAGGGTGTTCCAGAACAACCCTCTAGGTACTCTAGGATATCACCTAAGACCTAGACCAAGCTTGAACTTTAAATCACTTGAAATGGAACAACTCCATTTTTCAGCAACCTTGGGCGGTCGCCCACACCAGCCTGTGCGGCCGCCCAAAACACTCTGCCCCAAGACAAAAACCTTCCAGATAATTGTGCGGCCGCACGCCCTATTTGGGCGGCCGCCCAACACACCCGCCAGGCCCAAAACTTGCTAATTTTACTCCCTTCGTTTCACCATCCCAAAAGTATAATACTTACATTACTAAAACTTTTGTAACACAACTTGGCTACACAACTCAACCTTTCAACCCATCAAAATCAACCATACCAAATACTCACTTTGTCCCAAAATTACAAGTATACAAATATCATTCAAATCACAAAATTAACAAGTACAAGTATCAAGTATAACTGTAGATACCCCGGGAAACCACAACTTGGCTAGAGCGGTGAATTATCCTAGGATGTCTAACTTGTTTTAGATTGTTTAGAGTCGCCACCTATGTTTTTAAAGGAACATAAGAAAAACCTAGAAATAGCCTAATTTATGTACAAAACCAGAGATTCGGGAGAGAAGGGTTCGGGGGTTAGGTGACGGAGTGGGAAGTACTTAAACACCCACTCCGCCCCGCTTACGCGGGTCTTGCTACTATTGGTGTTCTAATGCTAAATGTCCTTCTTGTATTAATATGAGAAAAGTGCTAACAATTATAATAGAAAGAAAGGGGAAATAAAAGAGAATTGTTTTTGTTGATTTAATGCTAAAGATTACATTAATGGAAGAAGAGTAAATTAAATTAGAGTTGAAATGTAGGGAGATAACCTTTAACCAACTTTAATGGAATAAAGTGATCGTTAGGTCATGTCCCATTGATGGGGATTGCATACATTGACTAGAACATGAATAGAATAAAAGAAGAAGACTTGTACCTTTAGAAAGAAGACTTCAAACTTGGACTTGAAAATGATGTTGTTGTGTAGAGATTTGTGTAGAGTTTTGTTGTGTAAAACTCTTGTTGGGAGAATTTGTGTAGGGAAAATGATATAGAATTTGTGTAGAGAGAAAGTTCCAAGTCTAAAAAATGAGGTCCTTTTCCAAGGTAGGAGATGATGGTTTTTATAGGTAAAAAAGAGAGGGAAATGATGGAGGGAAATTAGTCATCCATGTGAAATGGAATGAGCCAATCACAAATAAGATAAATGAATAAAATAAAAATAAAAGAAATCAAATAATAAATGAAAGAAATATTAGTTTTTGGGAAAAGGCTTAGAATTTGGGATTGGGAGTTAATGAGAAAATGGGGGATGAATGTGGATATAAAAAGATGGTTTTTGTGATCAAGAAAAGATGTTTGTAAATAAGAAAAGGGAGGGAAATAAGGTACAATCCGTTACTGCCATAATGGGAGGCGCGCGGGTCCCGCTTTAGGGGCGAGACGCGCGCGCAGCCCGTTAACAGTTCCGGAAGCGCCCGCGGCATAGAAGGACAGAATGACCCTAAAAGTTAACTCTGTTATGCAGTTTAGTCCAAAACTAACGGAATCAGTTAGGAACTTAACCGAAATAACAGAAATCAACAAAAATAAGTTAAATAAAAACACTTTGTATGCAATCGGGGTGAGAGGTCCAAGGTGGGGTGTCTACAGAGCCCCTCGGCGATGTGGATTGCGAAGCAAAACGCGTCGACGAAAGAAAGACAACCACCGAGGACATCGACAAGAGAAAACAAAGACTCGATAAAGCAGGAATTTGAAATTACAAAGGATAGAGGTGCGCTCCCTGTGTGAGCGACTTAATAACACACTCCCGTTTGCGAGTGGTTTGATGCACGCTCCTGTTTGCGAGCGGCTGATGACAAATTCCCGTTTGCGAGCTGTCTGAGATAACATGCTCCCGTTTGCGAGCAAGTTGGTAGAAAACGCTCCCGTTTGCGAGCTGTTTGGTACACACTCCCGTTTGCGAGCGGCTGATGACGAACTCCCGTTTGCGAGCTGTCTGAGATAACATGCTCCCGTTTGCGAGCAAGTTGGTAGAAAACGCTCCCGTTTGCGAGCGGTTTGATACACGCTCCCGTTTGCGAGCAGCTGACGACGAACTCCCGTTTGCGAGTTGTCTGAGATAACATGCTCCCGTTTGCAAGCAAGTTGATAGAAAACACTCCCGTTTGCGAGCGGTTTGATACACGCTCCCGTTTGCGAGCTGTGTGAGATAACATGCCCCCGTTTGCGAGCAAGTTGATAGAAAACGCTCCCGTTTGCGAGCGGTTGATGACGAACTCCCGTTTGCGAGCTGTCTGAGATAACATGCTCCCGTTTGCGAGCAAGTTGGTAGAAAACGCTCCCGTTTGCGAGCGGTTTGATACACGCTCCCGTTTGCGAGCGGCTGACGATGAACTCCCGTTTGCGAGTTGTCTGAGATAACATGCTCCCGTTTGCGAGCAAGTTGATAGAAAACGCTCCCGTTTGCGATCGGTTTGATACACGCTCCCGTTTGCGAGTTGTGTGAGATAACATGCCCCGTTTGCGAGCAAGTTGATAGAAAACGCTCCCGTTTGCGAGCGGTTGATGATGAACTCCCATTTGCGAGCTGTCAGGGATAACATGCCCCCGTTTGCGAGCAAGTTGATAGAAAACGCTCCCGTTTGCGAGCGGTTGATGACGAACTCCCGTTTGCGAGCTGTCAGAGATAACATGCCCCCGTTTGCTAGCAAGTTGGTAGAAAACGCCCCCGTTTGCGAGCGATACACGCTCCCGTTTGCGAGCGAGTTGATGATTGAAATCTGCTGGGGAATGCTTGGTTGCTGATGACGTGTGGTTGCTTGACTTTATGGGGATGCAGGCATAGTTGACTGTGAATCACTTTGTTGGGGATGAAGTGCCTTGAGTAGCGGATGCTGTTTGGCTTTGTGGTGGTACCTGTTATGTGCTTTGCAGGTATATGTGCTTGTGCAGGGACATGCATGAAATATGATGATTGAGAGAAATTGTGCCAGTGTTGTGATGTGACCTTGAAAGCAGCTTTGTAATGACAGAGAAGTAAGAATGTAAAGAGTGATCTTGTATGCGGTGTGATTTTGAGGAAAGCGTCGGTGTTGGTCCCAGAAGGGCAACAAGGGTATGAAAATTGCTAGAGGGGGGGGGGGTGAATAGCGATTTAAAATTATTTTCAAACCCTTTTGCAAAGCAATGGCAAATGCGCACGACTCTTAAATTGGCTAAGTATAGCGCGCAGCAAGAGTGTGAAATGCACAGCGGAAGTCTTAAAGCAGTCACTTATGCGCAGGGAGTATGCGCAGAAGTGTAAATACGCACGCACTAAGTTTTAGCTTAAAGATAGGCGCAAGATGGAACTAAGGCAAAAAGCTCACAAACACAATTCTGTCAAAGTAATACAATCTACAAAGATCAAACAAAACAATATATGAGTATAGCTTACAATGTAGAATGAAAAGCACAAACAATAGACACGCTATTTGGAGAGGTTCGATCGGAAAAAGATCTACGTCCTCTACCAAGATGGTTAGTCTTGGATTTCTAATGGAGATCTTATTATGAGAGAGTTACAGATTACAATGATTTAGAACAAACTATCTCAAAGATCTATAATCTATGAATGAACAAAATCCTAGACAATAACCAGTGTTTCTCTAGAAGTATGATCGATAAGATCGGAACTTCAAGAGGTGAGTGTGTGTATCAGAAATCTGGGCTCTTTGAATCTATAAGATGGAGAGCACAAGATTCTGGTGTTATAAAGGCTTTATAGGTGTGAATACGTGTGTTTGTATTTGGGAATATTCATAGTAACATTAAAATATGAGAGTCGCCACGCCGTTTTAATTATAGCCAAAACATTGAGAAAAAGCATGTTAATGGGTTCGGGGGTCAAATTACAACAAGAGAAGAATATTGGACGTTATCACTCCTATTGCCCGAATGATCGGTCTTTCTATCATGATGAATGTGTTAGTAGTGTGTTAGTGTTTGAGACCGGATCCGAAGATTGCCTACGTTCCTCTCAATGTGAGAAGCTCAGGTCAGCGTAGTTCGAGAGAATTTAGAATAGGCAGAAGAATCGGGATCATGCATAATGAGGGGGGAATTACCTAAAGATTAGGGTTTAGAAGTAGTTCCTAGATCATCCTCGGGTTGATGAACCCTCGATCATCATCGGCTATGAAATAACATGTAATTATGAAGATCGCAACCCTAAATATAGCATAAATAAGTTTTTAATCTATGAACACGAAGAACAGGCGAAGAACATATTATGAACATATGAATGAGCATGCAGAGAATATGAAGAAACTATGAATAAACATGTACGAACATGAATATAAAAGATCTACATTAAAAATAATGCAAGAACATGAAGAAATAAGTTAGAAAACTTACCTATGTTGGCAAGAAATAAACCTTGATCTTCTTGGAGGTTTGAATGCTAATTAGAGAGCAAAATTGTGTTTAAGAACTCTCAAATTCGGATCCCCCTAAACCAATAGCATGAGATTGGTTTATATAGTAAACTGAGGGGAAGATCTGATGGTCCAGATCATCCGGGGCGGATGTGGCCGCGTGGCCAATATTGAGGGCGGCGGCGAAAGTGGCCGCGTGGCCAATATTGAGGGCGGCGGCGAAAGTGGCCGCGTGGCCATCGTTGCGCGCTGACTTGAAATTCAAGCTAGGGTTTTACTGTTCATACAAGGCAACCCTAAATGTCCATATTTAATGTTTTCTAGAACATTGAGCTATTTTTGGGAATCCGGGACAAGTCTTTGCAAGGTTTCTAATTCCTATAAAGTCCTTGTATATTTGGGAAAGCCCTAATAAACTCATTTTCAGGTCGGGTACTAACAGTAGCCCCTCGGCGACGCTTCTTGCAAGGCAATGTGGGGTCGACGATAAGAGAAGGATCCGTCTGAAACATGAGTTTCAAAACAGATGAAAGGTAAGGGAACGGCTGGACCTTGACAGGCGACCTACGTATCCGCGGGGGAATCAAGCCAAACATAGTTCAAATCTGATGGAAATCGGGAATGACTGTCCTCTGATGGGGAGCAACATCTTCTGCTAGGGAAAATGCACCTGCTGGGGATGAGAGATGACTGCGTCGGTCGGGTGGCTGAACCTTTTCAGGTTTCCTACGTATCCTCTGAGGAATCAAGCCGGTCGTAGTTCAGAGCTCTACTGGGGATAAAACGAGATATCGGACTCCTGCTAGGGATAATAAACCTACGGGCACTATCCTGTATGAAGAACGAATCATTCGTAAGCAATAGAGTTATTTGGAAAAATAAGGACTACGCTATCTAAATAATCCCAAGATGGAATGGTAAACGCAATCAGGATCGCCAGGGTTCCTTCCGATCGCGCTAAAGTAATAGATGTCGGATCTCTCGCGAACAGAAAACGCCGAGGCTTCTGCCAACCGCGATCAATCTAGGATGCGTATGTCATAGAGGCGCCGAAGTCTCTACGATCATGCAAATCCTAATAAATGCTGGATCTCTCGCAAATAGAAATGCCGAGGCTTCTGCCAATTACGATTGATCTAGGATGGTATGTCATAGAGGCGCCGAAGTCTCTACAACCATACGAATCCTAAAATAGATGCTGGATCGCTCGCAAATAGAAACGCCGAGGCTTCTGCCAATTACGATTGATCTAGGATGGTATGTCATAGAGGCGCCGAAGTCTCTACAACCATACGAATCCTAAAATAGATGCTGGATCGCTCGCAAATAGAAACGCCGAGGCTTCTGCCAATTACGATTGATCTAGGATGGTATGTCATAGAGGCGCCGAAGTCTCTACAACCATACGAATCCTAAGCAAATATTGGGGAAAGAAGGTAAGGGTGACAATGGTGCGAGACATATAGACGGCGGGGTCTACATAATCCCAAGATGGTAAAATGGTAATAGCCGGAGCTTATGCGATATCAAGATAGACGGGCCTCTGTCAATCACAATTCATAAAATAACAAGTGGTGGATATTACGCAATATAGAGGTAGACGGGCCTCTGCAAATTGCAACAGAACGTACGCGAAGTAGAGACAACTCTCGGTCATCGCGATAATATAACGAAGCAATAACAAATGTACGTGCAGTAGGGATAACTCCCGGTCACCACGATAGTTTTTAAAGAGACGAAACAGTCGTGCAGTAGGGATAACTCCCGGTCACCACGATAGTTTTTAAAGAGATGAAACATTCGTGCAGTAGGGATAACTCCCGGTCACCACGATAGTTTTTTAAAGAGATGAAACATTCGTGCAGTAGGGATAACTCCCGGTCACCACGATAGTTTTTAAAGAGATGAAACATTCGTGCAGTAGGGATAACTCCCGGTCACCACGATAGTTTTTAAAGAGATGAAACATTCGTGCAGTAGGGATAACTCCCGGTCACCACGATAGTTTTTAAAGAGATGAAACATTCGTGCAGTAGGGATAACTCCCGGTCACCACGATAGTTTTTAAAGAGATGAAACATTCGTGCAGTAGGGATAACTCCCGGTCACCACGATAGTTTTTAAAGAGATGAAACATTCGTGCAGTAGGGATGACTCCCGGTCACCACGATAGTTTTTAAAGAGATGAAACATTCGTGCAGTAGGGATAACTCCCGGTCACCACGATAGTTTTTAAAGAGATGAAACATTCGTGCAGTAGGGATAACTCCCGGTCACCACGATAGTTTTTAAAGAGATGAAACATTCGTGCAGTAGGGATAACTCCCGGTCACCACGATAGTTTTTAAAGGGGTGAAACATTCGTGCAGTAGGGATAACTCCCGGTCACCACGATAGTTTTTAAACAAAGGATAATTTAGAGATTTTTTTAGGCTTTTTAAAACCAAATGATGTTCTAAAGGACAATAGACCCTTGCAGAGTCATAAAGCTGGCGAACTTATCATGAGTCGCGAAGATGACGGATTGTTATGAAGTTGCAAAAAGGATGAACTCTCATGAAATCACAAAGGTGATAGACTCTTGGGGAGTCACAAAGGTGAGGGACTCTCGGGGAGTCACAAAGGAGATGGACTCTCGGGGAGTTGCTAAGGTAAAGGACTCTTTGGTGAGCAAAGGACGACCACGGAAAGCGTAATGTTTTGGGATCCGCTTACCCTAAATTAGGAGGAATACCTAATATGAGGCTACGAACCATTAAGATGAAGGTATTAGGTAAAGGACATTTTGTTTGGTTGCTTAGGGTAGGACCTAAGGCTTCTAAGGAAAGGGGATGGGTAGCCTCTTATCCTTGAGATAAGGATGCAAAAGATGTTATGGTTGTTTAGACTTGAGGTTGTGTCTTGGATACAATGTGGGTTTTCTAGGCTTACGGGCTAGGGTTTGGAGAGAATGCGACTGCCTAGGCTCGAGGCTAGGGTTCGGAGAGAATATGGAAAGGCTATTGTATCCTAGGCATAAGACTAGCGGGGGATTGAGATTATAAATTTCCTAGGTTTCGAGACTAGGGTTTGGAGAGGTTGAGGTTTGGGAACTTCCTAGATGGTAGGGTTTCGAACAAGGGTTTGGAAACTGGTGTTTAAGGACCATGACTCTCCTAGGTTTGGGACTAGGGTTTAGAAATATCCTAGGCTTCGAGGCTAGGGCTTGGAGTTGTGGTAGGTTTAGAGATTGCAAAGGCGTTGGCTTTAGACCCAAGGTTGGGAGTTGAAAGGGTTGTGACTTCCTAGGCTTGAGACCATGGACCGTTGGGAAGAGGGATTGCTTTTGTGGAAGGTCCACTAAGCTTGATGTTAGGGTTCACCATTTTCCGGGATTGGTGACTATGGCTTGGAAAGGTTCATGGTAACCTAGGCTTTAGGCTAGGTTTTAAGGCTAAGGACTGTAAACTTCCTACGTTTTGAGACTAAGGTGAAGGAGTTTCCTAGGTATAGGACTGGGGTTTAAAGGGAATGTTGAATCCTAGGCTTGATGATAGAGTTTAAAGAGGATAATTTCTACCTAGCCTTGAGACTAGGGCTTTAGAAAGAGTGCGACTACCTAGGCTTGAGGCTAGGGTTTAGATCGAATGCGACTACCTAGGCTCGAGGCTAGGGTTTAGAGCGAATGCGACTACCTAAGCTTGAGGCTAGGGTTGATTGAGTTTTGGACAGGGCATTATATCCTAGGTTTTGGACTAGGGTTCAATAAAACGGAGAATTGAGATTGTAAATTTCCTAGGTTTCGAGACTAGGGTTTCGGGAATTTGGAAATGATGTTGCATACGGGGTTTTGGAAATTCCCTAGAATTTGGGCTAGGGTTAAAAGGGATGTTGTGGTTTTCCTAGGCTTACGGATAGGGTTTAGATAGGATATGTGACTACCTAGGATCAAGGCTAGGGTGTAACTACCTAGGATCAAGGCTAGGGTTTAAGAAGGATGTAACTTCCTAGGCTTTAGGCTAGGGTTTGAAAGGATGTAATTACCTAGGCTTGAGGCTAGGGTTCAGAGAGAATGATATGACTACCTAGGCTCGAGGCTAGGGTTTAGAGAGGATACGTGACTACCTAGGATCAAGGCTAGGGTTTAGGAAGGGTGTAAATACCTAGGCTCTAAGGTAGGGTTTGGAAGGGATGTAACTACCTAGGCTTGAGGCTAGGGCTTAGGAAAGATGTAATTACCTAGGCTTGAGGCTAGGGTTCAGAGAGAATGATATGACTACCTAGGCTTGAGGCTAGGGTTTAGAGAATGTGTTTACCTAGGTTTAAGGCTAGGGTTTGGAGACCGAAAGCATTTGAAGGTTTGTCTTGGTTTAGACCTAGCAAGTTTGAGGTCTAAGAGTGTTGCGGTTTGGGGCAAATGAACTTGATACCTCGTGGCTGGATAGGCTCGATAGATTAGGCCTAGGCTAAAGTTCTAGGGTTTAGCTAGGGTAAGACTCAGACATGTGTTGAGGAGACCAGGGCCTAATGGAATGGTAGGCGTGAGATCTAGGAGATCGAAGGCTAGGCAGGGTAGCGTTGGGACATAAGGCTTTCAAGCGGGTAAGTCTTTTGTCCTAGATAAACCGCGTTATGGGTTAGGATCAAGCAGGCTTGAGGTCGGCCAAGGAGCAACGGATTGGGACCAGTTAAGGGTGTAAGGCGGACATGGCGGGTTTGGATCTAAAGGTGTGCTAGGTGCGAACCATGTGCGGGAGATGGTCTGGATATGTGACCACGTTGGCGCTTTAGGTAAAGGGATTGAGTGTCCAAGACTTTTCTCGAGTACAATAGGTGCCTAAGTTGGATTGGGTATGCTTAGGACCGAAGTTTGTCTTAGAGGTCATTGCGAGTGACCAAACTCGTTCGGCGATTGTGACGGTAGGCTAGGGATGGGACCGCACGAGTTTTGACCGGACGAGTTTTGATATCTTTATGGCATGTCACGGTATGCGGAAGATCCTATGCGTTCGAGCATGTTTGAGGTTTGGACTCGTGGGGAAGAAAGGTTTGAGATCCATGGAGTTCAAGGGTGGACCTCGTAGGTGGCGAGGTTTGGACTCGGCTCGGATTAAGTAGGTTAGAGACCTAAGGGGTTGAAGGTCAGACTAGGAAGTCTTTTGAAGCTAAGGAGTGACACTAGGTTGGTACTTGGTAGGTTTAAGAGTGGTAGGGCCATGGCTTGGATATGACAGGAGTCGGGAGACGTAGATGCGTCGCTTTTAATTGGACCGAGTAGGCTTGGGAATTAAAGAGTTCCAAGGGTGGAGATGTAAGGTAAGAGACCTAAAGGGTAGAAATTCTTGTAACCTAAAGGTTTAGGGGTTGAGGCCTAAGGTATGGACCAGACATATCATGGACTTCAAGGATAAGTTTGGTAGACTCGAATGGTCTTGGGATCTAAGGGATCGCTCAACAGGTTAGACTGAGTAGACCTAAAAGGTTGGAACGAGGAGGATAAGAGAGCTATTGCTTAGACAAGGTAAGGATGAGTATGTGTTGGTAGGTTTGAGATCTAGGAGATCAGGTAGGCTCGGGACCGGTAGGTTCGGGACCTAATCGATCACCCTAAGGATTTGGCTTTGGTTAACTGGTTTAAGGTCTGAAGTTTTGGGTAGAACCGGTTTGACGCCGAAGGGGTCATGCTACGAACTTGCGGAAGGTCGAGCTAAGAGGTTATGATGTAACGTAGGTAAGACTCACCGGGTATGTTTGGGACCTAGGTAAGACCGATCGGGTAGGCTCGGGACCTAGAGAGTTTATGGTGTAACTTAGGCAAGACTGACCGGGTAGCTTGGGACCTAAGGTTTTGAACCAGGTAGGTTGGGACCTAAGGGTATCCTATTGTGTAGGAAATAGGGTGAAGGACTGAGTCAACTCAAGAATCACGGAGATGGGTCTCAGATGGATCGAGGATGTTTTTACAATTTTGTGGAGACCGAGCGTGCGGATTTATAAACAAAGTGTCGGGGAGGAGAAAACTTTATGAAAGTGTTATGATCTTATACAGATGTTACGAACTTGCGGAAGGTCGAGCTAAGAGGTTATGATGTAACGTAGGTAAGACTCACTGGGTAGGTTTGGGACCTAGGTAAGACTGATCGGGTAGGCTCGGGACTTAGAGAGTTTATGGTGTAACTTAGGCAAGACTGACCGGGTAAGCTTGGGACCTAAGGTTTTGAACCAGGTAGGTTGGGACCTAAGGGTATCCTATTGTGTAGGAAATAGGGTGAAGGACCGAGTCAACTCAAGAATCACGGAGATGGGTCTCAGATGGATCGAGGATGTTTTTACAATTTTGTGGAGACCGAGCGTGCGGGTTTATAAACAAAGTGTCGGGGAGGAGAAAACTTTATGAAAGTGTTATGATCTTATACAGATGCCTTATAATTAATTATGATTCTAATCAATCCAAATAGGTCGTCGCGTGCCGAGTTGACGATGAGGGGTGCCCTTCATCTAAGTGTATCCTTGTTGACGCCTCGGTATTCTCTGGGAAACCACATAGTCGACCCATTCCGTTGGGGATTATCTAATTTGGTGAGCGGGTACCCTCCCTCCTTTGAGAAACTCTACGTCAAGCTTGATGATGAGGGATGCGCTTCTTCAAAGTATGTGCTTGATGAAGCCCTTCTTTGAGAAACCTTATGGTCGGTCCTTTCTTGTTAGGGAAGCCCCAGTCGCGTAGAGCGGGGTATCCTACCTCTTTTAAGACGCACCCTTTTTTCTGCCTAGACCGCCCTTGCGGGTTTTCAATCTAGCGGGCATCTCTTTTGCGTCAATTTTTTTTTTTTTTTTTTTTTTTTTTTTTTTGAACTCATTCAGTCGACTCAAAAAAGGAAAAAGAATTGTTTGAAAACATGCGGGGGCATTTTGAGGAGAGTAAGAGAGAGAGAGAGATAGTACTCACATTTTGACTCTTTGAGCAACTGAGGGTATATATGTACAAAAGGGAGGAAGCCCCTGCTTTGACAGAAAGTAAGTGTTTAGCTTTTTCCTAGATTGTAGAACGGAAGACTTGTCGAGACATTTGAAAATTGTTTTATTCAAGATTCTCATTTGATTGCTCGAGAATGGACCTCGTTGATTAGTTAATGAGTTATGGTTAATTGGTAAACAAGTAGCCTCAAATTAATAAATGTTTTGATCAATTGTGAGTGAAGAAGTCAGGAGTAGAAATATGGGGGAAGAGAGAAGAGAAGGAAAATTGGCTACGAGGTGGGTTGTGTATATTTTGGACCGGACCCTAAGGTTGCCTACGTTCTCCTCAATGTGAGAAGCTCAGGTCCGCGTAGTTCGGGGGTGGCCCGGCTGATGATGAAATTGGGTTTAAGTTTAGGGGTGTGAGGTTCATTTGTCGCGATAGGTTTCTCTGTTGTAGCTTGTTGCTTTGGATTGCTTCATTGTAGCTCATTGCGGTGGAATGCTCCATTGTAGTTGTCATGGGCTGTTGCTGCCGCATTAATCTTCCTTTTGGGGAAAGAAAGAAAAATAGAACATTTGAAGTGAAAATAAAATGGGAGTTTTACTTTTCCATGGTGATAGCCCCTTCTATTTTTCTTTTATTTTTTATTTTATATTTTTGTGCACACCCTTTTTTTTTTGCCTAGGCCGCCCTTTCGGGTTTTCAACCTAGCGGGCTTCTTTTTGTGCAATGCTCTAACTTTTGCCTAGGTCGACCCCTTTTAGGTTTCAACCTAGCGAGCCATATATATATATATTTTTTTTTTATATTTGTACATGAAACATTGGGCGAGACAAGCCCCTAGTTTGCTTTCGCCTCTCTCGATTGCGAGGTAGCTTCCTTATAGTTCAAGCGGCCTTTTGCTAGCGGCGGGCGTCCTAGCCCCTTGATTTTCACCGGTAGAGCTCCATTGGATTATCACGTGCACCAATGAATGACTTCGTGCACTTGTCTTATATTTGCGATGGAATACGGACAGCCCCAGTGTAACGGCATGTAGTACTCATGATGGGAACAAACCAATCCTTTAAATTGTGGCAGCATGGATGTCTATTTGATGATGAGCAACCGCAGTCCATTTCTTTGTCACGACCTTATAAAAAGGGGTCTAATGGTGGGATGAGAGGCGTATGAGGATAGTGTATGGGAGAAGGTGTATATAGAGAGTGTACATGAAGTGTGTACAAAGGGTGAGTGTACAGGGAGAGTGTATGGGGGTAGAATGTAGAGAGAAGGGAAAGTGATTCATTCATCCCAATTGATCGAAGCATTTGTTATTTTGAGATTAATCGTTTACTTAGTTATGTGAATGGTTTGTGGGTCCATTTACCTTTTAATGAGTCGTCATTAATGAGTAAGATTAAGATTAATTCATCATATAAAGATATAGCAATCAAGCGAAAATGGTGAATAAGACAATTTTCATGAAATTAATATATGCAAGCTTATGTCTCAAGTCTAGAGAGAAAAGAAAAGAAATAATGACCCTTTTATTGGAACTAAAAGATTTAAGCTGACTAGTCCGGGGTGGACTTTTACTTAAAGAAACAAAAATCGTCCAAGGTGGACTTTTAACTAAGGACACTCTAGAACCTACGAAGACTGAATGACCCTTTTCTTTTCTTTTATTTAAAGGAGGTAGCCCCAATTTCCTCTTTTGCCCATGCCCATGTATTCCGTTGGCGGGTGATGGCTTCGCTGTCAATGAGGCTTTGAATCTTTCTCCTCAATTGGACGCAATCTTCGGTGTCATGCCCAATTAACTGGTGGTATTGGCAGTGTTTGGAGGGATCCAAGCATTTCTTCACCCTACTTGGTTCATAGTTGATCAAAGGAGACAACTTGCCGGCTTGAACTAGACTTTTGAAGAGTTTGGCTAACGGCATACCTAAGTCGTCGAATTCGCGCTCGTCCTTCCTTTCACGAACTGTCTTTGAGGGTGATTTAGGTACCGGCACCCCTTGTTGATGAGTAGTCATAGGAGGCATCCCGACGGGGACAGTCTGTGGCGGCCCGTACATTTGAGGAGCGTACGGGTGTTGACATTGAGCAAGAGGGAGAACTCGACTGAGGTAATCATAAATGCCACGAATGCCAGACAAATGGTGCCTCTCGATATCTCTTAGGGTCTTATGCATCTCCTTCTGAAAGTGTGTTGCTTGCTCGTTGAGAATGGCCTTAAAGTGGATTGCTTGTTCATCGAGGATGGCTTCGAAGTGGGATGCTTGCTTACTGAGAGCAGTACCGGTGTAGAGGATTGTCTCGGGATCTTGGGTAGCAGCTTCAGTTGCAACTTCGATGTTCCTTGTAGCCGACATGATGCAGAACTCTAGTCATGAAATAATTAAGCCTCTTAGTTGGATTAAATTAGATTCGTATTTAATGATAAGGCATCGTTATAAAATCAGTTTTTGGAAAAGAGTCGGTCTCCACATTTTTGAAATGCATTTTGGTAAAACATTGAAAGTTTGACCGGGCCGAAATTGCCTACGTTCCCCTTATCATGAGGGAGTGGTCCCACACAATAAGAGGCTCAGGTCGCCGTAGTTCGAATCAAGTTAGACTTTTAAAAAGAGGTGAGAGATGACCATAGGGGTCAATTTGATAGAGTCTTTTTTAAGATAAAGAGCGATCTTGAGGTCAAAAGCAGGAGATGACTCGGTCCTTAGTCAAGCATGGGTGAGGAAGACCTATAGGAGTTGGTTTTGATTGAGTCGGGTATGGTTTGACTTATGGTTTGACCTAAATTTGACCTAAGGATTGACCTAAGGTTTCAGACAAGAAGTGGTTCAAGCTAGAATGCGACGATAATGGTGGGTTGACCTAGATGGGTAATGGATAGGTCGACCTAAATGAGAAGGGTTGGATTGACCTATATGGTGAATAAATCAAGATAGCGGGTTGTAGCGGGTTGCCTATAGGATGATCTAAGTGGGATAAACATGGTTTGACCTAAGCGGGTCGAATGTGAGTTGGTTGACCTATTCGGGTTGGTTGACCTAGGGAGGTCGGTATATAGATTCAAGACGGGCAAGTCGACTTAAGCGGGCCAAGGATTGACCTAGATGGGTCAAAGGTAAAGGGGTAGTTTTAACCTAAGACGGACGAGTCGACCTAGATGGGTCGAGGATGGTGTGTGGACCTAAACGGGTTGAGACGGGTTGACCTATGTTGGTATGGACAACGGTGGGTCAAATAATGACCTAGGTGGGTCAGGATGACAGTTTGACCTAAGCGGGTTAAGGTCTAAGAGGTCAATAGCGGATAAGGTTGACCTAAGGGTCAAAGGTTGACTTAAGAAGTCGAAAGGTGATTGGGTTGACTTAGGGAGTCAAAGGTTGACTTCAGAGGTCAAAGGCGGATAAGGTTGACTTAAGTGGTCAAAGGTTGACCTAAGAGATCGAGGGGTGATAAAGTTGACCTAAGGGGTCCAAGGTTTGACCTATGGGGTCAAAGGCAGATGAGAATGACCTATAGGGTCAAAGGTTGGCCTAAGAGGTCAAAGGCGGATGAGGTTGACCTAAGGGGTCAAAGGTTGACCTAAGAGGTCGAGGGGTGACCTAAGAGGTCGAAGGTGATAAGGTTGACCTAGGAGGTTAAGGGTTGACCTAAGAGGTCGGAGGTTGATAAAGTTGACCTAGGGGGTCAAGGGTAGACCTAAGAGGTCAAAGGTTGGTAAGGTTGACCTAGGGGGTCAAAGGTTGACTTAAACGGATAAGATTGACCTAAGGGGTCAAAGGTTGGCCTAAGAGGTCAAAGGGTGGTAAGGTTGACCTAGGCGGTTAAAGGTTGACCTAGGAGGTCGGAGGTTGATAAAGTTGACCTAGGGGGTCAAGGGTAGACCTAAGAGGTCAAAGGTTGGTAAGGTTGACCTAGGGGGTCAAAGGTTGACTTAAACGGATAAGATTGACCTAGGGGGTCAAAGGTTGGCCTAAGAGGTCAAAGGGTGGTAAGGTTGACCTAGGCGGTTAAAGGTTGACCTAGGAGGTCAAGGTAGATAAGGTTGACCTAGGAGGTCAAGGGTTGACCTAAGAGGTCGGAGGCGGATAAAGTTGACTTAGGCGGTCAAGGGTTGACCTAAGAGGTCGAGGGGTGACCTAAGAGGTCGAGGGTGATAAGGTTGACCTAGGAGGTCAAGGGTAGACCTAAGAGGTCAAAGGCGGATAAGGTTGACCTAGGAGGTTAAAGGTTCAGAGGGTTGACCTAGGCGGTCAAAGGTTGACCTAGGGGGGTCAAGAGCGGAGAAAGTTGACCTAGGGGGTCAAAGGTTGACCTAAGAGGTTAAAAGACAAATGAGGTAGACCTAGGGGTCAAAGGTTGACTTAAACGGATAAGATTGACCTAGGGGGTCAAAGGTTGACCTAAGGGGGTCAAGAGCGGAGAAGGTTGACCTAAGGGTCAAAGGTTGACCTAAGGGGGTCAAGAGCGAAGAAAGTTGACCTAGGGGGTCAAAGGTTGACCTAGGAGGTTAAAGGTTCAGAGGGTTGACCTAGGCGGTCAAAGGTTGACCTAGGGGGCCAAAGGTTGAGAAGGTTGACCTAGGCGGTCAAAGGTTGACCTAGGAGGTCAACGGTTGACCTAAGGGGTCAAAGGCGGATAAGGTTGACCTAGGCGGTCAAAGGTTGACCTAGGAGGTCAACGGTTGACCTAAGGGGTCAAAGGCGGATAAGGTTGACCTAGGAGGTCAAAAGTTGGTAAGGGTTGACCTAGGGGGTCAAAGGTTGAGAAGGATTTTGACCAAAGCGGGTCGAGATGAAGGGTAGGCCCAAATGGATCGCAATGATGGGTAGGTAACCTAGATAGGCCAAGATGAGGAATTTTGATAGATGGCCCAAGGGGTGAGCGATGGACCTTAGAGATTGTCTAGATGCAATGCACATTTTATTTTGCGAAAAGTTTTGCATTTATTTACATCCTAAATGGTTGGTCTAAGGAGTGTCCTAATCTCTATGTGTGGGTTGACACGGGTAAGGTAAAAGGTTCCCACCGCTCGCGGAACGTACACGGTGAGTGGAGTAGACGAGTGACTCGAAAAGAGGGCGGCAGTAGCGCACAAATTCCTGCACATCGAATACTCCGGGTAATGGGGACATGTGCAGTGCTGACACGGACTAGTGGTAGTGTGTGGTAAAAAACTAATTCTTTTTTTTTTTTTTTAGGGAGAAAAGAGAGAAGTTTTTAATGTTAGGATGATGCAATGCAATGCATGAGAAGGAAAATAATGTACAAGGGAGCATAGCAGAGTTTTGTTTGACCCTAATACTAAGGCGAGAATAACAAAGGTACATGGTACAAGGTACAAGGTACGAGTATTAACATGGCGGAGTGCACGGGTGCATGTGTAAACATGGCTTAATTGTAGGGGGCACGTGAAAACATGGCAAGTGTGCATGTGTAAACATGGCGGGTGTGTGCATGTGTAAACATGGCGGGTGTGTGCATGTGTAAACATGGCGGGTGTGTGCATGTGTAAACATGGCAAGTGTGCATGTGTAAACATGGCAGGTGTGTGCATGTGTAAACATGGAAAGTGTGTGCATGTGTAAACATGGCAAGTGCGTGTGAGGTGCACGTGTAAACATGGCAAGTGTGTGCATGTGTGAACATGGTAAGTGTGTACATGTGTAAACATGGCAAGTGTGTGTGAGGTGCACGTGTAAACATGGCAAGTGTGTGCATGTGTAAACATTGTAAGTGTGTGCATGTGTAAACATGGCAAGTGTGTGCATGTGTAAACATGGCAAGCATCATGATGTAAACGAAAGTTAGACCCACTAAGTTTGAAAGAGTTTCAAAGCTGTCCCCAGCAGAGTCGCCACTGTGAATACGTGTGTTTGTATTTGGGAATATTCATAGTAACATTAAAATATGAGAGTCGCCACGCCGTTTTAATTATAGCCAAAACATTGAGAAAAAGCATGTTAATGGGTTCGGGGGTCAAATTATAACAAGAGAAGAATATTGGACGTTATCACTCCTATTGCCCGAATGATCGGTCTTTCTATCATGATGAATGTGTTAGTAGTGTGTTAGTGTTTGAGACCGGATCCGAAGATTGCCTACGTTCCTCTCAATGTGAGAAGCTCAGGTCAGCGTAGTTCGAGAGAATTTAGAATAGGCAGAAGAATCGGGATCATGCATAATGAGGGGGGAATTACCTAAAGATTAGGGTTTAGAAGTAGTTCCTAGATCATCCTCGGGTTGATGAACCCTCGATCATCATCGGCTATGAAATAACATGTAATTATGAAGATCGCAACCCTAAATATAGCATAAATAAGGTTTTAATCTATGAACACGAAGAACAGGCGAAGAACATATTATGAACATATGAATGAGCATGCAGAGAATATGAAGAAACTATGAATAAACATGTACGAACATGAATATAAAAGATCTACATTAAAAATAATGCAAGAACATGAAGAAATAAGTTAGAAAACTTACCTATGTTGGCAAGAAATAAACCTTGATCTTCTTGGAGGTTTGAATGCTAATTAGAGAGCAAAATTGTGTTTAAGAACTCTCAAATTCGGATCCCCCTAAACCAATAGCATGAGATTGGTTTATATAGTAAACTGAGGGGAAGATCTGATGGTCCAGATCATCCGGGGCGGATGTGGTCGCGTGGCCAATATTGACGGCGGCGGCGAAAGTGGCCGCGTGGCCAATATTGAGGGCGGCGGCGAAAGTGGCCGCGTGGCCATCGTTGCGCGCTGACTTGAAATTCAAGCTAGGGTTTTACTGTTCATACAAGGCAACCCTAAATGTCCATATTTAATGTTTTCTAGAACATTGAGCTATTTTTGGGAATCCGGGACAAGTCTTTGCAAGGTTTCTAATTCCTATAAAGTCCTTGTATATTTGGGAAAGCCCTAATAAACTCATTTTCAGGTCGGGTACTAACAATAGGATCTGGGCTTGGATTGAGTATGAAGGTGAGAAGGTTGATCTTGAGAATTCTGGAAATGAGCAAGCAATCTTCAAATCTTCAAACTTTCTCTTTGGAAGCAATTCTTTAGCAATTCACAAGCAACTTGGAAAAAGAGGATGAGCTTGCTATTTATAGCTGAGCTCCAAGAAATAGCCGTTGGGGAGCAGAGCAAGGACGATGTGCTGTCACAATGTGATTGGTGCGCACGTGTCCTTTATAGCCGTTGGAGACAGCGAGTTGACAGATTTCAAACTTCTTCTAGAAGGATGACAGCTGTTTTTATATTTGAAATTCAAACTAGAGGCGCGTCTCCATCTACGTGTATGCTGAGTGTATTTGATTTGTCGTTTGTCCACATCAGCATTTTGGCTCATTCGAAAGCGTAGCTTGAGATGACGCTTTCCAAGTTATACAAAGGTAGGTCAAGAGATGAAAGAATAAACCAAGGCAGGTCTTTCGTGCGCATGATGCTCATGCGCATAGGATACGCAGAAGATGATGCGCTGCGCATGGAAGGATGCGCACCAAAATTTGCTTTTTGCTCTTTTGACCTTGAATCCAAAGCTTCAGCCCTAACCTCTAAGCCTAGTCTATAAAGAGGACTTAGCTAAAAATTGAAGTTATAAAAACTTCTTACATAGGGTCCTAAAGTCCTTAAAATACACTTAGGTGATGGTATCAATCAATTCTAACAAAGTAGGAGGGTTAAGTGATAAGCATACCCAACAATCTCCCCCTAAATGATTGATGCCATTACCTACTATAACAAAGGCAATTCATTGTACTTGATAATAACATGTCCATAAGAATAGAAAATGATAAATCATGTCTCAAGTCAATGTACACACTAGCCAATGCTATAGATTTCTAGTCTATCCATAAGAAATTAACTTACAATATAGGAAAGACAGAAATATCACTCAGAGCATACAATTGATATGAGTTTAAGTTTAGTATGCGTTTAAACTGAGTGTTTAAACATCATGCAATTAAATATGAGCTGTTAAGGATATGCGCATGAAGTTTATAAGATATGCAATGTTCCACAAACGAACAGTTTGAATAGAACAAGGTTTTGTGAAAGTGCAATGATGCTTTCTTCTCATTAAAACTTGAAAGGTAAGAGTTACAGAGTACAAGTTTTACAATGGAAGAAAAAATCAAAAAAAACTTTGCGCATCAAAAACTTACAATTGCGCAGCAAAACAAAAAGATTACAAAGTCTAGTCTATATGAATTCGCTGCAGTGCTTCGCGCATCTCATTCTGTAAGCTGTTAAACTTGTTCATCAATTCAATCTTCAGTTGCTGAAACTTGGCGTTGTATTCCACCACTAGATTCACATGAGTTCTCATACCGTCACGCATCAACGCATTATCTCTTTGGATGTCTTCAAAAATTCTGTTAAAGCAATTTTCAAACGCCCCCATCTGATTTCCAAAAGATTGAAGGGACGCAGCCATGGAGTCCTGAATTTCTTTCTGCGCATCAACCAAAGTCTTGGTTAGCTCAACCTGAACCATGTTCTGACTGGCTTGCATATCTAGCATAGCCTGGTTCATTCTTCCATTAAAAGTATCACTGAACTGAACTAAGCAGTCAGTCATATGAGATTTGAGCGCATCAATGGAGGAGGAGCTGGAGGCAGTAGGCGCAAAATTGTCAATAGACTTGATGACTTTAGTAGACTCAATCTGAATGATTTCTGTGATGGTTTTGGCTAAGGAAAACAAAGCTTCATTCAACCCATGCACAGAGGGAATCTTAGTGAGCGCAGTAGAGATTATGTCGAAGTCATGCTGGATATCTTGGCGCAGAAGATCAAAATCTTGAAAGGGCGCAGCACCAGAACCAGATGCATGCGCAGCACCAGAACCTGAGGGAGGAGGCATAGCTTCAGAACTGGTTGCCTTTGTTACAGAACTCTCCCCCTTAATGGCACAATCAATAGCTTGAAGGAAACTGGCTTGCGCATCGAGACGTGCAGACTGCGCATCCAGTTGCTCGTGAAACTTAGTTATCGCAGTGACCACCTGAAAGTGCTGGGTTTGCGCAGCAAATTAATTAGCCTGGATAGTCTGGAGCATGGCCAAGATTTGACGCATGTCAGTTGATGAACTAGAGGGATCCGAGGGAGCAGTTGCTGGAGTTACAGCCGGAATAATTGGAGAAGTCTGTGATGCTCCAGTAGGTTGCACAGGAGTGACAGCAGCAGCAGGAGGCTCTGGCGCATGAACATGAGAGTGATGCGCATGGATAGGAGAACGATGGACCTCATAATCTTCTGAGCTCGAGTCTCCGCCATCTTCAACTATAGGCGCATCCTCATAAACAGTAGGATCAGGCGCATCATGAGCAAATCCTTCACCATCAATAAATACTGGTGGGGCTTGCTGCGCAACATTCCTTCGCGCAACAGCAGCAAGTCTTGCTTCCCTTGCTATATCACGCGCAGATAAATCTTCCACAGTACGGCTCGAGGCACGTTTCTTGGTAGCAACCTTCTTAACCCGGTGTTTGGGAGTAGACTTCTTTGCAGAAAGTGGGACTTCATCCTCACTGGAAGTATTATTGCGCATGGGCTTTGCAGTCTCCTTTTGCTTCTCCCCCTGAGATTGAGCAGCCTTGGAAGTTCCAGTGAATTTGGAAGGGCTGATGAGAGGATCATTGAAAGCACCTTCAAATTCATCTTCTTCTTGAGGCGCAGGAGGAGTAGAGGCTCGATTTGACTTGTGAGCAGTAGGAGGCGCAGCATCAACATCAGCTTCTACTTGGACGTCTTCATCAGACTCATCCAGTTGGGTTCTTGATTTCTTTGCCTTTTTCTCCTTCTTGTTGATTTTCTTCTAAACGGGCGCAGCAGCCTTGGCTTTTCCTTTTTCTTCAGGAGCAGGAGCCTTGGTCTTCTTTGCTTTCTTAGGAGGCTCAGGGTCCGAAGTAGCCTTACGCTTCGGAGATTGCGCAGTAGGCTCTTTAATTGTTATCCCAGGCGCAGCAGTAGATTTGCTGGCCTTCTTCTTCTTGCGCAAAGGCGCATCAGCAGCAATGCCCTTGCCTTTCTCCTTGTCGCCTACTTTGCTTGGGACCGGCTCAAAGAAGGATTCAATTTCTGATTCAGATTCAGAGGAGGAAGCTTCAAAAAGTTCACCACTGGAGGCAGGAGGAGATCCTTGATCTTCAGGGTGAATGTCCTCAAAAACTTCAATGGGATCAGCAGCCCAGAACATGCAGTAATCAAAATTGTTGACTTCATGGCGAAAATTGTGGAGAAACACACGAGTATAAGAGCGCGATAAGGTCACATCAACTTTGAGAGAGGGGTCTTCATCAACTAGCTTGCGCACAGAATGGAAACGCATGAAGATAGCAGTAAGAATTCTGCATTGCGTTTTGTACTTGGCTGGTCTCTTTGGATCTGCAGCTTTCTTCTTATATACGCGTAGGCAGTGCACTAGCTCTTCAAAGATAATCTCAGCCCAGCTTAATTTCTTTTTCTTGAAGATTGCAGCGCAGCACATCCATTGCTTGCTGATGAATGTGGACTTGTTCCCATTCTTGCAATTTATTGTATCGCCAATCAAAGTGCAGAGATGGAACATCAACTCTCCAAACTCCTTCCTATCATGGTTGTTGTATTGACCAACCAGAGTAGGAATCTTTATCAGCTTCTGCGCAACACCATCTTGCACATCCTGAGGAAGCTTCTTCTTGTTGCACGCAGGCAATCCCATAGTCTGACGAATATGCGCATAGTTGATAGTCACAGAAATCCCACGGATAGAACTTTTTAAGCAGGGCACTGTGATGTCGTCGTATAAGCGCTCGACCTCTTCTGCGTGAAGAAGGAAGAATGAAGGATTGTCCTTTGGTGAAGAGAGGAAGAATGCCCGACGTGTCCATGATTTCGATCATATAACGTCCAAGCGCATCGAGCTTCAAGTCCTCTACATCGAGTTCCCATCCAGGGATAAAGTAGTTTAGATTCTGCGCAAAACAAAAATGAAGAATTAGATCTGGTCATGCGCATGGAGAGAAGCGCATGCGCATGAGCTATATGCATAGCGTATGAACTAGACTCCATACTTAGAAAGATAAGAAATGAAAAGGGTAAAAATGTCCAAAACAAACAATTTTAAACCAAACGCTTAAAAAAGGGCGCGAAACGCAAAAACACATTCAAGAATCATATCAAGGCTTGTCATATGACTATTTATCAAGAACACGAAGAACATGTATTGAATACACGAAGAACACGAAGAACATAAAAATGTCAAAGGGCTCCAAAATGCATAAAAAGCACATCAAAATGTTCGTAATGAAAAATCACACACAAACAAGTAAACCATAACAACAATATCATAAACATACAACCAAGATCTGAGAAAAACAGAAGATGAGTTCGAAAAGACAAAACAAATAAATTCAAACAGAAATCCACTCAATCGATCATTGATCGTAAAACAAATTACATAAATGAAAAGCTGAGAGTAAAACGAACACACAGCATCAAATAATTTGAAAAACGAGCAACGAAACATAGAGAAATCAGAAAGGGGAAAATACAGACCTTCGAACTCCATCAATGGCGGAAAACTAAAATTTTGAGATTGAAATCCTTACCATTTGTGGATCCTCTTGCTTCTTGGAAGATGTAGTGGATGATTTCTTGGGAGCCATGATATATATATATAGAAGATTTCAAGGAAAAGTAGAGATTGAGTGCAGAGAGAGAGAGAGAGATGTCAGAAAGAGAGCATACCCATTTCTGAGTTCGAGCATACCCATTTCTCCTCTAAGAAAGATGAACCTCTTAGCATCAAGTGCTTTTGTAAGAATGTCGGCGATTTGATAGTCGGTTCCCACGTGTTCTAGATGTATATTCCCTTTTTCCACGTGGTCTTTGAGGAAGTGATATTTAATGTCGATGTGTTTGGTCTTCAAATGCATGACAGGATTTTTAGAAACAGCAATTGTTGAAGTATTGTCGCAATAAATGGGACAATTTTCTTCTTTGATGTCATAGTCCACTAATTGCTGCTTCATCCACAGAATTTGACAGCAACAACTTCCAGCAGCGATATATTCTGCTTCAATTGTAGAGACAGAAACTGCCGCTTGCTTCTTACTTGCCCATGACACAAGTCGATATCCGAGGAAATGACAAGTGCCGCTTGTGCTTTTCCTGTCAATTGTGCATGCTGCATAATCCGCATCTGAATAACCTACAAGTTTAAAAGTTCGAATCTTTGGTGTACCAAAGTCCAAGGTTAACAGTGCCAGAGAGATATCTTATAATACATTTCACAGCAATTAAGTGTGCTTCTCTAGGGTCGGATTGATAACGAGCACAAACACAAACACTAAACATAATATCGGGCCTACTAGCAGTAAGATAAAGGAGTGAGCCAATCATTCCTCGATAAAGAGTTTGATCAACCTTTTTACCTTTTAAGTCTTTGTCAAGTTTGTTGCCGGTAGCCATTGGAGTATCGTATGCTTTGGCGTTCTCAAGTCCAAATTTCTTGATTAAGTCCTTTGTATATTTGGCTTGATTGATGAATATGCCTTCACTCATTTGCTTGATTTGAAGCCCGAGGAAGAATGTGAGTTCTCCCATCATGCTCATTTCAAACTTGCTCTTCATTAGTTTCTCAAAGCGCTTGCACAACAATTCATTAGTAGAACCAAATATAATATCATCAACATAAATTTGAACAAGTAATTTATGACCATTATGTTTGGTAATGAAAAGAGTTGTATCGATTTTACCGCGAGTGAAGCCTTTTTCGATGAGAAACTTTGATAGTGTATCATACCATGCTCTTGGTGCTTGTTTGAGTCCATACAAAGCTTTCTGAAGTTTGTACACATGATTTGGAAATTGTGAATCTTCAAACCCAGGTGGTTGAGCAACATAGACTTGTTCTTGGAGTTCACCATTTAGAAACGCGCTCTTCACATCCATTTGATATAACTTGAAGTTTTTGTGAGCGGCGTAAGCTAGAAATAATCTGATAGCTTCAAGTCTTGCTACGGGCGCAAAAGTTTCATCGTAATCAATTCCTTCTTCTTGCCTATAGCCTTGTGCAACCAATCTTGCTTTGTTTCTCGTGATGGTTCCATTCTCATCCATCTTGTTCCTGAATACCCATTTCATACCAATCACTCCATGATCATTTGGTCTAGGAACTAGAGTCCAAACCTTACATCGTTCAAATTGATTGAGTTCTTCTTGCATTGCAACAACCCAATTAGGATCTTGGAGCGCTTCATCAGCCTTCTTCGGTTCAATTTGAGAGATAAAAGCAGTGTAAGCATCAAAGTTTGTAGCTCTCCTTGTACGAATACCAACTTGAAGGTCACCAATGATATTAGCAATTGGGTGACCTCTAACTTCACGAATTTCAGGAGGTAAGTTAGGTTGAGTCGTAGTAACTTGAAGGTCTTCAATTGGTACATCTTCACCAGATTCAAAGTCATTGAAATTTGGGGGTTGAACTGGCTCAGAATTGAAATTTGGGTTTACACCAGATGCAGCAGTAGAAATAGGCGCGTGAGAGGAATCATGAGGCGCATCATTTGAGTGAGGCGCAATAGAGGATTCACCAGGCGCATTATACATTGAATTAGGCGCATTTGATGTAGATGGATTTCCTTGTGTTGATAGATTCTGATCTTGAGTGGGCGCAACATAAATAGGAGCACCTGTATCATTTAGCTCAATAGAATCATCAGCAACATTTGGAGCCAAATGTGGCTCAAGGAGAGAATGTTCATCAAATGTAACATGTACAGATTCAACTATCACTAATGTAGTTCTATTAAAAACACGAAAAGCTTTAGAGTGTTTGGCATACCCAACAAAAATACCTTCGTCGGCTTTGGCATCGAATTTACCTCTATGTTCATTTCCGTTGTAGAGGATATAACATTTACAACCAAAGAGTTTGAGTTTTCACAAACTCTTTACTTTTCTTAGGGATATCATTCTTCCTTGGGTCAGATGAGTCAGCCTTAACAAAATCTTTCTTTTGAAATTTTGGAGCGCTTTTTCTAGGAGTGTGCATAGGGCGAGGATGCGCATGGCGGTGAGGCGCATGGCTCCTTGGCGCATAATGATTACTTGTAGAAAGAGCGCTCTTGGTTTCAAGAGGGATTTTGCTAGAGGATGATTCATCTGTAGCTATATCTTTCCCATTAGCTTTCCCAAATTGCTTCATTGGGTAGACATAATGGAATGTTTGTCTCTTGACTTTTTCCTGTCCTTTACCCATTGAATTAGAATGTTTTTCCTTGGGAATTTCAAAAGTTTGTTGGTTTGTAAATTCACTATTTCTTTCAGCACAGACATCACATTTAAAGTTGTCACTAGTTGATGAGAATCCCAAGCCACTTTTATCACCACTGACTTTTTGGGACTCAAATATGTTCTCCATAGTGACATGAGAATTGGACCACTCATTTGTAATCTTTTTAAGATCAGTAATTTGAGCAACCAATTCATCATTTTGAACTTTAAGAAGTGAGTTCTGTTCTGTTAGAAAAGTGTTTTTAACAGTAAGAGGAGTCATGCTCTTTATCTGCTCCTTAAGGAGGGTGAGTTCAGATTTAAGTAGAGATTTCTCGGTCTTAAGCTGGGAAATTTCATCACATGATAGTGCTAAAGCTTCCTTCATACTATCAAATCTAGTGATTACCTTTTCAGCCTTTTTGAACATTTTTTCTTGTTCAGCAATCACTTCATCATCATTGATTTTGGAGATTGGAGCAGTTGGTTCAACTTGAGGTCTAATGTAAGCTCCTTTTCTCAACTTGTTCCTTGCACTTAGATCGCATCGTGAGAATAACAATCCACCATCTCTTTGAGCCGGAGTGAGAAAACCTTGTTCCACGAGCTCGCTGATGGTTGGTCCTTTCTTCCTTTTCTCTTCTTGAAAACCTGCAGATTTCTTGATAGGTTTATTCAATGCATTCATATCGGGAACATCCTTGGAGAAGTCATCATCAGAATCACAAGTATCAACTTCATCATCATTTGCCACTAAACAAACGAGTCCATCATCGGAATCTTCATCGCTCTCATCTGAGTCTGTTTCAATCCAAGTGTTCTGCTCATTTGCTGGTGCTTCTTCTTCAGCAACCATTCCCTTGTGACAAGTGAATTTGGGAGTGAACTTGGGAGTATGGCTGCTCTTCTTCTGCATATATTCAAATTTTGGAGTTGGGCAGCTTGAAGCAAAGTGTCCTGGTTTCCTGCAATTAAAGTAAACAAGATCTTCTTTTCTTTTTGAATCACTGCTCCTTGAAAACTTTTGAGGAGCTTTGCTGGTAGATCCTTGAAATTTGTTGGTTGAGCCGGGTCTTGAGAATTTTCTGAATTTTTGAAATTTCTTCACAAATAAAGCGAAGTCTTCATCATCCATGTCTAATAGCTCAGAAGTAGAAATTTTGGGATCGGAGCTTTTCTCATCTTGAACTTGAGCTTGCGCAGGTGCTTCTTCTCTTTGCGCCACCATTGCAATGGACTTGGATTTTCCTTCAGTTTCACTTATACGCTGAAGCTTGAGTTCATAGACTTTGAGATTTGCATAAAGATTTCTAAGTGTCCATACATCCAAAGTTCCAGCGTCTTCTAGGGCGCTTGATTTATGTAGGTATCTTGATCCAAAAGCTTGAAAAAAATTGACATTTAAATCTTTGTTCGAAAACTTCATGCCAAGTGAAATACATAGATTGATAATTTCACAAAAGAGTTCATAAGTTTGTCTTAAGGTTTCGCCGGGAAGTTGAGAGAAATTGTTGAATCTCTTTTGTACTTCATATTTCTTGTTTTCCTTGCACACGGTGTCTCCTTCTATATGTTCTTCAATAGCATCCCATAACTCATTGGCGGTAGCACAATGCATGACTTGTTGTTTCATAGCCATGCTTAGAGTGCTTAGAAGAATGTTTCTTGCTTTACCATCATTTGCAACTCTTCTTGTTTCTTCCTCAGTCCATTCTTCCTTTGGTTTCTTGACAGTTGGTTGAACAACATTTGTACGCGGATTTGGATTCGCTTTCATAGGAATGTAAGGTCCATAAACCACGGTGTCATGAAGTCTTTCATCGATTGAGTTGAGATGAGTTAAGATGCTGAATTTCCACACGTCAAAATGATCTTCATCAAAGACCGGAACGTGAGTGTAGTTTGCAGTTGCCATAGGTTTTGAGTTTGCCATATCGAATCGGCACCAAGCTGTTAAGCTTGAAAAACAGAAATGTTTTATAAATATGTTTGCTCTGATACCACTTGTTGGTCCCAGAAGGGCAACAAGGGTATGAAAATTGCTAGAGGGGGGGGGGGTGAATAGCGATTTAAAATTATTTTCAAACCCTTTTGCAAAGCAATGGCAAATGCGCACGACTCTTAAATTGGCTAAGTATAGCGCGCAGCAAGAGTGTGAAATGCACAGCGGAAGTCTTAAAGCAGTCACTTATGCGCAGGGAGTATGCGCAGAAGTGTAAATACGCACGCACTAAGTTTTAGCTTAAAGATAGGCGCAAGATGGAACTAAGGCAAAAAGCTCACAAACACAATTCTGTCAAAGCAATACAATATACAAAGATCAAACAAAACAATATATGAGTATAGCTTAAAATGTAGAATGAAAAGCACAAACAATAGACACGCTATTTGGAGAGGTTCGATCGGAAAAAGATCTACGTCCTCTACCAAGATGGTTAGTCTTGGATTTCTAATGGAGATCTTATTATGAGAGAGTTACAGATTACAACGATTTAGAACAAACTATCTCAAAGATCTATAATCTATGAATGAACAAAATCCTAGACAATAACTAGTGTTTCTCTAGAAGTATGATCGATAAGATCGGAACTTTAAGAGGTGAGTGTGTGTATCAGAAATCTGGGCTCTTTGAATCTATAAGATGGAGAGCACAAGATTCTGGTGTTATAAAGGCTTTATAGGATCTGGGCTTGGATTGAGTATGAAGGTGAGAAGGTTGATCTTGAGAATTCTGGAAATGAGCAAGCAATCTTCAAATCTTCAAACTTTCTCTTTGGAAGCAATTCTTTAGCAATTCACAAGCAACTTGGAAAAAGAGGATGAGCTTGCTATTTATAGCTGAGCTCCAAGAAATAGCCGTTGGGGAGCAGAGCAAGGACGATGTGCTGTCACAATGTGATTGGTGCGCACGTGTCCTTTATAGCCGTTGGAGACAGCGAGTTGACAGATTTCAAACTTCTTCTAGAAGGATGACAGCTGTTTTTATATTTGAAATTCAAACTAGAGGCGCGTCTCCATCTACGTGTATGCTGAGTGTATTTGATTTGTCGTTTGTCCACATCAGCATTTTGGCTCATTCGAAAGCGTAGCTTGAGATGACGCTTTCCAAGTTATACAAAGGTAGGTCAAGAGATGAAAGAATAAACCAAGGCAGGTCTTTCGTGCGCATGATGCTCATGCGCATAGGATACGCAGAAGATGATGCGCTGCGCATGGAAGGATGCGCACCAAAATTTGCTTTTTGCTCTTTTGACCTTGAATCCAAAGCTTCAGCCCTAACCTCTAAGCCTAGTCTATAAAGAGGACTTAGCTAAAAATTGAAGTTATAAAAACTTCTTACATAGGGTCCTAAAGTCCTTAAAATACACTTAGGTGATGGTATCAATCAATTCTAACAAAGTAGGAGGGTTAAGTGATAAGCATACCCAACAGTCGGATGTATTCATACCTTCACTTACCATTGCCGCTTGAGTGGAGATGGATTCCTGATGTTCGCGGAGGATGCTTTGATGGAGAATGTCCATTGATGAGAGAATGCTCTTGATGTTGGGTTGGTGAGATGGCATTTTGGATGATTCTGGATGATGGGTTGGTCGTGCCAAAAGGCTGCCTACGTATCCCTTTAAGAGAATCAGACCAGCGTAGTTCAAGGATGATGGAGAACGCTGGAGGAGAAGCTAGGAGCAAAGTAAAGTAAAGCACATAATTTTGCACATAGAAGGAGAAAAAGAAAGAAAAAATCTTTTTTTTTTTGTTTTTTAGTTCGTGGGTGAACCATTTTAGCCATTGTGTGTTTGTAAAGCCAACCCAAGATCAAGTCATGCTCTGTCGAAGTCCGGATTGCCTCGCTTGAATTCTGTTGTCGCTGGTGTGCCCAACGAAGATTGATGTCTAGCCCCAAGAGATTTGTCGATTATGGGGCTTCAAAAGGCTTTTGATGCCGAGATGAGGGGTTGTTGATTGTAAAGCCCCTAGAATGCCTTTGATGCCAAATTTTGAGGGACTTGCATAGCTCCAAGATAAATCAGCTCTTGGCCCATTCGAGTAAATCGCCCTTTGTTGTTGTAGTGAGCAAGCCCCAAGAGGAGATCGTTGATGCCAAGCTTCGAGAGATTGCAAAGCCCCAAGTGTCGTGGGCTTGTAGATGGCGGGATGTGAAGACCGTTCATTGTAAAGCCCCAAATTATCTCGTGATTGGCTCGGCATTGAGAGCGGATGTACCGTTTGGTAGAATTCTTGATAGAGATCTCCTTCTTGCTCTTACTGGGGAGATGAATGGCCTCATTGTGGTCGATACCCAAATGGCTGAGGGCTTATGTCAAAGGATGCAGTAATGTCTTGCGGTGCCGTCGAGGTCGCGGAGGATAAGGTCTTGGCGTGATAAAGTCTCAAATGAGTATGCTTGCTTGACTCTTCTTGAGTTGAACTAATGACGGATCTTCGGATGCAACTAGTGCTGTGGCCCAACTTTATCTGAGCTGCACCTTGTGCTTTTGATCTTGGAGAAGGGGGTGCTGAATTGCAGAAACATTGGGATTGGCCGTGGCATTTCCCGCTATAACCCTGTTTTGATTAGAGTTTAGCATATTGAATCTTTTTCTTTTTCTCTAAGACTTCCTTCAAAATCTCGCTGTGAGTTCTAACAAAAATCATCAACTTCATTCATAACATCGGAGTCTTCATTTAAAACCAAGAAGCCTTTGACTTGAAATGTTGAGAGACTCTTGAAGCTTGATCCCTTTCATGGAGCCATAAGACTACTCCACATTGCATTGCTTGAGCATTGTTGCCCAAAAGACTGTCGGTCGCGAAGCCCTAATACTGCCCTTTGCTTGAATTATTGTAATGCCGTAGCCCAAAAGATTGTAGATTGCGAAGCCCGTTGAGACCTTCGGTGCCGAATTGAGGAAGCTTCCAATGTTGCACATGACTTGGCTGGGGGATACTGCTGGGGAGTTAATTGCTCTTTGCCGAGGGAGCCTTTAAGACTTGACCGTAGCCCCTAGAGTGCCATCATTGATTGCGAGAAAGGTCCACCCTTGATTGGGGAAACGAGCACGGGCACACATGACAAGAGGGCTTTTTGACATCCCTTTTGAGGGACTTTGATGATAGTCTCACACATCTTTCTTGAGCATAGCCCCTAGGGCGTATTGATTGCAAAATGAAGTAAAAGAATCCCTTGTTCTTGAGTCACATAGCCCCTAGGGCGTCACCATTTGTTGATAAAAGCAAGAGTGACTCGTCCTCGTGTGAGGGAATAAACATGAGAGGATATGGCAAGAGCTACTCCATTTCTCGGGAGCCTTTCGGCGTACTTTAGAAGCACATACTTGAAGAAGCTTTGAAAACTAAGACACATGTTGTTGCTATTTGTTGCCCAAGCCAATTGACTAGCTAGGGATTATTTGTGCAACCTCGTGCCCTTTTATGATGGGATCGTTCTCGGATGGGTCTTGGCTACCACGGGCCTTCTTTTCATGAACCCAAAAATGCACACTGCTGGAGAATGATGACAATAACCCAAGACAACCTTTGATGGTGATATATCTTGTCGAGCCTTTTGCAATCCGAAAGTTGACTCGGTGGGGAATTGACTTGCTGAGGAGATCCAATGTAGAGCTCGTGCAGTTGTCTTCTTTAGAGGCCGGAGATCTCCATTTCTCTTTCCCTTCTCTCTCTCACTCTCTCATCATTTTTTTTATGACGCACCCTGTTTTTTTTTTTCCCTAGACCGCCCTTTCGGGTTTTCAATCTAGCGGGCATCTCTTTTGCATCTTCATTTTGACTCGATTAATGAGGGAGTGTACATTGACTCTAGCTGAGGAGATAAGACATGTGATTTTGCGGTGGAGACCTCTTGTCACTAAAGGTGAGTGACATTGACTTGATTAGGGAAGTGTCCCTAGTATTGACATGTATTTTTTATTGAATTGAATGACTCGCGAAGGCAAGTGAGTCATTAAGAGAGAAGAGAAGGAAAGCCCCAATTTGATTGCAAGAAATTGGGAGTATGCAGAAAGAATAGAAGTCCCTAGACTCGACAAGGAGCGCGAAATGATTCCAAATCTAAGAAAGTTGTTCAATCTTTTTGGTGATTAATTCATTGGCAAATGAATCGTACAAAGATGTCTTGACAAGTTCGAGATGAAGGCCAATCACCATAACGCGCTAGGGCTAAACATATCTTCTTTCTTGCATGAGACCGGACCCGCAGGTTGCCTACGTTCCTCCAGTGTAGAGGCTCAGGTCACCGTAGTTCTTGTGAATTCTCCATTCTTCGGGATGGAATTGTTGCTTCGTCGTGTAGCTTCGTCCTCCTTTGGTGGATGGAATAATGTTGATCTTGATGTGAACTTCTTTGATTGAGGGGGATTTTTTTTTTTTTTTTTTTTTTTGAGCTCTAACTTTTGCCTAGGTTGATTTGAAGAGTTCAACCTAGCGAGCATTTTTTTTTTTTTTTTTTTTTTAATCCCTCCTTTGAAACATTGCTTGATTTTTCTCCATGGTTGTTGCTTCACCTTTGATGTCTTGGCTTTGTCTTCGTCGTTGATGATGTTGCCTTCGTCACAATGTTTAGCCCCTAGGCGTTCAAGTGATGGCTTTCATTCCAAAACTCGTTTAGACATCTTTTCATCATTTTGCCAAGAATTAGATTGAACAATTTGGAAGAGTGTATGAGGACAAGAACGACTTTTATTTGATGATGAGACTTGACTCAAAATTTCACATTAATTGGACAAAGAAAACTTAATGCACACTTAAGAGGACTTTGACTCTCTTTTTTTTTTTATCCTATTTCTAGGTAGAGAAAGAGAAACGGAGATTGTTGTCGTCATCCCCCATGTCGTTGTAGTCCTCATTGTCGTTGTAGTCTTCCATGTCACTACATTCTTCCATGTCATTGCTCGGATTGCTCGGGAACCCTTCATCGTTGAAGCTTGTCTCGTAGGAAGACTCGGCCATTTCTCGGAGCAAATTGTCGACTCTAATTCCCGCATCATACATGCTTGCAAAATCGGAGTGAAAAGCCCCACTAAGATTAGTGCGGTAGTCCATTTTCAAACACTTCAAGAAGATGTCCATTTGTTCCTTCTTGGAAGGCCTATCAACCATCTCGGCTAGCTTGTCGTTCCAACGGCGATAGAAGCCCCCAAATGATTCATCACCCATTTGCACGGTGCTCTCCAATTCTTTCTTGGTGGGACGGAACATGGAGTTGCCTTGGTATTGTGACTTGAAGGCAAGCATAGCGGCATCCCAATTGAGGCGGGTGGAGATCGGAAGACCCATGTACCAATCTTTTGCGACCCCATCGAGAGTAAGCGGGAAGCATTGTGCCATTATTTGAGGAGACACTTTCTTTGGCAGCATGGCCCAACTGTAGGAGTCGACATGAGCGTCGGGGCAAGAGGTGCCTTTGAACTTGCCAATATCGGGCATCTTGAATTTTTCGGGAAGAGCCTCCATTGTGTTCATGAGGAGGGAAGCTTGATGGAGATCGGTGCTCGGGCCCTTGTGCAAATTTAGCCCACTAAGCCTTTGGTCAATGTAGGACATGAGAGTGTTGACCAAACCGGTATCAATGCTTTGGACCTTTCCTTCATCTGTGAACCCCTTTAATCGGTTCTTGAGTTGAGCAACTTCTTTCTCGTGGACCGTTTTCACATGCTTGTAACGAGCTCGCCATAGATCATCCTTGCGGCGGACATTCTCGGCTAGTGTATCAACTTGCTCTTTCAATGCTTCCACCATGCGGAATAACCCTTCGTTGGACACGGGAATGCCGTTGTCGTTGCCATTTGAAGCCATTGGACCTATGGAGAGAACACGGTTGATCTTAGGATGGCCCCACAAACACCTTTTGAGTAAAGTAACTTCACCCACAACAAAGGAAAAAGACTCAACCACATAAAGAAAAAGACTATTTTTTTTATTTACAAATTCGGAAGGACGGAGTCCTTTTTGGGGTTTCTAGAAAAATAGTGGAATCGTCACACTAGTATATAGACCTTCTCGCGGTCCCATATACTCATCGGATTCCATCGCGTTTGTGAATCCTACATGTATCGGGATTAAACTAAATTAATGTAGTAAAGCATACATGCGGGGACGGATTTTTATTTTCGTCCAAAATAACCACTTTTGGGGACGGAGTTTTATTTCGTCCATTGCAACGAGTGGCATGTATGATTTGAAGACATTAGTTTAGGGAAATCTCGGCACATGGAAACCGACTTGAGTCACGGAGTGTTAGACCCTAGACTAGAATTGTGTGGTTTGTGCTCGCTTGAATATGAGGCTTAAAGGTCACCCCCGGCATGTAGTCATGAACTACGCCACGGGCTGAGGTTTACCGCTTCGAAAGAGCCAAGGTCGAGTGGAGCTTGAAACTTTCTAGGACGGACCTCGACGGGTTTGGGGTTGGACTTGTGCGACTCGATAGTGAGCAGTTGATAAGAATATGTGCATGTGGTGTGAGGTCTAACATGTGACAAAACATTTTTTTTTTCAAAAGAAATAAAAAAAACAAATAAGCACATAATTACAACTTTCGAATCACCCGTGTGACCGATAAAAATAAACAGAAAGTAAAAATTGTTTTGTGCAGGCCCGGTGCCCACACACTGTCAAAACCACTCTGTTCTGTGCACTGTTCTGTTTCTGGAAAATGCCCAGAAGCGCGCGCATTAGGATGCCTACTCGGGAGGTGCGTGCGTTAGACAAAGAGGGGCAGAGGCGCCCGCATCTGGGTAACAACCTGTAAATCAGCGGGTTCAAGGGATTGCCTTGACCCTAAATAAAAATGCTTTCCCCTGCAGAATTTGTTAGCACAAAAACATGGAACGGAAGGACAAGAAGGAAGACGGGCGATTCTGGTAATTGGGGTCGGACGCGCGCGCTTTAGGCCAAAGAGGCCAGAGGCGCGCGCTTCCCACCCTTTTTACCAGAATGCCCAGAAAACAGTAATAAGAACACCAAAAGTTAAGAACGCAAGTTTAACCCTCTAAATCGTCCCCAGCGGAGTCGCCACTGTAGATACCCCGGGAAACCACAACTTGGCTAGAGCGGTGAATTATCCTAGGATGTCTAACTTGTTTTAGATTGTTTAGAGTCGCCACCTATGTTTTTAAAGGAACATAAGAAAAACCTAGAAATAGCCTAATTTATGTACAAAACCAGAGATTCGGGAGAGAAGGGTTCGGGGGTTAGGTGACGGAGTGGGAAGTACTTAAACACCCACTCCGCCCCGCTTACGCGGGTCTTGCTACTATTGGTGTTCTAATGCTAAATGTCCTTCTTGTATTAATATGAGAAAAGTGCTAACAATTATAATAGAAAGAAAGGGGAAATAAAAGAGAATTGTTTTTGTTGATTTAATGCTAAAGATTACATTAATGGAAGAAGAGTAAATTAAATTAGAGTTGAAATGTAGGGAGATAACCTTTAACCAACTTTAATGGAATAAAGTGATCGTTAGGTCATGTCCCATTGATGGGGATTGCATACATTGACTAGAACATGAATAGAATAAAAGAAGAAGACTTGTACCTTTAGAAAGAAGACTTCAAACTTGGACTTGAAAATGATGTTGTTGTGTAGAGATTTGTGTAGAGTTTTGTTGTGTAAAACTCTTGTTGGGAGAATTTGTGTAGGGAAAATGATATAGAATTTGTGTAGAGAGAAAGTTCCAAGTCTAAAAAATGAGGTCCTTTTCCAAGGTAGGAGATGATGGTTTTTATAGGTAAAAAGAGAGGGAAATGATGGAGGGAAATTGGTCATCCATGTGAAATGGAATGAGCCAATCACAAATAAGATAAATGAATAAAATAAAAATAAAAGAAATCAAATAATAAATGAAAGAAATATTAGTTTTTGGGAAAAGGCTTAGAATTTGGGATTGGGAGTTAATGAGAAAAGGGGGGATGAATGTGGATGTAAAAAGATGGTTTTTGTGATCAAGAAAAGATGTTTGTAAATAAGAAAAGGGAGGGAAATAAGGTGCAATCCGTTACTGCCATAATGGGAGGCGCGCGGGTCCCGCTTTAGGGGCGAGACGCGCGCGCAGCCCGTTAACAGTTCCGGAAGCGCCCGCGGCAGAGAATGACAGAATGACCCTAAAAGTTAACTCTGTTATGCAGTTTAGTCCAAAACTAACGGAATCAGTTAGGAACTTAACTGAAATAACAGAAATCAACAAAAATAAGTTAAATAAAAATACTTTGTATGCAATCGGGGTGAGAGGTCCAAGGCGGGGTGTCTACAATAACATATATGACCATTTTAATATTTAAAGGGGAATTAGTAACTTACCTATTTCCGGAAAAAATATCGCTGAAATAAGTTTTGTTCGTATAGAAATGACCTATTCAACGCCCTGATCATTTTTATATAATTAGATTTTAAAACGGATAAGTAGATAAAAAGAATTAAATCGAAATAGGTTGAACTTACCTTTTCTTTCTTAACCCTAGGAGAAACGTAGAGAATGTTCTGGGAAAATAACACAGAGAAAGAGGGAAAAAGAAGCAATGTTATAAGAAGATTTTTTACCCAAAATTATGTTTTGGTCACCCAAGTTCCATTTTTAACACTTAAGCCCCTAAAGTTATAATTTCACAAAGGACCCTAAAGTTTCAACTTAATCATTTAACTTCCTTAATCATTATTATTACTAACTAAGTAAATAACACAAATAATCAAGTAAGATGTGCAAATCATAAAATATGATGCAACACATAAAATGCACATATAATGTTAAATTAAAATCTCAAAAAATATAAAATAAATAGGGACGGGTTTTTGGGGTCGTTACAATCACTCCCCCTTAAAGAAAATTCGTCCTGGATTTTAGAATAACTTACCAAACGAATCAAACAACGAAGGATATTTTCTCTCCATTTCATCTCAAAGCTCCCAAGTTGATTCTTCCACATTATGGTTCCTCCATAAAACTCTAATAAGAGGAATACTCTTAGTTCTCAATTCTTGAACTTTAGATTCAATCACCTGAACTGGATGCTCCTCATAGGACATACTGGGTTCAATATCCTCAGGTATCTCAGATAACACATGAGATGGATCATACACATACTTTCTAAGCATAGAAACATGAAACACATTATGAATCTTGTCAAGAGAAGAAGGTAACGCAAGACGATAAGCTTGATCTCCAAATTTTCCCAAAATCTCAAAAGGACCGACAAATCTAGGTGCTAGCTTGCCTTTCTTCCCATATATTTTAATTCCCACCTTTGGAGAAACTTTCAGAAACACAAAGTCACTCTTTTCAAACTCGAGGTCTCGCCTCCGGTGATCAGCATAACTCTTTTGACGACTCTGGGCAGTAGTCAATCGATCCCGAATAAGCTTAACCTTCTCAACGGAATCATTAACCATATCAATACCCCAAATCTTTGCTTCCCCAACTTCATCACAACAAATAGGTGAACGACATTTTCTTCCATACAGTGCTTCATAAGGAGCCATCCTAATACTCGACTGAAAGCTGTTATTATAAGCAAATTCTATGAGAGGCAAATGAATATCCCAAGAATCTGCAAAATCAACTGAACAAGCTCTCAACATATCCTCAAGAATCTGAATGGTTCTTTCTGACTGGCCATCTGTTTGAGGATGAAAAGCAGTACTGAACCTCAATTCTAAACCCAAAGCCTTCTGAAATGCTTGCCAAAACCGAGAAGTGAATCTAGGATCACGATCAGATACAATGCTAACTGGAACTCCGTGCAACTTCACTATCTCATTAATGTACTATGTAGCAAGCCTTGCCATCGAATAACCAATCTCAATAGGTAGGAAATGAGAAGACTTTGTCAATCTGTCTACGATCACCCAAACTGCATCATGCCTTCTTCGAGTACGAGGTAACCCTGTCACAAAATCCATAGTAACATGTTCCCACTTCCATTCCGGTATCTCTAAAGGTTGAGGCAATCCCGTGGGCCTTTGATGTTCAGCTTTCACTTGTTAACAAGTCAAACACTTCGACACATAATCTGCTATTTCCCGCTTCATGTTGTTCCACCAAAACTGTTGCTTCAAATCTTGATACATTTTGGTACTCCCGGGATGAATAGTATACCTCGACTTATGGCCTTCCTCGAGAACTTGAAGTTTAATCCCATCAACATTAGGAACACATAATCTACCTCTGAAGGTCAATACTCCTTCAGAACTGAGAGAGAAGTCTTCAAATCTACCATCTTTGATTTTTCCCATTATCTTCACTAACTCGGGGTTATCTTTCTGAGCATCCTTGATTTGTTGAATTAAGATTGGTAATACTCTGATATTCGCAAATATAGCCCCATGCCTTGACTCATAAGGACACCAATCTCGAGCATCTTCTAACATCTTCCATTCCCGTATCATCAATGAAGCTACATAAGACTTCCGGCTAATAGCATCAGCTACCACATTTTCCTTGCCCGGATGATAAGAAATGGTGCAATCATAATCCTTTAACAGCTCCATCCATCTTCTTTGTCTATTATTCAACTCCTTCTGGGAGAAAAGATACTTCAAACTCTGATGTTCTGTGAAAATCTCAAACTTTGCTCCATATAGATAATGCTTCCATTTGTGTAACGCAAAAACAATAGCTGCAAGCTCCATGTCATGGGTTGGATAATTCTGCTCACTGGGAGTTAACTTCCTTGAAGCATACGCAATTACCTTCCCACTTTGCATTAGAACACACCCCAAGCCTTCTTTTGAAGCATCACTATAAATCAC
Organism: Campanula takesimana; assembly: GCA_026119855.1. NCBI lineage: Eukaryota > Viridiplantae > Streptophyta > Magnoliopsida > Asterales > Campanulaceae > Campanula > Campanula takesimana. Next base: position 171,051 of record JAOWBW010000269.1, on the reverse strand, counting down.
AAATTCATCATTCCCATTACGTAGTGCAAGAATAGGAGCGGTGGTCAACCTCTTCTTTAACTCTTTAAAACTAACTTGACATTTATCATCCCACACATATGGCACATTCTTTCGAGTCAACTGAGTCAATGGTGTAGCAATCTTAGAAAACCCTTCAATGAATCTTCTGTAGTACCCAGCTAACCCCAAGAATCTTTGAATTTCTGTAACTGATTCTGGCCTCTTCCAATTCACAATGGCTTCAATTTTTGATGGATCAACAAATATACCTCTATTAGAAACCACATATCCTAGAAAAGAAACCTCATCGAGCCAAAAAGCACACTTACTGAATTTTGCAAACAACTGCTTCTCCCGAAGAATAGATAGAACCATTCGCAAGTGTTGCTCATGTTCTTCCCGAGACTTGGAATAAACCAGGATGTCATCAATGAACACAACCACAAAAGAATCAAGATAAGGCTTGAAAACTCGATTCATCATATCCATGAAAACAGCTGGAGCATTTGTTAACCCGAAAGGCATAACAAGAAACTCATAATGACCATACCTACACCAAAAGCAGTATTAGGAATGTCTTCTGAGTGAATCTTCAACTGATGATACCCACTCCTCAAATCAAGCTTCGAAAATACAACTGACCCTTGGAGTTGATCAAATAAATCATCAATGTGAGGCAAAGGATAGTTGTTCTTTACAGTCACCTGATTCAGTTTTCTATAGTCGATGCATAGTCTCAAGGACCCATCTTTCTTCTTTACAAACAACACAGGAGCTCCCCACGGTGATACACTGGGTCGGATGAAACCCCTATCAAGCAACTCTTGCAATTGAACTTTCAACTCCTTTAATTCAGCTGGAGCCATTCTGTAAGGTGATTCAGATATCGGGGTAGTACCTGGAAGTAAGTCAATACAAAACTCGATCTCCCTATCAGGAGGCATAGAATACTCAGTAGAGAACACATCAGGAAACTCTTTCATAATATGAACATCCTCTACTTCAGGCAACCTTTTAGTAGTATCAATAACACTAGCCAAGTACCCCGTACAACCACGATGCAACAACTTTCTAGCTTTCACATAAGAAATAATACGAATTCCCTTACCCAAAGGAACAGCCTCAAAAGTAAATTCAGGCACATCAGGAATAAAAAATGTAACCACCTTTTTATAACAATCAACTGAAGCATGGTATTTACTCAACCAATCCATTCCCAAGATAATATCAAAATCTTGTAATGGCAAAACAACTAAATCAGCAAATAAAACATGCTCCCAAATATGCACATCACATCCATGTAACACCTTATTAGTCACCAAACACTCCCCTATTGGAGTAGACACTTCTAACACATAAGGTAGAGATTCAGAAGAAACATGCAATCGAGAAGCAAAATGCACAGACACATAAGAATGCGAAGAGCCAGTATCTATAAGTGCACGTGCCCTCAAACTAGACACAGAAATTATACCTCCTATCACGCTAGAAGAATTTGAAGCTTGTTGTTGATTGATAGCAAAAACACGACCTTGCACTTTAGGCTTCCCTGAGGCATCCCTTTTCTGACCCTGAGACGATCCTGCTCCACTCCCATATGGTACAATCCTTGATCTTGGACAATCCTTCTGAAAATGGCCAAGCTGACCACAATTCAAACACTTTCTTTGCTTCTTCCAACATCGCTCTTCAGTGTGCCCTTCCTTCTGACAGTAATTACATATTCTTCTACTTTGATTCCTGACAATTGGTTGTCCTAGTGGTTGCCCTCTAAATTGTGATGGTATCCCCTGACCTCCTCGATTATCACCACGCTGTAGTTGAGGTCTTCCTTGCCTTCCAGTACCTGCTAATTCAACTTTCCTCTTATGCTCTTCTATATCATGTTCCACCTTATATGCTCTATCAACAGCATCTTGAAAATCTTGCAACTCGTGGGATACTAGTTGACTTCGAATCACAGTTTTCAAACCCTTTACAAATCTAGTTGCTTTCCATTCCTCAGTTGCCACTAAATGAGTGCAATACCTGGATAACTCCGTGAATTTGGATGTATACTGAGCCACAGACATAGTGTTCTGCTCCAAGTTAAGAAACTCCATTTCCTTCTTGTCTTGATCCACCCGAGGAATGAAATGTTCCTTGAATTTCCTCAGAAAATTCTCCCAAGTATAGGGTACATGATTCTCATCCCAGCTTGTTTTTTAAAGCTCTCCACCAGTGCTTAGCAGCTCCACTCAGTTTATAGGTAGCAAACCTGACTTGTTCTTCATCAGTACATCTCAAGACATCAAATATTTTCTCCATCGACTCTATTCACCTCTTTATTACCTCTGGTTCTCCTTCATAACCCATTGGTTTCATCTTCAGAAACTGTTCTAACCCATATCTCGGAGGTGCTTATTCTCCTCCTTGCCTCTGATCATTTAAAGTTTTCATTGCTGCCTCGAACATCCCTTGAAACATGATTTGGGCCTCTTCTTTGGCATCCCCTTGCCCTGAAGAACCAGCCTGATCTCCTTCAGTTTCACCCATTTTTAATAAGTACCTGCATAAAACACTCATCGTTACTCACTCTATACACCACTACCCTCCTAGGTCACTTAGTCATTCTAGACAATCTACAACCTAGCTCTGATACCAACTGTCGCGCCCCGTACCCGTGGTCCTACTTGGCCCCACGCTCGGGACACGCACGGAAGACGTCATAAAACATTTTAGGAAAATTTTTCGAAATGTACTTTCATAAAAGTTTCATATAACCAAAACACATTTACTTAAAACTTGACTTCATTCCACACAAACAAACTTTCAAAATCAAAAGTACTTAGCCATAAGGCTTACACACTTTACTTATAAATTTACAACTCACCAACATGTTCCAAAAATAGGTGATACAAAGATGAAGTCACGGGTACACTACCCAAAAGGTTATACATTTACATAATGTAGCCTTTACATAACACATATCCCAAAATGTCTTACCCACAATCACCACCTCGACGCCCTCCCTTGTGAAGTGACCTATCCCATGGGCTCTCATTTATCTAAAACAGTAAACAAATAAGGGTGAGAATGAATCTCAGTAAGCTACTAAAATGCAACTACTTTACATGCTAAAATGATACTCGGAATTGAATAATGTCAATAAACATCCACATAGCACATAACATGAGAGGCACCCTATCGCCAACCGTCCCATACCGGTTGGAAATAATGACCAACTCATTATACCACACATAAGGCGGAAATAAACACTCATACGTGGATACTGAGCCAAGGTTCTCGAATCAAACATATAACCATCTGAGAGGTATCAACTGAACAGCACCAAAGGGCAAACCGGTTCATGAACCAAACAACAACAACAACAAGAGGGGGAAAATGACACATAGTCATAACCCAAATGGTGACTAAACTCACTCAAAGGAGAGCTAGCCCAGACCCAATCCGTGGCCCAAGGAAGGGGGTTAAAAATAGGAAACCAATGGTAGAAGCCTTACAATGAACTTGGCTCGTGTGCCATTATAATCCCTACCACTGCCCGACTTTACAACAATTACCAGCTGGACTTTCAAACGAGCATAGTAATGAATACTTGCTTAAACAACAACCGGGGGCAATGATTCCAAAGTAGGGAACCAAGCCAAACACATCACAAAGATGAACCAATCCAATCCACATCAAAAGATGTTCAATCAAATCCAATTAACATTTAGTCAAATTCCACAACACATATGTTCACAAAGGAACCAATTTCAAACACTAGGGTGTTCCACAACAACCCTCTAGGTACTCTAGGATATCACCTAAAACCTAGACCAAGCTTGAACTTTAAATCACTTGAAATGGAACAACTCTATTTTTCAGCAACCCTGGGCGGTCGCCCACACCAGCCTGTGCGGCCGCCCAAAACACTCTGCCCCAAGACAAAAACCTTCCAGATAAGTGTGCGGCCGCACGCCCTATTTGGCCGGCCGCCCAACACACCCGCCAGGCCCAAAACTTGCTAATTTTACTCCCTTCGTTTCACCATCCCAAAAGTATAGTACTTACATTACTAAAACGTTTGTAACACAACTTGGCTACACAACTCAACCTTTCAACCCATCAAAACCAACCATACCAAATACTCACTTTGTCCCAAAATTACAAGTATCACAAATATCATTCAAATCACAAAATTAACAAGAACAAGTATTAAGTATAACATATATGACAATTTTAATATTTAAAAGGGAATTAGTAACTTACCTATTTCCGGAAAAAGTATCGCTGAAATAAGTTTTGTTCGGATAGAAATGACATATTCAACGCCCTGATCATTTTTATATAATTAGATTTTAAAACGGATAAGTAGATAAAAACAATTAAATCGAAATAGGTTGAACTTGCCTTTTCTTTTTTAACCCTAGGAGAAACGTAGAGAATGTTCTGGGAAAATAACACAGAGAAAGAGGGGGAAAGAAGCAATTTTATAAAAATATTTTTTTACCCAAAATTATGTTTTGGTCACCCAAGTTCCATTTTTAACACTTAAGCCCCTAAAGTTATAATTTCACAAAGGACCCTTGTTGGTCCCAAAGGGCAACAAGGGTATGAAAAATAGCTAGAGGGGGGGGGTGAATAGCTGTTTTAATAATCTTTTCGTACCCTTGATAAACTCAATTGCAAATGCGCACTTTATCAAGTAAGCGTTATGAAATGCGCCTAAGTGAGTGAGTGAAATGCACAGCGGAATTTAGTAATGAAAATAGGCGCAAAATATGATAAAGGGGCGCACATACACTCTAAGTATTTTGGCTCAAAGTGGTTGAAATAAGGAACTAAGGCAAGTGAAATTACAACACCACAATTCAGATCAAACAATCTACAAAGAGTAAACAAGCAAATAGTGAGTGAAAATAACTTGAAAGTAAATGACAAGATAATAACACAAGCTATTTAGAGAGGTTCGATCAATGAAAGATCTACTTCCTCTACCAATATGGTTAGTCTTGGATTTCTAATGGAGATCTTATATAATGAGTGAGTGTTACAAATTACAACTTTTGAGCTTCTACACTAACTCAAGATCTAATATTCTATGAATGAACAAATACAAAACAATAACTGGTGTATCTCTAAAACATGGATCTAAATGATCAAACTTAAAGAGGTGCGTGTGTGAATTTAGGATCAAGGCTCTTTAGATCTTTATGATTTAGAGCACAATGAAACTAAAGTTTTATAGCTTGAAGATCTGGGCTAAGGATGAAGGTATGAAGATGTTCTTGAGAAATTCTGGAAATACGAAGGCAATCTTCAAATCTTCAACAAATGCTTTGAGAGAGAAATTCTTGAAATTCTTAGCAAAACTCAGTAACTTCAAAATGTTGAAGTTATGGGGTATTTATAGTGAACTTCAAAAAACTAGCTGTTGGAAATCCTTGTGGATAAGATGTGCTGTCACTCGTTGATTGGAGCATGCGAATATTATGGCCACTTTGACACTCAACATAAATATGACCGTTATGGACACGTGTCAATAGATTAGGCCCATATGCATCTTTTAACCACCGTTGGATCATTGGCGTAATTTGAATTCTCTTCAAGTCTTTGAGTCTTAAATAAATCACTGAGTGTTGAATAAACACTTTGAGGCGCGAGAGCCAGAGGAGCGCATGGCGCATTAAAAACATTAGAGGCGCATAAACTATAATCTAGGTGCATGGTTGCTGCGCGTGATCAAGAGGCGCATATAATTTCACAGGCGCGTATGAGTAGCGCGTGAGCAAATGGAGCGCATGGCGCATATAGGTGCATGACGCATAGGCGCATGGTCACTTGGCTCAAACTCAGAATGTGATTTTTCTTGAATCTTGATCTTCTTGCCCTATTTCTAAGCCTATTCTATAACAATGGACAACCTAAAAAATGAAGTATAAATACTTCTTACATGTGGGTCTAAAGTCCATGAAATAAAACTTAGGTGATGGATCAATCAAATCTAATAAATCCTATTACATTAAAACTGAGATATATGTGGGCATACCCAACAATCTTCCCCTATTTGATTGATGCCATTACCTACTATATAAAGGACAAACATTATACTTGATAAAAACATGTCCAAATGAATGAAATTGGTAAATCATGTCTCAAGTTAATCCACACACTAGTCCAAGATATAGATTTCTAATCTATTCCAATAAGAATAAAGAATTACATATGGAAAGATAGAAACAACAGTTTAACACATTCAAAATGATGTATGAATTTTAGTTTTGAAAAGTGTTTAAACCAAGTTTAAACTCAATGCATGAAAATATGAAACAATTCAATATGATGCATGAATTTAAACAATATTCAATGTTCTACAAACAAGGAGTTTGAGTGAACAAAGTTTGATAATAAGTGATGCATTGTTCTCATTAAAACTTGGAAGGTAGGAGTTACAGATTACAAGTTTTGAATAGAACAAAGACAAAAGATGTGCTAAAACAAGTAAGCACTAAAATCACTATCTTCAAAAGGGGTTTTACTAACAAAAAAAATTCTAACTTACAATCAAAGAAAACTAAGGATTAGGAGGCGCGTCGTCTTCCTTCAATTCTTCTTCAATTTCAGAAACGGAGCGCTGGATTTGTTTGGAAAGTTGATAGGCGCGGTTCACTAAACCATGAGTGTCCGTGACGCCGTCTTTGAGGTAGCGCAAATGACCAACATTGATGTTTTGATATTCATCAATGGTGCGTTGAGTAATGGCTTGCTGTTGAGCGACGTTTTCAGCAACGTTCTGAAAGTTTGCTTCAATAGCAGCCTGCGCTGAAACAATGTCAGAGGAAATCTTATCTGAGCGCCTGTCTGCGCTGGAGTGTGCGGCGTTGAAGTGGGTGACAACTAACTCCTTCAAGACTTCAATCTTTGAAAGCAGGGAATTAATGTCAATAGGCGCGCTAGGAGCAGGAGCAGGGCTGGAAGAGGGCGCATGAGATCCAGGCGCATGTGAATCAGGAGCAATTGGAGCAGTACTGGGTTCATCATTTGGTTCTGCGCCATATACAGATAGTCCCAGGATTTGTAGCTCATCCTTAACTTCGTTGAGCTTATCAACAACGCTCAATAACTTATGGCTATCTCCAGCCACCATCTCAAACAGTTTCCTTATATCCCCCGCTATGTTCAACTCTACTTCCTTTATAGCGTTTATAAAATCTTGGCCATCGGTGAGTTGGATGCCAGCGCTAATTCGCTCGTGAAGAGAAGCAAGAGTACCTTTGAATAAATCGTTCATCTGATCAATTGCATCATTCCACTGTTGAGGGGTCAGGAAGTGTTTGTCCTTGATGTTGGCATCTATGCGCTTTATCTCCCCCTTAATGGTAGCAATCTCATCAGCCTGTTGGGTAAGCATTGAAGTGTGAAGCTCTAATTGTGAGTTCATTTGAGACTGGCCTTGCTGGAGTTGCTTCAGAAGAGAAATAACCACACTCATATCAGGAGTGGGAGGAGAAGGCGCAGGAGTAGAGGGGCGCGGAGTAGGAGCGCGGAGAGGAGATGGAATATATTCTGAACTTGAAGAAATTTCTTCAGGATGAGGCGCAGGAGCCTTTGGGCGCACAGAAGATGGTTTGCGCCTTAAAGGTTCTGGCTCCCCCTGAGGTTGATCCTCAATATCTTCACCAAATAAATCTGCAGAGATTTTATCTCTGACTTGTTGTCGATCAGAAGATGGAGGCGCATGAACAGTTGGACGCGCATCAGGAGCAGGCGCGCGTGCATCAGTGCTAGACCCTGCGCCTTTGCGCCTTTCAGATTTAGATAAATCAGCAGCCTGTTTCATTCTGAATTCTTCATCCCTTTTCAACTGCGCTTCCAGTCTACTGGCTTCTTTAACGCGTTTCAGCTCCTTTTCTTCTTCAGTGTCGGTTCTAGGGCGCTTAGCAGGTCTGCTTGGTTCTTCAGCAATCCCTTTGCCTTTGCCTTTAACTGCGCCAGATTCTGCGCGTGGCGCTACTGTAGCTTCTTCTTCACCATCTGCGCCAGCTGCTTCTTCATCAGAATCAGTGGCTTCATCTACCAACTGAGCTCCTTTCACCCTTGGCGTGCGCTTGGCCATGCGCTTTCTGCGCCTTTTCATCACTAAACTGTCCTTACCAAAAATAGGGACATCAGTGGTCTGGTAGGCTGGGTTCTGAGCAAGGAAATTAGCAAGCGCAGGGTAGGATAGGAAGATTTTGGTGAGAATACGGCAGTGAGTCTTGAACTTCGTCTTGCCGTCAGCTTTGTTTTTATTGTACTTGTCAATCTGGTCCTGAAGATTAGTAAATAAGATCTGAGGCCAGTTGAGGATGGTCTTTGCCATAATAGCAGCTGTGAATTCCCACTGCTCCATAGTAAATCTGTTGACATTTCCAGTTTTGAAGATAATGGAAGTGCCAACCAGATGCGCAATATGCGCCAGTAAGTCACCACCATCTCTAATTTCCACCGTTTTGATATTGTTTTGAAGAGTAGGGATACGAAGAAGAGTACGCGCCATAATGTTTTGAGCGGCGGCTGAATAAGAATTGATTTTGCCAGCTACACTCAAGGGGCCAGTTTTGTTGAAGTTGACAATGTTCTTTATAGTGCCTGCAGACATGGTTATCTCAACATCTTGAACTACGGCGCGAATGCGATAGCGCACCATCCCTTCAACGTCTGTTGGAATTTCCACAAATTCTGCTGTAGAGAAAAATTCATCAACGAGGAGCGGAGAGTAGAAAGGTTGCTCCAGAGTGAATAAAGGGAGAAGTCCAGCCAGTCTGATATATTCCATAACTTCGACACCCATAGGATCAGCGGATAGCTCGTTTAAATCAAATGTTTCACCAGGTCTGAAGTTAGATAGATCCTGAAAAATTAAACATTGAAAGGAATTAGTGTGAATCAGGCGCATAGAAGCATAAATGAGCAAAGTATATACCAGGCGCATGAAATTTGAGGCGCATAGAATAATTAGGCGCAAAGAGTCATAGGTACATAAGAGAGCACAATGAATCTAGGCGCATAATTATGGTAGGTGCATGAAATTTATGAGGCGCAGAGAAATACAAGGCGCATATTTATGGTTCTATGAAATACTAAGAAAAAAATAAACATAGAAATTTGACTAAGTATAGATTTTAAGCGCATGAGATATTTAGGCTCATGTAGTTATAAGGCGCATAAGATAATGAGGCGCAAAATAACTAGAGGCGCATAAGTATATGAGGCGCATAAAATTATATTTAGGCGCATGACTATGTGAAATTCATACTTAGTATGTAAACACATAAACGCACACAAACACATGACAGTCATTCATATGCAAGTTTTCAGAATCAAAACGTGAAAATTTTGAAAAACAAGTTTTGAAATTTATGAAACCCAAGTCAAGCAAAAATAATGAAGAACACGAAGAACATGCCTTGAGTGCTCGAAGAACACCAAGAACACCAAGAACACATAATTCATGAAACTTCACCAAATCAAGCATACAATATATCAAAATGACCGCACGAAGACAAGGATAACAAATATGTAAATCAAAACAAGTAAAAATCAACAACGAATCCAAAAAATGGATTCAAAGATCCAAAACACCGAAAAGTCGAAAATGGTAATTTTTCAGATTCGCACCAAATAGCGAATTGATTGTTGAAAAAGTTAGTTATAAAGACTCGAAATCACAAAACGAACATAACCTAACAAACGATTTTGAAAACGGATCACCGAAACAAGATTAAACAAAGAAAGTTCAATGTCGGTTTTTGAAAAAAAATTCAAAAAAAGACGAAAAACTCAAAAAAAATACGAAAAATAAGAGTTTAAGAGTTAGAATTCATACCATTTCGTCTTGGGTAGATTTTGTAGTTCTCTTAGGACCCATAACAGTTGTATATATAGAGATGAGAAAATGAAAAGATGAATAAAAGTGTGAGAGAGAGAGACGAGAGGGAGCAGAAAGAGTTGGAAGAGGAGGGGGTGTAGGTAATGATGAAGAAGGAAAGAGAAGGGTTAGGGTTAGGAGTGTATATATAGGTTATGATTTAAAATTTTGGACAGATAAGGAAATAATAGGGTTAAAATTTAAAAAGATGGGAAGTTGAAGAGATGTGCATTAATGAGAGATTTTGAAAAATCGGCTCATTATGACAGATGTGCACAGTGCATTTATGAGAGATTTTTGGGAGATGATGGGCAATAAATGCTGAATGACACAAAGATGTCATGATGTGACATTTTGAGTAAAAGAAAAACTGCTCCACTTTCCCTTTAAGTGTAAGAGCAATTTTGACTAATTTTTGCACAAACACCAAAAACATCTATTTTGGTGTAAGTTTGAGGTGCAAGAAATATATCCCCAGAAAATAAAAATTTTTGAAAAACGTAAAACGAGGGAAAAATTTAATTGCACAAGTACCCTTGAACAATTAAAGGAATGTCAAAAGACAAAGATTCCTATAATAAATTAACAGAATAAACATACCTGGTACTTGTGTATTTAATATGTTCAATCATTGAAATTAAATTTAAGAATTGATTGAGCCGCAATAGTTAATGCGCGCATGAAGGGGCGCATTACTCATCAAGGCGCGCAAAGATGGTTGAGGGCGCATAAGTGTTTGAAGCGCATTGGATTCTAGGCGCGCATGGATTGATAGGCGCGCAGATATTGAGCGCGCAGAAAATGAGAGATGGGCGCGCAGTTAGTAAGGTGCATAGATGGCGCATAGTTTCCTTGAAACTTTGAAAAATTGATTTAACATTTGTACCTAATATACTCATAACTCAACACAACATAAAATCATTAGTATTGACAAAACTATATTGAATTTAGTTGAGTTCAAGCATACCCATTTCACCTCTCAAAAACATGAACCGTTTCGCGTCAAGTGCTTTCGTTAGAATGTCGGTGATTTGATAGTCGGTTCCCACGTGTTCCAAATGTATATTGCCTTTCTCCACGTGGTCTTTGAGGAAGTGATATTTGATGTCGATGTGTTTGGTCTTTGAGTGCATGACAGGATTTTCAGAAACCGCAATTGTTGATGTATTGTCGCAGTAGATGGGACAATTTTCTTCGATGATATCATAGTCCACCAATTGCTGCTTCATCCAGAGTATTTGACAACAACAACTTCCCGCAGCGATATATTCGGCTTCGGTTGTTGAGACAGATACAGAAGCTTGTTTCTTACTTGCCCATGACACAAGTCGATATCCGAGGAAATGACAAGTGCCACTAGTGCTTTTCCTATCAATTGTGCAAGCTGCATAATCCGCATCTGAATAACCTACAAGTTTAAAGTTCGAATCTTTGGTGTACCAAAGTCCAAGGTTAACAGTGCTAGAGAGATATCTTATAATACGTTTCACAGCAATTAAGTGTGCTTCTCTAGGGTCGGATTGATAACGAGCACAAACACAAACACTAAACATAATATCAGGCCTACTAGCAGTAAGGTAAAGGAGTGAGCCAATCATACCTCGATAGAGCGTTTGATCAACACGTTTACCTTTTAAATCTTTGTCGAGTTTGTTGCCGGTGGCCATTGGAGTATCGTATGCTTTAGCGTTCTCAAGTCCAAACTTCTTGATTAAGTCCTTTGTGTATTTGGCTTGATTGATAAAGATGCCTTCACTCATTTGCTTGATTTGAAGCCCGAGGAAGAATGTGAGTTCTCCCATCATGCTCATTTCAAACTTGCTCTTCATTAGTTTCTCAAAACGCTTGCACAACAATTCATTAGTAGAACCAAATATGATATCATCAACATAAATTTGAACAAGTAATTTATGACCATTATGTTTGGTAATGAAAAGAGTTGTATCGATTTTACCGCGAGTGAAGCCTTTTTCGATGAGAAACTTTGATAGTGTATCATACCATGCTCTTGGTGCTTGTTTGAGTCCATACAAAGCTTTCTGGAGTTTGTACACATGATTTGGAAATTGTGAATCTTCAAACCCAGGTGGTTGAGCAACATAGACTTGTTCTTGGAGTTCGCCATTTAGAAACGCACTCTTCACATCCATTTGATATAGCTTGAAGTTTTTGTGAGCGGCGTAAGCTAGAAATAATCTGATAGCTTCAAGTCTTGCTACGGGCGCAAAAGTTTCATCGTAGTCAATTCCTTCTTCTTGCCTATAGCCTTGTGCAACCAATCTTGCTTTGTTTCTTGTGATGGTTCCATTCTCATCCATCTTGTTCCTGAACACCCATTTCGTACCAATTACTCCATGATCATTTGGTCTTGGAACTAGAGTCCAAACTTTACATCGTTCAAATTGATTGAGTTCTTCTTGCATTGCAACAACCCAATTAGGATCTTGGAGCGCTTCATCAGCCTTCTTCGGTTCAATTTGAGAGATAAAAGCAGTGTAAGCATCAAAGTTTGTAGCTCTCCTTGTACGAACACCAACTTGTAGATCACCGGTGATATTATCAATTGGGTGACCTCTAACTTCACGAATTTCAGGAGGTAAGTTAGGTTGAGTCATAGTAACTTGAAGGTCTTCAATTGGTACATCTTCACCAGATTCAAAGTCATTGAAATTTGGGGGTTGAACAGGCTCAGAATTGAAATTTGGGTTTACACCAGATGCAGCAGTAGAAATAGGCGCGTGAGAGGAATCATGAGGCGCATCATTTGAGTGAGGCGCAATAGAGGATTCACCAGGCGCATTATACATTGAATTAGGCGCATTTGATGTAGATGGATTTCCTTGTGTTGATAGATTCTGATCTTGAGTGGGCGCAACATAAATAGGAGCACCTGTATCATTTAGCTCAATAGAATCATCAGCAACATTTGGAGCCAAATGTGGCTCAAGGAGAGAATGGTCATCAAATGTAACATGTACAGATTCAACTATCACTAATGTAGTTCTATTAAAAACACGAAAAGCTTTAGAGTGTTTGGCATACCCAACAAAAATACCTTCGTCGGCTTTGGCATCGAATTTACCTCTATGTTCGTTTCCGTTGTAGAGGATATAACATTTGCAACCAAAGATCTTGAAGAATGCAATGTTGGGAGTTCTACCACGCCAAAGTTCATACGGAGTCTTGTTGTGAAGTTTGTTGATGAGGGAACGATTTTGAGTAAAACATGCAGTGTTGATAGCTTCTTCCCAAAAGTACTTAGGCAATTTAGCTTCAGATATCATCGTCTTTCCCGCTTCAATCAACGTTCTATTCTTTCGTTCAACAACGCCATTTTGTTGAGGGACTCCGGCGGTTGAAAAGTTGTGATCTATCCCATGATCTTCACAATATCGAGCAACACCGTTGTTTTTGAATTCTGTTCCATTGTCGGATCTAACACTAACGATGTCATCTTCTTTTTGGGTTTGGAGCAGTCGAAATAAGGTAGTGAGAATATCATAACAATCATCTTTTGTAATCATCATCTCCACCCATGTATATTTTGAATAATCATCCACCACAACTAGAGTATACTTGTTTCTTCTAATACTTGCGGTGGACACTGGTCCAAATAGATCAATGTGAAGCAGTTGCAAGCATCTTGTTGTTGAAGGATTTGACTTGCTTGAAAATGACTGCTTCGGTTGTTTGCCAAGTTGACATGCGGCGCACTTTTTGTCATGATGATCAGCAACCTTGGGAAATCCTTTGACAAGATTATTCCTGCTGAGTTTAGATAGATACTTGAAGTTCAAGTGACTTAAGCGCTTGTGCCACAGCCAACTATTTTCGTTCATACTTTTTGCTACAAAACAAAGATTAGTACTAGAGTTCATACTATGGAAATCAATAATATAAATATTTGTCTTACGATATCCCGTGAGTAAGATAGCTCCAGTTTTGCCATTCTTGATAAGACATTGCGTTGAAGTGAAATGGCATTCTAATCCTTTGTCGCAGAATTGAGATATGGATAATAAGTTGTGCTTGAGCCCTTCGACGAGTGAGACTCTTTCAATGCACACTTTGTCTTTCTTGAGCTTTCCATATGCTACAACTTGACCTTTGTTATTATTGCCAAATGTTACGGAGGGACCTTTTTCTTCATGGACATCTTCTAATAAGGATTCATCTCCAGTCATATGTCTTGAACACCCACTATCGAGAATCCATTCACAATTTCTAGCTTTTGAAGATCCAGCCATGAAACAAAGAACCTGAAATATAGACATTTAAGCAGGTCCCCTTTATTCCTTTTGGGTCCTAGGGTTAGCAACTTTTGACAACCCACTCTTGCTTGACCTTAGGATTTTTACGTCCTTTGGCATTGGGAGTGAATCGCAAAAGGCATTCCACGGCCTTGTGTCCTGAACAATCACAAATGGAACAATGATGAAAGCCACCAATCACGTGAGTTTTCACAACCTCTTTACTTTTCTTGGGGATGGCATTCTTCTTTGGGTCAGATGAACTAGCCTTAACGAAATCTTTCTTTTGAAATTTTGGAGCGCTTTTTCTCGGAGGGCGCATAGGGCTAGGAGGCGCACGGCGATGAGGCGCGTGGCTCTTAGGCGCATAATGAGCACTCGGAGAAGGAGCGCGCCTATTTTCAAGAATGATTTTGCTAGGAGATGGTTCATCTGTAGCTATATCTTTCCCATTAGCTTTCCCAAATTGCTTCGTTGGGTAGACATAATGGAATGTTTGTCTCTTGACTTTTTCCTGTCCTTTACCCGTTGAATTAGAATGTTTTTCCTTGGGAATTTCAAAAATTTGTTGGTTGGTAAATTCACTATCTCTTTCAGCACATACATCACATTTAAAGTTGTCACTAGTTGATGAGAATCCCAAGCCACTTTTATCACCACTAACTTTTTGGGACTCAAATATATTCTCCATAGTGACACGAGAATTGGACCACTCATTTGTAATCTTTTTAAGATCAGTAATTTGAGCAACCAATTCATCGTTTTGAACTTTAAGAAGTGAGTTCTGTTCTGTTAGAAAAAGTGTTTTTAACAGTAAGAGGAGTCATGCTCTTTATCTGCTCCTTAAGGAGGGTGAGTTCAGATTTAAGTAGAGATTTCTCGGTCTTAAGCTGGGAAATTTCATCACATGATAGTGCTAAAGCTTCCTTCATACTATCAAATCTAGTGATTACCTTTTCAGCCTTCTTGAACAATTTTTCTTGTTCAGCAATCACTTCATCATCATTGATTTTGGAGACTGGAGCAGTTGGTTCAACCTGTGGTCTAATGTATGCTCCTTTTCTCAATTTGTTCCTTGCTCCAAGATCACATCGTGAGAATAACAATCCACCATCGTTTTGAGCCGGAGTGAGAAATCCTTGTTCAACGAGCTCGCTGATGGTTGGTCCTTTCTTCTTTTTCACTTCTTGAAAACCTGCAGATTTCTTGATAGGTTTATTCAAGGCATTCATATCGGGAACATCCTTAGAGAAGTCATCATCAGAATCATAAGCATCAACTTCATCATCATTTGCCATCAAACAAACGAGTCCATCATCGGAATCTTCATCGCTCTCATCGGAGTCTGTTTCAATCCAAGTGTTGTGCTCATTTGCTGGTGCTTCTTCTTCAGCAACCATTCCCTTGTGACGAGTGAACTTGGGAGTGAATTTGAGAGTATGGCTGCTCTTCTTCTGCATATATTCAAATTTGGGGATCGGGCAGCTTGATGCAAAATGTCCGGGTTTCCTGCAATTAAAACAAACAAGATCTTCTTTTCTTTTTGAATCGCTGCTCCTTGTAAACTTTTGAGGAGCTTTGCTGGTAGATCCTTGAAATTTGTTGGTTGAGCCGGGTCTTGAGAATTTTCTGAACTTTTGAAATTTCTTCACAAATAAAGCGAAGTCTTCATCATCCATGTCTAATAGCTCAGAAGTGGAAATTTTGGGATCGGAACTTTTCTCATCTTGTACAGGCGCAGGAACAGGCGCAGGTGCAGGCGCAGTTTCTCTGTGCGCCACCATAGCCATAGATTTTGATTTTCCTTCAGTTTCGCTAATTCGCTGAAGTTTGAGTTCGTAAACTTTGAGATTTTCATAAAGGTTCCTTAATGTCCATACATCTAAAGTTCCAGCGTCTTCAAAAGCGCTAGATTTATGTAGGTATCTTGATTCAAAAGCTTGTAGAAAATTTACATTCAAATCTTTGTTGGTAAACTTCATGCCAAGTGAAATACATAGATTGATAATTTCCCAGTAGCGTTCATAAGTTTGCCTCAAGTTTTCACCGGGGAGTTGAGAGAAATTGTTGAATCTCTTTTGTACTTCGTATTTCTTGTTCTCCTTTCAAACCGTGTCTCCTTCTATATGCTCTTCAACAGCATCCCATAGCTCATTTGCAGTAGCACAATGCATGACTTGTTGTTTCATAGCCGTGCTTAGAGTGCTTAGAAGAATGTTTCTTGCTTTGCCATCATTTTCAACTCTTCTAATTTCTTCCTCAGTCCATTCTTCCCTTGGTTTCTTGACGGTTGGTTGAACAGCATTTGTGCGTGGATTTGGATTCGCCTTCATCGGAATGTAAGGTCCATAAACGACGGTGTCATGGAGCCTTTCATCGATTGAGTTGAGATGAGTCAATATGCTGAATTTCCACACGTCAAAATGATCTTCATCAAAGACCGGAACGTGAGTGTAGTTTGCAGTTGCCATAGGTTTTGAGTTTGCCATTTAGAATCGGCACCCAAGCTGTTAAGCTTGAAAAACGAAAAATGTTTTATAAAGGTGTTTGCTCTGATACCACTTGTTGGTCCCAAAGGGCAACAAGGGTATGAAAAATAGCTAGAGGGGGGGTGAATAGCTGTTTTAATAATCTTTTCGTACCCTTGATAAACTCAATTGCAAATGCGCACTTTATCAAGTAAGCGTTATGAAATGCGCCTAAGTGAGTGAGTGAAATGCACAGCGGAATTTAGTAATGAAAATAGGCGCAAAATATGATAAAGGGGCGCACACACACTCTAAGTATTTTGACTCAAAGTGGTTGAAATAAGGAACTAAGGCAAGTGAAATTACAACACCACAATTCAGATCAAACAATCTACAAAGAGTAAACAAGCAAATAGTGAGTGAAAATAACTTGAAAGTAAATGACAAGATAATAACACAAGCTATTTGGAGAGGTTCTATCAATGAAAGATCTACGTCCTCTACCAAGATGGTTAGTCTTGGATTTCTAATGGAGATCTTATATAATGAGTGAGTGTTACAAATTACAACTTTTGAGCTTCTACACTAACTCAAGATCTAATATTCTATGAATGAACAAATCCAAAACAATAACCGGTGTATCTCTAAAAGATGGATCTAAATGATCAAACTTAAAGAGGTGCGTGTGTGAATTTAGGATCAAGGCTCTTTAGATCTTTATGATTTAGAGCACAATGAAACTAAAGTGTTATAGCTTGAAGATCTGGGCTAAGGATGAAGTATGAAGATGTTCTTGAGAAATTATGGAAATACGAAGGCAATCTTCAAATCTTCAACAAATGCTTTGAGAGAGAAATTCTTGAAATTCTTAGCAAAACTCAGCAACTTCAAAATGTTGAAGTTATGGGGTATTTATAGTGAACTTCAAAAAACTAGCCGTTGGAAATCCTTGTGGATAAGATGTGCTGTCACTCGTTGATTGGAGCATGCGAATATTATGGCCACTTTGACACTCAACATAAATATGACCGTTATGGACACGTGTCAATAGATTAGGCCCATATGCATCTTTTAACCACCGTTGGATCATTGGCGTAATTTGAATTCTATTCAAGTCTTTGAGTCTTCAATAAATCACTGAGTGTTGAATAAACACTTTGAGGCGCGAGAGCCAGAGGAGAGCATGGCGCATTAAAAACATTAGAGGCGCATGAGCTATAATCTAGGTGCATGGTTGTTGCGCGTGATCAAGAGGCGCATATAATTTCACAGGCGCGTATGAGTAGCGCGTGAGCAAATGGAGCGCATGGCGCATATAGGTGCATGGCGCATAGGCGCATGGTCACTTGGCTCAAACTCAGAATGTGATTTTTCTTGAATCTTGATCTTCTTGCCCTATTTCTAAGCATATTCTATAACAATGGACAACCTAAAAAATGAAGTATAAATACTTCTTACATGTGGGTCCAAAGTCCATGAAATAAAACTTAGGTGATGGATCAATCAAATCTAATAAATCCTATTACATTAAAACTAAGATATATGTGGGCATACCCAACAACCCTAAAGTTTCAACTTAATCATTTAACTTCCTTAATCATTATTATTACTAACTAAGTAAATAACACAAATAATCAAGTAAGATGTGCAAATCATAAAATATGATGCAACACATAAAATGCACATATATTGTCAAATTAAAATCCCCAAAAATATAAAATAAATAGGGACGGGTTTTTGGGGTCGTTACATCAATGATGCTTACCAGGTGAAATGGTTATCTTCTTTAGATAGTCTCAAGTCTAAAAATGATATGTCACGGGTTCCGTATTCAAATGCTTGTGTGCGCATTGTGGATGGAAAGAACAGTGATGGTTATGTTGGGAATAGTGATTCAAATTGGGGTGGTAATCTTGTTGACAGAAATTCTACATTGTGGTATGAAGATTGTCTTGATGGTTCCGCGGTTATTTGGAAATCTAGATTGCTGGATGTCACAGAGTTGTCTACTACCGAGACTGAAAATATGGCTATGATAAAGTTGATTGCTAAGTTCAAGAAGTTCCTGGACTTAGTTGGTGATATTAGTCATTGATGCCCGTAGGGGCGGGGCGATGGAGATAGAGATGTTCTCTTGATATACTAGTTTTTCGGGAATTGATCGTCAAGGTGGAGAATTGTTGAGTGTGACTCTCAATTGGGACTTGAATTGAATTGGTCTTGCAACAAAGAAGAAAACAGAGAACTGTAGCAGTGGGCGACCGCCCAAATAGTGTTGGGCGATCGCACAAGTTTGGCTCGGATTGTACTAGATTTATTCCTGTTGGTTTGGGCGACCGCCCAGGTGGTTTTGGACGGCCGCACGGTGTTGTCGGGACTGGGTTTCCTGATCTAATTTGGAAACAGATTTTGGACGGGTTTTGGACTCCTATTCTTCTAGGGTTGAGTTTATATTTTGTGTATAAATATAAACAATCCTCCAGACCTATTCTTGTGACCTAGAGTGACTTTGTATAGATCCTTGAGAGAGATTGATAGAAAAGCTAGGCTATTCACTATTCTGAGAGGTTGTGAGATTGTGTGAAAGGTTTTCACCTTGATTCTCCTTGTACTCTTCTTGATTATAGTGAATTGATTCTCCGTCGCCCGTGGACGTAGCCAAGTTAGTGAACCACGTAAATCTCTTGTGTTCATCTATTTTTTAATTTTGTTCCGTTCTTGCTATTTTGTTATTTTGTGCTTTCATCTTTATCAATTAAGCAATTGTGTTTGGGCTTTAAAACCCTAACATCAGTTATATTCATCATTAAAATAAAAAGTGAGAGTTTTTGGTTAGAAGTGAGATGCTCTTAGTCATACTGTACAAACGTTACTAAAACACAAAATCTATATATATATATTAAAGTTGGTGAGGAGAGCCATGGTGTTGCCACATAGACAAGTCTTAGAGAAATGTTGCATTTGGTGTTGCCACATCATTACCACTCGTATAAATAAGAGACTTTTCAAATTCTTTTTCTTAGGTAATAGTATTAGCTAATAGTATTAGTTACTATATAGGGTAACTATTATAGTTAAACTAGTACTTGAGCCCGTGCCGGTGGCACGGTGACAGTTTGAAGTGGTTACAGTATGCCATGATGTCAGTATGGAACGGTGGTGACACTATGAATTTAGAGAATGCATGATTATCTAGAGATGGATTAAAACAATGCCAAAATACTCAATATATGTTCAAGAAAATCAAATACATTATAGATGGATTAAAACATCAACAACACAAAACAATTCCCATGTTTCTCATACTTCTTCAAAAGTTACTACAAACACACTGAAGTATCCACCATGCTTAGCAATACATAGACCATTCTTAACAGGGAAAATACAGCTTTATGCAAAGTGTAATGGCAGAAGGATTTCAATAGCTACCTTTCATTGTGCTGATATAGTTCGTGATTTTTTCACTCTACACATCAAAAACTGAGCTTTAAATTCATCAGCTTTCTGTATATTCACTTCACAATTTCTTTCTCCCTTTTCCCCCTCCTCAAGTTGTTGATTTTCCCTGCTCATCAACTGTAGTTGCAAAAGAAAAAAAAAATATTATTCAAAAACTGACAAATATTCATTCAGAAACGGAAAAAGTAAAATTTTTTGTCCCAATTTATGAAATCTGAAAGCTTCATCAATGAGTTCAAAATATTTTTTTTTTTTTAAAGATAAGTGCAAAAAACAAACATTCCATCATGTGACTGGCGTAGTGAAGATAATCAGCAATCAAGAAGTTGTACGCAAGCAAGAAGGATCAAAAGAATGGTTTTATAGATTGAAGTTGTGCCAACCCAACTCGGGGTCCAACAGACACAGGCGAATAGTCTTTAGTGTCGTATAAACAGTGACTTAAAAACTACTACTGTACTGCTAAAATGGTACACTGGGAAGATTTATGCAATGTACCACTTTTAACTATAAAACCCAACATCAAGAACCTTTCCCATGTGCCATTGATGTCCCCTGCCAAACCAAGAAAGAGAAGTAAATCAGTCCACTTTTAGTACATTCATCAGCAAATCGGAATTACATAAATAAATTTGAAATCACAATAAAAAAAGTAACTAATTTATGAATGAAAGCTTTTTCTGCATTCAACTAATTGCAATTAAAAAATAACAGAAAATTGACAGAGATCAACAAACCCATGAACAGACAACTTGAAAATGGAATAACAATGTTGCGAGCAGAAAGGTAGAACGAATTCAGACTAAACAACTTTACTCAAATCACCAATTATAGAATAACTCAATAGATATGAGTAACGACTAAGAAAATTCTTTCAATTTCAGGAATATAAAATCAAAACCCAAAGCAGCTGTTACCGCAATGAGCATAGCCGAAAAGTTAAGAGAATGCAAAACGCAATTGGAGATTAAGATAAAGATCAAGAATAAAAACAAAATCTCTCGATTACATACTTGATCGAATTGTGATTGCGGAGGTGATGGTGCTAGAATTAATCGACATAATGCATATTCCTTCAGTATAGAAGGACCTGAAAACCATAAAGAAACATATACATGTTCAAACAATAGGTACATGTTCAAACAATGGTTAAAAAAATATAGACTGCATTCAGCAGAAAAAAAGTCCAAACTACTGTCTCCGTCCCAACAACAAAAATTCATGTTTAAAAAAATAGCCGTGTCTTTACTTTTTAACAGTACTCTACACTCTCTTGGTGACATTCATATATGATCTGTGAGCCCTGTCAACAGAAAAATGACATGCTAGAATTGAGTAAATCGACCAGAAGGTAGGGATCCAAAAGGGGAAAGCAGAAACGAAATAAAGATACTGGTAAGTAGTGTGACTTGTTCTTTTCGAGGAGTTTAGCCTTGAGCCTGATGAAGTTGATGGCATTAAGACACTGGTTGTTGAAGGATGTCCAGGCTTGAGAGAAGAAAGAGTGCAGGTTGTGCAGGTGCTGCCTAGGGGTGCTGCCTAGTGCAGTCCACTTTTTACATACTTCCCTAGATTAGAAATCCCTTTATTTCGACCAATAACGAAACCATAAACTTGATTCAAACCGCAATCGCACAAAGAATTACCAGGATGTTTAACAATATCAACATGCACTTTTTTCATACAGGAAGAATAAAATAACGAAATTTAAAGGAATTACCTCCTCAAAACGATTGTCCATAAACACATTTTTTCCATGTCCATAAGGTCATGTACTCCTGTATACTACCAAAAAATCTCCATTGTTGACCCAAGGGAAACATCTTGTGAGATCTTAATCATCAATTGCCTAAGCTTGCTTGCCTTGCCTAGAAGCTGGTCAAAGAAGAAACAGAGCGGATTAAACGATGACACAGAAGCTATCATGGTTTGGAATTTGTTAGGAATATAGATGAGCACACAACAAAACTGTAACCATCCTCTAAAACAGGCACAAATGAAGGTACACATAAAGTAACGAATTCACAGAAAAATGTAAATTTTAGGGAAATAGGTAAATTGGATTTCAAGACTACATTTAAATGCATTTACTATTTTCACGTATGGTTTTTTTTTTTGCTGGAACACAATCCAAAGAAAGAATTCATATTGAAAGAGCTTTATAGCTCATTACATCATGAAATCACCAAAACCCCAACATTAGAAAACACCGTGCTAAGCTCTTTAACCAAAACATAAGTAACGAATTTCACAAAAAATTGGCAATTTTAGGGAAATCGGTTTACACACAACTGCCCTTTGAAAATCAAAATTAACGATAAGTAAAGAATTTGACAAAATATGAAGAAATCAGAATGCGAAAAGATAAAATGTGCCTAAAATACCTGGAATCGCAGGGAGCAAGAGACAATCGATCTTAGGGGCAATGGTTCGCGTGTAATCCTATTTGCTTTGACGACTGATGCTCTCTATCGATTGATGCTTTGACGTGATAGGAGTCGGGTGTATAAAAAGCAAAAGAATTAGTCCTTTCCTGATTAAGGGAGGATAAGGCTGAGAGAGAATCGCTGCCAGAATCGGAATCCATGGAGAGGACGTAGAAGAAGGAGGAGATGGATTCCAACGGCGAGAAGAGAAAATCAAGCTTCTTACAATAGAGATTTAGAAACCGCAATGAGAAATTTAGAAACTGCAAGCTGATTGCCGTTCGATCTTTTTCGAAGAATTAATCCCAGAGCCATTGAAGAAGGTAGTTATAAGTGAATCTCAGCCCTCCTTTCTCTCAAGTTAATAAGAAGTTATTTTTGAGCTCTATTATAAAATAGAGATACTATAGTTAACTAATATTTATAATAGTAATAGTTACTATAATAGGTAACTAATATAGTTAACTACTATAATAACTAATACTTATAATAGTAATAGTTACTATAATAAGTAACTAATATAGTTAACTACTATAGTAACTAATACTTATAATAGTAATAGTTACTATAATAAGTAACTATAATAATAGTTAACTATATACTTATAATAGTAATAGTTACTATAATAAGTAACTATTATAGTTAACTGCTATAGTAACTAATACTTATAATAGTAATATGTACTATAATAGGTAACTAATATAGTTAACTACTATAGTAACTAATACTTATAATAGTAATAGTTAACTATTACTACCTACATCTCAGAGTAAGAGTCATACTTTCTATTTTGATACGTCACAGAGTAAAAGTCTTTTTCCTAAAATGACAAAGAATTTTTACTATTCATCTCAGTCATTCTCTTTCCTACTTTACTTTTATACTCATAAAATCAATCAACTTATTATTCACTCCCACTCATTCTCTCTCCCAATTTACTTTTACACTCACAACATTTACTTTACTTCCATCATTTCTTAATTTCCGTGCAAATGGGAGATATGACTCTTACTCCGGGATGGAGGGAGTAATATTTAACTATTATAACTAACTAATACTATTAATAGTATTAGTTAATTATAATAGTTAAATATAATTGTTAACTATAATAGTTAGTATATAAGTTAATTATTATTATTAATAGTATTAGTTAATCATAATTGTTATATATTAACTATTACTATTAATTATATTATTTAATCATAATAGTTACTATATATGTTAATTATTACTATTAATACCATTAGGTTTTTTGAAATATTCATACAACAGACATAAATGTACTTCTAAATTCATTAAAAAATATATTTATTACAACTATGTACAACCAAAGCTATGAAAATATTTTGATTAATTTAAAATATACATATATTTTCAAATAAAATTATTATGTTAATTTATCTATTAAAAACATCAAAAAAAGAAAATACAAAAAACATTAACGGAATAGATTCTCGTGGAGAGCACGGGTTACCTACTAGTCATTAAGTATTTCTTAATTATTATACTCCAAATCTGAAGAAAGAAAGTTTGTTTGTTGGACTATTATTTAAGGTACAAAATGAATCTAGCCATGATTACACTATATGTTGGACTTGAATGAAAGTATGAGCACTTTGTACTAAACAAATGAATATGCAGACATTAAATAATACTCCCTCCGTCCCGACCTAAGTTTCTTAGTTTGACTTTACACGGAGATTAAGAAAAAATAAATGTTGTGAGTACGAAAAATGAAGTAGGAGAAAGTAGGAGAGATAAAGTGGGTAAAAAGTTTTTGTTGTGAGAATGACAAGTGGGTCCCATTGTCTATTTTAAATAATAAAGCAACTAAGAACCTTAGTCTGTGACAAACCAAAAAGGAAATTAAGAACCTTAGTCTGGGACGGAGGGAGTAATGGATCATCCTTTTATAAGACATGGTGCATTTTTGAATTCAAAATTAGAAGATACCTAGAAAGTACAACCTAATTTCATATTCAGACAAAGTTTATCCGACCTACTATCCTCTTTTAATTCCTTTATCATACACCTTGAGATGGACCTCACCTTACATTGATAAATCCTGGCTATTTGGATTTAAAAAAAAATAATGTGACATCCCTACATTATGTTATTAATTTTATGTTCAAAGTACTTTTTACAGGTTTCTCAAATCTTTCAAATTTAGAGACGAAATTGGATTAATAAAGAAAATTACAAGGACAAAAGGTACTCCATTCGTCTCAAAATATATGGCATTTTAAGAGTTAATTTTTTTAATACTTGTCGTTTTACTATTTTCAAGGCTTGTTTGTTGTTGTATACCAATTATACATTTTTTTTAATGATAGTGAACTATCTCTTGCCCAATCATTTAAATGCCTAAGTAATTAGATTATTTAGAGGTATATGAGATTTTCTCACATACATTATTTTTGTTTCTTAAGAATTGTGTAAATGCTCAAAACGACATTTATTTTGAGACGGATGTGTAATTTGTAAGGAAAGAAGAAAAGGAGTAGCAAACAAATATGGTTGTTTTGCGAACCGAGCTGGCTCAAGCTCGGCTCGAAAAAACTCGAACTCGAGTACGCTCGAGTAGTAACTCGACTCGAGCACGAACTGAGTTTCAAGCTTGTTAAGTAATCGAACCGACGGTGTTCGACTCGTTTAGCTCATTAAAAGCTCGAGTTCGGCTCGATAAGCTAATTAAACTTTAATTCTTGTTTTCGACCAGCTCGATAAGAACACACTTTTATAGAGAAAAAAAAAGGCTAACTTCGAGATCGGCTTACTAAAACTTGATTTGTTAGCGAGCCGAGCTCGCGAGCTCGATTCGACTCGAGCTCGAACAAACAAGTGGGCTCAAGCTCGAGAAAAACTCAAACTCGATAAGTTTTAAACAAGCTCGAGTTCGACGCCCCAAAGTCGACTTGGCTCATTTACGGCCTTTTTAGCACTTTCCCCCCACCCAAAGACTAAAAATACATTTGTTGGCAAAAATAAAATAAAATGTATTTTTTGTCACTTGGTGGGGAAAGTGCTAAAATCCATAGATGATTACCTAGTTAATGACACAATGTAAACCAAGTTTGAAAAATGTTGAACCGGGATGGTAATAATGTCCAGGTTCATCCTCAACCCCACCCCCACCCCCCTCAATAATAAATCCAGCCGTTACCATTATAAACCCCCTCCCTCACTTTCTCTCTCTAAACTTTTTCGAGAGAGAGAGACCTCGCTTTCCGTACCACCAATGGCGACCATGTCATACCTCTTTACCAAATCCCCAAACCCAACCCATTCCTCCATCAAAACCCACCTCCCCGCCGCTCATTTGTCGACTCCACTCAACCTCTCTTTCAATTCCCTTTCCCGCCCCAAGACCCGGTTCAGGGCCCGAATCTCATCCGGGTTGATCGAACCGGACGGCGGCAAGCTCGTGGACCTCGTCGTTCCCGAATCAAAGAGGGATGTCAAGAAGCGCGATGCGATGTCGTTGCCGAGAATCAAGCTGTCTAGAATTGATCTTGAGTGGGTGCATGTGCTCGGTGAAGGCTGGGCGAGTCCACTCACCGGGTTCATGAAAGAATCCGAGTTCCTCCAAACTCTTCATTTCAACTCGCTCCGGCTTGGAGATGGGTCCGTCGTCAACATGTCGTTGCCGATTGTTCTTGATATTGATGATGCCCAGAAGAATCGGATTGGCGGGTCGGGTTCTGTCGCTCTGGTTGATTCGGACGATCACCCGGTTGCTATTCTGAACAAGTGAGTTTCTTTTCTC
The DNA here is from genome assembly GCA_026119855.1 of Campanula takesimana. Classification (NCBI taxonomy): domain Eukaryota; kingdom Viridiplantae; phylum Streptophyta; class Magnoliopsida; order Asterales; family Campanulaceae; genus Campanula; species Campanula takesimana. The sequence goes on along the minus strand of JAOWBW010000269.1, from coordinate 144,787 downwards.
AGTTAAATTGTTTTTGATTAAAGTTGAAATTTATATATTATCTTTAATTCTTGTTTGTTACCAATAATGATGGATTTAACTGATTATACTAGTTTTTATAAGTAGGAATTGTTTTAGGTTTATTGGTGGTGTCCATTGAAAATTTTGAAAATGTTTTAGTGACAAAATGAAATTTTTTCGTATTTAGATCAAATTGGACAGAAATTTGACCAGAGCAAGTAGAAAATGAAAATATGTAATACCTCGGCCCCAAAATGAATTTGATCAAAAAACGAAAAAACAACGTTCATTTCGAGACGAAAGAAGTTTTAGAGTTTCAATTTCAACATATATTTGTGAAAAGAGTCCTCCATAAACACAAGAATAATGATGCTTGTCAAAACCAACCATCTGCCTGCAAATCTTAGAGGCTGATTTAATATGATTAGTTCATGAGTAAATATAAATGTGACGTCACACCATCTTGTGTTGTGACGGTTACTCCTTCTGTCCCATTTTAAGAGTCAAAAATCCCTTTAAAAATGACTCATATTTTAAAAGTTAAAATCTTAAAATGGAAAGTGGGTCTTACGTGTCATACTTAAAAAAATTATCTGCTAACTCTTCTCTACCCTACTTTCTCTCTTCTACCCAACTATCAACACTCACAACACATCACCTTTTCCTTAATTCTTGAACCCACACATTTTTTGTCTCTTAAAATGGGACGGATGGGGATGGGAGTATAAATTTTCATCTCAAAATAGACATCTGAGTGAAGGTTTCATTACCCTTTTTAGTTATGAGTTGATGCATACCTGGAGGATATAGTTTAGTTTTGATTGGGCTTTAACATTTTATATTGAATTCTTTATGTAAATTAGTTCACATGTTTTAAGTCAATGTTTCTTATTTAGACGAAATTGGTTTAGAATGCCGCCTTTCTACATTGGTAGGTGTGTGAGGCGAAATGACTTTGACTACGGTTAACTTGATTATTTTCATAGGTATCTTTTTTTTTTATGAAAATATAACTAGTGTTTCCCGTGCGATACACGGACTATTACTATGAATTCAAAATATTGAAATCAAAATAAATTTTACGGGGAAGCGAAAAACTTTTATACATTATTGAAACAGTAATAATTACTCCCTCTGTCCCTAAATGAGTGTCCATTTTCAAGAAATCTTTGTCCCAAAATGAGTGTCTTTTTTTTAACATAACTTTGTCCCTAAATGTTATTTTTCGAAAAAAAATTCACCGGTTTCTTTATACGTGCAAAACTAAATGTTTGGAAAAGAGATTACAAGATTATTTATAAATCTTTGCTACAAAACTATACACAAAGTTGAGATTTTCAGTGTCCCTTAAAATGAAATTTGGACACTCATTTAGGAACAGAGATAGTACTATCTTACAAAACGAATGCTTAAAAAATCTTACAAAATAACTAAGGCAACTGTTTACCACCTATTTAATTATCAGATATGCTGAAAGGGACGTAGTTGGGGCATGTTACCATTTCAATCGCCCATTTCAGATTCATTTGGTTTAATTATATTTTCTGTTACCATGCCCCGTACATTCATTTAGTTTTTCCCTCGTCATTATATTTTCTTTCCACCAAGTCAATGCCGTTTTGACCATTTCTTGCTCTTTTAATTTTGTGATTGTAGCATTGAGATTTATAAGCACAACAAAGAAGAACGTATAGCACGAACATGGGGTACCACTGCCCGTGGCCTCCCTTATGTGGAGGAAGCCATATCCGGCGCAGGTGAATGGCTAATCGGAGGTGATCTCGAAGTTATAGCCCCGATCAAGTACAACGACGGTCTAGATAAGTTTCGTCTCTCCCCCACACAACTCCGTGACGAGTTCACAAAACGTAAAGCCGATGCAGTCTTTGCTTTCCAGCTCAGAAACCCTGTTCACAACGGTCACGCCCTTCTGATGACTGACACACGTCGAAGGCTTCTCGAGATGGGGTACAAGAACCCCGTTCTCTTGCTTCATCCGTTGGGAGGGTTCACGAAACCGGATGATGTGCCTCTTAGTTGGAGGATGAAGCAACATGAGAAGGTTCTAGAAGATGGGGTTTTGGACCCGGAGAATACTGTGGTCTCTATTTTTCCGTCCCCGATGCATTATGCGGGCCCTACTGAGGTGCAGTGGCACGCCAAGGCCCGCATTAATGCGGGTGCTAATTTTTATATTGTGGGGCGTGATCCAGCTGGTATGGGACATCCGGTTGAGAACAGAGATCTCTATGATGCGGACCATGGGAAGAAGGTGCTTAGCATGGCTCCTGGTTTGGAAAGGCTAAACATTCTCCCCTTCAAGGTATTTAATTTAAGACCGCATCTTTTTTAGTCAGCATCTTTTTTTCTGATATCGGGTCGGGGTTCTATTGCAGGTTGCTGCATATGATAAAACGCAGGGTAAAATGGAGTTCTTTGATCCCTCCAGGCCTCAAGATTTCGTCTTCATTTCGGGAACCAAGGTATCTTATCTTTGCGTTGAACCGTGACTATTTTTCAATTAGACGGGATTTGATTATATAGTTTTTACGAAATATATGATGGATTTGATTAATTCGTGCACAACTTTACAGATGCGAACGCTTGCGAAGAATAAGGAGAGCCCTCCAGATGGATTTATGTGCCCGGGAGGGTGGAAAGTTTTGGTGGACTACTATGACAGTTTGGCTCCTGCAGAAAACGGTAAAGTTCCTCAACCCGTTCCTGTTTGAAACGAAGATAGAGACAGTGAGCTCTGTAAAAAAAAAAAATGTAATGCAGTATGTTTGGGAGAAACCTAGAAACTATTACCTCCAGAATGTGTTCGAGTCGTCTTCACCATCGTAAAGATCATCTCTATAACTTTTTAATAAAATTGGGTGAGGCACTGGTGCGGGCAGAGAAGAATTTGCCTCGATTGTAATTACAGTGTCAAGGATTGTTTCTTCAAAATTGTGCAACTCATGCACATTGTAACATATTTGGATTGATTTTCTCTTGAATGTAAGAAACATTTTGTGTGGGTTGCATTTCAAATTCTCTCTTGCAAACGTCGCATTTGACAGCCTTAGCTGGAAAAGAGGACGAATTGTATGACTGAACTCGGGGGCGAAGCAATGCTGGAAAAAGGAGGGAATTGTATGAATGAAGTCAGAGGAGAAGCCAGAAATTTGTTGCAAGGGGTTTGGAATTATTTTAGACGTAAAATGTCACTAATAATGTACAAATTTAACTAAAAGGGTTGCACTAACCACTAACAACATATATTAGTGGGTGCTAGTGCACCCACTACATATAACATAGATCAGCTACACGCCCATGACATAGCAACAAGTGCAATATAAGCACCCCATTCAGAAGTTCCGCCAGCACCACTTGAAGAACTAAAACAATTTGTTCCTGTGCAACCCTATGAAGGTATTCTTCTTCTTAAGCTTTCTGGCATTAGTAAGTTCAAAACATGGCAAAGAACAATCACCAGCTGAATCTTCTGCAAGCGAACATGTAAGAAGAAAACATCTCCCCCGCCCCACCATCCATATCAGAATAATGACAACAGATCTGAAATTGTCATCCAAAACAACAACATTTGCGCTCTCATTAGCCAATTCAGTGCTCTTGATTCCCATCAATAGCTGAATATCAGCTCAAGCACTTTCTCCGGGCAAGTTTTTTTCGACCATTCACATATTCAATCGTGATTTCCCTAACTTTCTTCTAAGCAAAAACATTCAATACAGACTACTAATAGCCGTGCATTTCATACAAAAGTGAATTTGATCGAGAGCTTTCATGTTTCCAGTGTGATCATTGTCATAAGAGTACATTCGTTCAACTGCTTCTCTCCTGTGGTTCTGCATCAGCTCATCTTCATACTTCTTCATTATCTTACCACTTCACGGCAAAACCTAATGGCCACGAAACAGCAGCAACTGCAATACACCCTTATGCAAGAAAAAACAGAGCAGTTTTACGCAGAGTAGAACTGGAAATGTAAGACTAGAAACGATTTTGACGTTTGTGTGTAATTGTACAAGCAGGGATTTTAAGTTCTCTTGAAAAAGCTGGAAAATGGTTTTGCTGGAACAGCGATGAACTTCACGGCAAAACCTAATGGCCAAGAAACAGCAGCAACTGCAATACAAGCTCCCCATTGTCCCCAATTCAACCTGTGTGTGTGCAAACTTGTTCAGAATTTCCACCATCACCACTTGAAGAACGAGAACAAGCCCAATGATGCAAACAAACAATTTGTTCCTATGCATCCCTATGAAGATATTCTTCTTCTCAAGCTTTCTGGAATTGACCAAATTGAAAACTTGGCAAAGGACAAATGTACTGAAGATCAGAGTGTCTCTTACCTTCCTATTTACTGTGAAAAGATCTTCACCTTTGAATTGCAAGGTCAAGATGATGGCTGTTTGGTACAACGCTTGAAATATCAAGTTCCTCGACATGACGTTGCTGACAACTGGCGCAGTTCTGGCCAAGGGAACTCTCTCCATGAGCTCAGTGGTGGGCCTCTCGGTGGCAAGAGCAAAAGCACCGAATGTATCCATAATGAGGCATACCCACAGTAGTTGGGTTACTGTTAAAGGCACTTCTCTAGATAAAACAGCTGTGACAGCAACCACATGTCCTTTCTCTTGAAGGCACTTCACCATCAAGTACTTGTCCATGGGAGACGATCTTGCCATCACACAAATCTTATCAACCTTCTCCATCTTCTCCTCGGGCGTGTAGTTACGAAATTCTATTCCTTCAACAACTTGCCCCGTTTCCACATCTTGATTGGGCCTAAGTATACCACATTCGATGGCTATTGCTCTTGCTGTGAAAACATTATCTCCTGTGATCATTTTGATTGTTACTCCCGCGTGTTGTAAATCTTCAACAGCCTTCTTCACACCAGGACGACATGGATCCTTTATGCCCATCAGACCCAACAGGAGCAAATCATCATCTGGTATGTTTTGACCACCTTTTCCCTTGTCAAACGCACTTCCTGAAATTTGTTTATATGCAAAAGCAATGCATCGGAGATTACTAGCAGCCATACCTTGGATCAGCTGTTCAAAATTCATCCTTTCAGTATAATCCAAAGCTTTGATTTCTCCACAGTGATTGTAGTACTGGGAACACATAGCTAATATAATCTCTGCGGCTCCTTTCCAGTGCGCATGAACGGTACTGTCTGCATTTGTTCTCATCTAGATACCACTTCTCCTCTTCTCTGAACTGAAGGCTTCCACACGTAGAACAATACATCTCCGCTTCACTTCTTCAATATCCATTTTCAATTGGGTAGAGGCCCAATAAAGAATGGATTTTTCAGTTGGACTGCCCGAGAACTCAAACTCTGACCCCAAGACGGGCTTGTAAACACTGCTAGTTGTATTTAGCCCAACCCCTTGGTGGAGCAACTCAAGAACATTGCCTGCACCAGAAATGGAGTTTCTTCCACCCTTAAGTTCTTGTCCAATCCAAAATCTAGTCACTTTCATAATATTCATCGTCAGGGTACCTGTTTTCTCGGTACAAATGGTGGTGGTAGAGGCCATTATTTCACAAACAGAGACATTCCTCACCAGAACCTGATCAACAGTCCACAGTCTGTGCTCTGACAAACAGAAGTTACGAGCATTCTGCCATAACCATTAACCACCTTGGTGCCAGAGATCAAGAATGGATTTTTGGTGGAATCAATTTCAGCAAGTCTACTCTCCCCTGTGATACTCGATTCATCCATTTGCAGTGAGTCCCCATCGAAGAATAATCCGTCTGCAGGAACTTGATCCCCAATCTTTAGGGAAATGATATCTCCAACAACAACTTCAACCACTGGGACTTGTTTCCTTTCACCACTTCTCACTGCTTCTACTTGGAAATTCTCAATGATTTCGGAGGCTAACTGGTCAAGTTGTCTCTCTTTCCAAAACTTCCTTACAGCACAGAAAAAAAATGACAAGGAACACGACTACAATTATGCTTGTACCACCGTACCATCCTTCTTTTCGACCATCCGATTTCATGCCAACGTCAACTGAGAGCGTGCCACAAGCAAGGAGGATAAGAAGGGCTAGATCCTTAAACCCTTCAAGAAAAAAATGAAACAGACTCTTTGTAGGCGGCCTGCCATATTTGTTTGTACCAAATATTTCTTGTCGACTTGAAACTTCTTCAGGATCAGCTTGAATCCCATATCACAGATTGGTGCACAGAGAAGAAGCAAGACCTTTAACTCCTAATTGGACAAGCTGGTCTATATTTCTGTCCTTCACAAGATTAGCCAGTATATGCACAACATCACCCTGGTCCTCGAGTTGCCTGTCGAATTCAGGAGAGAGATTCAGATCACTAATCACTTCCGAGCCAGACTCGTGATCAGCTTTTTTCTCACCCAAATGCTGATTTTCAAAGGGTCGAAATCGGAGAAGGTCGGGCATTGAAGATCATGTGGCACGAAAGTAGCAGCTTGAAAACAGAAACAGATATCGTGACAAACCTGGTTATTGTTTCTTGCTGGAATCTCTTTGAAATGAGATAACAAGTCTTTTACGTAATAGATGGTTTGGAGCAGTGTTCTAAAAGACGTCCTCCTAGGTCCCGCCTAGGCGCTAGGCGTTCATGAAACGCCTAAGTTCCGCCAAGGATATTATAACTATTTCTGAAGTCTCGGCCCCGCCTAAGTTCCGTCTAGACCCCGCCTAGGCGTTGCTGTGGCGCCTAGCGACCGCCTAGCGTTTTTTAGAACCTTGGTTTGGAGAGCCCTGAGCCATGTTTTGTTCTTGTCCAGTTTGTCATCAGGAGAATCCATTGTTGAAGAACTCAAATATAGGGACTGGAAATTGAAGAAAAGATAAATAGGTTGATTAAACAGAAGATATACTGCTGAAAACAAATAAAGAGGGTTCTATAGAGCAGATCCAAGAAAAAGTGTGTGATATGAAAGAAGAGCTCTGCGGCTGTCCAGGTAGTTAAATGTGGCTGTCCTATTTAAGGCAGATGAGGCAGGTGAAGACTTACATTGCTTGTACGGTTGTACCATGATAAAATTGCACCAACACTATTTCCTTATTTAGAAAGGCGACATTTTTTTGGACGGACCAAAAAGAAAAATGTGACACTTATTATGGACGACAGTGGTACTCTTTTGTTCATGGGCAATTTTCAAAGTGGTGAGGTAAAGCTGAAAGCTATTTATGAATCATTTGACTCTTATGGCTTCTACATCAGCTACATTAAAGTGTCCATTACTTACCCAACCATAAATAATTCCAACAAGCTTAGAAAACACCCTTTTACTTGAACTATACAACCTATTAAGATGAATGGACATGGACAATTGATTGGAGAAGATTGAATTAAAAACGAAGTCACATTTGACTAATCAAGTATGGCTTCATGCTATCAATATTTATGAATCATTTGACTCTTATGGCTTCTACACAGACTACTAGAAGCATGCCTCTAGTTAAATGGTTGAATTTGATCATCTCACCATGTTCGAGAGCTTTTATGATTCCACTATGATCATTGTCATAAGAACACATTCAGTCAGCTGCTTCTTTCCGGTGGGTGTGCATCAGCTCATACCACTTCTCTTCTTCTTTGAATTAAACACTTCCCTATGCAAAAGGGTCAAACTCTGTTTCGCTTCTTCCGCGTTCATAATCAATACCAAGGCAACCATGAAAAAATTGTCTTTCTCCATTGAACTGCCTGAAAGCTCAAAATCTAATTCTGAAGTGGGATTGTTGATACTGCCTGTTGTTTCAGGGCAACTACCTGGTGGAGCAGCGGTAACACCAACAACAACAAACAAAACCTTAGTCCCAAAATGATTTGGGGACGGCTAACATGACTCATTATATGAGATCGACAATGAAAAAGGTGAGAAGAAAAAAATTGTGAAAGCCAAGAATAAATTTAAGGGAAAGCTCCGTTTTTGTCCATCGTACTTTGGAGCGTGTTTCACTTTTACCATTGAACTTTATTTTTTTCAATTTTACCATCGCACTACAAACAATGGTGTCATTTTATACCAAATTTGTTATTATATACTCAAATTTGTTTCATTTTTACCATCATACTATAAACAATAGTGTCATTTTATACCCAAATTTGTTACAAAATGACACTATTGTTTGAAGTACGATGGTAAAAATGTAAAAAATAAAGTATGATGGTAAAAGAGAAACACAACCCAAAGTACGATGGACAAAAATGAAGTTTTCCCTAAATTTAAAAGAAGAAATAGGTGGGAAGAAAATTTAAGAAAAAATAATAGAAAAAAAACTGAAAAAAGATAAACAATATTATAAACTCAAATCAAACCCCATCATCCACATGAATTTTTTGCCCTCCACTTCCTTCTCTTCAACACCATATTTTCATCAACCCGTAGTGAACCCATCGCATTCAACCACACTTGATCATGCTTTTTTAGCCATTCCTCTACCCCTTGACATCTTATCTCCTTCTACATAATAATGACGATGTTAATTTCATATTTAGCAATTACTTCATAGGATGATTAAAACTAACTACTGGTCAAAACACCTAAAAAGTAAGGTGTCGATGGAGCAGATTCGAAGAACAAGAGTGCGATATGAAAGAATAGCTTAGTGGAAGTCCTAGTAGTTAAATATTTTTGATGAAAATGATAAAAACAAAGACATGGAAAAAGTATAGCATCTTATATACTGAAGGTGAGGCAGGTGAGATGCATATTTTTATTCCTGGGCAACTTTTAAAGTGGTGAGGTAAAGGTGAAAGCTATTGGTGACCCTCAATTGACTTGTGGCTTCTACATTTGGCTACATTATAGTTTGCAATACCACCTTAGGAACCACCTTTCTAATTGAGCTATACATCTTAATGAGATCAATGGACAATTGATCTGGAGAAGAATGAAAGAAAAATCAAGTTTTCATGCTATCATCAATATGTACATGCACCAATGAGACTTACCCATCGATTACAGCTGTCTGGTAGATAATGTGAAAACGTTTATTGTTATAACAGCCGAATGTAAATGAGAAACTTGAGTTGGTCAGGAAGTATTCTCACTTTAGATGCCTCTCAACACTTGAGAAAGATGAAGAATGATTGTTTTTCAAGAGGTATGAAATTCATGAGACAACCTTCACACCTGGGAAAATCCAGCACAAGCTCCCTGCCGTCCCCAATACAGCCTCTCCGTATTTGCCAACTTGTTGCGAATTCAACAATCACCATCTGAAACTGCTGCAACAAAACTTAAAACAAGAGAACACACTTTCAAGGTGAGTTTTAACCTTTACGGATTTCTGCATAAAGACATCAACCCCGTCCTAGAATTATGACACCAGGTCTGAAACTACTGCAACAAGCCTTAAAATGCCTTCTCCTAAAGGCCATTTACCATTTGAGGATCTTAATAGAACATAGTTAATAGTTTATTGACTTAATAAGGTATAAGCTTTGAGGTATGATCTTTTCAACCATTCATGTATTCAATTGTGATTTCCATAACTTAGAAGCAAAAACATTGCAATACAGATTACTAACAGCCATGCATTTCATTAAAAAGTGAATTTGATCATCCCACCATGTTAAGAGAGCTTTCATGATTCCACTATGATCATTGCCATGAGATCACATTCGTTTAGCTGCTTCTTTCCAAATGCAAAAGGGTACAGCTCTTTTCGCCTTTTCCATGTTCACAATCAATTCCACGACAGCTCATGAAAGAATTGCCTTCTCCACTGAACTGCATGAAAGCTCCACAATCCAATTCTGAAGTGGGCTTTTTGATTCTGCCTGTTGTTTCAGAGCAACTACCTGGTGGAGCAATACAAAAAAATATACTGTCATGAGAATGCTGTTTTGCGCTTCTATATGCACTTGTCTCCGCCAGTACCTAGTCAAGGTCATAATATTCAATGCCGGCATGCATGATTTATGAGTTCATTTGTCCATTTTGTCATAGAAGATCCCATAGTCTCACAGGGGAGAGCTACCAGTTGCATTATAACAAGAAAAGGATCCAATGCGACTACCTCATCATTCTAATTTTTGAGGAGGAAATTATAGCACTGCATCAAGGGCTGGGGAAGACAGAACTTATGTCATCGTAACATTATCTCTACTCTAAAAGCAATATACGTATAGATGAACTTAAGACTGGAAACCACAAAACATAGATAACCTTAATGGAAAATATCAAGCAGCTTCTTGATTAATGTGACTAATATGTCTATACACCATAAACGTTCATGTAGACTACACCCTAAGGCAAGACAAAACCGAGCATCTATACAAGGAGTAAAATTGGAAATGAAACACTAACAATGAGTTTGCTGTCGTGTGTGCTATTTCACAGGCAAGGATCTCAAGTTCTCGCCTTAAGAAATTTGGCAAATGGTTTTGCTGGAACAGGGATGAGCTTCACGATACAACCTAGTGGCCAAGAAACAGCAGCAAGTGCAATACAGGCTCCCCATTGTTCCCAATTCAACCTCTCTGTGTGTACAAACTTGTTCAGAAGTTCCACCATCACTACCTGAAGAACGAGAACAAACACAATGATGCCGAGAAATAATTTGTTTCTATGCAGCCTTGTGAAGATATTCAACTGCTCAAACTTTCTGGCATTGACTAAGTTGAAAACTTGGCAAAGGACAAATGTGTTGAAGATCAAGGTGTCTTTCACTCTATCAGTGACACTAAAGATCTCTTCTCCTGCAAACTGAATGGTCAAGAGGACGACTATCTGATACGATGCTTGTGCTATCAAATTCCTCCACATAATGTTGGTGATGAGGGGTGCTGTGCGGGCAACAGGACATTTCATCATAAGCTCTATTGTGGGATTCTCCGTGGCGAGAGCTAGCGCACCCAATGTATCCACGATAAGAAATACCCACAACAGTTGCACTGCAGTTAATGAAACTTCACCAGCTGAAACTGCAGAAACAAAGTTTATTACAAGGGCCACCATATTTACTGTGAGCTGGAACTGAATGAATTTTTGAATATTGTTGTAAACACATCTTCCCCATTTAAGAACAGTAGCCACGGACGCAAAATTATCATCCAATATAACAATATCAGAGCTCTCTTTTGCCACTTCCGTGCCCTGAATTCCCATTGAGAGCCCTATATCCGCTTCTTTGAGTGCTGGTGCATCATTCGTGCCATCACCTGTGACAGCAACAACATGTCCCATTTGACGAAGGCATTGTACCATCAGAAGTTTGTCGAAAGGAGACGATCTTGCTATCACACGGATTTTATTAACCTTCGCTATACGCTCCTCGTGCGTGTAGTTTCGAAACTCAACTCCTTCTACCACTTGCCCATTTTCAAGGTCTTGATTAGGGCCAAGTATCCCACACTCTGTGGCTATTGCTTTTGCTGTAAAGACATTGTCACCTGTGATCATTTTGACGCTTACTCCAGCATATTGACAATCTTCAATAGCCTTCTTCACACCTGGACGACACGGATCCTTTAGCCCTATCATCCCCAAAAGCACCAAACCTTTGTCTTCTATAGTTTGATCAGCTCTTTTGTTATTTTTGACATTCTCAGTAACTTGCTTATAAGCAAAAGCTATGCATCGGAGACTACTAGCAGCCATACCTTGGATTAGCAGTTCAAAATTCTCCCTCTCGATATCATCCAAAGCTTTGATCTCACCAGATTGATTGTAGTAGTGAGAGCACATAGCCATTATCATCTCTGCAGCTCCTTTCCAGTGCACATGGATGGTATTGTCTGATTTTTTCTTCAACAAAACGCCACTCCTTTTCTTTACTGAACTGAATGCTTCCACGTGCTCCAGTGTAAAACACTCTTTCAGGCGTTCCGTATCCATTTTTAAATCCTGGACAGCCCAAGAGAGAATTGCCTTTTCAGTTGGACTGCCTGAAAACTCGTACTCCAAACCTGAAATTGGTTTATTTATACTTCCTGTTGTATTGAGGCCGACTGCTTGGTGGAGCAACGAAATAATATTGGCTGCAATGGAAGTGGAAGTTCCATTTTCCATAGATTCTTGTCCAAGCCAAAATTTTGCCACTTCCATCCTGTTCATTGTGAGGGTACCCGTCTTGTCCGTACAAATGGTCGTGGCAGAGCCCATGGTTTCACAAGCAGAAAGCCTCCTAACCATAGCCTGATCCGCCATCATCCTTTTTATCGAGTATGCTAGAGTAAGTGTACCTGCCAAAGGTAAACCTGGAATTGCAACCACTAACATAGTTACTGCCGAAGCTATAATCCTGATTATGGCATTGATTATATCATCGGTCTTTGTCTTGCTTCCAGTATACTCTTTATTACCTTTATCATCATGTGTATTTCCTGTGAGATAGCGAACTAATAATACCACAAGGACTAGGAATGCAACCACCAAGCCAACCTTACCAATCGATAAAGTTAGCTTGTTAAGCCTGGCTTGAAGAGGCGTATCCTCATTAGTATCATGGCTAATACTGCTCATCATCTCGCCCCACATGGTGTTCATGCCAACAGAAGTGATTAGCATAGTTGCATAACCATCAGCCACCTTTGTCCCAGAAATCAAGAACGGGTTTCTCAAGGAGTTCACTTCAACAAGATCACTTTCCCCTGTCATACTTGATTCATCGATCAGTAACGAGTGACCGTCCAGGAATAACCCATCAGCAGGAACTTGATCGCCAATCTTTAAGCAAACTATATCTCCAACGACAACTTCAAACACTGGGATCTGTTTCCTTTCACCACTTCTAACTACTTCTACTTGGATATTTTCACTACATTTCAAGGATAACTTGTTGAATTGGCTATCTGTCCGAAAGTCCCTTATAGCAAAGACAAAATTGACAATGAGCACGACCATAACTATGCTTGCACCATTATACCATCCTTCTTTTGGACCATCTGTTTTCATGCCAAAGCCAACAGAGAATATCCCACAAACAAGGAGGATAAGAACAGTTGGAACTTTTATTAACCCTTCAAGAAATACTGAAAACAGACTCTTTGTAGGTGGGGCGCGATATTTGTTTGAACCAAATACTTCCTGACGACTTGAAACTTCTCCATGATCAGAGTGAATCCCATATCTCAGATTAGTGCACAGAGACGAAGCAAGACCTTTAACTCCACCAAATTGGACAAGCTGGTCTATATTTTTGTCCTTCACAAGATTAGCCAATATTTGCACGACATCCGACTGGTCCTCAAGCTGCCCGTCGGTTTTGGGAGAGAGTTTTGAATTGTTGATCACTCCCAAGTCAGAGTCGCGATCAACTTCTTTCTCCCCTAAATGCTTGATGATTTTAAAAGGATCGAAGTTGGAGAAGCTGGGGTATTGTAGATCAGGTGGCAGGAAAGTTGTAGTGCTGAAATGAAAACACGGCTCGGGACAAACTTTCCTATCATTTCTTACTGGAATTTGTTTGAAGTGAGATAGCAAGTCTTTTATGTAGTATAGGATGATTAAACTGGACCATGTTTTGATCTTGTCCAGTTTATCATGAGAGGAAGGCAAGTCATCAGGATTCTCCATAGTTGAAGAGCTAAAATACAGGATGATTAAACTGAAGGCATACTACTCAAACAACTATGGAGTATATGGAGGAGATAAAGAACAAGACTACTATATAAAAATAAGAAAGGGTTAATCACCTTACCAGACCCTCAACTTAAAGCTGTTTCCACCTCTAGTCCTTCCAAATAGAATTTACTCGTAAATGTCCAAATTATCTCAAATATGCACACCAGTGTTCTTATTGATGGATGTCACTAACTTTCCTTCCAAGGGCACTATAAGAATTTCATATATCCCAAAAAAGATAGGCTAGAGAGAAAGGGGGAAACAAGTAAGAAGCCGAAGCAGCTCGATAGCAATGGGAGGAGTAGCCGAGGATCTTTATGTAGTCAATCCATGGCTAGTTAATTCCCGATGTGGGATAATGTCTCTAACACAGCTGCCGTCGCCTCAACTACCTTCCCTCTTGCCGATCAACCACAATGATTAAACATCAATGCTACACATCAATGTTACAGTTAAGAGATGACGTACTCCAGTTTGAAACAATCTTTAATTTACAATAGTAATTAAAAAATAAATTCCAACAAAAGATTTAATCAGAAGAATCACGTCAATGCACGACATGTATTCTCAAACTTAAATAGCAAACTCGAGAAAACAAAATCATTAAATCTATCCGCGATTAAATGAATCACATTGTTGTGGGTAAAATTTTAAGTTGTATCCATCTTAATTCCCCTTCAAAGATTGCAACGTCTTAAACAGCAGGTATATTTTCCATTATTAAGTATATTCTATTTTACTAATAATTTTTGCAGGTGTTAAATACCAAATAAGCACATGTAGATAAGTTATGAATCAACTCCCAACGGGCTGATTGATCACGTCTCCTCCTCTTGAAGATAGAATGCGATTTTGTAGGAGAGTTAGTTATACTATTTAGATTAGGTCTCTTACTTTTCCATTTGTGTATAAATAGGGTCTTGGAGGTACACCAACACACACGCACTCACTCTCTGTAAACCTCCATAGCTCGAAAAAGTAAAAAGATCAATATAAGCGTTTGGGAAGGAAGGTGCTCTTAATCACCTCCCGAGGTTTTGTGCCGGCGAGATCATTGTCTCAAAGGCTTTCCTCGTTACATACTTGTGCAATCTTTCAATTCTTTAGTTTTAATTCCATTCGTCCCTCCTTTATTTTGATTTCAACCAAGATCATATATCATTGTTTTTTCTACCAAAACAGTTTGGCGCCCACCGAGGGGCCCTTGGTTTTTTAAAATCTATTGAATTGTTATTGATTCAAAATGACTACTCAACCTATGATCTCCGACGTTAATAAGATTACCAGTTCCACTACTGGCATTAACATTTCATCCGGGGGCAGTACCCCAAAGACGTCAGCGGTTCTATCCAGTGGATTGCCTCCTCCTCCACCTTTGGGGTCAGGCAAGAAACAACCATCTCCTAATACAGATCCTGAGCTCAAAGGTATGTTGATCCAGATGAAGCACCAGTTAGATCAGCAGGGCAAGAGCACATCTTTGATAGCCGAAGCTGTAGTAAAGATGCAAAAGGAGCAGCAGTCATTATCTGAGAGGATGGATTCAGAATCTCCTATACGTCCCAGGATCCTTGATTTTGGCACTAGTTCCTATGTATTCAATGAATTTATACCAATAAGTTCAACAGTGAACGCGAAGACCACATCTCCAATGGGAGTCACATCTTCTATGATGCCAACATCTGTAGCTCCTACTATCTTTGATCTCACTGGAGAGCGAACCACTTATTCGTCCCCTACGCTCAATGTGTCAGGTGCACCTCAGGATGGACCCATCTTCACCAGCAGCACGATCGTTACATCTTCAGCTGGCAATACCAACCATTTGGTAACATTAATTTTGCAAATTCTTTTGATAATATTGCTCGTACTACTAATCCTTTTACAGGTAATTACATAGCAAGTCAGCTCCAGGAATTGAGAGATTTGGTGATGAATGTACCTGGTGTCACTCCGCCCATCCAACAAGCCTCTCCAACATGTTACAATCAATCATGTTTCATTCCAGCTATCGCACAAATTGACTTCCCCAAAGGCTTCAACATTCCTAGCATGAAGTTGTATGATGGAAGCAGTGATCCTGAAGAGCATATCGCTCACTATCAGGAGAAGATGGAGATCGTCAGAGTACCTCTTCAATACAGAGAGGCTTGTCTCTGCAAAGGTTTCGGTTCAACATTGGTTGGACCTGCATTGAATGGTTGATTCGTCAACCACCAGGATCTATTGGTTCGTTTGCTCAGCTTGTCAACATGTTCAACAATCAATTCTCCTGTAGCAGACAATTCGAGAAGCTCACTAGTGATCTCTACCGCATTATCCAACAACCTAATGAGGCTTTGAAGGACTATGTCAACCGAGTCAACAAGGAAGTCCTGGAGATACCCAGTCTTGATATGGCTACGGCAACGGAAACATTTAGAATTGGCCTGAAGAAAGATTCCCCGTTCTATGAGGACTTGGTGATGAACCCCTGCAAGAAGATGGAAGATGTGCGTAACAGGGCTTTAAGATTCATCAGACTTGAGGAACATAAGGTGCAACAGTCAAAGATCTCCTGGAAATCTTCAACCTATGACCATCCAGACAGGAAGATCGAGTCATCTCACCAGAGGCAGCACTGATCCAGACCCTATCACAGAAATGATTCTGATAAGATCAATTCTGTGGAAGATGAAGATCAAGATGATACTCTATGTCCTAAAATAACTGATTATTGCTTTTCTGTTGATGTTGCAGGAATCTTGTGTGCAATGAACAATCTTGGGGACAAATCGAGATGGCCCAGAAAGAACGATAAACCTTCAGGATGGAAGGATAAATCCAAGTGGTGTGCTTACCATGACGATTTTGGACATCTTACTGAAGATTGTATCGCCTTGAGGAAAGAGTTGAGCTACTTGCTTTCCAAGGGCTATATTAAAGAAATCCTCAGTCACAAGAAGAAAAAAGCAGAAAACAAGGAAGCAGTCCTTGAGAAACCACCTTCTCCTCCACCAGTAACTAAGGTAATTAATATGATTAGTGGTGGTTCTGATATTTGTGGTACTTCTTATTCTGTAGCTAAGCGACATGCCAAGGATTCCAAGGATGAGAGACCTAGAAATCAAAACAAGATCACGAAGTCAACCTCTCAAGATGCCATCACCTTCGAAGAAGAAGATCGGGAGAATGTTCTAGATCCTCATCACGATGCATTGGTTATTGCCTTACAGATTGCAAATTGTAAGGTGAGACGAATTCTAGTAGATGGGGGCAGTTCAGTGAATCTTCTCACAGTTGAGGCCTTGAAAGAGATGAACATCCCAATGGAGAACATAGTTAAAAGAACATCAGTTCTTGTGGGCTTCAGCGGAGAAACCAAAGATACTCTCGGAGAAATTATGCTCCCAGTGTATATTGAAGGTGTTAACTCTATGGAGCGGTTTTGTGTGATTGACTGTGCAACGAGCTATAATGTGATATTGGGCAGACCTTGGATCCATGCAATGAAGGTAGTACCATCAACTTATCATCAGTGTGTGAAGATGCCTACACCTTCGGGAGTTGTTACAATCTTCAGTGATCAACAGATGGCGAAGAATTGCTATATGACATCTATGAAGGCGTCGACATCTCCGAGGCAAGCATAGCAATTACAGAAGAAAGCACATCAAGTCTTGGAAGCAAGGGAGCACGATGTGAAAGAAGTATTATTGGATCCCTCCAACCCAGATTTGAAGGTGCTGATTGGCCAAGATGTACCAGTTGAATTTGAAGAAGAGTTGATGAAACTCTTAAAGGACAGAATCAAGAGCTTCGCTTGGAAACATGAAGACATCACAGGGATCAGCAAAGATGTTATAACTCATAAACTCAACATTGACCCATCCTTGAAACCAGTTCATCAGAAAAGGAGAAAGTTTGCTCAAGAAAGGAACCAGATCATCAAAGACGAAGTTGACAAACTATTGAAAGCAAAGATGATCAGAGAAGCAGAATATTCGAAATGGTTAGCTAATGTAGTGATAGTAGAAAAGAGAGGTGGCGAGTGGAGAGTTTGTGTCGACTTTACGGACCTAAACAAGGCGTGTCCTAAAGATCCCTTCCCGCTGCTGCATATAGACACATTGGTTGATGCAACTTCGGGACACGAGATCTTGACATTCATGGATGCATCTTCAGGATTTCAGCAGATCCAGATGGAACCATCCGACCAAGAAGACACCGCCTTCATTACACCCTCAGGTATATATTGTTATATTGCTATGCCATTTGGACTAAGAAATGCTGGTGCAACCTATCAGAAGCTGGTCAACATGATGTTCAAAGATCAAATTGGGCATACCATGGAAGTATACATAGATGATATGGTAGTAAAGTCAAAGAAAGCCGAGGACCATGTTCGAGATCTTACTCAAGCATTTGACATCTTAGACGCATTTAACATGAAGCTGAATCCAACAAAGTGCAATTTTGGTATGAAGTCTGGAAAGTTTCTGGGATATATGGTGACACAGGGAGGCATAGAAGCTAGCTCGGAAAAAATCAGAGCCATAATCAACTTGGCGTCACCACGAAGCGTTAAAGATGTTCAGAGGTTGACCGGAAAGGTGGCAGCACTCAATAGATTCATTTCCAAGTCTTCTGAAAGATGCAAGCCATTTTATGACATCTTGAAGAAGAATAGCAGATTTGAGTGGACACAACAACATGAAAAAGCTTTCCAAGATCTTAAACAATACTTGTCCACACCTCCATTATTGGTCAAACCTGAAGAAGGCGAGCCACTGTTTGCATACTTAGCCGTTTCAGAAACAGCAGTTAGTGCAGTCTTGGTCAGAGAGCAAGATGGTAATCAGCATCCCATTTATTATGTAAGTAAAACTCTTCTAGATGCAGAAACAAGGTACTCCCATCTTGAAAAGTTAATTTTAGCTTTGATTACTGCTTCAATCAAATTAAGGCATTATTTTGAAACCCATGTTATATGTATTCGTAATAACTATCCTATCAAGAATGTTATGAGAAAACCAGAGATGTCAGGTAGGATGGCGAAATGGTCAGTTCAACTCAGCACTTATGATATCAAGTACGAACCAAGAACGGCTATAAAATCACAAACTCTTGCAGATTTTGTGGAAGATTTCAGTCTAAACATGCAACAAGAAGTGGAAATAGAAGTCCAACAGCTTCAGGATGGTGACACCTTGGTAGAATGGATGCTGTACACCGATGGGGCATCAAACATGAGAGGAACAGGTCTTGGAATTGTACTAAAATCGCCACAAGGGGACATTATACCACAGGCTATTAGTTGTGATTTCAAAGCTACCAACAATGAGGCAGAATATGAAGCTCTCATTGTGGGGCTAACTGTGGCACTAGATCTTAATATCAAAGTCATCCAGGTATATTGCGATTCTTTATTATTGGTCAATCATTTTAACGGATCTTATGCAGTTAAAAATGCCAAGATGACGTCATACTTGGGAGTTGTGAAGATCTTGGCCAGAAAATTTCAAGTGTTCAAGATAGAACAGATTCCCCGGGAAGAAAACTCATAGGCAGATGCTCTAGCCAACCTCGGTTCTGCCTTCAAGAGTTTGACTCAGACCAGTATACCCATTGTTCATGTCAATATTCCAGCCATAGAAAGATTGGAATTATTCTGTATAGATGATGACATCCAGGGAGCACAGGCTGAACCATCTTGGATCTCACCAATAATCAGATATCTTCAAGATGGTACCATCCCACCACAGAAAAAGAATGCAAAAGCATTCAGGGTAAGAAATGCAAGATATTTGTTAATAGATAATGTTTTGTTCAGGAAATCTTTTGCAGGTCCATACTTAAGATGTCTCGAACCTGATCAAGCTGCATCAATATTAAAATAACTTCATAAAGGCTTGTGTGGAAATCATTCTGGGGGCAGGAGTTTATACGCAAAGGCCCTCAGGATGGGATACTTTTGGCCTACTATGCGTCAAGATGCAGCAGAATATTCCAAGAAGTGTGATTCTTGCCAGAGACATGGTGAAATCTTACACCAGCCGGCAGAAATGATGCATCCTATTCTATCCCCTTGGCCCTTCATGACTTGGGGAATGAAAATTGTTGGGAAATTACCTAAAGCTCCTGGAGGAAAGGTGTTCTTACTAGCAATGACAGATTACTTTTCCAAATGGATCGAAGCTGAGGCTTATGTTCAAGTTCATGATAAGGAAGTCATATCTTTCATAAAGAAAAATATCTTCAGCAGGTTCGGTATCCCTTCAGAAATTATATGTGACAACGGTTCCCAATTTATTAGCAAGAAGACTCAAGATTTTCTCACAAGATGGGGAATTAAGATGGTAACATCTTCACCAGTGCATCCCCAAGCAAATGGATAGGCTGAGTCTAGCAATAAGATCATTCTTGAAAAGGAGATTGGACCAGAAAAAAGGAAGATGGGCTGAAGAGTTGCCTTTCGTCTTATGGGCTGATAGAACAACGCCTAAGAATGCGACGGGCCAGACTCCTTAATCTCTCGTTTACGGATCAGAAGCGGTCATTCCTGCTGAAGTCGTCGTCCCCTCGGCAAGATATGGATTGTTAACTCCTGAGCAAAATAGTATTATCTTGGCTCAAGATCTTGACACCATTGATGAATTGAGGGATATGGCGAGAGTTAGGATGGCAGCATACCAGCAAAGGATTGCAAGATATTACAACAAGAATGTCAGATTAAGAAAGTTCCAGGTTGGTGACTTGGTGCTAAGAAAGGTCTATCAGAACACAAGGGAGCTCAATGCTGGCAAGTTGGCACCAAAATGGGAAGGACCTTATTTAATAGATGCAGACGCAGGAAAGGGGGCATATTGGTTATCAACCTTGGAAGGTGTAAGAATCCCAAGATCTTGGAACGCTATCCATCTTAAGCATACTTCATGTAAGTTTTAAATTATCATTCAAATTCAGGAAGACAGGTACGCTTTTAATACAATGTCATTCCAATTATTTCCATTTGATTTATATTTATCAAACTATTACTGACTTAAGCATCGGAGGGGTGTTAGCTAAGCTAACACCCAATCCTAACATGTTTCTGTCTTGCAAGGAAACTTAGGACGATCATTCTGAAATGCAATAAACCATGTTGTCAACATTTTAAGGTTGTTGACATCTTATAGATCCACCAAGATGTCAAGATTTTAAAAGGTTGTTAGCATCTTAATGATTCAGGTATGATTTTTACTTTAAGTTAATTTTATTTTTTTATTTTTTACGCAAAGTTTATACTTATTCATAAAAACGACATTATTCAAGATGTTGGATTGTTAACATATTCTAGTTTTGCAAGAAAGTAACACTTATTTTTGAAGATTTCAAGAACACGACATTTTGAGATTGGCCATCTCATCTTAAAAGTTCAAGGTACTAAATCCCTTCAAAGGTTTAAAGAAATTGACTTTCTTTCATTTTAAATTAAGGTTGATACACCTTCGCCTAGAGCGCAAGATTTCAATAATGGTTAAGGTGAGGAATGGGCACGTATGTTTATATGTACGCACCCCCCATTTCCACTTAATTAAATATTGAACTTAAGAAATTTTCAAATGGTTATGGCATATTCGTGTCATCTAAAGGAAAAAGATCTTTGATATTTTCATATCAAACAAAGTATTATAAAGGACGTAACACCTTACACAAGATTGTTACAACTTGATCTACGGGGCACTGACATACTTATCAAACAAAAGAAAACTACCCTATCCAGTCAAAGGTTTGTTACCAACCATCTTCCTAACCTTGCATCGTGTTGGACCAACCCAACATATGAAAACCTAAAAACTACTTGTCCTTGACCCTTATGGGCCATTACATCAAAAATACCATAAAAGTTCAGAAAAACAAAAAAATTGTCTTACAACTTTTCGGGACGCATCACATCAAAACTCATTGTTCAAAAACAACTATTGTTCAAAACCAAACATTGTTCAAACTTACCCTTAGGCATTCGAATTTTCCTGACCATCTTCATTGTCTTGACCTTCAATCACCGGGACTGCAACACTGGAAGAAACCTCACCAACTTCAACTGCTTCACCATTAAGCCTCTTCAGGATGGTCCTCTCTTTTTCCAAGTCGCAAGCCTCATGTTTACCTTCATAGAATTCTTGAATCATTCTGATCTTGATTTCCACCATCCTTTTTGCTGCAGACTTGGTAAGGGCAGTCTTTATCTCCTCTATCTCAAGGGTATTAGCATCCTGGATAGAAGCAATCCCTTGCTTCAAATCTGTAATCTCCCCTGTGTGATCAGCAATCTTTTTCTCAAAAGTTTCTCTTTCTTTCTCCCAACTTGCCTTCTCTTCTTTGGCTTCTCTTTTTGCACGAGTTATTTCATTCTTTAACTTCTTGTTGGCATCTCCCAAAACTTCAACTTGAGTTTCTACACTCCCAAAATCCTACATGAGTACAAAAGATTGGTTAAGACATACTGATAAAAGTTTATAAAACAAAGATATGCAGATACTTACACTTGAAGCTAGAGCCAAGAACTTCTTCTTGATTCCATCTACAGACAGATTCCCAAAAGCCTCAATTTCTACAATCTCCCTCACTTCATCAACTGCTTTTCTTTTCTTTAGTCTTGAACTGACAGTAGCAACATCTTGAATCTCCATTTTTGGAACAACGGGGGGCTTATCCACTGGATTGGTTGAGAGATCTCCAAGTAGGCTATCCATATCGTCAAAGGAAATTTCCATAGTTGGCTTTGAAACTGCAAAACAAGAAAGAAATTCATAAGTTTATACAAGAAGGGAATTCAATCAAGATTTCAAAGTTATACCTGTAGACATGTTATCCTCTTCAGGTGGATCAATGACGTGTCTGCTCTTGAAACTCCTCTCCTCCTCAGAAAGACAAAAAAACAAGGCAATCTTAGATTCTGAATCTGCCTTCGGAGGGAACAATTCTTCCCACTTAATCTCTGCAAAGGAAGGAGAAAAATGTAAAACTTAAAAGATGTAGCAGACTTGAGCAAAAATATATTTCAAGAATCATACCTCCCCTGTTCCACTCTTTGACCAAATTCTCACCACCTTCCAATGAAGCCCTCTCAATAAAGAAAAATTTTCCTCTCCACCCTCTATCATTTACAGAGGCTTTGGGGACCATCAAGCCCTTTTTTGGTCTTTTCTTAAAAACAAACCTTTTTTTTACCCAAAAGATTGTAGGTCATAGCAAATGGCCATCTCACTCAAACCTATATCTAATCCATGCTCTCGGTTCACTCTCAACACAACATCAAAAACCCTCCAAGCCATGGGCATCATTTGAACATACGCCAATTGAGTTTTTTCAAAGAACTCATAAACCAGATGGGGAAAGGGAAAACTAAGCCCTAGAGCAAAGGGATACTCATAGAAGCAGATCCAAGACTCAGAAACAGAATCGTCCCTTAAAGACACATCAAAGGGACGAAAAACAGTTTGGTTTGGAAAGCATTTTCGATTTTTCAAAGAGCAAATCAGAGCATTATTGAAAAAAAATATCTCATCATCAGGTTTAGCAAGTAAATCCTCTGAGACAAAGACATTTGGGTCATTAGAAGAAACAGCTTTGAGAGTACCAGATTTTGAAGATTTCGACATCCTCTTCGTAAAAGAATTTTTGCAGAAAAGGAAAATTGAGAAAAAAGAAGGAAAGGAAGAGAAGAATACATAAATTCCACCGTCTGAAGATTATGAGTAGGAGGGAGGAACCTTAGGGGGTTTTATGATCCTTGGGGTCTAGACTCCTCTTCTCCCAAAGCACAATTAAGATGATGTATTGGGTCAAAATGCCGGTTAATTAACCGTCCCATCAAATCACGTCTTTCCATAAACTTATCTTTTCCGTGTTATACTGCTAAGACAAGTTTGGGGGCAATTGTTGTGGGTGAAATTTTAAGTTGTATCCATCTTAATTCCCCTTCAAAGATTGCAACGTCTTGAACAGCAGGTATATTTCCCATTATTAATTATATTCTATTTTACTAATAACTTTTGCAGGTGTTAAATACCAAATAAGCACATGTAGATAAGTTATGAATCAACTCCCAACGGGCTGATTGACCACGTCTCCTCCTCTTAAAGATAGAATGCGATTTTGTAGGAGAGTTAGTTATACTATTTAGATTAGGCCTCTTACTTTTCCATTTGTGTATAAATAGGGTCTTGGAGGTACACCAACACACACGCACTCACTCTCTGTAAACCTCCATAGCTCAAAAAAGTAAAAAGATCAATATAAGCGTTTGGGAAGGAAGGTGCTCTTAATCACCTCCCGAGGTTTTATGCCGGCGAGATCATTGTCTCAAAGGCTTTCCTCGTTACATCCTTGTGCAATCTTTCAATTCTTTAGTTTTAATTCCATTTGTCCCTCCTTTATTTTGATTTCAACCAAGATCATACATCATTGTTTTTTCTACCAAAACACACATCATCATCAATATGTCAGTATCGAGGTGTAATCACTAAGATTTACGCAATGATAGCACATTATTTTCTAAAATCAACGAAAAATAATCGAAATTGAAAGTTTCAGGGCGGGGAGAAAAACCTATGTGCGACATCTTTCTCTAATTCGTGTGCTAATGCAGAAGATTGCTACAGGGGGGATCGACACACAGAGAAGAAAATGGTGCTGCTCTTGCGTGCTGCAGTGTCGTCGCTGTTTCATTAGGAATTCCCAAATGAGGACTGGTGTTAGCAAAATCCATGGATCTAATTGTTTTGGCAAAAAGCAATGAAATATATTCTGGGATTGATGATCAAAATCAAGGAGGGTCAAATGGAATGTAAGCTATAGAATTGCAGAATTCAAGATTGCACAAGGATGTAACGAGGAAAGCCCTTGAGAGAATAATCTCACCGGCACAAAACCTCGGGAGGTGACTTCCTTCCCAAACGGTAGTATTAATGTTTTTGAACTGTGGAGGAGTACAAAGTGTTGTGTGAGTGTGTGTTATGGTGTGCCCCCAAGCTCGGTTTAAATAGAATTACAAACTAGAACCCTATCTAAAAAGAATAACAAACTATCCTAAAATCTCAGGGTCTGTCTTGATGAATCTTTGACTTGGTCTTCTTTTTTTGTTGAGAGTAGGCCTTGTAGCACGTTTTACTTAGCTGTAGATAAATAAAATTAGTTAGGATAATTATGATTAATTTATTGATAATTCTGCCAGAGGTGAAGATGTCTGCATCTTGGTCAAGATGTCACCATCTTGAAAATATATCCATAACCAACTGTCATAAAATCATGGGATCCAATCTTATTTCTAACCAACTCTTGACCAAGTTGATCCCTTTGTGGAAATAAGTCTTTTACCACGTGATTTCCAAGGGTTAGCTGCAAAAAAACATTTATTAGAATAAAATAACTTTATTATTCACAACTTACTAATTACGAACACGTCCACATGCTGGCAGTATTCAAGATGTCGTCATCTTGAAAGTAGTCAAGATGTCGTTCTCTTAAAAGTAGTCAAGATGTCGTCCTCTTAAAAATGTAGCCACAACAATTGCCCCCAAAACTTACCATTTACGGAATAAGAAAAGGGTAAGTTTTTCAAAACTCAAAACTATAAATGGTTATTGACTGGACAATTGCTTGGTAGAAGTGTTTCTATCCTCTAAAGATTTGAACCTTTTCTCTTCTTCACAAAGTTTCAGAAAATCTTCAGGAAGAAACAACCGTTAGGTGTCGTCAATCATTAAGATATCCATAAGTATCTTTCTCCTTAAGATGACCTGCACCTCAATCTTTGAAAATATATTGTTCTCTTTATTGTTTCTTCGTCTTAGGATGTTAATTTCTTGTGTAAGATGTAGAAATCTTTATATCACTTAGTTGACATGTTAATGCCAAAAACCTTTTGAACTTAGATGACACGTCAATGCCATAACCAATTGAATTTTCTTATGATCAATAGTTGATTAAGTAGAAATGGGGGGGGGGTGCATACATATAAACATATGTGCCCATTCCTCACCTTAACCAACATTGAAATCGTGCGCTCCAGGCGAAGGTGTATCAACCTTAATTGAAATGAAAGAAAGTAATTTCTTTAAACCTTTGAAGGGCTTAAGTGCCTTAAACTGAAGATGAGATGGCCAGTCTCAAACGTTTGTCTTCGTAGAGTCTTGAAGTCTTATTCAAAATGTCAAAATCTTGCAAAACAACGACATGTTAGAAGTACGTGACATCTTGACTGATGTCACTTTTATTAATGAAAGTAAACTTGCATAAATAACTTTATTAAAATGAATGGAAATAAATTAAAGTTTATTCAACTATTGAGGTAAGTTCATACCTAACTTATTACCTTAGGATGTAGACAATTTAAAATGATACTGACATATGAAGTATATCTTAAGATGAATAGCGCTCCAAAATCTAGGAATCCTCATAAGCCTTTGTTTGCTGCACCTTGTCTTCTTCAAGTCTGATAAATCTTGATGCCCTGTTGCGTACATCTTCCATTCTCTTACAAGGGTTCATCACCAATTCCTCATAGAACGGGGAATCTTTCTTTAGACCCATTCTAAAGGCTTCCGTTGCCATATCAAGGTTGGGAATTTCCAAGACTTATTTATTGAACCTGTTGACGTAGTCTTTCAAGGCCTCTGTAGGTTGTTGGATAATGTGGTAAAGATCGCTGGTAAGCTTCTTAAATTGTCTGCTACAAGAGAATTGGTTGTTGAACATGTTGACAAGCTGAGCAAATGACCCAATAGATCCTGGTGGTTGACGAATCAACCATTTCAAAGCTGGTCCTACCAACATTGAGCCAAACCCTTTACACAAGCAAGCTTCTCTGATTAGAAGAGGTACTCGGACAATCTCCATCTTCTCCTGATAATGGGCGACGTTTTCCTCAGGATCAGTGCTTCCATCATACAGCTTCATGGTCGGAATGTTGAAGCCTTTGGGGATGTCTACTTGTGCAATAGCCAGTACGAAGCGTGATTGATTGTAACATGTTGGGGAGACCTGCTGGATAGGTGGAATGACAGCGGGTACATTCATGACCAAATCCCTTAGTTCTTGAAGCTGACTCGCTATGTAATTACCTGCAAAAGGATTAATAGTACGAGTAGTATTATCAAAAATATTTGCAAAATTAAAGTTACCGAACGGATTGGTATTATCAGCTGAAGATGTAACAATCTTGCTGCCAGTGAAGATGGGTCCTCCTTGAGATGTTCCGGAGATGTTAAGGGTAGGAGACGGAACATAGGTGTTTCTTTCTATGGGTAACTCAAAGATACTAGAAGCAAAAGGTGTTGCCATCATTGGAGATGTCGACATCATTGGAGATGTCATGATCCCTGCATAAGTTGCTGAAGCCATAGGGATGAATTCATTGAAGACCTGTGAACTTCCCCCAAGATCGAAATTGAGAACTTTGGGGCGAATCGGGGAGACATCATCCATCCTTTCAGTTAACATCTTCTGTTCCTTCTGCATCTTCACTAAGGCGTCTACGATCGGAATGGTGCTATCTTGTTGTCTGTCAAGCTGGTTCTTCATCTGGATGAGCATGTTCTTGATGTCGACATCATGAGTCGAAGACGAATTCGTCTTGCCAGTTCCCATAGATGGAGGAGGTGGCAATCCGCTAGAACCACCCGTTGATGTTCTAGGACTGATGCCCCCAGACGGCGGGATAACACCACTGATTGAAGTGGTTGAATTGTTGGTGCCGGAAATCATGGATTGAGTAGACATCTTGAAACGGTAGCAATTCAATAGATTAAAAAACCAAGTGCCCCTCGGTGGGCACCAAATTGTTTTGGCAAAAAACAATGAAATATATTCTGGGATTGATGATCAAAATCAAGGAGGGTCAAGTGAAATATAAGCTATAGAATTGCAGAATTCAAGATTGCACAAGGATGTAACGAGGAATGCCCTTGAGAGAATAATCTCGCCGGCACAAAACCCCGGGAGGTGATTAAGAGCACCTTCCTTCCCAAACGGTAGTATTAATGTTTTTGAACTGTGGAGGAGTACAAAGTGTTGTGTGAGTGTGTATTATGGTGTGCCCCCAAGCTCGGTTTAAATAGAATTACAAACTAGAACCCTATCTAAAAAGAATAACAAACTATCCTAAAATCTCGGGGTCTATCTTGATGAATCTTTAACTTGGTCTTCTTTTTATGTTGAGAGTAGGCCTTGTATCACGTTTTACTTAGCTGTAGATAAATAAAATTAGTTAGGATAATTATGATTAATTTATTGATAATTCTGTCAGAGGTGAAGATGTCTGCATCTTGGTCAAGATGTCACCATCTTGAAAATATATCCATAACCAACTGTCCTAAAATCATGGGATCCAATCTTATCTCTAACCAACTCTTGACCAAGTCGATCCCTTTGTGGAAATAAGTCTTTTACCACGTGATTTCCAAGGGTTAGCTGCAAAAAACATTTATTAGAATAAAATAACTTTATTATTCACAACTTAGTAATTACGAAGACGTCCACATGCTGGCAGTAGTCAAGATGTCGTCATCTTGAAAGTAGTCAAGATGTCGTCCTCTTAAAAGTAGTCAAGATGTCGTCCTCTTAAAAATGTAGCCACAACACTAATGAGCTGCTGAATTCGGACCTCGAGGCCGCGCTTAACGCCTATAACTAAGTAAAAAGTAATAAAATAAAGAAAATATGCGGTAGAAAATGAAGAGAGAGAATGAGCGAGGTAAATAGTAGTGTTGATTGAATAAATTGAGTGGTGAAAAATAAAGAGAGAGAATGAGTGGTGGGGTAGTTTGAATACTCTCTCCGTCCCAGCACAAGTAAGACTAAAAGAGTTTGCACACTAATTTAAAAAAAAAACTAGTAAACGTGTTGAAAAAAATGAAAAGAGAGAATGAGTGGAGTAAATAATAGTGTTAGTTGGATAAATTGAATGGTGAAAAATGAAGATACAATATAATATGGATTTGTTTGAAACTGCAATTCAACAATTATTCAGTTCGTTTTGGATTGTGCCAAGGTGCAAACAGGGCATTAAATTAACGAAAAAAATGGTGCCTGTTAATAGGAGTATGAGGATGCATAGATGTGATACTTGGCGCAACTGATGACCAATTTCTATTTTACAAGGACTAATGTTGGAGATGAGTTAGATTAAGGAAGCTGCATTGAAATTAACAAACAAAGAATTCAGCTACTATACTCCTAGTAGTTGAGCTGAGTGACCGGTGAACGTGAACCCTAAAAAGTCTATTTCAACGTAGGCCCCATCCAGGAAAATGTGCAATATTAAAAGCAAATGTGAAAGCTATTTCTTCGTTTCTGGGAAAATTCGAAGCAGGTTCCTTCTTTGGCCGGCTTGTTTAATGTATTTATTTTTTGTTTTCAAGTGAGGGTTTATTATCCCTATTCATATAAACAAAATCACCTATATACTATTGATTTCGGAGGGGGTTAATTTTATCAGAAAATTTTGGGGGAAACTAGTTCATCCATAAGTTATAAAATGTTTTGTTTTTAACCCTTAAATCATAAACCTTAAATTTAAACCCTAAACTTTAAACCCTATAAAAACAAGACTTACGTTTAAATAGGTAGAATAATACAACTTGAAAACTTAATCAAATCCCCTAATCTTGGTCCTATCCTAGGTAACCGTATACTATCAAACTGCTAAAGAGATTTACATTCGGAAAGGAAGATATATACAAATTATATACTGATATATATAACACTCTCACTCAGTTGAAACACGAGGAAGACGAACAATGAGACTGTCCCAAAAGTCTTTAAATAAGATTAAAGGAAGACCTTTCGTAAAAATACCCGCTAACTGATGTCGGGAAGGAACATGATGAACTCGAACCTCTCCCCGAGCAACTTTTTCACGTACAAAATGGATATCTATTTCAATATGCTTGGTACGTACGCCGGTGTTGGACTGAGAGAGATAAATGTCACTGATATTGTCACAGTAAACTAACGTTGCCTTACTAATAGGGCAATGTAGTTCCACTAAGTTATGTAACCAACATGATTCCACACCACATTCGCAATGCCTCGATACTCCGCCTCCGCGCTAGAGCGAGAAATCATTGCATGCGTTTTTACAGACCAAGAGATGAGATTGTCCCTTAGAAACACGAAGTATCCCGAGGTAGAGCATCGTGTATCCAGACAGCGTTCCCAATCTGTCTGTAAAGGACGCTAAGGAAGCTGTAGTTGATGGATATAAGTATAAACCAAAGTGAATGGTACCATAAATATACTGAATAATCCGCTACAATGCCTGCATGTGAGCCTCGCGAGGATCATTCATAAAGAGACACAATTGCCGCACGACATAGGTTATTTCAGGTCGTGTGAATGCGAGGTATTAAAGCACACCAGCCAAACTTCTATAATGGGAGGGATCCAAGCATGGTTCACTGGAAATAGCACTTAACTTAGATTTGGTGTCAACAGGTGTAGGTGACAGTTTACAACCTGCCATTCCCGCCCGTTCTATGATCTCCATGGCGTACTTACTTTGAGATAAAAAGAGCTGATCCTTAGAGCGGGTCACGGAAATCCTAACAAAATAATGGAGAGCACCTAAATCTTTAATAGAAAATTATGAGCTAAGAGATGCAATAATGGACTTACAGATCTCCTCGGAAGATGCGGTCAAGATTATATCATCGACATAAACCAACAAGTCAGCCATCACCTCATTTTTTTGGAGATTATGCCCTAGGCCCTTGAGAAAGGCCTTACGTTACATCATGTTCTCATTTGTTATGAAGATAACCACCTTGGATTATTATATGTTTTACATGTTTTTTATAATAATCCCCGTCCTTAGTACTTATGAAGAACTAGTATAAGTTTAATTGATGATCATGTGATGATCATGTGTATATGATACAAATTAAACTTATGGGTACTTGTTGGTGAACATGTACTGAACTTGACCCACCTATGAGATTTATGTCATGGTCAGATGTCATAATTAAATCCCATATAGTTATATCATTTGATATCCTTACACCTGAGATTATCATGGTCTTCCGCATGATGAACATTATGTTTGACGTAGTCAATCGCTACCCTTAACCAAGTAGTCATAAAGGCTATGATTGGCATAATCGGATTCTTGTAGGGAAGAATTATAAGTTAAGATGGAATTTGTCCCTCCCTCAAGAAAGATATCTGCTTGGGCCACTCGAAGAGTGAGATTGATGAAATGCGTGGCCACGCTCAAATGAATTGATGTGTTCAATGTCATTTGCTTATATCAATCTACTCGGGATCGAGAAAGCATTGAACGAGATAAGTTGACGTTGACCATGACTTATGTTCAATATGATATCGCGTGACAAAAGGATTGTGATATGTTCTATGAGGATAACGAACTTCGTTAAGTTATATTAATTGGGTAGTCATGATGGCTTGCTAGAGTCCGCTCATGACTTATGAGTTTGACCTTGGTTGGACTCATTACCAACTTAATATAATCCTATGGGGTCATACACAAAAGAACGAATCAAGAAAAAGGCAAAGGCTGAGTTTCTGGCGGGCACCGCCGTGCAAGTTATAAAGCTCGACCGTGCCAAACGGTTTGGCACGACCGTGCCAGTTAACAAGCACGACCGTGCCAGAATTCAACTTGGGCATGTCTTGTTCGCACCAAGTGCACGACCGTGCCACTTTGTGAGCACGACCGTGCCAGAATTTCTGGAGCCAGATTTTGGTAAGTTTAATTGGGTGACGGGATTAGGTCTCAAGGGTCCTTAAGGGTTAAGGAT
The DNA here is from genome assembly GCA_026119855.1 of Campanula takesimana. Taxonomy (NCBI): domain Eukaryota; kingdom Viridiplantae; phylum Streptophyta; class Magnoliopsida; order Asterales; family Campanulaceae; genus Campanula; species Campanula takesimana. The sequence continues at coordinate 113,413 of JAOWBW010000269.1, read as the reverse complement.
TCTTGAGTATAAATAATCCTCCTTCACCAACCATTAAACAATGGTAATACATATGTTTGAGAAACATATTCTTGATCCTAGATTGAGAATCAAAAGCTCAAGAACACCAAAATTCATATAGCCTTTGAAGATTAGAAAAGTGTGTTTTCTAATGGGTCTAGCAATCCAGATCTAGAATGATTCTAGATATTCATTCGCGTGTGGATACACATAGAGGATGTTTGCTTTATAATCTCAAGTTCGTGTTCCTGTGATCCTGATTCAAAGAACACAAAATACGAGGAGATCAAATCTTAAAGCTTGAAGAGTTGAAGAGTTGAAGATCCGAAAATTTTAAACGCACAACATGGTTAGTATTCTAAATTCATATTGCTATTAATTTAATAATCATGAATGGATCATGGGGCTTAGGGTTTTGTTGTTTTATATTGCTTTCTTCCGCTGCGCAAGTTGCCCCCAAACCCAACACATTTGCTCAGTAAACAAACAACGAGTGATCGGAGCAACTTAAAGTGAAACCCAAATAAGAGACAAATTCCCCAAACCTATTGGACCAAGCTCTTAGAGCTTGCTTAAGCCCATATAGAGATTTCTTGAGCAAACAAACATGATCAGGAAATTCTTTACTACGAAAACCAACCGGCTGATACATATACACCGTCTAATTAAGTTGCCCATTCTTAACATCGAGTTGATGGATAGGCCACTTCTTAGAAACTGAGAGGCTAAGAACCATCTGAATTGTAGCCAGTTTGACCACCGGGCTAAAAATCTCACCACAGTAAATGCCTACTGTAGACACCCCATTTTGAACTCAAATTTATGATTACACTACTCTTGTGTCTCGCCTTTGTGTTTGGATGAAAACTCGTTAGTTTCATCATGTTTCGTTAAGTCTCTAACTGACTCCGTCAGTCAGGGGCTAAACTGAGCAAAGAAACTATAGACAAGGACAAAACAGTATTAAAACACTGGATGCCTCGTACGAGACATCAATGCCTCGTACGAGACATCTCCTCTGTCTCCGAGAATAATCCACTTTCCTTCTCCGTCCCGATCTCTTTCTTGGCCAACACTCTCCTAATCCGGGGAATATCTAATAGGAAGCTTCTTAGGTGATTTCTTACTGATTTCCTACCTCCTTTAACCTCTCCAAATAAGGACTCTATTTCCTATCAAACCTAGGACTCCTAGACTTGGTACCTAAGTAATCCAATCCTTATAAAAATAGAGTCTTTCACCACAAAAAGAGGTTAACGATTCTCTAATCAGTCTCTCCCAAAGGAATCCCGTTTTTATTCTTCCCTCACACCAAAACACCACCAAAAATCCATCTTTTCAAGCCAAAGTCATCATAAAACTCTTGGATCATCAAGGCCTTAGTCAAGGCCATCAATTGGAATCTCAAGAACACTTTAGGTAAACTCCTATGCTTTTAATCTCTACTTCTCATCTCATTCTTTGTTTTAGAGTAGTGTAATCCCATCAAAAGGATCAGCCTAGAGCCTCTCCAATCCATGGAGATGTCTCGAAGCACATGATCCGACATTCCAATAATTAAGAAATTAATTATTGGCTTTATTCGTTTTACTTGTTCTTTATTTGATTGAAAACACTTAAGCAAGACCAATCCTAGATTGGGTGGATTGGGTGCTCCTTGACCTTCCCAATCCATAACTTAACCCCCGAACTCAAGAATCTCACGGTCCGTGTTCCGTTCAACAACATGGTGTCGACTCTCAAATCAAAAAGGCGAGCGGGTATTTTCTCGGGTGCAAACAGTGGTGACTCTGCTGGGGACTTAATTTAAGTGAGTTAGACTTGCGTACAAATTAGGTGTTTTTAATCTCTGTAATTTTCTGCAAAATAATATATTTTTTCTGAATTTTTCTGTGAATTTTCGGACTTCTTTTTTTTTAAATCTGTTCTGTTTTGAATCTAGGCCTCGGAAGAGATGTCCCGTACGAGACATCGGATGCCTCGTACGAGGTATCCCTTTTAAGCTGCCAAACAAGTTTCTTTGCTGCACATTTGAAGAAAATAAGGTTGCTAATCATTGCTTCATCATTGCCCCATCATTAGGCCATTAAAAAAAAAAAAAAACAAACTGGCGGCTGTTAAAGAAATAATTGCAGATTGGTCCCCGTACTTCTAAACTGCAGTTTGGTCCCTGAGTTCCAAAATATTACAGTTTGGTCCCTGTGTTCCGAAAATTTCCAAATCAGCCCCAGATTTTCAAAAATTCCAGATCAGTCCCTGGACCTTAAAAAAAAAAACTTTTATTTGCATGTATTTACTCCGTCCCTATATGTGCAATAAATGATTTATGTCATATACATGTATTGTTTTTGCACTAACATCTTTTGTAGTGGAGTATATATATATATATAAAAAGGAATAAATCAGGGATGACTACTGTACTTATTCCCTAGTTTATTTTGCACCCATTAATGAGTAATGCAAGCATTGTGAGTACTTCTATCCCTCTCTTCTATCTGCTCCTACGTGCTTATGTGCTCTTCCTCTTCTCAAAAATCTTTGCAAACTCGAACTACGTTGACCTGAGTCTCTCTTTCTTTTTCTGAAGATTGAGAGAAACGTAGGCAACCACTTTGGTCCGGTCAATCTTTTACTTGCTTTCAAGAAAAAAAAAACTTCAAAAAAAAATCTCTATTTTTCCTTTGACACCTAGAACTTGACTCTCACACACGTGCACGCATGTAGATTAATTTCACTACATACCCTATAAACCCGGGTCCCAATAGGAGGACGGATCTCGGTCAGCACCCTCATTCTAACGAATGGCCCTCGCCGGTCTCTCCAAAGATGGTGTACCCACTCCGTGACACGCTCCTAGACTGTGTTCATGGGGAGCCTTAGCCGTAAGCCTTGCATCAACCTCATGCATACATACTAGCTAATAAGACACTCCTCGAGACCGGTCGGTTCGATTCTTAGGATTGTTTTAATCTTTGCCCAAGATAACGCTTTTCTACAATCTATAATTCTCCCTTGTGAATATGACGAATGCCCCTTCGGTAAAATGTTGAACAAAGAATTTTGAAAGAATGGAGAACCTCTCTACGGGAATCCGATTTTGTGTTTTCCTACTTTTATAATTCTATGCGGGATTGTGGATGCCTTTGGCTTAGTTTCGACCGCACCGTTCAACAAGTCCCTTTCGGTTGTCCCTTAAAATTCACAAGGTTTGATTGCATTAAGGCGTTGTTTAACAAAGTGCAAAACAATTACGGAATCACTTAGGTTTGGCTAAATTGAATGGTGGATTTTGATGAGAATATGGGACCTTTGCCTGAATTGTCCGTTTGGGAGAGTGCAATACAGGTGAAATACAAGGGGCTCATATTCTAGGGTGACATAATCCACTATTCCAGGATATTAGATAGAAACCCCCCAAAACGGATTAAGTTTCGTCCGACCAAATTAGGATTAAAAAACTGAATTATGTGTTCTGTGATGGATGCCTCGTACGAGACATCCTTGTCTCGTACGAGACATCTTCTTCTGTCCGTGTCAGTTTCTGTGCTTTGACTGTTTGGTCAACCTACACTCACTCCTAAGCCTTTACACCTCATAAATCCGACTTGTTGGGAACTTAATCTGGGTTTAACGTAATCTCTATACCACTAGGTCCGTCCGAATCGCAACTAGATCGTTCCAATCTTCCAACGTCATGTCCGACACCGAGTCTATGCAAGAGGCCCATGATCTCAAGACCCGACTAGAAAGGGAAGTAAGTCAAATGGTCGAAGTAGGCGCCACTTCCCTATACACCGACTTCAAGCGGAAAATGGAGGGAGAATTCATGACTCGTTTACAAACCCAACGGGAGTACTATGAGAAAGAAATCACAATCCTTCACGGTCATCTCCGATCTCAAAAGGATTATTATGAAAGTAAGATTCGTACACTTCAAGCATGTCTGCGAACCCAAAGAGAATGCTATGACAAAGTGACTTCCGCCAATACTTTCAACAACCAAGCAAAGAGCAAGTGCCCTACTGTTCCCCCTCCCAAAAGAGAGAATAAGGAAAGACACTATGACAAGCTTGAAGGTATTACTCGAGAGGGTCTCCTTGACATCCTCGTGAAGGAAGGAACGATCACACCAAGAAATCCTCTTACTACACCAAGGCAACTCCCTCCTCAACATGCTCATTACCTCTTCTGCAAGTTCCACAAAGCCACCGGCCATGACACCAACTCTTGTCACCACTTGAAAGATGTGATCCAAGATCTAATTAACAAGAAGGAGATAGAGATACCCGCCATCATCACCAATCCGCTCCCCTAGAGACGTGAAGAAGAATGAAGCCTCAAGAAGAAATCAAGGTCAACCACTTTGGGGCTACAACTATCCTCTCCCTTTCTCCCTAGAAATAGAATAGGTTTTAAATTCCTAGTATGAACTCGAAGAGTCGTTCTGTCATTCTAATCCATCTCCCTCCTTCTCTAATTTGTGTTAACTCAACTATCGAGTCTGTTTTGAATTCTAGTTATTAATAAAAGTCATTTTTTATTCCTATACACTACTCTAAGGTTGTTCTACCTCTTGAATATCTCTCTAATTCATGAAATGGATCCGCAAACAATAAATGTCATTAATCTAAAACCTTGTAATTGATAATATAAATGTCTAAACAAGTTTTGGGAATAAGGCCTGGGGGCTACACATTACTATCACCGCGCTCATGTCAGAAGTCGAAGGACCACAATAGAAGAAAGCCAAAGGCATTATCATTCCCAAACAAAAGTGGGGCTACTCAAAGAGGTTAACGATTCTCTAATCAGTCTCTCCCAAAGGAATCCCGTTTTTATTCTTCCCTCACACCAAAACACCACCAAAAATTCATCTTTTCAAGCCAAAGTCATCATAAAACTCTTGGATCATCAAGGCCTTAGTCAAGGCCATCAATTGGAATCTCAAGAACGCTTTAAGTAAACTCCTACGCTTTTAATCTCTACTTCTCATCTCATTCTTTGTTTTAGAGTAGTGTAATCCCATCAAAAGGATCAGCCTAAAGCCTCTCCAATCCATGGAGATGTCTCGAAGCACATGATCTGACATTCCAATAATTAAGAAATTAATTATTGGCTTTATTCGTTTTACTTGTTCTTTATTTGATTGAAAACACTTAAGCAAGACCAATCCTAGATTGGGTGGATTGGGTGCTCCTTGACCTTCCCAGTCCATAACTTAACCCCCAAACTCAAGAATCTCACGGTCCGTGTTCCGTTCAAAACATGGTGGTGACTCTCAAATCAAAAAGGCGAGCGGGTATCTTCTCTGGTGCAAACACCTACTCATTGTGTTTTCCCATCACACACTAGGAGAGCTTTGTGCCTCTCAAATGGTTCATCTACCCTGTCTTTATGAGTGAAAATCCACAAAGAACTAATAATATTAGCTTGAGGGGGATGGGGCACCAACTCCCACGTCCTATTTTCAACAAGCGCATTATATTCATCATGCATTTCCATTTTCCAAATTAGGGTCGTGGAGGGCAGAAATAGGGCTTTTGGGAATGGGCGATTTTAAGACTGTGTTGTGAAGACTAAAAGGCAACTTGGGCTTAAATATCCCTCTTTGGCTTCTAGTGACAGGGCCGTGAGTTTCATGCTGGGGAGGACTAGAAGGAGGAGCCACAGAAGTGGGCCATGGAGACCCAATAGGACCAAGAGGACTTGGAGCAGAAGTCATGTGAGGTGATTCAGGAAGTGAAGAAGTGGGATGAAGTGGCCCAGTTGCCAGCGGAACAGAAGCTAGGGGTTGCTGGACGAACTCTTGGGCTGGAGGACTCATATGGGAGAAGAGATAAGGAGATAATCCATCATCTAAATAAGAATAAGAGGAGGTCTTGGCAATGTGTTTACGACAATGGGAGCCGATTTTCATCGAAGATAACATGTCGACTTATGATTATTTTACGAGTAAGAAAATCATGCATCTATACCCCCCGATGGTTGGAGGGGTATCCCAAAAAGACACACGAAGATGATCTAGCTTGAAGATTATTGATTGTAGGAGAAGGGAATAAGGGATAGCATAAACAACCAAATACTCGTAAATTACCAAACATAGGATTCTTTCGATATAGAACTCGACTCGGTGATTTGAATTGAAGTGATTTGATTGGGAGCATATTTATGACGTACGTTGCCATATGTGCCGCATGATGCCAAAAGGAAGGGAGAAGGCGAGCATGCGATAACAACGCACAAACCGTGTTATTTATAGTGCAAAGTTTTTGTTTGGACATTCCATTTTGAGACGAAGTGTACGGGCAGGAGAGGCAAAAAGAGAACCCATTTTTCAAAAAATAATCTCAAAAGTGCAAATTATCAAATTCGCGACCATTGTCACATTGAAAAGTCTTAATGTCTCGTTCAAATTGTGTTTTCATAAATGTGCAAAATCATAGAAAAGTAGAATAAACATCTGACTTGGGAGCTAAAGGAAAAACCCACAAATAACGAGAAAAATCATCTAAAAACAACCCGTAATATCTATGACTCGAAGAACTCAACACTGGGGATGTCCACAAATTAATCATTATGAATTAAATCAAACGGAAATAAAGTACTAGAAGTAGATTGTTTAAAAGGTAGTTTTACATGTTTTCCTAGAGCACAAGCTTGACAAACATGAGAAGACTTACACCTACAATCTATAAATTTATTAACCCTAAGAGAATTCATAACGGGGATGCCGGGATGCCCCAACCGTTCATGCCATAAATCTAGAGACAACGCAGCAAAAGAAAAACTTAAGATTGGTTGACTTTGTAGTGGTGATAGGATAAAGATCTCCTCTACTCTCACATCTCATAAGGTGTCTCCCTGTATGGAAGTCCTTCACAGAAAAACCGGAAGGGTCAAATTCGACAGAAACATAATTATTAACGGTGAATTTTTGTACTGAAACTAAATTCTTAATTATTTTAGGAGAATGAAGAACATTTTTGAGAACAAGATTGGGATAATACAGAGTGATCTTAGAATGCCCATAACCTTTTATTGTAATCAAGTGTCCATTACCTACAGTTATGCCATGATGAGTGTGTAATCGAAAATAGGGAGAGAGAGTTCCTAAACCCGATGTTATGTGTGAGGTGGCTGTCGAGTCCATGTACCAATTGGGGTCCGGTGGTGTCATACTCAAACTATGCATAGTGGACTCAAGTCCGTAGGAGAGACAGCGCATGTTGGGTTTTGCGCAATCATGCGCAGAAGAATTAAACCCAAAAGCCTAGATATTTCAAGATGATTAAAGTAATATAGAGATGAATTTAGATTACTAACCGCGATGATGCTGTTAAAATTTACTTTTGAATCTTCAAGCCCAAGATTTGATCTTCCTTGTTCTTCTTATCACGATCACATGAACATCTTTCGCTTTCAAGAACATGAACTTAAAGGAGCTAAGATTAACACCCTTTATGTATATCCACACGCGAATGAATATCAAGAACGGTTCTTGATCCGGACTGCTAAATCCAAAATGAAATTCCAATTTCTATGATATAAGGCTATATGAGTTTATGTGTTCTTGATCTTTGATTATGAATCATAGATCAAGATTATTGTTTCTCTAAACATTGGAGGCTTACAATACTGATTAGGGTTTATTAGGGACTTATTTATACTCATTAAACCTGGACTCTTAAGGAGAAACAAGCCAAATCCCATCATAAAACGAAATCAGGAAATTGGCCCCATCCAACAGGTGCTCGGCCGAGAAACCTGTATGACTCGGCCGAGCAGTGCCTTTTCAGAAGGTACAACTTTTGGCATAACCTTGCTCGACCGAGTCTTAGGACCCGCTCAGCTGAGCACCACCAAAAACTCAATTTTAGCCTTTTATTTAATTCGTTCTTTTGTGTGTGACCCCATATGATTATATTATATTGGCAATGAGTCCGACCAAAGTCATTCTCATAAATAATGAGCGGACTCTAGCAAGCTATCATGATTACCCATATAATACAACTTGTCAAAGTTCGTTTATCCTCATAGTACATATCACAATCCTTTTGTCTACGATGTCGATTGAACGTAAGCCATGGTCTTTGGTCAACTTACATTGTTCAATGCTTTTCTCAATCCCAAATATGTTGATAGTACAAATGACATTGATCTCATCAATTCATTCGAGCACGGCCATGCATTTTCATCAACACTATTCATCGAGTGGCCAAAGCTTGATATCTCTCTCGAAGAGGGATAAATCCAATCTTGACTTATTACTCTTCCCTACATGACTCTAATTATGCCAATCACATTCTTATAGCTACCCGGTTAAAGGTAACGTTATAATGCGTCAAACATAATGTTCGTTATGTGGAAGACTGTAATAATCATGTCTAAGGATTCTAATGATATGACTAATATGAGATTCAATTATGACATTTGACCATGACATAAATCTTATAAGTGGGTCATGTCCAGTATATGTTCACCAACAAATACTCATAAGTTTAATTGCATCATATACACATAATCATAGCATGGTCATCTATTAACCTTATACTAGTTCTTCATAACTACTAGGGACAGAGATTATTATAATAAAACATGTAACAATATATATAATAAAATAACATCTCTTTATTTAATGAATAAAAAAAAAATAACAAACTATCGTTTCAATAACGAGCCTAGGGCATACACACCAATAGCGCCAAACACGCCATAAGCTTGAGGATGCTTCTCTCCAAGAATGCCAGACTGTTGAGGCTGCGGAAAAGATGTGGCCGACCTAGACCAACCGGATGCAGTCGAATACGAGCATTGTGGTACGACCCAAGCCCAATTCCATGCATTTCTCTATGCCGGCTGCCGTGCCCCGTCATTCCATGGTTGGTTCCATGTTTGCTGCAGAGGCCCATCAAACTGATTGTCGCGGCTATTTGAGTTACCACCAGAATGAGTACCATCTTTTCCACCATTCTTGCCTTACCCTTCACCTTTCTTCCCATTATTACGATTTTTTGAACCATTATTGTTATTGGGCATATGAGGAGGGATCGGAGGAACCCTAGGGAGTGGATTCACCGAGTCACGTTCCACCATAGCAGATGCCATAGATGCTTCTTTTGTAAACCAGTTTTTCAAAAAATGAACATAGAGCAAGCCTGATGGAATTTGGGTAGTGGATTGCTTTGACGAAGCAACGTCCCAACCCCATTATAGGCTTCGTTTAAGCCTGCCACCATTTGCAAAACCATTTGGTCATTACCCACTGGAGAACCGATGTTTTTCAGTTGGTCCGAGATTTGCTTTAAGTGTTGACAATACGCAGACGCCGATGGAAAGGATTCCATTAGATTCGACGTGAACTCCTGCTCACGGCTAATGGTTCGGGAGTTCTTATGTCCTCGAAGATGTCTTTAAAGGTATTCCAAGCATCCACTACCGACTGATCCGGCTCTAAAATAGTGTTAAGGAGATCGAGGGATATAGTGTCGTATATCCACCCAAGCATCTTAACATCGAGTGTAGAGTACATATTGATCTCCTCCTCCGTTAACGGTTCCTTCATCTTACCCTTCTTCGGAGGAACAATATGGTGGAGGTTTTATAGAGAGTGTACGTGGACCTTGAATACTTCTGCCCATGTCGTATATTGGACGTTCTCAAGAATAACCATGATGTTATTCTTGATGTTCGTCACAACAAGGGCTTGATAAATAGCAGAACTAGAAGGTGATATTGCCTTGAAAGAGATAGCAGACGGTAAAAGAAAAGGAAGAAGGAAAGAGATATCGACCAAGTACACGGAGGGGAGGCAAAATGAAATAAATTGTGCCCTAGACCTCTCGTGATACCATAAAAGATCTATGATAAATAATTCATTGATTTTCTCATTGATATAATTACATTTAAATAGGTAGAATAATACAACTTGGAAACTTAATCAAATCCCATAATCTCAGTTCTATCTTAGATAACCGAATACTATCAAAATGCTAAAGAGATTTACATTAGAAAAAGAAGATATATACAAATTATATACTGAGAATATTCTAACATGATAAATATCACTACCTCTATTGATGTTTGGTTTTGTTTTAATACCTATCCATTTTGCATTAAATGAGCTATTTTGCCCTCACATCTATGTATCTATATATACAATAAAAGAGAGTCAAATGCTATTCCCACAACGTGCCACGATGATTTATGATGTGGAATTCCACGTGGCATTAAACATGCTCTCAACCAATAAATTTCTGTCAATCATCAGAATGACCATTTACATAATAATTCAAATTTTAAAGCTCCCCAAAATATAGCAACAACACTCACATTACAAAATCAGACACAATTAGATTAGGTTGATTTATTTGAAAAGAGTTAACTAGCCTAGCATTTTTTTATTTTTTTTTTATAATAGCCTAAGTTTTTATGTTGTAATTTATGTGTATATGAAGATGGGACAAGGACTATCTATATAATGCATAATAATTTAATTTTAGTCCCTTTAAATTGATTGAAATTTGATAAATATTTGCATCAGTTTAGCTACTTAAATAATAAGTGTATATATTATTGATTAAAATTTTAATGTTGTACAATAATAAATAAATTTATAATTTTCATTGAGATAATTGTTTTTCAAAACCTTTTATCAAAGCTTTATCAAGTTAATTATCAAAACTGAAGTGGGATTAATTTTTGGGAACATGGAGAGTAGTACCTTGTGAAATAAAGTGAGTGAAAATCAGTTGATGATAACATAATAACTTATTATTGACAACAACATCAGAAAAGATAAAATACAAATAAAGCTTATGTTATACTTGGAATCTAAAATATTAGTTGAATATAGATAATTAATTCATAGTAGCTATGAAATTTATTGATAATAAATTTAAATAATTTAATATAATATATTTAATAAAAATGATAAGAAAACTGTGAAATGATATTTTTGATAGAATTATTAATTGTGCGTTAATTAAAGTTCTTAATAATTTATGTTATTTAAACTAAAATGTCAAGTAAATTAAATTTCATAGAATGAGATTAAATTATAAGTTAGAGAGTTTTATTCATATGATTAAATAAATAGTTTAAAAGTAAGATAAACAAATGATGGGAAATGAGGACTAATATTTTGGACAACATTATCATTTTAATGCTTCTATAAATATTAAAAAACCTACACCTACTAACTTATTTTTGTCCACTTGCACTATAAATAGTATTATTGACAATGATATTCTCAACCCACTTGCAATGTCTACCCATTTTCGTTTAATTTTCTTAATAAACGTGCATAACTAAGGTAGGACTGTTGTTCAAATATATGTATAGGTCTTAGAATTGCTTAATCCCAATCATGTTTGACACTTAGGTATTAGAACCTTTCTGGTATCTTTAGGATACCTAGTGTCCAGCACATGTGGTACTCAACTCTTCAAACCAAGGCAAACCAGCTTGAGGGCATCAGAAAACAAATCAGCAAGACAAGTTGCCGATTAAAGACTTACTCAGTACACAACACAAGTCACCGGCAACCCTACAATCAGCAAGGACAAACTGAAGCTCACTGGTAGTCAACTCAAAGATATTATTCATATGAATATCCCCAGGTTACATCGTTCTATACTTTAATTGACTTTACCGATTGCTTTGTGCGACCTTACTGAAAGTAGTTAAACTGTCTCTGCTACGTTTTCTGCTCTAGTCTGACACCGAGCTACTTTTAGCTCTACTCTGTCTCTTACTTGCTTTTTGCAGGTAACCGGTTGAGACAAAGGGGTCTTTACCCATTGGACTTTTGCAGGCATGCGTGTACGGCATATCTCCACCATTAATGCTGAAGATTGCGCATTTAATGCTCCTCACCTAACCGGCTGGAAATTCAAATTATAACCCTTCTTCGCAAAGACTCAAGTCATTTACTTCTCCTATAAATAGAAGACTCAGAGCATTAAAGAAGGGTGGTGCATTGAAGAGAGTTGAATAGTTTGAAGCATTCATTGAAGCTCAAACATTCTTTGTCCAGAAATCATTAGACATTTAATAGGACATACACATGTGCACAAACTCATCAATACTGTTAGTATTCCCAAACTAGATTATTTAAGGAATACACTGATTGAGTTTCTCACATACCCACCTGAGTGAGATAAGTTCCATTTAGACTTGCCGCTCAAAAACACTTGGTTTGTATTTGTATCACGATCCATTATTAGTGATCCCTAGAGTTTAGGTCTTTGTAACCGGCAAAGCCGAGCTTGTAATAGACTAGGGAAAACTGATAGTGCACTTAACCCAAATCCAAGTTCTGACCAAACTTGATAGAGGACGTAGCAGTATTTACACTGTGAACCTCTCCAAATACTCGTGTCCCCTTGTGTTTGCTATATTACTGCTTTGTCATTGCCGGTTTGGAAATCTATCACCGGTAACTCATTTATACATACTGATTCATTGTAATTTCTATTGACCAATCTCTTGAAACTGCATTGAACTTTTAAAAACTACTTTGTGTTAAACCAAGCTCTCAAAATCTTTTTATACTGATTTTGTGTGAGTCAAACTTAGTCACATCTTCTCCGTTGCGCTTACTAATAATTGTTTGCTTGGCGATTAGTGACTTTGCATTTTAAAGTGTTTCTTTTGAAAAGATTTTTAATTAGGCTATTCACCCCCCCCCTCTAGCCTGTTTTCCTACCAATTGGGTCTAACAAGGACTCTTACTCTGTGACGGAAGGAATATTTTTTTTTGGTAAAATATCAATTACGTCAAGCAAAAAATTAAAACAATATTCTCCATATAAAAAAAATATATCACATTGTACCATATGGAATTCTACATGTCAAAATTTTATTTTCTATGCTTTAATTATGCTAAAGTTTTTGCTTCATGTAATATATAAATAATAATTTTAATTAGCTATTATTTTAATATTTTAACTTCATATATATTATTGATTATAAATAATAGAATTTATCTTAAAATTATTATAGACTTTCGTTAATTTATTTGAATTTTATTATTAAAATAAAAGAGAGGGTTCAATATACAAAATGGCTAAAGTTTGTGTAGTGTTTGTGAAATTAGATGATTAGTGGAATGATGGGTTCAAAAAACCGATTAATTTTAACGAGAAGTTCATATTTTAAGATTTCATGAACCCATTTATTGAATAAAATTTTGGTTTTTCAGTGCTTTTTTTAGTGTAGGGAAAAGAAATGAGATTAATAGATGAGTTGGATGGGAATTTACACCAAAGCTAAAATAAAACTCTTACGTTAATTCATTTTGAGATTGTCCTTGTGATTTGTGATTTTTAGGAAAGCTTCGTAGCCTAAAATATAAAGTACTTGAATACCAAGAGTTATTTTGTCGCATCAATTATAGGGTTTTTTCTGATTGCACATTAGAATGACTATATTGATTTTGGTTATATAAGATAGACACATAAATATTGCCGACAATGACAATTTACGAGTTAGTCGAGGAGAGATCTTGAGAAACCATAGACAGTGGGGATAAAAGTACAATTTATTAATTAATTTTGTATATTTTAAATACATATTTTAAGTTATATTTTGTTATTAGTTAGTTTTATTATGCCCGTCGAGTATCGACGGGTTACTAACTAGTTAATAGAAAAAATGATGTATTTCCCTTTAACTACAGCTAAATCACTATAAAAATATCACACAAGTCCAAAAAAAATGTATATTAAATGTAATGGACATACTAGTAAAACTCATTAACTCTCAAGTCCCGAGTCTTTAGGGAATTAGGTTTAGGCCTAGTTTAAATACAAGAGCGAGTCTCGCGTACAACGGCCGCACGCCGTGCGGCGGCGCCGAGCCGAGCCGAGACATTTTTTTTTTTTTTTTGCCACCCTAACTTTTTTCCTCCAACAAAAAGTAACACTTTTTATACCGAAATGTAACACTTTTTTTCATCAAATGTAACACTTTTTTTCAAAACAAATGTACCACAATTTTGATGCAATAGATTAAAGATAACATAAAGATTCACAACTAAATTAAAGTAACATTTTTTATAAAGGAATGTAACACTCATTTTTTCAAATGTAACACCTTTTTTTTCTCCCAAAATTAACATAGGATTGACAACTAAAAACTAATGTTACATTTTATAAAAAATGAATGTAACATTTTTTTTTCTTAATTGTAAGAGTTTATATTCCTAAATGTAACATTATATATGAAATGTAACAATTTTTTATTGATAAAGTAACAATTGAAATGCAAACCTATTTTTTTTTTTTTTGTAAAAACTGATGTTACCTTTAACAATAGAAAGTGTTACTTTTTGAAGATGAAAGTGTTACTTTTATCAGAACAGAGTGTTACATTTTCAGCTGACAGCAGATCAATTTGTTTTGTGTGTAAAAAATGTATTTTTTTAAAAAAAAAATCAAACCATATCATGACCTATGTAGTTTTATTCGTCTCGTCGAAACGAACACAACAGTATTTTTAAAATTTTTTTTCGACTTATAAATCACAAGATATGACATTTTAAAGTTTTTTGGTGTATTTTTTTTTTTTTAAATGGACCTGTGCGGATGGGGCAGGTGGGTCGGGCCGGGCGGGTTGACCCGCGGGTCATGCCCGTCGCACGGCGTGCACCCGCCGTACCTAAGAATTTGTCTAAATACAAAGTCCAAACGTGATAGATTAATATAAGATATCAACATATACTTATTGATATTGTTGATTGAGAATTATTAAAAATCAAGAATCACTGAAGCAAAACAATAACCATAAAGAAAAATATTTTGTTTTTAGCTGGATCTAGCTAGCGATCCATCAAGAAGAGTTCTTGAATTAGTTTGTGTGTGGATACAGTTAGGGGTGTTTAATATTCAAAAGATCACCATCTAAAAGTTCATAACTTGTGATTTACGCTACGAGTGTTAGTAACCGTTACTCATCATATTAAAATAATTGTATTGAATGAATTTATGTGGGGTTTCGAATGTCGTTGTTCCCTGTGTTTTGTTGTATCGAAACCCAACAGTAACAAAATATCATTAGAATGAAGGAAAAATACTCTGATTCCTATGTATAAGAACAAATGTGATGTCCATAAATGTGCCAACTCTTGGGGAGATTTAGTTAATGAGTCATACCATAGAACTTTGAAAATGAGTGATTTAACAAAGGCTAAAGAGATATGTGAAGATCTCGGAAAACCAATACTGATTTATTCTCGGAAGACTGATTATGGACACAATCTATCTTATGAAAAAATGATAGAGAAATCTCAAGATAAAAAAAATATTTACAAACGGTTTTGATTCTGCCAAAAAGTGTCGAATCAGCCCTCCGTCTAGCGGTTCGGATAAATCCAGCAATGAGATCTTCCCCGTTCGGATCTGCGCACAATAAACAAACGTAAACTACGCCGGGGCTTTACCGCGAAGGCCCTCCGGCGTGAGAGTAAGAATACGGGTGGTATATGTGAATAAGGAAATCAATTGACTAGTTTGGAGCCAAAGAGTTCATTACCCGTCTCCTGTTGTGAGGACCTGTTTTTATAGGCGTGGGTGAATGAGTCCTAACTTGTTAGAGAAGCTAGGGAGCCCGTATTACTGTGGGACTCGTATTCCTTGGAGATAGACTCAGGATAAGGATGAGTAGTATCCCAGTTATCTTGTATAAGAGATATCCTTGTTTAGATAAGGATCTTCACTGTTAGAGTTGTAATCAAACTCTGTAATTGGACTCCATGTGAATAAGGAAAGTTTCCGATATAACTCGGCCCGTCATCCAGCTCGGCTCGTCCTAGAGGCCGGCTGGGGATTGGGCTTCTTGGAACTTGACCTAGGCAAGGTCTGCCTGCTCGGCCTGTACGATGTCGGCTTATAAGTATAGGCTTCAGGTGAATGGGCCTCTCGGTATAGGCCTCCTAGGTGTATGGGCCCAGATCATTTGGGTCCCACTTACCCAAGTCGGTTTATGTCGTTCAGTGGCCCCCGAGTTTCTATCTCGGCATGTCGAGTAGGAACTGTGCCTCTTGTACCTGCTCTGCCCTTCATTTACTTTGATTTGATAGTTGGCCGCCAAAATCCCTTGATGATTGGATTTGCTGATGTCACTATGGATTTAATTCAGGTGGAATCATTACTCTTCTTGGAAAACGAAGGCTCCATTGATTGCACTCCAATTATGAGTAGTATTGATAAACTCCCTATCCCCTCATATTCTAGGGGTATAAATAGACGATCCGTCTATTGGTTGTTCTCCATCTTACTTTCACTTCCAAGAATACCTCAAGAACATTCCAGATTTCACGAAAATTCAAAGATGGCTCCAAAGAGGAAATGCGATGATGTTTTTCCCGAAAAAGTGACTTCGGAGTCAGAGAATCAAGCTAAAAGCCCCAGTCCATCTAGCAGCAGCGATTTCGTTTTTCCGTTGAAGAAACGATCTTATTTTCCGACGGAGGAGTTGCCGTCCGATAGTAACGATTAATTTGTGGAACCAGACCCGGTTGAAGAATTTTCTGATGATGACTCTAGTGCAGAAGAGTCAGAGGATGAGGACGAGGATGATGATGAAGATGATAAAGATGACCCAGAACACATCATTATTGATGAATATGGGTATGATGGAGACGTTGAGTGGGAGGAAGATGATCGAGACCAAGATCAAGATTGTGATTTTTCTTGAATCTTTGGTTAGAGTGATCCAGTAATTTCTTTTTTGACTTTGTACCGGTCAGGCCCCCGGCTTCGTTGTGGGGGTCCTTTTTGATAAATATATAATGGGATTTTACCCTTTCAGTCACCTTTGCTCTGATTGTGATTTGACTTAATGGCTTGAATTCCTTGCATCTTGCATGACCTTGATTTTTATCTCATTAACACTACCTTTTTCATGATGTCGTCTTAAAGTAATGCCGATCGCCTGATCCTTGTTGACATGTCGGCATGGAACGCACTTGTATCTGGTAATCTTCTCATAATTTAGTCAAATCTAGTCAAAGTCGAGGTGCCGCTAAGTCATAGGTCGGTCTGTGCTGGCAGTCTCTTGACCGTTCGATACTCCCCAAGCTAATGATGTCAGGCTTGTGATGTTAGCCGTGCCAGGCGGTGAGGGACGAGTGAAGGGACATATGCTTTATGGGGAAATCACCATCCTTAATTGTAGGTAATGATGGTCTAGGGTGATTACGTGTGTAACCGCCATTTACCGTGAGATTTCCACTAGATCTCGGGCGAGTTTAGGTCAATTTCTCGGGGTATACCCGAACCGAGCATTCTAAACAGTTGAAATCCCTAGAATCCCCCCTTTCATCCTTTGATTCTATTTGAACAGCCAGAAAATATTTTGACTTTAAGACTAACGGCGATTGCACCGGCAGTCCTTGTACGTTGCTTGATTCCGGCGAGTTTCAACCAGTGCTTTCGGAAATACTTCCTCTTTTGGTCTGCCCATCCTCTTACCTCTACTTTCATCGATTTTCCAGGTATCCTTCTATCCCCCTTGCATTTTTGATTTCTCTGCGCCATTTTCTGGCTTAGCTTTGTTTCGCCTCTGTTCTTCATTCAAATGTCTTTTGATTATTCGTCCTTCGTCCGTCTGGGCTTCCATAAAACGAACCGTAGGATTTACTAGAGAACGGATGGGCCCTCGTTTTTATTGGCTCTGAGCAAAATTAGAAAATTCCTTGTAACACACATGGCTTTTAATGGCACCGTGAAATGACCTGTCAATAGCCGTCGGTTCGATCGTTTGGGGGAGATGAATCCCAACTTAGTGGTTTTTCCTTGCCTGTCTGAACTTTTGACTCATATTTCTTCCCATTATGTATTGTCTGAAGACGAGGTATTCCCCTCGGCTTCAGTGAACGAGGAGAGAGGGGTAAATGCAGCTCCTACCTTGATTTCTGATGCTAACCCCCTTCTTTCCTCTGCAGCCATGTCGGGGGAGAGTACTTCGGAATGAATAGTGGATCAGTTTAGTGCCGCCATCCTTGAAGGAGGTCGAGGTCGAAGGAATGCCAGTCGGAGGGGGAAAGCGGTAGCGTCTACCAGGCCGAAGCAACCCAAGGCCGGAGACGAGATGATCGAGTATCTTCATGATTCCTGTAGGATTTCTCGTGAAGATTATGATCTGGTGTATCAGCGTGCTTCCCCTTTGAGTACTAGTGAGGAAAAGGCTTCCTTTTATTTGAACCATACCGAGGTTGCATTCTTTTTTAAGCAATTTGAGCTAGGGCTCCGTTTACCTCTTGACCCCTTCATTTGTGAATTCCTAGAGGATTGGCAGGCCGTCCCCGCCATGCTAGGTGCCAACGCAGTTAGGTACCTTACATCCTTTATTACTCTATGTTGAAGCTTGTGTTTCGAGCCATGTCCCTGGGCCTTTTACCAGTTTTTTGAGGGAAGCTTTAACGAAAACACTTGCGTGTTGACTCTGAGGAGCAGACAAAGGAGGCCAAAAATTATCGCTCTGATCTCCAGTTCGGTCAGTAAAGTGTCAGGTTAGAATAATCACGTTATCAAAGTCGAGAGCCGCCATGGCTGAGAGTTTCCCATTCCGACAAGCATTCCCAAGGATCCTGAAACATGTTATAAGGCCCCGTGGAGCGACGCCTTAGTCCAAAGGTTAACAGAGTTTGCCTCGGTGCAGCAGTTGGAATGGTCGTCCTTAGAAAACAACCACGGCTACTACGTCCAAGTTGGTATTATGCCGGGACCGTGGGCCGGGGTGAACGTCATGGTGCCCATAGTTAGGGGCAATCGTTACCCGGATTGGGTTGTTCATCTTGATTTTGTTTTTATCAAGGATTGTGATATTTGCCGCACTCAGGACGAGGCTTGCCTGAAAGTCCGAAAAGTTGTTGGATGTAAACTCCTGATCTCGTCATTTCTGTTCATACTATGATAACCTCGTGTTCAGCTTCTAACTCTTATCTTTGTGATTGTTAGATTTGACCATGGAGGAGGAGAGAGAGTTGGCCCGTGCGTATTCCTCTGACCCCAATAAGCTTCTGAACAAGAGAAGGCTGAAATCAAAGACTTTGGGGTGCTCTAAGAGGCATGCCGATATGGGAGCTCAGCAGGAGGTTTTGTTCACCAAGGAAGCCGGCCCACTCCCTATAATTGATGTTGCTGTCGGAGGACGAGTTGAGGTGCAGGCTAGTGGTGCTGCGGCAACGACGGGTGCTCCGGAGCCGGACCAGGCTGCTGAAACAGTTTTTGAGGATATAGGTGGAGGAGATGGCGGTGAGTCCCTTGGTGAGAAAATGGGTAGAGATGGTGGTGACGAGGTGTTGGAGGAACCTTCTCCCAAAAGGCATTCATCTGCTGCTCCTCCTACTGGTACTCCGCTTGTTTTTTCCTCCGAGGAGATAGATGCTTTGATAGCCGATTTTGCCGATGTCCGTCCACTGAAGAGCTTGGATGTTACTACTCGATCTGGTCCAATGTTGAGACTTGGCCGACCAATTTTGGAACGGGATTTTGATGTGGACCTTTTGCGAGGATTGGATTCCATGCCGCCTACTTATGCCCACATGGCTGAATGCAAGGGGGTCATTATCGCCGAGGTAACGTATTAACTTGTTTGTTTTCTGATTGCTCTCCGTTCCCGTAATTGATTTCAATTTCCTCGTTCAGCTTGCTACCCTTGCCAAACATGAGGCGGCGCAATGGGCTGGAGTAGGCAAGAAGATGGCCGATCTGGAAGGCAAGGCATCCTGAAACCAAGTGAAGCTAGGCCAAACTGTGGAGTTGGTCAATAAAGCACGCGAAAGCGCCAAACTGGCTCATGCCGAGAGGGTTAAAGCTGTTGGGGATGCCGAGGCCGAGATAGAGAAACAGAAGGCCGTTGCAAGGCAGCTTGAAGAGGAGGCCAAGTTACTCAGGGAAGAGATTGAGAAGGAGAGTACGAGTGCCGCCCTGTTAGCCAAGGAGAAGGAGGAGGTGTAGATGAAGTTTCAACAGCTGGAAGAGAGTATTCCGGTCAACGAGAAGGCTGCTGTGTTGAACTTTCAACGTACCGTGATGCCATCAATCATTGACGACCAGGTGAAAACTACTTATGTCGATGGCTATACGCACGCAGCTCGCCAGCTCCACATTGATCCTGAAGTGGACGTCCCTGTTAAGAAACTGGCTCGCCTTTTACTAAACGACACGTATAGTATTGAGGCCCGCACCACTCACTCCGTGATCCCTTATTCCGAGAAGACTTTAGGGTTGATAGCTCAGAACGATAAGGCTGACGAGAGGCCGGCCTGGAGCGTTCCCCCGGTGGACCCCAACAACTTTCATGCTTTGGTGGAGCGTTTCAAGGAAGAGTTGGGCTTCGATAATGAAGAAGACGAAGAGGAGGAGTAGTAGGCTCCATGAGTTTCATAAAATTTGTCAGTTGATGTAGGTCTGGTGTGACCTGATACAATTTTTATCTTTTACGTGCGAGCCGGTTTGGCTTGAAACAATTTGTTTTTTTTTTTGTAAGTATCTAACTGCCCGGGCCCAGCGTAGTCTGGGGGGCGTAAACACTCGTTATTTGTAGGGATTGGCCTACCTCGATTTGAGGTATAAATTAGCCCTTGTTTCCTTAACTTGTTGCGTAGTTAAGTGTTATCTTCGTCAATTGTTCATGTTACTTTATCTCGGTTTGAGATGTTTTAACTGACTGAAATGACGAGATATGGCAGCTGGTTTAGGCCATGTTGTAGGCTGTGGTCGTTCACCATTATGGCCGTGACGAGCGTTAGGAGCTCGGTTTGTAAGAACTAATTTGTGGTTAGTCTCAAATTGTCGTGGGAACTGGATGTATTGATCTTAACCCAAATTTGAGAGCACTAACCGGCAGAATTAGGTTTTAATGTAGCCGAGCTAGGCTATGTTTGTAGGCCGTGGTCGTTCACCGTTATGGCCGTGACGAGCGTTAGGAGCTCGGTTTGTAAGAACTAATTTGTGGTTAGTCTCAAATTGTCGTGGGAACTGGATGTATTAATCTTAACTAAAATTTGAGAGCACTAACGGGCAGATTTAGGTTTTGATGTAGCCGAGCTAGGCTATGTTTGTAGGCCGCAGTCGTTCACCGTGGTGGCCGTGATGAGCATTAGGAGCTCGGTTTATAAGGACTAACTTCTTGGCTAGTCTCAAATTGTCGTGGGAACTAGATGTAATAATCTTAACCCAAATTTTAGAGCACTAGCCGACAGAGTTAGGTTCTAATTGTCTTGAGTCGTGACGTTAGTCTTAACTCAAAATGATGATCTCGGCATTGCTAAGTGATGCTTGGACCGTGCTTGAGAATCAAAGTTGTAAAAAGGAAAACTTTATTGATAATAATAAAGGAATGACTAATTTGATAAATGCTATGAACTAGAGACCCAAAACTAATCTTAGAAATCAAAAAAGATAGATAGGATGCCTAGGAGTTACTGATAGTATTTCCTCAAGTGCTCCGAATGCCATGGGTGTTTAAGCTCTTTTCCTTCCGGAGTTTTGAGCATGTAGGTTCCTTCTCTGATAACGTGAGTAACAATGTAGGGACCTTCCCAATTTGGAGAGAGTTTATTTTGCTGAGCCTTCAAGTGTGTCGACTCGATCTTTCTGAGTACCCAGTCGCCGACTTCAAAAACTCTTTTCTTTACCTTGCTGTCATGGTAGGCCTTGGTCTTTTGCTTATAATTGATCATTCTGAGTTGAGCTGTCAGCCTTTTTGCTTCAACTAGGTCTAGGTCTAGGAGTCGGTTGTATTCATTGACCACCTCGTCATAATTAGACACCCTGAAGGTAGGTAAGGCCATCTCGGCTGGAGCCATAGCTTCTGATCCGTAAGTTAATGCAAAGGGAGTCTCCCCAGTTGGCCCCCAAGTGGTTGTACGTACTGCCCATAAAGCAAGGGGGAGGTCGTCCAGCCACTTTCCTTGACTTCCTTCTAAGCTCTTGGTTAGGGCTTTCAGTATTAATTTGTTTGCTGCCTTGGCTTGTCCGTTACCTTGAGGATGACTGACCGATGACTTTTTGTGTTTGACTCCTAGTCTGTTTAATTCTTCGGTGAAAGCGTCAGAGAACTGGAGTCCGTTGTCGGTCACGATGGAATGTGGGACGCCGAACCGACACCATATATAGTCATGGATGAAGTTGATGGCGTTCTCCTCTGTGATTTTAGCCAAGGGCTTAGCCTCCACCCACTTGGTGAAGTAGTCGACCGCTACAATTACGAACTTGTTGCTCCCCTTTTCCAAGGGGAATGGTCCAATGATATCGACTCCCCACATGTCAAACGGCCATGTCGGTATGATAAGACTTTGTTCTACAGGTGGCACCTTTGGTAGGTCCGAGAAGCGCTGGCATTTGTCGCACTTCTTTACATAGGTTTGGGCTTCTTCTCTTAAGTTAGGCCAGTAGTAACCAAGTGTGATTACTTTATCAGCAAGGGTTCTGGCCTCCGGGTGTCCTCCGCAAACTCCCTCATGTAGCTCGGCCAGAAGTTTCTCGGTATCTTTAGGGGAAACACATCTTAGGAGAGGCCTGGAGAATGACCTTCGATATAGAATGTCGTTCCAGACTATGTACCTGGCCGTCTTCTTCTTTATCGTTTTGGCCTCTAACTCGTCTTCCGGTAGCCTGCCCTTCTCGATGTAGTCCCTGTAATCGTCAATCCAGGTTCTCTCTTCGTCATCTAGAATTAGGATTTCAAGTCTTTCGTAAGCTGGTTGGTCGGCATAGATGATAAAGGGATTGATTTCTTCTGACGTGGCCATCTTTGACAACAAGTCGGCCTCCAGGTTATGTTCCCGTCCTCCTTGCCTTATTTCCCAGAACTCCAAGTTCTTAGTGAGATTCAGGACGAGGTCCCTATACTTAATCAGCATGTGGTTCTCAGTGTTGTACTCGCCCTTCACTTGGTTTACCACTAGTTGGGAGTCACTGTAGGCCACCAGTTTACTCGCACCAAAGAACTTAGCCCTTTCTATTCCTAAGATCAAGGCTTCGTATTCCGCCTAGTTGTTTGAAGCTGGGAATTTAAATCTGATGAAGTCACGGGCCATATGTTCGCCGCCTGGACTTGTTAAATATACCCCGGCTCCACTTCTTCCTTTCGTTGTTGATCCATCTGTGTACAAGATCCAACAGTCCTCAGGTAATTCTTCTAAGGGTTCTCTGTCAATGGGAAACTTCCTCTTTCTTGTGGTCGGTGTATGCTCACTGGAGAACGCGGTCTCAACTAGGAAATCAACCAAAGGCTGCGCCATCAATGTCTTCCTTGGCTTGTAAGTGATGTCGAATTCAGTTAACTCAATGGACCAGTTCAGAAATCTGCCCGAGTTGTCCATCTTGTGGATTATTTTTCTGAGCGGCGTGTCGGTATAAACCATGATGGGATGAGCGGAGAAGTATGCACGTAGTTTTCGGGCAGCAATGACCAAGGCATATGCAATCTTCTTGGCATTATAGTACCTGCTCTCGGTATCTGACAATGCTTTACTTACATAGTACACCGGCTTCTGAATTCCATTATCTTCTCGTACTAACACGGCCGCCACGGCTCTGTCCGTTGCCGCAAGGAATACGGAGAGTGTTTCTCCCATAATCGGACTGCTAAGCAATGGGGGTGAACCCAAGTATTCTTTTATTCGCTAGAATGAAGCTGAGCATTCTGGGGTCCACTCAAAGTCCTTAGTTCCTTTCAGGGCCTTGAAGAAAGGTAACGACTTTTCTGCCGACTTGGCGATAAATCTTCCCAGGGCAGCCACCCTGCCATTCAACCTTTGAACCTCTTTTACACACGTCGCCTCTTTCATGTCGACCAGGGCCTGGATCTTCTCCGGATTTGCCTCAATGCCTCATTGGGAAACCATGAAACCGAGGAACTTGCCCGCCGTGACCCCGAAAACACATTTACTTGGGTTGAGCTTCATGTCGTTTTCTTTCAGATTTTTTATAGTCTCCGCCAGGTCCGGGACGTGGCTTCCTGACTTGGTTTTTATTACCATGTCGTCAATATAGGCTTCCATGTTCCGGCCGATCTGGGATTTGAACACCTTGTTCACCATCCTCTGATAAGTTGCGCCGGCATTCTTGAGGCCAAAAGGCATCATCACATAACAATAGATCCCTCCTGGTGCTTGGAAGGCGGTATTTTCGATGTCGTCCTTGGCCATTTTGACCTGGTGATAACCAGAATAAGCGTCTAGGAAGCTCAAGGTTTGGTGTCCAGCTATGGAGTCGACCAACTTGTCTATTCTGGGTAGGGGGTAGCTATCCTTGGGGCATGCTTTGTTGAGATCTGTGAAATCGACACACATTCTCCACTTGCCGTTCTGTTTTTTCACCATTACGACATTAGCCAGCCACTCGGGGTATGTCGCTTCGCGGATGATCCCGGCCTTCATCAATTTATCCACCTCGGTCTGGATTGCCTGTTCTTTATCTATAGAAAAGACCCTTCGTCCTTGCTTGACGGGTTTGAAAAAACTGTCCACCTCTAGTTTGTGGAGAGCAATGGCTTCTTTAACTCCAACCATGTCTTCGACTTTCCAAGCAAACACATCTAGGTTGTCTTTTAACAGGTTGATGATTTATTCTCTCTCTTCCGGGGAAGGTTGTTTCCCAATTTGTACCTTCTGTTCTGGGTAGTCGGGGTTGATGACGACCTCATCCAACTGGTCGACTGGTCTTAGCACGGGACCGTCCCTGAACTCCAAGGTTTCCACGATGATTTGCTTTACTTTTTCCTTGTCTTTGCCTTCTAGGCTCAAATTCTCCATATCTAGAAGTCTGTCTATCTCGGCATCCATGTGGGCGGGTATTGTGGCCCCCGAGCTTGGGATGAGGGCGAGGCCCGAGTCACTCGGCTCGTCCGAAGCGGTGTTCATGGAGATACAACCATATCCTTCCAACCCGAAGGTCACCTCGGTCTCTGTCATGGCATTTTCAGCATCCAGTACGACCCATTCCTCAGGTATGTCTACCGTTATCACGCCGATGTTAGGGGCTGATGTAGTGACCGTGGTCGACTTCGATATAGTGGTATTTCTTTCTGGAGTGTCAATTTCCATCTTGGTTTTTGCCTTTCTTGACCTCATCACGTGCTCTAAGAAGTGTTTGGGGTTGCCGAGGATGCAGCCTACGCCTTTTGGGGTTGGGAATTTCACCCTTTGGTGAGGGAGGGAGGCAACCATTCCCAGTTTTCCCTGACTAGGAGAGCCGAGGATGGCATGGTAGTCAATTGCCAAATCCATAACGATGAAGGTGATTGTTGCCGATATTTTGTAGGGGTACTCACCGACATCTAGTACCAAGTCCACGGTTCCCTTAGCCTCGGCTTTGTGATTTGTAAATCCTTCTAGTCTCCCATTGTAAGGGGTCAGCATGGTGTCTGGCAACTCCATCTCTTTGAAGGTTCTGTAATAGAGCACGTCTTTAGCGGCCCCAGAATCTATTAAGAGCCTTTCCGACTCGCAGTTATCGATTCGGCCTGTGATGACCAACGGCTGTTCTCTCATGGCCCTGTTTCCGGCCAGCTCGTTAGGGGAGAAACTAATCACCTCTTCCCCTTTATGAATCCAAGGGGGGATATGGTAAACCTTGCTTAGCTCATAGATCTGCTCTTTTAACTTGGTGTTGGAAGGAATTTCCTCCCTGATTACTCCGATCAGCTTTGCCCGAGGTGGTCTGTCTTCACGGTCCACCGCCTCGCCCTCTCTCGGACGTTTGTTGTCTTTCTTTGCTAAGTATTCATTTAGTTTCCCCTGATCGTCCCACCTCTGTAGTATTTTCTTTAGGGCAAAGCAGTTATCCGTCTCGTGCCCGTTATCTCGGTGGTAGGCATAGTACTTGCTGGTGTCTCGTGGGAAATTTGGGTTATCTTTAAGGGGTTTTGGATTTGGGAGATTCACCAGGTTCATGATCTCGGAAATCGGCTTGGTAAGGGGGGTAATGACCTCGGTCGGTCTCGTTCTGTTCTTCCCTCGGTTACCACTTCCACTGGTACCCTGGACCGAGTTAGGAGTGAGTGGCCTACGTTCCCCTTCTCGGTCTCGATCTTTGTATCCGGACATCAGTTTCTTTTTTTCCTCAGCAGTGGCTGTCGCGTAGGCCATCTGGTACAGCTCAGATTTTGTAAGAGGTTCTCTTACCGACAATTCATAGGTGAGCTCGTCTGATCTCTGCCCATTATAGAAGCACATTATGATTTCCCTGTCTGTAAGTCTCTCTTCTATTGAGTCAGCCAAGTCTCTGAACCTATTGTAAAAGTCCATAGTCGACTCGTTCTTTCCCTGAACTATGTTTGCCAGATCCGACAATCTTTTCTTTTTAGCCCCGGCAGTGGCGAAATACTCTAGAAAACTTGACTTCAATTTGGAAAAGGAGTTGATGCTTCTTCTCTCTAAGTCCATAAACCAAGACCTGGCTGCTCCAATTAACGTACTAGAAAAGGCCTTGCAAAGTACGTCGTCTTTGTTGGAAACCAAGGCCATCATTCCTTCGAAAGACTGGAGGTGGTCCATGGCATCTGAACTGCCGGAATACTTGTCCAGGTGGGGAAGCTTCAACTGGGGATTGGGTGGAGAATCCTTTATCCACTGAGCAAACGGATGCATTGCGTCGTAGTCGGTTTTCGGCTTCCTCTGCCCCTGGTTCATCTCTATATTGTCCATCCTCTCCTGCAAATCCAATATGATCTGCTCACTGAACCCTGAGCTGCGATGGGAGCTTCTCGGCCTGTCTCTTTCTTTGTCTCGGCCCCTTCCAACAACACGACTTGTGTCTGGATCATCACGAGGTCGTCTCGGAGGAGTATGACGAGGTGGCTCATGTCTGGGTGGGACTTGATCTTGATTTTGCCATCGTCGCCTTTCTCCTAGAAATCTCACATCTGGAGATTCTGCCTCCTCATCCCTCCTACGGTTTATTTGATCCCTCAGATCTCCTCCATCGGGATTAATTAGGCCAAGTCGACCTTCTAGTCGGCTTGGTGGAGCAGCTCGATTTCCTGGGGGCGCGTCACGCGGTTCCTGATGACGTCTGTCCTCAGTGCGTGTGTTCCCCCTTCGGTCACTTCTTTCTCTGCCTCCCAAAGCTCCTCTTGTGCCAGAGGGCTGGGCGAAGGGTGCCAAGGAGTGGTCAGGATCAAATTCTAGGAGAGCCCTTTGAGCTTCAGCTAGTTGCTGAAGGGTTGAGAGATTCTGATGTAATAACGCCCTCCGATCAATTGGTGCCGGTCTAGAAGGGCCAGCCTCGGTAAGCTGAGGACGTGAAGTCGTCCGTCTCCGTCGTCCATACTGGTGAGCAATTTCAGGCACCGGCCCTCTGAAACGGGTGTGCATCCCGCCTCCCTGAGGTGGAGGAGGGAGGCCTTGATTCAGAACATTGTCATTTTCCACGTTAGGAGGTGGCGGATTGAGATTAGCGTCTTGTGTAACGCTAGCTTCCCGACCGTCGACGTGAGTTCTAGACATGGGGAAATTTGTGGTTTTCCGAACAAATATTCTCCAACGACGCTTCCCGGCAATGGAACCAAACTGATGCTGCCAAAAACGTGTCGAATCAGCCCTCCGCCTAGCGGTTCGGATAATCCAGCAATGAGATCTTCCCCGTTCGGATCTGCGCACAATAAACAAACGTAAACTACGCCGGGGCTTCACCGGCGAAGGCCCTCCGGCGTGAGAGTAAGAATACGGGTGGTATATGTGAATAAGGAAATCAATTGACTAGTTTGGAGCCAAAGAGTTCATTACCCGTCTCCTGTTGTGAAGACCTGTTTTTATAGGCGTGGGTGAATGAGTCCTAACTTGTTAGAGAAGCTAGGGAGCCCGCATTACTGTGGGACTCGTATTCCTTGGAGATAGACTCCGGATAAGGATGAGTGGTATCCCAGTTATCTTGTATAAGAGATATCCTTGTTTAGATAAGGATCTTCACTGTTAGAGTTGTAATCAAACTCTGTAAGTGGACTCCATGTGAATAAGGAAAGTTTCCGATATAACTCGGTCCGTCATCCAGCTCGGCTCGTCCTAGAGGCCGGCTGGGGATTGGGCTTCTTGGAACTTGACCTAGGCAAGGTCTGCCTGCTCGGCCTGTACGATGTCGGCTTATAAGTATATGCTTCAGGTGAATGGGCCTCTCGGTATAGGCCTCCTAGGTGTATGGTCCCAGATCATTTGGGTCCCACTTACCCAAGTCGGTTTATGTTGTTCAGGTTTTCATTTACTTGGAGAAAAGGCGCATGATAAAGGACCGATAGCACAACTTTGATGAACTTTAGCAACTAAATGTGTTTCGAAGAAATAAATTGACCTCATAAAAAACTTGTATGATGAAACAGGTGTGCGGACCATTATTGTAAATGTGCATTAGGGTTCTAAACTTAGTCCACTTCTCATTATTATAATTGTGAACAAATATTGATGAGATCGATTCAAAACGATTTATCGTGGTGGTGTACAAACGATTTTTTGGCCACTTACACATTTACTGATTATTATGCAGCAGAATAGAGCGGATTTCTAGCTAAACTCCATGGTGTACAAACGATTTTTTGGCCACTTACACATTTACTGATTATTATGCAGCAGAATAGAGCGGATTTCTAGCTAAACTCCATGGTGTACGAACGATTTTTTGGCCATGTTGTATATATGACTAGATTTGTGGGTAAGGAATCAGTAGGTTAGGCACACCGAAAAGATGTTATCTTTAAGGTATTTAATTCGTCCCACACTGGTGTAATGGTTCTCAACGAATTTCACCTCCAGGATACAAAACCTACTCAACTCTATTCAAAGTTACACTACTTTGAATAAATATGGAACAAGAACTCGAAGCTTTTTACTGTATAGAAGAAGGGAGGAAATTTAATAAGAAGAAAGAACTCTATATTTTCAGTAATCCAATTCAATAGAGGCAGTCCTGTTTATAGTGGTAATGCCTGACTGAACTGGTTTGTTCGGATAAGAGTGTCCATCAGAACAGTCACAATGGTGACTATTCGGAGAGTCACACCCGAACAAATCAAACTGAACACATCCCCTTTGCCTCAAACAAAACGGGTTGTCTGCGTACACCCCTCCTGACCTCAAATCAATCGGATTGTCTAAAAACTGTTAACTAACTAATTAATCGTATAATTAATTAATTAATTTCTTTCTTTCTTATATATATTTATATATATTTATATATATATATATATATATATATAATATATATAATACTCAAAGCTACACTTGGTATTCTCCCATATTAATGGGAAGCCCAAACAAGCTACTTAGAACTCTTCAACTTAGCTATGATATAGTAAGTTTAGCTCCAAGCTTTAGATAGGAATCCCATGTGGGATAAAAGAGATACAATGAAAGAAGACAAAGAAGACAAAAAGACTTTTGTATAAAGGATGATCAATAAAGGTTGCTTACAAACTCAATGTGGGAGAAGAGTGTTACATGTGAATACTACTACATATAACAGGCCACTTACACATTTACTGATTATTATGCAGCAGAATAGAGCGGATTTCTAGCTAAACTCCATGATGCTACTCAAATCGAAAGGAAGATACAAGGTTAATGTTTCAAGAGATTTCAGAGTGCATAAGGTATGTTATAATCCTTTGCTTGTCTGACAACAATATTGTTTACTGAGTCTGTTTCCTTTTCCTGGAAAATGATAGAATTTCTACTTCTGGATATATATGTTGGGTGGTCCTCTAGAATGCTAATTGACTCGCTTTATTTCCAAGTTGATTCTTTTACCCGTTTCGCAACTCATACATTTTTGATTATTTTTACAGTTAGATAAACCAGACATGTTAAACTCTCTCTCACGCGCTGCATCTTAAAACTGAGTGAAAGAAGCAGAAAAAGGAACGAAACAGAATACAACCACCAAATGTCCCTAAAACCTGAAGTAGATGACCTTCAAGTTTTGCCACTTGAGAAAGCTGAAGAAGGGTCTTTCAGGAACAGGCACAAACTTCACAACCCAACCTATCGGCCACGAAACAGCAGCAAGCCCAATACAAGCTCCCCATTGCCCCCAATTTAACCTTTCCGTATCTGCAAACTTCTTAAGAAATTCCACCATCACCACTTGAAGAACAATCGTTATGCCAATAATTCCCAAAAATAACCTGTTCCTGTGTATCCCTTCAAATACATTCTTCTTCTCAAGCTTCCTCGCGTTGAATTCATTGAACACTTGGCAAAGAACAAACGTGTTGAATATCAAGGTGT
This sequence comes from Campanula takesimana, assembly GCA_026119855.1. Lineage (NCBI taxonomy): Eukaryota > Viridiplantae > Streptophyta > Magnoliopsida > Asterales > Campanulaceae > Campanula > Campanula takesimana. The sequence continues at coordinate 83,184 of JAOWBW010000269.1, read as the reverse complement.
CTCTCACTCTCTCATTGACACCAAATATCTCTTTTCCCGCAAACTGCATGGTCAAGAGGATGACTATTTGATACAACGCTTGAGCGATCAAATTCCTCCACATTATGTTGGTGATAAGTGGGGCTGTACGACCAACAGGCTTTTTCTCCATAAGCTCTTTTGTAGGCTTCTCCGTGGCGAGAGCTAATGCACCCAATGTATCCATGATAAGATTTACCCACAACAGTTGAACTGCGGTTAATGGAACCTCACCTGATGAAACTGCTGATACAAAGTTTATCACAAGCGCTGCTACATTTACCGTGAGTTGGAACTGAATGAATTTTTGAATATTGTTGTAAACACATCTTCCCCATCTAAGAACTGTAGCCACGGAAGCGAAATTATCATCCAATATAACAATATCAGAGCTCTCTTTTGCCACTTCCGTCCCCTGAATTCCCATTGAAAGTCCTATATCAGCTTCTTTGAGTGCTGGTGCATCATTCGTGCCATCACCTGTGACAGCAACAACATGCCCTTTTTCTCTAAGGCACTGCACCATCAGAAGTTTGTCAAATGGAGATGATCTTGCCATCACGCATATTTTATCGACCTTCTCCATACGCTCCTCGTGGGTGTAGTTTCGAAACTCTACTCCTTCTACCACTTGCCCGTTTTCAACATCTTGATTGGGCCTAAGAATTCCACATTCTGTGGCTATTGCTCTTGCTGTAAAGACGTTGTCACCTGTGATCATTTTGACGTTTACTCCAGCATATTGACAATCTTCAACAGCCTTCTTCACACCCGGACGGCACGGATCTTTTATGCCTATCAGCCCCAAAAGCACCAAACCTTTGTCTTCTATTGCTTGATCCTCTTCTTTTGTATATTCTACATTTTCAGTAACTTGCTTATAAGCAAAAGCTATGCATCTGAGACTACTAGCAGCCATACCTTGGATTAGCAGTTCAAATTTCTTCCTCTCGGTATCATCCAAAGCTTTGATCTCACCAGAGTGATTGTAGTAGTGAGAGCACATAGCTAGTATCATCTCTGCAGCTCCTTTCCAGTGCACATGAAGGGTATTGTCCACATTTTTCTTCACCAAAACGCCACTCCTCTTCTTTTCTGAATTGAACGCTTCCACGTGCACAAGTGTAAAACACCCTTTCAAACCTTCTATATCCATTTTCAAGTCCAGGACGGCCCAAGATAGAATCGCCTTTTCAGTTGGACTGCCTGAAAACTCATACTTCAAATCTGAACTTGGTTTATACACGCTGCCTGTTGTATTGAGGCCGACTGCTTGATGGAGTAAGGAAATAATATTGGCTTCAACAGAAGTATAGCTTCCTTTTTCGATCGATTCTTGTCCAAGCCAAATTTTTGTAACTGTCATCTTGTTCATCGTGAGGGTACCCGTCTTGTCTGTACAAATAACAGTGGAAGAGCCCATAGTTTCACAGGCAGAAAGCTTCCTGACCATAGCCTGATCCGCCATCATTCTTTTCATCGAGTAAGCCAGAGTAAGTGTAACCGCCAAAGGTAAGCCTTCTGGAATCGCAACCACTACTATAGTTACAGCCGAAGCTATAATCCTTATCATGGCATTAATTATATCATCCGTCTTTGTCTTGCTTCCAATATACTCCTTTTTACCAATGCCATTTTGCGTATTCCCTGTAAAATATCGAACTAATAATACCATAAGAACTAGGAAAGCAACCGCCAAGCCAACCTTACCAATTGATGAAGTTAACTTGTTGAGCCTGGCTTGAAGAGGCGTATCCTCATTAGTATCACGACTAATCGTGCTCATCATCTCCCCCCACGTAGTGTTCATACCAACAGACGTGACAAGCATAGTTGCATAACCATCAGCAACTTTTGTGCCCGAAATCAAGAACGGATTTTTTGTTGAATTCACTTCAACATGATCACTTTCCCCTGTCATACTTGATTCATCAATCTGTAACGAGTGACCTTCCAAGAACAACCCATCAGCAGGAACTTGATCACCGATCTTCAGACAAACTAAATCTCCAACAACGATGTCAAAAACTGAAATCTGTTGCCTCCTGCCACTTCTGACAACTTCGACTTGAATATTGCTGCTAACTTTAGACAACTTGTCGAACTGTCTGTTTTGTCTGAAGTTGCTTATTGCAGAAACAGAGATGACCAGGAAAACAGCCACAAATATGCTGCCACCATCATACCATCCTTCTTCTGGACCGTGCTGTTTCATGCCAAAGCCAAGGGAGAGAGCAGCACATGCTAAAAGAATCAAAATGGTTGGATCCTTAAACGCTTCCACAACAAAAGACCAAAAGCTCTTTGTAGGCGGTTTTCTGTAAGTATTCGCGCCAAAAACCTCTTGTCGTGATAAAGTTTCTTGATCATCAGAATTGATACCATTATGAAGATCAGTTTTGAGAGAAGAAGAGATTGAGGTAACCCCACCTAGCTCTTCAAGATTTTCAATCTTTTTCTCCTTGACGAGGTTTGAGAGTTTGTGTTGATCGATGTTGGAGAAGAACGGGTGTTGTTTAACAACGTTAATGATTACTTTGTCGTAGGAAACATGGGAGAATTTGTTGGTCTTAGGTTTTTGTAAGGTGGTTTTGAAATGAGAGAACAAGGCTCTGGAAACAAAGATGGTTCCGAAAGCCTTGTGCCATCTCTTTTTGTTGAGTTCAGTAACGTAGGGCACGTAGAGGACGTACTCCTCCGCCATGCTTGCATGGAGAATCATGGTCATCATTCTTTCGAAATGGGTTGTTTTCTGTCGTAAATTACTGGGGACTTAAGAAGAAATGAAATAAATTGAGCAGAGGAAGAAAGCCAAATCTGAAGTTTTGGAATGTGAAGGTAAAGATGACAGAGAGTTAGATGAGGTTGGGAAATTGATGTGTAGCTACAAATATCTGTTTTGAGTTTATGTTGATGCATTTATAGGTTGTCCAAGGAGTTGTGTTTATGTTTTTTTTTTTTTTCGAAAGGAGGAGTTGTGTTTATGTGGAGAATGGGTGATGGTCACATGAAATTTCCTCCAATACCATGAATAGTGGTTGACTTTTAGGTCGGTCCAACACAAATAAGGCATTATATTGGAGCGGTGTTTCATTAGGGAATATGAAATACAAAGGAACATTCATATATATTTTGGGCTAGCTACACAATAAGATTAAATTAAATTGTTTAAAAAAATTGTGCGTACCCATGTGTAATATATATATAACGCGGTTCTGAGTTATTAGATAGGTAACTTTGGTATTTTTAAATACGTGATTGGTCATCAAGTTATTTGATGTAGAAAAATTGTGGAGAAGAGATCGAAGGTATTGGGGAAGTTTCTACATGCTCCTCCCAGGTTTTGGTGTGAGAATGAGGTTCAAATTTTGCTCAAATAGATTTTTTATAAAGAAATATGTAACACTTTTTTTTTTTTTTTTTTAAATAAAATTATATCATGACCTATCTAGTTTTATTCGTCTCGTCGAGATGAACACAATTATATTTTTAGATTATTTTTTCAACTTTAAAATCTCGAGATAAAGCATTTTAAAGTAATTAGAGGTTTTTTTTAGGAATGCCAGTTGTCGCGATTTGAGAGGACAAGGGCTGTGGCTGGATTGGTACAGCCGCGTATAAGTTTTTGTCAATTATGAAATAGAAAGGAAGATCATATTAATGTATTTTTAATGCAATACTTGTAAGATAAAAATAATTTAAGGAGATTGTAAATGGGGCGGCGAGAATTTTATTAAAATATTAAGGATATCGTAAATGCGGTTCGGTTATTTCCACGGTTAAGTAATGAGCTTTCTTGCACCTCACCAGCTGGTTGACCATGGAGATATACTCATTGAACAATGAAACTTAAATGCTTTTGGTTCATTATATTCCCAATTGCATCTAACAAAACATATGCTTCGCGTATTTGCTGTCGACGGTTACACCAAATATATGGCTTACTCCTTGGAAATGCTACTTCCCGGCCGGGACCATAGCTCATATGATCACTACTCGGTGTCAAGAGGGGTAGAAGCTCCTCCCTAAAGAACAACGCACTTGCCCTTTGTTTTTTTATGTCCCAAATTATTTGGTCAAAGTAGTGATCATGCGGTTGTGAGAAAACATTATTCAGTCAGTGGTGGACCCTACAGACTTCACAGTCACATGTAAAAACTAGTCAAGTACGTTAAATTGCAAGGGAAAATGTTGGTAATTAAGTGTGCATTCCTGTCAAAACTATCTAAGCAACTTTGACATTTCCAGATGATGATGCGAGAATGAATGAGTATTTTCTTGTTCAATTATACTCCCTCCGACCCAAAATGATCTTCATATTTGCCAATTTTCATTGTCTCAAAAAGTTCTTCCCGTTTCTACGATTTAGGCTTAAAAGTGTATAAATAAAACATGACTAGTGTAGCAAGTGTTCATATCTTTAAAAAGTTTGAATAGTTAAATGCGAAGATCATTTTAGGACAGAGGGACTAGCTAAAAGCTATCCGGCTCTCACCTCTACAAGGGAGGTACCGGCCGGAAATTTAACGAGTAACTTGTTAACAACCGGGTGTTACTGTTTAGCAGGGAAAAAGGGGCAAATTGCAGATTGGTGACCTGAGTTTGTTTCATGTTTGCAATCCCCAACCCGAGATTTTAATTGTTGCAATTAGGCACCTAAGTTTGTCAATTTGTTGCAATGTGGTGAATAAACTAACTTTTCGTTAATTTTTTAACGAACCTAAGCACATGTGCCTCGCACATGACTTTTGAGAAGGACAATCTTGTCAATCCCAAAATAAAAAGACCCAAAAAATGACCAATTTATCCCTACATCTACTCCCTCCGTTTCATGTGAATTGAGACTAAAAAAAAGGGCACAATAATTAAGAGAAAGTAGTGAATGTGTGGTGGAAAATGAAGAGAGAGAATGCGTGGGGTAAATAGTAGTGTTGGTTGGATAAAATGAGTGGTGGAAAATGAAGAGAGAGATTAGTGGGGTTAAATGGATGGGGTTGGGTGAATATAAAATATTAAAAAGTTTGCCATTTTGGGCAGTCTCAATTGAGATGAAACGGACGAAAAAGGAAATAAGTCTCAATTCACATGAAACGGAGGAAGTATATCTTATACACTTCTATACTTCTATGACTATTACCCTTGACAAAAAAAAAATCAAAGAAAAAAAAAGAATTGTACAGACTCCAAAACCCAGAAACCCCCTTCCTTTCCCCATTTCCGTCGGTCACACCATCTATCTCGGCCGACCGGCGGTCTTCTTCATCCACCACCCTTACCTTATGACCTACCCCAACCAGATTTGTCTTTAGAAGATTCGCTTCATCCTATCCCCTCCCCTCCGAGCCACGGCGTCCCACACACACGCCACCCCCGCCCATCTGCAACGCATAGCTTCGCCTGAGCCTCTTCTTCTCAATACAACCCCTTGCTCTTGCTTCTTCGTCAACGCCGCCGTCCTTGCCATCTCAGTCGTGTGCTTTAACTTTGACGGATTTTGTTTTGGAATCTCAAGTCCGACCTCTCTCTCTCTCTCTCTCTCTCTCTCTCTCTCTCTTTCTTTCCAGATTTGTTTTTGAATGGTGTTTTGGGGGTTTGGAATGGAGAAAGATGGAAGGTGTGAATGACGTTGCTAGGGTTGGGAATGGAGAGAGATGGTGGTGGTGGTGGTGGTGGTGGTGTTAAGGGTGGCGATGGTGGTGGTGCTAGGGTGTTAGGGGCAGTGGTGGTGGTGTAAGAATTTTGTTTTTCCAAAATTTAAAATTTCATTTTTTATTATTTTTTAATTTTGTTTTAAATTTCAAAATTTAATAACATCTTGAAGGTTGAATATCTAATTTTTAGAAATATATTTCATTGAAAAAGATTAAAAAAAAATTGTTTTCTCAATTTTAAATATATTTTCTCAACTTAATGTTTAAGGTTAATATGGTGTGTAGACATAAAAATGTTGTACTCATTTAATTCATGTACAAATAAGTGTATGAGATGGGTAATTTTTTTTTATTCTTCTCTTTATTTTCAAAAACTTGCAAGTTGACCCCCTCGGTAAACACATGCCTTGCGCAGCCATCACGAATTGACAAGATTGTCCTTCTCAAAAGTCATGTCCGAGGCACATGTGCTTAGGTTCGTTAAAAATTAACGAAAAGTTAGTTTATTCACCACATTGCAACAAATTAACAAACTTAGGTGCCTAATTGCAACAATTAAAATCTCGGGTTGGGGATTGCAAACATGAAAAAAACTCAGGTCACCAATCTGCAATTTGCCCGGGAAAAAGTCATGAAGTTTGATACTGTATAGAGGCATACAAAACAGTACCAGTTTGATTCAAGTAAATAATACTCCCTATGTCCCGGAAAGATAGTCTCATTTTGACTTTTTATGGTGAACAAAAATAAACTTTGACCAATCATTAGTGTCAATTTAATGATCACAATGATATTCTAAAAATTGTTATTGATAAATCACATAATGATTTATCAATTACACATTTTAGAATTTCACTAGAATGATTTGATCGCCACTAATGGTTGATCAAAGTTCATTTTTGTTGACCATAAAAAGTTAAAATGAGACTTACCATCGGTTTTTCTTTGCCAAAACCAATAATCTAAATCAACAGCTACCCCACCACCCCCCACCCCCACCCCTACCTACCCCACCACCCACCCACCCCTCCACACCACCCATCCCACCCCACCCCAACCCCCACCAACATTCAATTTTTTTTCTCATAATAATTTTTTTCTCATATTAAATTATTGTTTTTCTTATATGAAAATATTTTCCTTAGATTTACCAAACAACTAAAAACATATTTATGTCATTTTCCGGGAAATTATTTTCTGGAAGTTGTTTTACACTAAACAAATGTAGCCTAAGTTTAGAATTGGGGTTCAAGAATAGAATAGCAACACCCAATTCAAAGAAATTGGGTGAAGAGTGGTGGTAGTGTTGGCTGGTGATATAATTTTGATGGTGGTAGTTGATAGGGAAGTCACTAATAGTGCAGGAGAAAGGACATGAAGATAGAAGATGGATCGAATTAGAGGGGAGTACAAAAGATGCCCAAAATTATCTTGTGCAATGCAAATGACTAGTTTAACGGGAAAAAATTGAGGTTAGGCAAAGTAACCCACAATGCAAAGTAAATGAGTTGTAAAAGTAAATGAGTTGGATGTGTTAAATACAAAAGAAAAAAAATGATTTTGATGATCAAATCTATAAAAGTGAAGAGTTGAGTATTTTTTTGTGCACTTTTTTCTTAGAGTAAGACCATATATATATATATATATATATATATATATATATATATATATATATATATATTGAAATTGTTTGTCAATGACTTTCTGAGAACAGATGTTACCTCAAGTGTTAAGCAACACCCCAGGTAACACTCCAGACGGACAGAAAATACACACACAAAAATAGTAGAGTTTTTGCAGCGGAAAATAAATAGCACAAGAGAAATATTTTTCTCAAGTTATATAAATATAACTTGAGATGCCTAGATGGCAAAAACCTTATAATTAAAACCAATTACAAAGTTTAAAATGGTTCCCTATACAAACTATGATATACTCTCTATGGAACCAAAGTAAGAACAAAGTACAAGATTCTATCCTAACCAAAACTCACTCAAACCCGAAGTATTTGAGTGATAAAAGAGTGTATGGAAGAAAGAATCTCAAAAGGAGCCAAGAGTACTTTGGTCTTTTTGTGCTATGGATGTGTGTATAAAATTGGCTTGTCTTCAATCTTCATCCAAGCATCTATTTATAGCCAACCAAGACTTGGAGGCTACACAAATAACAGCCTTGGGCTGTTTGTGATCGTGTGGGGAGAGTGGGGAGAGTGAGTGGGCTTGCTCTCCACTTTTTGTGCGAAGACTTGGTCTTCCTTCCATGAATTTCTCAACCGCAAGCTTGATCTCCAAGTCCTAGCTTCACCGTGTTGTACTCCAAGCTTCCAATGCCTTGTACATCTTCAATTAATCAGCAACAACAACTTTGAAATGGTCTCCCACGTTTTTCTCCATATTTAACACATGTCAAATATGTCTCCTTCATTTACTCGCCAATTATTAATAATTCTCCATTAATTTTTCTTCCACATTTTAAGCTCCATAAACCAACTTTATTATACCTGAAAATATGGACCAAAATCTAGAAAATAATATTAGGACATTAGTATAAAAATTACATTAGAAAGAAATGTCAAATTACAAAGAATCTCGTCACAGCACTTAGACTGTCAGGGCAACACCTGAGGTAACACCTCAGTTCTGTACTAACAATCTCCCCCTTAATTTGAGATTTCTTTTCAATCACCTAAGTGTTGGTACCTGCAAAACAAGTTAGCCATATAGCATGATAACAGAGCAAAAACCCAAGTTAAACTCCCCCTTAATGTAGGAGTTAAACAATCAAACAAAGATTTACAAAACAATACTAATCAACCACATATTTCAAATGCTTCTAGCTAGTAGTTCAAAAAATGAATGTAAATCCAAGTTTTAAAAACCATAAAAACCAACATAAGATCCGAAAATAAAACACCATAAAAAAAAACCACCAAAGTATGAAATTGTTTAAACCAACCACCACAAAATAAATAGTTTAGAAACCAAAGAACCAAATTGTTTTGGAACCAAACCCCAAGAAAAAGATCATTGCCCAATTTAATGGCAACATCAACCTTTAGGAAAGATTTTCCTCTTTTACTCTTCTTCTGTGTCTTCGTCCTCTTCATCTTCCCCAACACTTGTACCAGCATCTTCAGCAGCACCTGCAGCATCAGCAGCATCTGTAGCAGCACTCGTACCAGCACTTGTACCAGCACCTCCCCCTGATTGGGAAGAAATCAGATTAACAAAGCTTGCTGTGTTGTCTTTTAGTAGGGTCCAATCTTGAACAATTCTCCCCAAAATCAGATTCTGTTTTTCAAGAAATGCTAGGACAGTCGTCTTTGGGATTGAGGGAGAATCAGTGCCCAGAAGATGTGAGACACTAGCCATCATTTCAGCATTAGTACCTGCAAACATGCTTGGAGAAGAAAGAATAAAGGACGGACAATCTGAGGTAGCACCTTTCCCAACACCTCGAGATGGAACGGACGAACTTGACAAAATGATATCTTTCGACTTATCCCAAGGTAAGTCACCGGTGTATCTAATACCACCCTTTCCCTGTTTAGTCAAAAGACTATCCACTCGGTAATAGTCAAGCTCATGAGTATACTCGTCCGAATCCATAAGTTGAAAATTTTGGGATTTTATCACTTGGAAAATGAGAGAAGGATAAGGCAAATATGAGATCGATTTCTTCTTTCCCCAAGTGGCTAAATGTCTAAATATCAATCTCCCAAAATTCAATTTCCGGTTCAACCCCAATTTATGTAGGACCCGAGCTTGTTCGAGGGTTACATATTGTTCATTTTTGGTGGGGAGCCAATTAAAGATACACAATTTGTGTAGAACCGAAAAAAGTGAGGTGAGGGAAGAGGCAAGAAAGTGTTCATCCTTTTTTGTTGGCCATTTCTTAACAACATTGTTAGACAAAACTTTGGCAATATCATCCCTATCGGCTAACACCCCATCATCATCAACGTTAGGCAAACCAAGCACTTTATTAATCAAAGATGGGTTTATTCGAAGAACTTTACTTCGAAGAAAGAATTTGCCGAATTGGTTGGAATTTTCATTATCTAGGTTGGGATGAAGATTAGCAAAAAAGTTTCGAATAATGGCATCAACATAGTTCTCGGGATAGAGATTGGCATTTAAAACATTTATATCTTTTAAGAACTGATAAACACCATGCTTCTTAAGACTAGCCTCATCAATATGCTTCTCACGGTGCATTTTTAAACCTGAAATATCAAGCCATTTTTGCATATTGACTCGTTCGAAAAATTCGAATGTAGAAAAGGGTTGTGGAAATGCCTCATCATTTTTATCAATACTTGTTTCCAAAATATCATCAGAAGCACTAAATAATTCAGAAGACGTAACCGGGGCGCTATGGGGTTTTGACGATCGAGATGTTACCTTGGATGGTTTTGGAGGTCTGCCAGCACCCGAGACAACACTCTGTTTCCCCTTGGCTTTTGTCACTCGCTTTTGAGCTGCAGCAAGAGTTTCTTCCTCTTTTTCTACCCAAGTATCCAGGCTCTCTACAGATTGAGTTCGTTCAGCTGGTTGAACAACAAAATTCTGGTCCGAGTTGTGGTCGGAAGAGAGACCGAGAGATTCTTCTTCTTCCTCGTCGGAGACATGTACTGGGTCATCAGAAGTGTTAGAAGGAACTTTTGACATTGCCTTTGCATTTAGACGGTTGGAGGTCCTCTTTCGAGCTTGTGGAACTGCGCCAATTTTGGTTGAAGTTGACGGAGCTTTTCTCTTGATTCGTTTAGTGGCGGAACTTGGAGGTTTTGAATCAGTCGCCGGGAGTGGAGGACGAGCTGAGGTAGCTACTTGTGAGGGCTCATCAATGGACATTGCAATTTGTTGAGAAATTTGGGAAACAATTGGTGAGATGTCCATGGGTGAGGCAACACGTGAGGCATCACCCGGTGACTCCTCCAATGGTGCCGGTTGGATAGGGTTTTGAGGGGGTTTCACCATTGTTGAAATTTTGGGAAGAAATTGGAGAATTTTGTTGGAGAAGTCGAAGAAGGGTTTTGAGGGTTTTGGTTGTCGCCGAATTGAAGAAGGCGGTGAGGAGAAGAGGAGTTAAAAAGATTTTGGTGAGAAAAATAAGGAGAGAAATTAGGAGAAGATATTTTAGGGAGTTTAAGAATGTGAAAAAGCGATAAAGATTTAATCTAAACTTAACTCTTATTATTTAAATTAACTAAACCCCTATTTTTCCTCACATTTAAAACTAACCTAAATTAACTCATCCTATTTACAAGCACATAACTAACCAACTCCCCTACTCATTCGGTTTTAAAAAACACGTTTTTTTTTTTTTAAATAATATATAAAACGAAAAAAATAAAGATGGTAAAATTAATGATGTAACGATCTCTCAAAAATTGAAGATAGATTCCTAAATTTTAGGGAAATTGTTACAACTATATTTTACCAAAGAAAAAGATTTGTTTTAGACTTTTTCAAAATTGTAAACTCTTTGTCTTTAAAGAAAAAGACTTTCAAACTTTGAAAATTTAAAAAACAATTCTGAAAATAAATTAAAATAAAAAAAAAACGAATGTAGCACACACTAATGTGTTGATGGCAATGATGGTAACACTTAAGATAACATTTGTGATAAACATCCCTTATTGAATTTATATTAAGGCAATTAAGGCGAGATGGACCTCATTTTGAACACATGAGGCAGAAATATGCTTCTAAAATAAGCATTTTGAGGTAAAACAAGCTTGCCAAAATAGAATACTTTTAGGCAAAATAAATCTAGTAATTTAGATATTAAAAGCTTGTTCTTCATCTTCAAACACTTAAAAATAAACATGATTTACACATCTTTATCTACAAGGAAGCATCGTAGTAGTGAGCTCCGTGCCCCGAGTCCTTATAAAGTGTAAACATGTTTTAGTGATTTGTACTGTTCAAGTAGGAAACATTGTAGTGGCGAACTCCATGTTCCTAATACTTAGTACAAATCACTAGATAATATCCTCCTTTGACAAGAGTGCATCGTCGCAGCGAACGCCGTGCCCCGAGCTACTAAGGAAATACTATAAGTGTTTTTAGCCTTTTTGCCTTTGAAAAATATTAGTGACTTTGTCACTTTTGAGTTTAAAAATGAATGTTATCAATAATGTTACCTAGAGTGTTATCCTACCATAACAAAAAGGTCAGTATGTGCCACCATCAATGAATAGAAAATACTACTCATTGACAGATTAAAACAGAAACAAAAACAATAATATACAAGTGTTATCTCAGATGCTGGTAGCACTTGAGGTAACACCAGAAAACAGGAGATTTTTAGAGATTACAAAGACCAAGAGAGTTCTTCAAGAAAGAAAATCTCTCAAGGTCTAAGGCTTTTGTAAAAATGTCCGCCAATTGATACTTGGTATCAATATGCTCTATAGTTATTAAGCCTTTTTCAACCATATCTCTTAAAAAATGATGGCGAATATCAATGTGTTTTGTGCGGGAGTGTTGGACTGGGTTCTTGGAAATGTTAATGGCACTCAAACTATCACAGTACATGATCATACTTTTACTCTCAAGCCCATAGTCGTCTAACATATGTTTTAGCCATATTAATTGAGTACAACAACTCCCCGCTGCCACGTATTCAGACTCAACAGTAGAGAGCGACACACAATTTTGTTTACGACTATACCATGATACTAGATTATTACCCAAGTAAAAACACCCCCCACTAGTACTTTTTCTGTCATCTATATCCCCCGCTCAATCCGAATCACTAAAGCCTACTAGATTTGTATTTGTATCTTTAGCATACCAAATTCCTAATTCGCTCATTCCGGAAACATATTTAATTATCTTTTTCACAGAATTAAGATGAGAGACTTTAGGGTTGGATTGGTATCGTGCACAGACACACACAGAAAACATAATGTCGGGTCGGCTAGAGGTAAGGTAAAGAAGACTACAAATCATGGAACGGTAAAGGGTAGGATCGACTGCTTCTCCCCCTTCATCCTTGCCGAGTTTAAGTGTAGTAGCCATAGGAACCGAGGAACTTTTTGACCGCTCCAAGCCGAATTTCTTTACTAGATTTTTGCGTACTTGCTTTGTGAGACGAATATTCCATCGGGTAGTTGTCTTACCTGCAAGCCAAGAAAGAAGTTTAGTTCACCCATCATGCTCATCTCGAAAGTTGATGTCATAGCCTCTACAAAATCATTTAAACAAATTTTTGAAGTAGAGCCATAGACTATGTCATCAACATAGATTTGAGCAATGACAAGTTCCTTTCCATATTTTAGAATGAATAAGGTTCTATCCGCCTCTCCTCGAATAAAACCATATTCAAGCAAAAAACTAGTTAAACGACCATACCATGCGCGCGGAGCTTGTTTTAGACCGTATAAGGCTTTATCAAGTCTATACACATGATTTGGTTGGGATGGATCTTCAAAACCTTTAGGTTGTTCAACAAAAACTTCCTCATCTAAATATCCATTTAAAAATGCTGCTTTAACATCCATTTGATACAAAGTGATTCTAAGATAACAAGCTATGGCTAAGAGAAGTCTTATAGACTCAATTCTAGCCACGGGTGCGAAGGTTTTGTCAAAGTCGATACCTTCCACTTGTGTATAGCCTTGAGCCACAAGACGAGCATTATTTCGAACAATATTACCCTCTTCATCCGTTTTGTTTTTAAAAATCCATTTTATCCCAATAACATTAGTATTAATGGGACGGGGTACTAAAAACCATACATTATTTCGGGTAAATTGATCTAGTTCGTCTTGCATAGCTTGAATCCAAAAATTGTCTTTTAAAGCTTCAATCACATTTTTAGGTTCTATGGATGACACAAAACAAGAGTGTTTTACCTTGGTGTATGTGGTTGACATGCACACATACCTTACCATTTCCCGATAATTTACGGGTTCTTTGTTTCTTGTTCGGACTCCTTCATTCACTTCCCCAATTACCTGAGTTGTAGGATGATTCCTACGAAAACTCGGTGGAGGATCCCTTCTTGCATCATCATGAACTTCTGCATCAAACTCGAATGGATCACTGGACTCAGGTGTTGCCTGAGGTGCTGTCTCATCTATGATAACATTCTGCTCAGCATCTGTGTTAACATCTGTGATGTTATTTGCAGTTTGTATGACATCTTCTAACAACACCAGAGGAGACTCTTGAGTACCTTTACCTGAAATACTAGAGAGATCATCAAAAACAATGTTAACAGATTCTTGGATGGTTTTTAGTCTAAGATTGTAAACCCTATATGCCTGACTATTTGCTGCATATCCAAGAAATATCGCCCTATCACTTTTAGAGTCAAACTTTGCTAAGTAATCCCGGTCATTCAAAATGTAACACACACACCCAAAGACATGAAAATAGTGAACTTTTGGCTTCTTGCCATTCAAAATTTCATAGGGTGTCATAGTGGTTCCGGGTCTTCGAAAAACTCTATTAATTGTGTGACAAGCCGTGTTAAGTGCCTCGGCCCAAAATCTTTTAGAAATCCTTTTAGAAAACAACATCACACGAGTCATTTCAAGTAAAGTACGATTTTTCCTTTCGGCCACCCCATTTTGTTGAGGTGTTTTAGGAGCTGAAAACTCGTGATGTATTCCTTTTCTTTCACAAAAAGTAGAAAATAAAACATTGTCAAATTCTCTCCCATGATCAGATTTGATTCTAAAGATAGAGGCACAAAACATGTTTTTGATTTTGGAGTGTAAAAGTTTAAATTTTTCAAAAGTTTCCGATTTTTCTTTTAGAAAATAAACCCAAGTGAATCTCGAAAAATCATCAACAATGACATAAGAATACCTCTTTCCTCCAAAACTCTCTACCTCAACTGGACCCATTAAATCCATATGTAAGAGTTGAAAACAGTGTGTTGTTCCAGAGTATTGCTCGGAATGTTGGGCAGCACTATGGGCAACACGAGTTTGTTTCCCCTTAAGACAATCTTCACAAATGATAGGATTTTTAAGATCTAGTTTAGGAATTCCTTTAACAGCATCTAACTTAACAATCTTATCAATGTTCCTCAAATGAACATGTCCCAACTTTTGATGCCATAAATTTGTGACATCAATTTGTGCGGTGTTGCACACGAATTTATCTTCCACACGATAACAATTATCACTTGATCTAGTTCCTGTCATAACACAATTGTTAGTACCATCAAAAACTTCACAAGTGTCCTTGTTAAATTTTACTTCCATGTTGTCATCGCAAAGTTGACTAATACTAATTAAATTAGTTACTAGGCCATCTACATGCAAGACGTTTTTTAAAGCAGGAAAACCGTTCACATTTAGTGTTCCTTTTCCTATTATGTTACTCTTGCTCCCACCACCATAAGTTACACTACCCCCTTGAACGGATTCATAGTTTTTTAAAAACATTTTTGTTCCCGTCATATGGCGTGAACACCCACTATCAAAATACCATGATCCTTCAACATTTGTTTTTAAGGCAGTATATACAACATCACATCTCACATTGGCTTTTGGTTTCCATGACTTCTTTTTTGAAATTTTGACTTTCTGACAGTGTGTGTTATCTGGAGTGCAGGGTAACACTTCAGGTAACACATCTGGACTGGACTCTTTCTTTGAAATCTTTGTACATTTATTTTTAAGATGTCCAGTAGTGTGACAGTATTGACACACTTTCCCTTTGTCAGAAAGATCATTTGAACAAGAATTTCGATCAAACTCGTGACCTTTTACAAAATTTTCGTTATGTTCATTACAAGACAAAGAAGAAGTAATACTTTCTAATGATTCTCGGAAACCAATACCTGCTCTCAAAGGCTTACCCAATTTTAGGATCTCATCAAGTTTGGACGATCCGGTGTTGAGCTTCTTCAAGGTGGTTTCGGCTAGAGTCAACTTGGCCTTGACTTTTTCTAGCTCGGAATCTTTCTGGGATGCTTGAGCTTCCATTCGGTTCAAGTAGGCCTTGAGTCCATCGTTCTTCTTGTTTAAAGTCTGAACCATTTGGTTCTCCTTCTTCCATTCCTTGAGCATATCCTTATAGAGGATTTTTAAGTCTTCAATGAGCTCATCTTTGCTCATCTCATCCTCTTGCGAACTTCCTGTATCAAGATTAGTGGAAACCATGAAACAAACATTATTATCAGAACTGAAATTGTTATACCTGACAGATGTGGTCTCGGATGTTATCTCAGTTGACATAACATCTCTGGTAACATGTTCAGTCTGCAAGTCACTGACTGTGACATACATGGTTGTTTGATCTGGTTGTTCTTCCTGGACTGAACCCTCATCTTCATTGTCACTCAGGGATACCCATAGGTTCTTTCCCTTCTTCCGTAGTGTGTTGGCACACTCGTTTGCGTAATGACCCCATCCCGAACAAGCATGACATTGAATTGAATCAATGTATTTGGGATCAGACCTTGATTGATCTGAGGATGCTCTACGCATAGGAGATGACTTTTGAGTAGATGGGAACGTCCTTCTTGGCATCGAATCATACACCTTGGTTTGTTTCTCCTTTGCTTTTACCTGCACTTTTTCATTGTTAAACTTTTTAACCATTGCGTTATATTTTCTAGCAAGTAAAGCAACACTAGCACTTTCATCCAATTCTTCAAAAATTTCATCTTCATTATCATTTGAAAAATCTGAGGATTGCACATTTAAAGCAATATTTTTCCCTTTAGAAGCCTCACTTTGTTCAAGGAGATTTGACTCAAATTTTTTCAAAATACTCATTAAAGAATTGATGTTCATTGTAGAAAGATTGTGAGCTTCTTCAATAGATGAAACTTTCATATTGAACCTCTCGGGGAGAGTTCGAATAGCTTTTGAAACAAGTTGTTTGTTGGTAAAAGGTTCACCCAAAAGTTGACACTCATTTGCAATATCAAACAATTTTTCAAAATATGATGAAATAGTTTCATTTTCACCCATCCTCAATCTTTCAAATTTGCCAGTAAGAGTTCTAAGCTTATTATCACGCACACTACTATCACCTTCACAAAATCTTTGTAAAGTGTCCCATGCCTCTTGAGCAGTGGAACTATTTTGAATAAGTTTAAAAATATGCATATCAACCCATTCAAAAATAGCATTAAGTGCTTTTTCATTATAATTAGCTAGAGTAATCTCTTCATTAGTCCACTCCGATTCAGGTTTGACTTGAACGTCACCATCTTCATCTGGAGGTAACATAGGGAGAGAGTAACCATTTGTTATAGATCGCCATGCCCGAAGATCAATTGATTTGATATGCGAGCGTAGGCGGATCTTCCAATAAGCATAATTCGAGCCATCTAAAACAGGAAGACGCTTCTGATTAGGATTAGCAAGATCGAAAGCCATGACAAATCTGGAACGAATCACTTAGTATGTCAAGTAACCAGGCTCTGGTGCCAATTGAAATTGTTTGTCAATGACTTTCTGAGAACAAATGTTACTTCAAGTGTTAAGCAACACCCCAGGTAACACTCCAGACGGACAGAAAATACATACACAAAAATAGTAGAGTTTTTGCAGTGGAAAATAAATAGCACAAGAGAAATATTTTTCTCAAGTTATATAAATATAACTTGAGAAGCCTAGATGGCGAAAACCTTATAATTAAAACCAATTACAAAGTTTAAAATGGTTCCCTATACAAACTATGATATACTCTCTATGGAACCAAAGTAAGAACAAAGTACAAGATTCTATCCTAACCAAAACTCACTCAAACCCGAAGTATTTGAGTGATAAAAGAGTGTATGGAAGAAAGAATCTCAAAAGGAGCCAAGAGTACTTTGGTCTTTTTGTGCTATGGATGTGTGTATAAAATTGGCTTGTCTTCAATCTTCATCCAAGCATCTATTTATAGCCAACCAAGACTTGGAGGCTACACAAATAACAGCCTTGGGCTGTTTGTGACGAGTGGGGAGAGTGAGTGGGCTTGCTCTCCACTTTTTGTGCGAAGACTTGGTCTTCCTTCCATGAATTTCTCAACCGCAAGCTTGATCCCCAAGTCCTAGCTTCACCGTGTTGTACTCCAAGCTTCCAATGCCTTGTACATCTTCAATTAATCAGCAACAACAACTTTGAAATGGTCTCCCACGTTTTTCTCCATATTTAACACATGTCAAATATGTTTGAGACTCCTTCATTTACTCGCCAATTATGAATAATTCTCCATTAATTTTTCTTCCACATTTTAAGCTCCATAAACCAACTTTATTATACCTGAAAATATGGACCAACATCTAGAAAATAATATTAGGACATTAGTATAAAAATTACATTATAAAGAAATGTCAAATTACAAAGAATCTCGTCACAGCACTTAGACTGTCAGGGCAACACCTGAGGTAACACCTCAGTTCTGCACTAACATATATATATATATATATATATATATATATATATATATATATATATATCCATCCGTCCTATTTTAAACTTCAAAAAATTTCATTTTAGGTGTCCCATTTTAAACTTCAAAGTCTAAAGAGGAAAGTTTTTTATACTTCTTTATTTGTGGGACCCACATGTCATACTTACAACAATTACCCACTAACTATTTCCTACCCCACTTTGTCTCTCCTACCAAACCATCTACAGTCACAACACATCACGTTTTTTCAATTCTTAAACCAAATTTTTTTTGAAGTTTAAATTGGGACAAATTCTTATATACATCAGGTGCATGGGCCGCCCAACCCGCCAGCCAGCCTCTCTTCCATTCCCAGCGCAACACGTGTTTTTTTAAAAAAACCAAATAACTTTAAAATACTATATCTTGATATTTATAACTCGGGAAAAAAATATAAAAATACCGTTGTGTTCGTCTCGACGAGACGAATCAAACTAGATAGGTCATGATATGGTTTGATTTTTTAAAAAAAAAACATTTTTTTTTACACACAAAAAGTTTGAGCTGCTCGTCAGTTGAGATGTAACACTCTGTTCTGATAAAAGTAACAGTTTCATCTTCAAAAAGTAACACTTTTTACAGTCAAATGTAACAATAATATTACAAGAAAATTTAAATTGTTTGATAGTTTTTGTGGTTAGAAAAAGTAATACTCCCTCCGTCCCACTCGAATTAGGACAAATTTCCATTTTGGGTGTCCCATTCGAATTAGAACAACCCAAAAATGGAAATGTTTTATTTAATGGGACCCACTGTAACGACCCGAAAACCCGCCTCTTTTTTCGTAGTAATAAATATTTAATTATTTATTTATTTCTTATTTATTTATTTAAATTATTTATTTATTTATTTATTTAAATAATTATGTGTGCATTTTGTGTTCATAATACTTTATGCCTAGCATTTAATTGGTTATTTGTGCTAGTGTAGAGTGTTGGGTCTTAGTTGTTAGAGGGGAGTATAAGAGAATTGTGTTGTTAGTGGAGGAGGGGCCCTAAGTGTAACATTTTTAAAAATATCACCTCCTTCCTCCCTTCCTTCTCCCTCACTCTCTCATTTCCCAGTCATCTCTCTCTCTCTCCAAGAAAAAAGGGTAAGTTTTTCTTCCTCCCTTCTCTCTTCATTTTCACCCTCTTCCTCTCATCTTTTTTTATTGCTCATTTGTATATATATATATATATATACTCCATCCGTCCTATTTTAAACTTCAAAAAATTTCATTTTGGGTGTCCCATTTTAAACTTCAAAGTCTAAAGAGGAAAGTTTTTTATACTTCTTTATTTGTGGGACCCACATGTCATACTTACAACAATTACCCACTAACTATTTCCTACCCCACTTTGTCTCTCCTACCAAACCATCTACACTCACAACACATCACGTTTTTTCAATTCTTAAACCAAATTTTTTTTGAAGTTTAAATTGGGACAAATTCTTATATACATCAGGTGCATGGGCCGCCCGACCCGCCAGCCAGCCTCTCTTCCATTCCCAGCGCAACACGTGTTTTTTTAAAAAAACCAAATAACTTTAAAATACTATATCTTGATATTTATAACTCGGGAAAAAAATATAAAAATACCGTTGTATTCGTCTCGACGAGACGAATCAAACTAGATAGGTCATGATATGGTTTGATTTTTTTTTAAAAAAAACATATTCTTTTTTACACACAAAAAGTTTGAGCTGCTCGTCAGTTGAGATGTAACACTCTGTTCTGATAAAAGTAACAGTTTCATCTTCAAAAAGTAACACTTTTTACAGTCAAATGTAACAATAATATTACAAGAAAATTTAAATTGTTTGATAGTTTTTGTGGTTAGAAAAAGTAATACTCCCTCCGTCCCACTCGAATTAGGACAAATTTCCATTTTGGGTGTCCCATTCGAATTAGAACAACCCAAAAATGGAAATGTTTTATTTAATGGGACCCACTGTAACGACCCGAAAACCCGCCTCTATTTTCGTAGTAATAAATATTTAATTATTTATTTATTTCTTATTTATTTATTTAAAATTATTTATTTATTTATTTATTTAAATAATTATGTGTGCATTTTGTGTTCATAATACTTTATGCCTAGCATTTAATTGGTTATTTGTGCTAGTGTAGAGTGTTGGGTCTTAGTTGTTAGAGGGGAGTATAAGAGAATTGTGTTGTTAGTGGAGGAGGGGCCCTAAGTGTAACATTTTTAAAAATATCACCCCCTTCCTCCCTTCCTTCTCCCTCACTCTCTCATTTCCCAGTCATCTCTCTCTCTCTCCAAGAAAAAAGGGTAAGTTTTTCTTCCTCCTTTCTCTCTTCATTTTCACCCTCTTCCTCTCATCTTTTCTTATTGCTCATTTGATGAAATGTGTTTAGATCGTCGATAGGATCGTGTGGAACCAAAAATATTCGAATTCCGTCTCATTTCATTATTTCCAAGTAAGTTGCTTTTCCCCAATTTTTATGCTAAAGTGTTCATTTCATGTTTATATAATGCTTTAGTTGATACATATGATGTTGGGTTGAGTTTGGGATTTATTTGGAATTTATTTTGATTTTTTGGTTAAAAATGGTGATTGTTAAATGTTGGTTTAAATCTTGGTTTGAAGTTGTTAAATGATGATACTTAGGTCCCCTCTAAGCTCATAAGTTGTCCTAGTTCATTTGTTAGGTTCACTTTGAGAGTTGATATTGAGGATTTTGGTTTTGGTATGAAAATGGTGGAATTTTGGTGTTCTTGCCCGAATTGAAGAACCCAGAAGAAATCTGGGTTTTGGCCGAAATCCCTAGGGGGCGGGCGCACCCTTTAGGTGCGAGCGCGCGCACCCTCCCTTGATCAACTTAGAAAACCATCTGATGCTATAGGGCGTGCGCACCCTTTTCACGCGAACGCGTGCACCCTCCCCTGGCCTTTTGCAAAAACCTTCTGATCCTCCAGGGCGCGCGCACCCTTTCTGTGCGGGCGTGCGCCCCCTCCGCTGTACAAGTCCTGAGCTTCACCCTCTTGTACTCTTCGCAGACAATCTTCGATAAGCCATAACTTCTTCGTCCGGACTCCGTTTTGGGCGTGTAAACTATCGTTGGAAAGCTCTTTTCGAGTACTATGAAATGGTTCTATTGGCCGCATGGTTCCAGATTAGAATGGTTGTCTTTTAGTTGAGGTTTAAGATCAAGGTGTAGTCTCGGTCTAGGTTCCGTAGTACTATTCTAGTTGACTTATTTGGGCACCGTGGAACACTTTAATAATTGAAATTGGCTCCTTTGTGAACAATGGTGTTATGTAATTTGATCAAGTATTGTTTGGGAATGTTTGGGCATCTTATGATGTGTTCGTGTTTGTTCCAATCGAATTGATTTTCGAGTAAGACTTGGTCTAGGTTTTAGGCGATGTCCTATAGTACCTAGAGGGTTGTTATGAAACACCAAAGTGTAGGGTTTTGCCCGGTCGTGATCATGTTCTAATAAGTGTAACCTTTTGGATTCGTTTGGGGTGTTTAGAGTTGGTTCGTTATGAACGGAGGTAAAGCGTGAATTGGCAATTGGGTACCTACAGTTTGAGTAACCTTAAGGTGTATTCATTCTGATTTCCTACTTTGGAATTCCCGGTGTGATGAGATGGTTGAGTTCATAGTCCTAGTATATCTTTGCGAGTAAATGTTTAGGGTCATTTTGGTAATAGTCTTTGTACCATTTGTGAGCGACCATTGGGTTGTGCTCTTTATGAGTAACTTGTGAGTATCATCTTTAGGATGCGTTTGGTATGGTCCCTTATCATGGAATCATCATGTTTTAATGGTCAATATTGTTGGGCTCTCTCTGTGAGCAATCTCGTTTATCGTGTTGGACTCTTTTATGAGAAACTTCTTGTGTTCGTTGTTGTTGAACTCTTCTTGAGTAATCGTTTGCATCTTTATGGTGATTAATTGGTATAGTTCCCTACTTTGGAACCTTTAGTTGTTTATCGAGCTAGTATTTATTACCTAGCATTTATTTGAAAGTCCAGCTGGTTATTTGTGTTCGAGTCAGGCAATGGATAATGTTATAATGGCACGAGCCAAATCCAATATAGCATCGCCCATTGGTCCTTCTTTCCCCTTCCAGATTGGCCTTGGTTGGGATGAGCTAGCTCCCTTTGGTGAGTATTCTAGCTAGACGTTTTGGGTTTTGACTTTGTGTCATCTCCCCTGTCCTTTGTGACATGTTACATTGTTATGGTTCCGGTACCGGGGATGTGATCTTCAACTGTTTATGCTGCTACGAAGATTGATTGATTGATTGGTCGGTCCTGACCGGGGTCTTCTCTTCAGCTATTATGCTACTATGAAGATGGTTTGATTGGTTGATTGGTTGAAGCTGCGCAGCGATTGTTCTATTGGTTTGGTGAAACCTTGGCTCAGTATCCTTTGTAACGTGTTTATTTCAGTCTTATGTGCTGCATGATGAGTTAGTCGTTATTTCCAACTGGTATGGGACAGTTGGCGATAGGGAGCTTTCTCATTTGTTGTTATGTGATTTACTTGTTCAGTTATATTGTTGATTTGCCTGATATTATGCCACGTAGCTGCATTGGTAACTTACTGAGATTTTATCTCACCCCGTTTCTTTTATCTTTGTTTTTCCTTAACCTCCCCCCAGGAAAGCAAGTGGTAGCGTTGTGAGGTCCGTTGTAGCGGGAATCTTCAGAGCAGGTTGATCGCATTTGGGATAGTTGCTCTTCGGAGCCTTTATGCTTATTATTGTGGGTTCGTAGTCGTTCAGTGTTTTGTATATACGGTTGCACTTTGGGTATTTTTGTTAATAGTTGTTCTTGCTTCCGCGTTTGTTTCTAGTCTCCGAGTTATAATCTCGTTGAGGTGTTGTTTGATGGTATTGGTTTCATAGTTGAATTCACGCGCCCGGTTTGGTATTTTGTATTTTGGAGATGTATATTATGTAAATTTTATGTTTATGGATTTTAGTATTTTTTGGGGCGTGACACCAACATTCACACTCACAACAACTTTCCACTCATTATTCTCTAGCCTACTTTCTCTCTCCTACTTTACTTTTCATACTCATAACACTTACTCCACTAACTGTAACGACCCCAAAACCCATCCCTAATTTTCTTGAATTTAAATTAAATTATGTGTGCATTTTATGTGTTAGGAAATATTTTTAGGACTTGCATAAATTATTTGATTATTTGTGTTAGTTAAAGTGTTAGTAGTAATTATTGTTTTGGGAGTTAAATATTGTTAGTGGAACTATAGGGGCTTTAGTGGAAGTTAGAATTGAGGGTGTAACTGTTAGAAATAAAAGTTGAAGGACCTTAAGAGATTTACTATATATATCAAAACCACCCTTATCTTCCCCTCCCTCACTCTCTGCGTTTTTTTTTATCACACACACACACAAAGACTTTCCCAAAATTTCTCCCACGGTTGAAGAAAGAAAATAGGTAAGGTTTTTGTTGTTCTTGTTCATTTTCTTTCTTTTTAATTATTACACCATTTTCAAATCTAATTATATAATAATGATCAGGGCGTTGAATAGATCATTTCTAACCGATCAAATATTATTTCTGTGATACTTTTCCGGAAAATAGGTAAGTTACTAATTCCCCTTTAAATGTTAAATTGGTCATATATATGTTATATATGCTATATGTGTTGAAAAATCATGTTTTGAATGTTTTTTGTGATACTTGTAATTTTGGGGCAAAGGGAGTAGTATGTGAATTGAGTCTAGTTGGGTGTTAGAGTTGTTTGAAGCTGATTTTGCAGCTCTAGTGAAGTTTAATGAAGTTACAAATGTTGATGTTATAAGTGTTAGTACTTTTGGGACGGTGAGATGAAGGGAGTATATCTAAATAGCCAAAACTTTGCTCCAGGCTTGTTTACACGACTCGTGGAAGGTTACATGAGTCGTTTAGAGGAAAAATTCTGAAAGGGAGAATTGTTACACGAGTCGTGTACTGATACACGACTTGTGTAGAAATTGTTACACGAGTCGTGTAAGGTTACACGAGTCGTGTAAAGGCCAAATTCTGGACTTGTACATTTTACGTGCAATCTTCCAGAGGCCATAACTTCTTCATCCGGACTCCGTTTTGGTCGTGTAAACTATCGTTGGAAAGCTCTTCTCGAGTACTACACGATGGGTTGGTTTTTAAGTTGGGTTCTGATTTTTATAGTACGGAAATCCAGTAGGTGTTTAGTACCAAAAAGAGTATTAATGGTTCATTATGGTAGAGTTGGTCTTTTGTGATCAAGTTTGAATTGATGTGATATTTTGGATTGATTGTGTGGTGACTTAATGTCAATGTCATGGATTCTATTATGAATACGTGTTTGCCTCTTTATGATGAGCTTGTGTGGTTCCCTACTTTGGAATCATACCCCGGTTGTTGTTTAAGCAAGTATCCTTTGCTACGCTTGTGTTTAAAGTCCAGCTGGTACTTTTTGTGTGAGTTCGGGCAATGGTAGGGATTATAATGGCACATGAGCCAAGTTCTTTGTAAGGCTTCTACCATTGGTTTCCCATTTTTAAACCCCTTCCTTAGGCCAAAGGTTGGGCACTTTGGGTTATGACTCTATGTCATTTTCCCCGTTGTTGTTGTTATGATTGTTTGGTTCCGGAACCCGTTTCAGCCCTTCGGTGCTTCTCAGTTGAAGCCTCTCATATGGTTATTATTTTTGTTCGAGAACCTTGGCTCAGTATCCACGTATGAGTGTTTATTTCCGCTTTATGTGTTGTATGATGAGTTGGTCGTTATTTCCAACCGGTATGGGACGGTTGGCGATAGGGAGCCTCTCATATTATGTGTTATATGCTATATGATTATTAGGTGACATTGTTACTGTATGTTTATCATATTAGCATGTAATGTAGTTGCATTTTAGTAACTTACTAAGATTTATTCTCACCCCTTATTTGTTTACCGTTTTAGATAAGAAGGAGCCCAGGGGATAGGTCATATCACAGGGAGGACATTGAGGAGGAATTTTGGGTAAGACATTTTGGGAAGTGTTGTGTAAAGGATATTTCAAAAAAATGAGACTTTTTATAAAAGGATATTTCAAAAAAAAATTCCTAAAATGTTTTATGACGTCTTCCGTGCGTGTCCCGAGCGTGGGTCCAAGTAGGACCACGGGTCAGGGCACGACAGTTGGTATCAGAGCTAGGTTGTAGATGGTCTAGAATGACAAGTGACCTAGGAGGGTAGTTAAGTATGGAGTGAGTAACGTTGAGTGTTTTATGCATGTACTCAGTAAAAATGGTTGAAAATGAGGGTGAGCAGTCTGGTACTGCAGGCCAGGGTAATGTAAGGGAAGAGGCTCGAGCTATGTTCCAAAGAATGTTCGAGGCATCTATGAAAACTATACATGATCAGAGGCAAGGAGGAGAACATGCACCTCCGAGGTATGGTCTTGAGCAGTTTTTAAAGATGAAACCAACGGGTTATGATGGGGAACCGGATGTGACCAAGGTTGAGAGATGGATTGAGTCCATGGAAAAGATATTTGATGTCTTGGGATGTTCTGAAGAGGAGCGGGTCAGGTTTGCTACTTATAAGTTGATTGGAGCTGCAGAATATTGGTGGAGAACACTGAAAGCTAGTTGGGATGAGGCGCATGTACCCTATACTTGGGAATTTGTTTTTGAGGAATTTCAAGGAGAATTTCATTCCGAGGGTGGATCAAGATAGGAAAGAAGTGGAATTCCTTAGCTTGGAACAAAATACGATGTCGGTGGCTCAGTATGCAGCTAAATTCACGGAGTTATCCAGGTATTGTACTCACTTAGTTGCAACTGAGGAGAGGAAGGCAACGAGATTTGTGAAAGGATTAAAAACTGTGATCCGAACTCAACTAGTGTCCCACAAACTACAAGAGTTTCAAGATGCAGTTGATCGAGCCTATCAAGTGGAGCACGATATTGAAGAACATAAGAGGAAAGTGGAATTGGTAGATGTGGAAAGATAAGGTAGACCACAACAACAGCGTAGTGATAATCGTGGAGGACAAGGAATATCAACACCATTTAGAGGGCAACCGCAAGGACAACCTATTGTCAGAAATCAAGGTAATATGTAACGACCCCGAAATCCGTTATTAATTATTTTATATTTATTTTATATTTTAATAATTTTAATTTAAAATCATATGTGCATTTTATGTTTTGCATCATCTTATATGAATTTGCACATCTTATATGATTATTTGTGTTAGTTAAAATGTTAGTAGTAAAGTTTATTAGGGGAGTTAAGTTGTTAGTGGGAAATTATGAGGGTCTTAGTGGAATTAGTATTCAAGGGGCTTAAGTGTTAAGATTTGAACTTGGATGATTTATTTGAGAGAAATGGATAACACTTCTTCATGATACCTCTTCTTCACTTCCCCTCCCCTGCGTTTTACCATACACACTTTCATCACTTTTCCAAAAACTCAAATCCTCCATTGAAGAAGAAGAAGAAAATCTAGGTAAAGATAATTTTTTGTTAATTTTCCCTATTTTAATTTACAACTCCATTTTCAAATCTAATTATATATAAATGTTCAGGGTGTTGAATAGATTCTTTCTACCGGATCAAATATTATTTTCTTGACACTTTTCCGAAAAATAGGTAAGTTACTAATCCCCCTTTAATTGTTAAAATGGTCATGAGTATGTTCTATATGCTATATATGTTGAAAGAATAATGTTTTGAATGTTTTTGTATACTTGTAAATTTGGGACAAAGGGAGTAAAATAGAATTGGTTCTAGTTGGGTGTTAGAATAGTTTTGAGGCTGATTTTGTAGCTTTGGTGAAGTTGCAATTGTGGTATAGTATAAATGTTAGTACTTTTGGGTTGGTGAAACGAAGGGAGTACAATTTAGTTAAGTTTGGCCTGCCGGGTAATGTGGGCGGCCGCCCAAAAAGGGCGTGCGGCCGCACATCTATCTGAAGGATTTTCTTCTTGGAACAGAGTACTTTGGGCGGCCGCACAGGCTGGTGTGGGCGACCGCCCAGAGTTGTTAGAAGGGTTGAGTTGTTTCTTTTCAAGAGTTTTAAAGTGTGATTGCGGTCTAAGTCTTAGGCGATGTCCTAGAGAACTTAGATGGTCATTGTGAAGCATCAAAGTGATAGTGTTGGTCCTTTGTGATCGAGTTTGAATTGATGTGATCATTTAGATTGATTGTGTGGTGACTAAATGTAAATGTTATGAACTCTATTATGAGAACGTGTTTGCCTCTCTTTGATGAGCTTGTGTGGTTCCCTACTTTGGAATCATACCCCGTTTGTTGTTAAAACAAGTTTTCTTTGCTAAGGTTGTGTCTAAAGTCCAGCTGGTACTTGTTGTGAATCGGGCAATGATAGAGATTATAATGGCACACGAGCCAAGTTCATTATAAGGCTCCTATCATTGGTTTCCCATTTTTAACCCCCTTCCTTAGGCCAAAGGTTGGGCACTTTGGGTTATGACTCTGTGTCATTTTCCCCGTTGTTGTGTTGTGATTGTTTGGTTTCGGAACCCGTTTCAGCTCTTCGATGCTGCTTAGTTGAAGCCTCTCAGATGGTTATTGTTTTGGTTCGAGAACCTTGGCTCAGTATCCACGTATGAGTGTTTATTTCCACTTTATGTGTTGTATGATGAGTTGGTCGTTATTTCCAACCGGTATGGGATGGTTGGATATAGGGAGCCTCTCATATTATGTGTTATATGCTATATGATCATTCGTGGCATTGTTCCTTTATGTTTATCATATTAGCATATAATGTAGTTGCATTTTAGTAACTTACTGAGATTTATTCTCACCCTTATTTGTTTACTGTTTTAGATAAGAAGGAGCCCAGGGGATAGGTCACATCACAGGGAGGACGTCGAGAAAGAATTTTGGGTAAGACATTTGGGAAGTGTTGTGTAAGGCTACATTATATAAATGTACAACCTTGTGGGTAGTGTACCCGTGACTTGATCGTTGTATCACCTCTTTTTGGTTTATGTTGGTGATTTGTAAATAGTAAGTAAAGTGTGTGGCCAAGTGGCTAAGTACTTGTTTGTGAAAGTCTATTTTGTGACTTGTAGTCAAGTCTAGTAAATGTTGTTTGGTTATATGAACTTTTTATGAAAGTATATTTCGAAATTTTTTTCTAAAATGTTTTATGACGTCTTTCGTGCGTGTCCCGGACGTGGGGCCAAGTAGGACCATTGGTCGGGGCGCGACAGTTGGTATCAGAGCTAGGTTGTAGATGGTCTAGAATGACTAAGTTACCTAGGAGGGTAGTTGAGTATGGAGTGAGTAATGTTGAGTGTTTTATGCAGGTACTCAGTAAGAATGCCTGAACATGAGGGTGAACAGTCTGGTACTGCAGGCTAGGGTAATGTAAAAGAAGAGGCTCGAGCTATGTTTCAAGGGATGTTCGAGGCAGCTATGAAAACTATACATGATCAGAGGCAAGGAGGAGAACATGCACCTCCGAGGTATGGTCTGGAGCAGTTTTTAAAGATGAAACCAACCGGATATGATGGGGAACCGGATGTAACCAAGGTAGAGAGATGGATCGAGTCCATGGAAAAGATATTCGATGTCTTGGGATGTACTGAAGAAGATCGAGTCAGGTTTGCTACCTACAAGTTGATTGGAGCTGCGGAGTACTGGTGGAGAACATTGAAAGCCAGTTGGGATGACGCTCATGTACCTTATACTTGGGAAAATTTTCTGAAAAAGTTCAAGGAACATTTTATTCCGAGGGTGGAGCAAGACCGAAAAGAAGTGGAATTCCTTAGCTTGGAACATAATACAATGTCGGTGGCTCAGTATGCAGCTAAGTTCACGGAGTTATCGAGGTATTGCACTCATTTAATTGCAACAGACGAGAGGAAGGCAATGAGATTTGTGAAGGGCTTAAAAACTGTGATCCGAACCCAATTGGTGTCCCATAAACTACAAGAATTTCAAGATGCAGTTAATCGAGCCTATCAAGTGGAGCATGATATTGAAGAACACAAGAGGAAGGTGGAATTGGCAGGTGCGGGAAGACAAGGTAGACCACAACAACAACGTAATGATAATCGTGGAGGACAAGGAACTTCAAGCCCATTTAGAGGACAACCGCAAGGGCAACCGAGTGTTAGAAATCAAGGTAATTTCTCCGGGGGTCAAAGCAAGATAGTATGTAATTATTGTCAGAGGGAAGGGCACAGTGAAGAGCGGTGTTGGAAGAAACAAAGAAAGTGTTTGAACTGTGGACAACTTGGCCATTTTCAAAGAGATTGCACTAGATCGAGGAGTCAACCATCGGGGAGTAGTGTTGGACCGTCTCAGGGTCAGAAAAGGGATACCTTGGGAAAACCAAAAGTTCAAGGTCGTGTGTTTGCAATCAATCAGCAACAAGCTTCGGATGCTTCCACCATAATAGGAGGTATAATTTCTATGTCAAGTTTGAGAGAACGTGCACTTATAGACCCCGGCTCATCGCATTCATATGTTTCTTTGTCTTTTGCATCTCGATTGCATTCTTCCTCTGAGTCTTTGCCTTATGTGCTAGAAGTGTCGACTCCCATGGGAGATTGTTTGATAGCTGACAAAGTGTTACGTGATTGTGATGTGCATATTAGTGAGCATGTTTCGACTCCCATGGGAGATTGTTTGATAGCTGACAAAGTGTTACGTGATTGTGATGTGCATATTAGTGAGCATGTTTTACTTGCTGATTTAGTCATATTGCCATTGCAAGATTTTGATGTTATTCTGGGTATGGATTGGTTAAGTAAATATCATGCCTCTGTTGATTGTTTTAAGAAAGTGGTTACGTTTTCTATCCCTAGTGTGCCTGTGTTTACTTTTGGGGCAGCTTCTTTGGGTAAGGGAATTCGTATTATTTCGTATGTGAAAGCTAGGAGGCTATTGCACCGTGGTTGTTCGGGGTATTTGACCAGTGTTTTTGATACTACAAAAAGGTTGCCTGAAGTAGAGGATGTGAATGTAGTTAAAGAGTTTTCTGATGTATTCTCTTCTGAATATTCTATGCCTCCCGATAGAGAGATCGAGTTTGGTATTGACTTGATTCCAGGTACCACCCCTATATCTGAAGCACCTTATAGAATGGCTCCAGCCGAACTGAAAGAATTGAAGGTTCAATTACAAGAGTTACTTGATCGGGGATTCATCCGTCCTAGTTTATCACCGTGGGGAGCTCCTGTGTTGTTTGTCAAGAAGAAGGATGGGTCTTTGAGACTATGCATTGACTACAGAAAGCTGAATCAGGTAACTATAAAGAATAAATATCCTCTACCTCATATTGATGACTTGTTTGATCAACTCCAAGGGTCAGTCGTCTTTTCGAAGCTTGACTTGAGGAGTGGGTATCATCAGTTAAAGATTCGTTTTGAAGACATTTCTAAGACTGCTTTCCGTAGTAGGTATGGTCATTATGAGTTCCTTGTTATGCCTTTCGGGTTGACTAATGCTCTGGCTGTTTTCATGGATATGATGAATCGAGTCTTCAAGCCTTATCTT
Source organism: Campanula takesimana (assembly GCA_026119855.1). NCBI lineage: Eukaryota > Viridiplantae > Streptophyta > Magnoliopsida > Asterales > Campanulaceae > Campanula > Campanula takesimana. The sequence continues at coordinate 52,626 of JAOWBW010000269.1, read as the reverse complement.
GATACCTTCGTAGTTGTATTTATTGACGATATTCTTGTGTATTCCAAGTCTAAGGAGGAGCACGAGCAACACTTGCGAATGGTTTTATCTGTTCTTCGTGAAAAGCAACTGTTTGCGAAATTCAGTAAGTGTGCTTTTTGGCTTGATGAAGTGTCTTTTCTTGGGCACGTGGTTTCTAATAGAGGAATATCCTTAGATCCTTCCAAGATTGAAGCTATTGTGAATTGGAAGAGGCCTGAATCAGTTACAGAAATTCGAAGTTTATTGGGTCTAGCCGGGTATTATAGAAGATTCATCGAGGGGTTTTCTAAGATTGTTACTCCGTTGACTCAGTTGACTCGAAAAAATGTACCGTATGTGTGGGATGGCAAGTGTCAAGTTAGCATTGAAGAGTTGAAGAAGAGGTTGACTACAGCTCCTATCCTTGCGCTTCCTAATGGAAATGATGATTTGGTAATCTATAGCGATGCTTCTAAAGAAGGCCTCGGGTGTGTGTTAATGCAAAATGGAAGGGTGATTGCGTATGCTTCAAGAAAGTTGACTCCGAGCGAGCAGAATTATCCTACCCATGACATGGAGCTTGCGGCTATTGTCTTTGCGTTGCACAAGTGGAAACATTATCTTTACGGAGCCAAATTTGAGATATTTACCGATCATCAAAGTTTGAAGTACCTTTTCTCCCAAAAAGAGTTGAATAACAGGCAAAGAAGATGGATGGAGCTATTGAAGGATTATGATTGCACAATCTCTTATCACCCGGGTAAAGCAAATGTGGTAGCTGATGCCATTAGCCAGAAATCTTTTATGGCTTCATTGATGGTACGTGAATGGAAAATGTTAGAGGATGCTCGAGATTGGAGTCCTTATGAGTCAAAGCATGGGCTATTTTTGCGAGTATTCGAGTATTACCAGTTTTGATTCAACAAATAAAGGAAGCTCAGAAGGATGATCCAGAGTTAGTAAAAATAGTGGATAAAATAGAAGATGGCAAATTTGAGGATTTCTCTCTTAATTCTGAAGGAGTGTTAACTTTCAGAGGCCGGTTATGTGTGCCTTGCGTGGATGGGATTAAATGTCATGACCCGAAATCTAGGCTCTATTTTATTAGTATTAAATAATTATTATTTATTTATTTGCTTATTTATTTATTTAAATTATTATTTATTTATTATTTATGTGTGCATTTTATGAGTTATAATAATTTATACCTGTAGATACCCCGGGGAACCACGGCTTGGCTAGAGCGGTGAATTATCATAGGATGTCTAACTTGTTTTAGATTGTTTAGAGTCGCCACCTATGTTTTTAAAGGAACATAAGAAAAACCTAAAAATAGCATAATTTATGTACAAAACCAGAGATTCGGGAGAGAAGGGTTCGGGGGTTAGGTGACGGAGTGGGAAGTACTTAAACACCCACTCCGCCCCGCTTACGCGGGTCTTGCTACTATTGGTGTTCTAATATTTACATGTCCTTCAATTAATTAAATAGAAATGTGCTAACAATTGTGATGAGAAGAAAAGGGGAAATAAAGGGGAAATAAAATAGAATTGTTTTATTTATTTAATGATAAAGATTACATGTAACAAGTAATGTTAAAGAATTACATTAAGAGATGAAGAGAAATTAACATGGTGAATTAAAGTTAAGATTAAAATGTAGGGAGATAACCTTAACTAACTTCAATATGTGAAGTAGTCATGTTGGTCTTGTCCCATTAATGGGGATTGCATACATCAAGAAGAAGAAAACAAAGGAAGAAAATGGAGTTGTACCTTGAGAAAGAGGACTTGAAACCTTGACTTGAAAGTGTTGTTGTTGTAATGAAATTGTTGTAGAACAATTTGTATAGAGTCTTGTTACTAAGAACTCTTGTTGGGAGAATTTGTGTATAGTGTAGTTGGTGAATCAAGGTTGGAGTCCAAAAAGAAGTCCAAAAAGAAGTCCAAGGTCGAGAAGAGATCCCCCTCCAATGATGGATTGGAGGGTTTTTTATAGTTGAAAGGGGATGTTTTTGGTGCCAATTCGCGGTCACAAAGAAATATTTCCCGGGTGAAATCCATGCAAAATAAGCAAGAGAGGGATTCTTGGGAGAAAATCTGTAACTGACGCCCCAGAGGCGCGCGCTTCCGGATGTACCATCGGAAGGCGCGCGCTTCTGACCTCAAAAGGCGGAGGCGCGCGGCTTTGAAAAGGCAATTTTGACAGAATGGACTAGAAAGTTAATTCTGTTATACAGTTCAGTCCAAAACTAACGGAATCAGTTAGGAACTTAACAGAAGTAACAGAAATTAACAAAAACAAGTTAAATAAAAATACTATGTATGCAATCGGGGTGAGAGGTCCAAGGCGGGGTGTCTACAGAGCCCCTCGGCGACGTGGATTGCAAAGCAAAACGCGTCGACGAAAGTAAAAACACCCGCCGAGGACATCGACAAGAGAAAACAAAGACTCGATAAAGCAGGAATTTGAAATTACAAAGGATAGAAATGCGCTCCCTGTGTGAGCGACTTTTGCTGGAGTGTTGAATTGGAGCTCATGGGAGCTTGTCTCGATATGGACCGAGTTGTTGAGTTGGGGCTCATGGGAGCTTGTCTCGATATGGACCGAGTTACCGACTTGGGGTTCATGGGAGCTTTTCTCGATATGGACCGAGTTGCCGACTTGGAGCTCATGGGAGCTTGTCTCGATATGGACCGAGTTGCCGACTTGGAGCTCATGGGAGCTTATCTCGATATGGACCGAGTTGCCGACTTGGAGCTCATGGGAGCTTGTCTCGATATGGACCGAGTTGCCGACTTGGAGCTCATGGGAGCTTGTCTCGATATGGACCGAGTTGCCGACTTGGGGCTCATGGGAGCTTGTCTCGATATGGACCGAGTTGCCGACTTGGGGCTCATGGGAGCTTGTCTCGATATGGACCGAGTTGCCGACTTGGGGCTCATGGGAGCTTGTCTCGATATGGACCGAGTTGCCGACTTGGGGTTCATGGGAGCTTGTCTCGATATGGACCGAGTTGCCGACTTGGAGCTCATGGGAGCTTGTCTCGATATGGACCGAGTTTTGTCGTATGTTGTTGACCTTGTGGGGTGTGGGAACGGTTGACCACTTTCTGGTGGGGATGAAGTGCCTTGAGTAGCGGGTGTTGTTGACTTCATGGTGGTACCTGTTATGTGTGTGCTTGACAGGTATATGTGTTCTTTCAAGAAGATGCATGAAGTGTGAAATGAAGAGAGAGAAATTGTGTTCGTGGTGTGATGGGATTTTGGAATACCCTTGCAGTGAGAGAGAAGTAAGAATGTAGAGAGTCATCTTGTGTGCGGTGTGATTTTGAGGAAAGCATTGGATGTATTCATACCTTCACTTACCATTGCCGCTTGAGTGAAGATGGATTCTTGATGTCCGCGGAGGATGCTTTGATGGAGAATGTCCATTCTTTAGATGTTGATGAGAGAATGCCCTTGATGTTGGGTTGGCGAGATGGTACTCTGAATGATGGGTTGGTCGTGCCAAAGGCTGCCTACGTATCCCTTTAAGAGAATCAGACCAGCGTAGTTCAAGGATGATGGAGAATGCTGGAGGAGAAGCTAGGAGCAAAGCAAAGTAAAGCACATACTTTTGCACATAGAAGGAGAAAGAAAAAGAAAAATCTTTTTTTTTTTTTTTTTTTTTTTTTTAGATTAGAGAGGAAAGAATATGCACACATGTGAGGAAAATATTTTTTTTTTTAGTTCGTGGGTGAACCATTTTAACCATTGTGTGCTTGTGAAACCAACCCAAGATCAAGTCGTGTTCCGTCGAAGTCCGGATTGCCTCGCTTGAATTCTGTTGTCGCTGGTGTGCCCAACGAAGATTGATGTCTAGCCCCAAGAGATTTGTCGATTATGGGGCTTCAAAAGGCTTTTGATGCCGAGATGAGGGGTTACTGATTGTAAAGCCCCTAGGATGCCTTTGATGCCAAATTTTGAGGGACTTGCGTAGCTCCAAGATAAATCAGCTCTTGGCCCATTCGAGTAAATCGCCCTTTGTTGTTGTAGTGAGTAAGCCCCAAGAGGAGATCGTTGATGCCAAGCTTCGAGAGATTGCAAAGCCCCAAGTGTCGTGGGCTTGTAGATGGCGGGATGTGAAGACTGTTCATTGTAAAGCCCCAAACTATCTCGTGATTGGCTCGGCATTGAGAGCGGATGTACCGTTTGGTAGAATTCTTGATAGAGATCTCCTTCTTGCTCTTACTGGGGAGATGAATGGCCTCATTGTGGTCGATACCCAAATGGCTGAGGGCTTATGTCAAAGGATGCAGTAATGTCTTGCGGTGCCGTCGAGGTCGCGGAGGATAAGGTTTTGGTGTGATAAAGTCCCAAATGAGTATGCTTGCTTGACTCTTCTTGAGTTGAACTAATGACGGATCATTGGATGCAACCAGTGCTGTGGCCCAACTTTATCTGAGCTGCACCTTGTGCTTTTGATCTTGGAGAAGGGGTGCTGAATTGCAGAAACATTGGGATTGGCCGTGGCATTTCCCGCTATAACCCTGTTTTGATTAGAGTTTAGCATATTGAATCTTTTTCCTTTTCTCTAAGACTTTCTTCATGATCTCGTTGAAAGTTCTAACAAAAATCATCAACTTCATTCATAACATCGGAGTCTTCATTTAAAACCAAGAGGCCTTTGACTTGAAGTGTTGAGAGACCTTTTAAGCTTGATCTCTTTCATGGAGCCATAAGACTACTCCACATTGCATTGCTTGAGCATTGTTGCCAAAAGACTGTTGGTCGCGAAGCCCCAATATTGCCCTTTGCTCGGATTACTGTAATGCCGTAGCCCAAAGATTGTAGATTGCGGAGCCCTTGGAGACCTTCGGTGCCGAATTGAGGAAGCTTCCAACGTTGCACATGACTTGGCTGGGGATACTGCTGGGGAGTTAATTGCTCTTTGCCGAGGGAGCCTTTAAGACTTGACCGTAGCCCCTAGAGTGCCATCATTGATTGCGAGAAAGGTCCATCCTTGATTGGGGGAACGAGCACGGGCACACGTGACAAGAGGGCTTTTTGACATCCCTTTTGAGAGGCTTTGAGGATAGTCTCACACATCTTTTTTTTTCGAGCATAGCCCCTAAGGCTTGTTGATTGTCAAAAGAAGCCCTTGTTCTCGGGTCATATAGTCCCTAGGGCGTCACCATTTGTGGAGCAAAGCAAGAGTGACTCATCCTCGTGTGAGAGAAGAAACATGAGAGGATATGGCAAGAGCTACTCCATTTCTCGGGAGCCTTTCGGTGTACTTTAGAAGCACATACTTGAAGAAGCCTTGAAAACTGAGACACATGTTGTTGCTATTTGCTGCCCAAGCCAATTGACTAGCTAGGGATTATTTGTGCAACCTCGTGCCCTTTTATGATGGGCTTGTTCTCGGATGGATCTTGGTAACCACAGGCCTTCTTTTCATGAACCCAAAAATGCACACTGCTGGAGAATGATGCCGATAACCCAAGACAACCTTTGATGGTGCTATATCTTGTCGAGCCTTTTGCAATCCCAAAGTTGACTCGGTGGGGAATTGACTTGCTGAGGAGATTCAATGTAGAACTTATCTTCTTTAGAGGCCGGGGATCTCCATTTCTCTTTCCCTTCTCTCTCTCACTCTCTCATTTTTTTTATGACGCACCCTGTTTTTTGCCTAGACCGCCCTTTCGGGTTTTCAATCTAGCGGGCATCTCTTTTGCGTCTTCATTTTTTACTCGATTAATGAGGAAGTGTGCATTGACTCTAGCTGAGGATGAGAGACATGTGATTTTGCGGTGAAAACCTTTTGTCACTAAAGATGAGTGACATTGACTCGACTAGGGAAGTGTCCCTAGTATTGACATGTATTTTTTTTTTATTGAATTGAATGACTCACGGAGGCAAGTAAGTCATTAAGAGAGAAGAGAAGGAAAGCCCCAATTTGATTGCAAGAAATTGGGAGTATGCATAAAGAATAAAAGTCCTTAGACTCGACAAGGAACGCGAAATGATTCCAAATCTAAGAAAGTTGTTCAATCTTTTTGGTGATTAATTCATTGGCAAATGAATCGTACAAATATGTCTTGACAATTTCGAGATGAAGGCTGATCACCATAACGCGCTAGGACTAAACATTTCTTCTTTCTTGCATGAGACCGGACCCGAAGGTTGCCTACGTTCCTCCAGTGTAGAGGCTCAGGTCACCGTAGTTCTTGTGGATTCTCCATTCGTCGTGATGGATTGTTGCTTCGTCGTGATTGTTGTCGATGTTTCTACGTCCTTCATCGGTGGAATGATGTTGATCTTGTACTTCTTTGATTGATGGGGATTTTTTTTTTTTTTTTTTTTTTTGTGTGCTCTAACTTTTGCCTAGGTTGATTTGATGATTTCAACCTAGCGAGCTTTTTTTTTTTTTTTTTTTTTTTAATCCCCCTTTGAAAACTTTGCTTGACTTCTTCATGATTGTTGCTCCACCTTGTTTGTCTTGGCTTCGTCGTTGATGTTGGCGTCGATGTTTAGCCCCTAGGCGTTCAAGTGATGGCCTTGTTCCAAAACTCGTTTAGACATCTTTTCATCATTTTGCCAAGAATTAGATTGAACAACTTGGAAGAGTGTATAAGGACAAGAACGACTTTTATTTGATAAGAAGACTCGACACTTAACATGGGACGAGAGAAAACATTAATGCACACAAAAGAGGACTTTTGACTCTTTTTTTTTTTTTAATTCCTACTACTAGGTAGAGAAAGAGAAACGGATATTGTTGTCGTCGTCCTCTTTGTTGAAGCCCCATTTCAAAACCAAGCCACTTCTTTGATGAGTTGCTCTTCACCCACGGTAAATTCGCCGTTGTCGATCAAATCTTGGATGATGTTTCGGAGAAGGAAGCACCCTTCGGTAGTGTGGCCACTATGCTTGTGGTAGCCACACCATTCACCATGTGCATGATTCTTCAGTATCGCCTTCGGCTTGTACCCCTCCAAAGGTTTGATCTTCCCTCTTGCCACCAAAATTTCAAATGCCTCGGCTTGGGTTACTCCTTGGAGAGGAGTGAAAACTCGGTTGTTGGTGGTACCTTTGTAGCTTTTGAGGGTCGGGCCACTTGAGCATGCTTTACCATTGAACTTTGCTTTGCCGTCGGTGAGCTCTTGCAAACGGGCTTTGAGCTCGGAAACCTCTTCCTTGTGAATTTTCCTCTCGAGATCAAAACGGGCTTGCCACGAATTGTCTTTACGGCGGGCATCCTCGACAATCCTATCCATTTGTTCCCCCATGGCTCTTATTATGTTGAAGAGTCTTTCGTTGGACACGGAGAAGTACCCACCATTGTTGTTGTTGCCGTTGGAAGCCATTGGACCTATTGAAAGAACACGGTTGATCTTAGGTTGGCCCCACAAACAACTTTTGAGTAATATGATTAAACCCACAAACAAGGAAAAAGACTCAACCACATAGAGAAAAATGACTTTTTTTTTTTATTTACAAAGTCGGAAGGACGGAATCCTTTTTGGGGTTTCTAGAAAAAATAGTGGAATCGTCACACTAGTATATAGACCTTCTCGCGGTCCCATATACTCATCGGATTCCACCACGCTTGTGATACCTACATGTGACGGGATTAAACTAAATTAATGTAGTAAATCATAAATGCGGGGACGGATTTTTATTTTCGTCCAAAATAGCCACTTTTGGGGACGGAGTTTTATTTCGTCCATTGCAACAAGTTGGCATGTATGATTTGAAGACATTAGTTTAGGGAAATCTCGATACATGAAAAACCGACTTGAGTCACGGAGTGTTAGACCCTAGACTAGAATTGTGTGGCTTGTGCTCGGCTTGAATATGAGGCTCAAAGGTCACCCCCGGCATGTAGTCATGAACTACGCCACGGGCTGAGGTTTACCGCTTCGAAAGAGTCAAGGTCTGGTGGAGCTTGAAACTTCCTAGGACGGGCCTCGACGGGTTTGGGGTTGGACTTGTGCGACTCGATAGTGAGCAATTGATAAGAATATGTGCATGTAGTGTGAGGTCTAACATGTGACAAAACATTTTTTTTTTTTCAAAGGAAATAAAAAAAACAAATAAGCACATAATTACAACTTTCGAATCACCCGTGTGACCGATAAAAATAAACAGAAAGTAAAACAAATTGTATGCAGGCCTGGTGCCCACACACTGTCATTCTGTTCTGTTTCTGTGCACTGTTCTGTTCCGGGAATGCGCCCAGAAGCGCGCGCATTGGGTTGCCTATGCGGAAGGCGCGCGCGTGAGAGGAAGAAGGGCAGAGGCACCCGCTTCTGGGTGAGAACCTGCAAATCAGTGGGTTCAAGGGATTGCCTTGACCCTTAATTAAGAAAACTTTCCCCTGCAGGATTTGTTAGCACAGAAATATGAAATTGAAGGACAAGAAGGAGGCGGGCGATTCTGGTAATAAGGGTCGGACGCGCGCGCTTTAGGCCAAGAAGGCCGGAGGCGCGCACTTCCTACCCTTTTTACCAGAATGCCCAGAAAACAGAATAAAAGAACACCAAAAATGAAAACGCAAGTTTAACCCTCTATCGTCCCCAGCGGAGTCGCCACTGTAGATACCCCGGGGAGCCGCGGCTTGGCTAGAGCGGTGAATTATCCTAGGATGTCTAACTTGTTTTAGATTGTTTAGAGTCGCCACCTATGTTTTTAAAGGAACATAAGAAAAACCTAAAAATAGCCTAATTTATGTACAAAACCAGAGATTCGGGAGAGAAGGGTTCGGGGGTTAGGTGACTGAGTGGGAAGTACTTAAACACCCGCTCCGCCCCGCTTACGCGGGTCTTGCTACTATTGGTGTTCTAATATTTACATGTCCTTCAATTAATTAAATAGAAATGTGCTAACAATTGTGATGAGAAGAAAAGGGGAAATAAAGGGGAAATAAAATAGAATTGTTTTATTTATTTAATGATAAAGATTACATGTAACAAGTAATGTTAAAGAATTACATTAAGAGATGAAGAGAAATTAACATGGTGAATTAAAGTTAAGATTAAAATGTAGGGAGATAACCTTAACTAACTTCAATATGTGAAGTAGTCATGTTGGTCATGTCCCATTAATGGGGATTGCATACATCAAGAAGAAGAAAACAAAGGAAGAAAATGGAGTTGTACCTTGAGAAAGAGGACTTGAAACCTTGACTTGAAAGTGTTGTTGTTGTAATGAAATTGTTGTAGAACAATTTGTGTAGAGTCTTGTTACTAAGAACTCTTGTTGGGAGAATTTGTGTATAGTGTAGTTGGTGAATCAAGGTTGGAGTCCAAAAAGAAGTCCAAAAAGAAGTCCAAGGTCGAGAAGAGATCCCCCTCCAATGATGGATTGGAGGGTTTTTTATAGTTGAAAGGGGATGTTTTTGGTGCCAATTCGCGGTCACAAAGAAATATTTCCCGGGTGAAATCCATGCAAAATAAGCAAGCGAGGGATTCTTGGGAGAAAATCTGTAACTGACGCCCCAGAGGCGCGCGCTTCCGGATGTACCATCGGAAGGCGCGCGCTTCTGACCTCAAAAGGCGGAGGCGCGCGGCTTTGAAAAGGCAATTTTGACAGAACGGACTAGAAAGTTAATTCCGTTATGCAGTTCAGTCCAAAACTAACGGAATCAGTTAGGAACTTAACAGAAGTAACAGAAATTAACAAAAACAAGTTAAATAAAACTACTATGTATGCAATCGGGGTGAGAGGTCCAAGGGGGGTGTCTACAATACCTAGCATTTTAATTTGGTCATTGTGCTAGTGTAGAAATGTTGAGTCTTATTTGTTAGTGGGGAGTATTTGTGTGTAGTGTAGAGGAGGGGGCCTAAGTGTAAATTCTTTAAATCATTTTCCCCTACTCCCTCCCTACTCCTTCTTTTCTCCCTCACTCTTCCCCTTCACCCCCCACTCCATCTCCTAGGAATTCTCTCCTCTCTCTCTCCTTGTATGGTAAGTTTTTTTCTTTCTCTCTTCTCTCTTCATTTTCTTCCTCTTCCTCTCATAATCTCTCATTTCTTAAAACGTGAAACTTGTTTAGATCGTCGATAGGATCGCGTAGAATCAAAAAGAATTGAATTCCGTCATCTTTGAGAATTTTCAAGTAAGTTACTTTTCCCCCCATTTTTATGTTAAAATGTTCATATCATGCTTATATAATGCTTGATGTGTTATATTTGAAGTTTGGTTGAGTATAGAATTTATTTGGAATTTAATTGAGTTTTTGGGTAAAAATGGTGAAATCTTGAATGTGGGGTTTTGGTGTTGGTTTGGGTGATTAAAGGGTGTTATTTAGGTTCCCTTTAGGTTGGGTGTTGTTTAGGAGCTTTAGAATTGTATTGGGAAGCTTTGATTTTGATACTTATGGAAGGATTGTGGTTTTGGGTCGAAATGGCATTACCCAGCTCTGTTCTTGGCCAATGCGTAGACCAGGCGCCCACCTGCCCTTGCCCAGGCGCCCGCCTGCACCCCTTTTTCCAGCGGCCTGGCCTTCTGGCCAAACAAGCGCGTGCCTGCCCCTGCCCGGGTGCCCGCCTGCTTGGGATTTTGACCCTTTTTGCTTGTTTTAACTAAATGGCTTAACTAGTTTAGGGTTCCTTCTTCTAATTAACTTAAGATAACACCGTGGAACACTTATTTAAGTGGAATCGATTCTTTTGTGAATAAAAATGTTATGGGATTTGATTGAGTATCATTTTGGGAATGTGGTTCATCCTTGATGTGTTGTTTGGATCGGTTTACCTTTGTGGTAATTTATTTGGATTAGTTCCCTACTTTGGAACCTTAAGTTGTTTATTTAAGCTAGTATTTATTACTTAGCATTTATTTGGAAGCCCAGCTGGCATATTTGTTGCATCGGGCGATGGGAAAGATTATAATGGCAAAGCCAAGTCCATTATAATGTTGACCATTGTTTTGCCCCCTTCTATACCCTTTTCCAGATTGGCCTTGGAAAAGACAAGTTAGCTTCCTTTGTGAATGTATCTAGCTACCGAGCATGACTTTGTGGCATGGCTCTTGTCCCTTGTGACACTTTTATGGTTATTGGTTCCGGTACCGGGGGATTTCTCTTCAGCTTTCATGCTATTATGAAGATGTGAATTGTTGATTATTGAAGCTGTGCAGCGATCCTTTATTTGGATGTATTGGTTTGAAAACCTTGGCTAATATCCTTTGTTATATGTTTATTTCCGCTGCTATCTGTTATGTGATAAATGCTATGTGCTAGCTATAAATTATTATTGTATATTGCATCATAGCATGTCATGTAGTTGGATTAGTAACTTATTGAGATTTATCTCACCCCCTTTCTTTTATCTTTGTTTTTCCTTAACCCCCCCCCCCCAGGTGCTAAGGATTAGTCTCGCTGATCACGAGAAAGAGGACGTCGAGTGTGGATACATTCTTTTGGGGAAAGTTGTTATAGGCTGGTTTACATTATATCAATGTGTAACCTTTTGGGGATATTTGTACCAAACATTGACGTCACTAGGATTTGTGTATTTTGTAACTTTGGTGTATAAGCTTATGGAGTTTATACTAGTTTTACTTTGTTGTTCAAGTTGATTTACAAAACCTTGTGTTATCACCTTTTGGTATCAAATGGAATTTTTAACTTCAGTATTTCATAGTTTTGGTTTTAAGTCGACGTCCAGCTCGCGGTCTCGGGCCCGCGGGGTCCGGGGTCACGACAGTTGGTATCAGAGCCATGGTTTGGCTCTAAGTATAAGTCTTGGTGGACTAGTATGACCTAGGAGGGTAGTAGTGTGCGGAGTGATTAACGGTTGATGTTTTATGCAGGTACTTGTTTACAATGGTTCGTAGAAGGAGTGGTGAAGGTAGTACCGGTAATGCAAATCAGAATGATACAAGGGAAGAAGCACGTGCTATGTTTCAAGGCATGTTTGAGGCGGCCATGAAGGCCATACATGATCAAGGTCCGAGGGTAGAACAAGCACCACCCCGCTATGGGTTGGAGCAATTCTTGAAACTGAAACCGGCAGAGTTCGATGGGGAACCCGATGTTCGGAAAGCTGAGTTGTGGATCGAGTCGATGGAGAAGATTTATGAGGTATTTGGTTGTGCGGATGAGGTCAAGGTCCGGTTCGCGGCTTATAAGCTTGTGGGAGCCGCCGAGCATTGGTGGAAGGGTGTTAAAGCTAGTTGGGATGATACTCACACGGTGTATGCGTGGGAGTTGTTCGTGCGCAAATTCAAGGAGCATTTCATTCCGGTTGTTGATAAAAACCGAAAGGAGATCGAGCTGCTCAACCTGGAGCAAGGTTTGTTGCCTATAGCTCAATACTCGGATAAGTTCATAGAATTAGCCCAGTATTGTGACTATTTGGTGAGGACCGAGGAACAAAAAGCTATGAGATTCATTAGGGGATTGAAGACCTCCATCCGTACTCAACTTATTGCCTAACGGATTGTGACCTTCCAAGATGAAGTAGACCGAGCCTACTTGATAGAGCAAGATATTGGGGAGCACAAAAGGAAAACCGAGGTTGTAGGTACGGGTAAACCGGGAAGCCATGCTAAGTCTCAACCACAACACCATTCCGATAACCGAGGTAACTTTGGGGGACAATCTCAGTTCCGAGGGCAACCGATCCTAAGGAACCCGGGTACCACTTCCGGGAACCAAGGGAACCAAATTAGGAGGCTTTGTTCGTATTGTCAAAAGGAAGGTCATTCTGAGGACCGTTGTTGGAAGAAGCAGGGAAGGTGTACCAATTGTGGTCAAATGGGGCACTTCGCAAGGGATTGTACTAGAGGTAAAGGACAAGCATTCGGTTCAGGAGTTGGTAATAACTAAGGTCAAAAAAGGGATGCTACCGGGAAGCCCAAAGTTCAAGGAAAGATATATGCCATGAATCAACAACAGGCGACCGATGATCCATCCGTTATTGGAGGTATTGTTTCTGTGTCTAATGTGAGCGCACGAGCGTTAGTAGATCCAGGATCATCTCATTCATACATTTCTGTGCAATTTGCTTCCATGTTAAATGCTGCATTCGAGTCTTTACCGTACGTGCTAGAGGTGTCGACCCCTATAGGAGAATGCTTGATTTCTGATCGAGTCTTTCGTGCTTGTGATGTGGTTATTTGTGGTCGTGTCCTTTGTGCGGATTTGGTAGTTCTTCCTATCCAAGACTTTGATGTCATTTTGGGTATGGATTGGTTGAGCAAGTTTCATGCTTCCGTTGATTGCCGTAAGAAAAGTGTTACTTTTTCTATTCCCGATGTGCCTAAATTTGTGTTTGAGGCTAGTCCTCTGAGTAGAAAGGTTCGCTTAATTTCTTTATGAAAGCGAGAAAATTGTTGCATAGTGGTTGTGAGGGGTATTTGGCTAGTGTTCTTGATACTAGGAAGGAATCCCCTAGTTTGGATAGTGTTCGGGTAGTTTGGGAATTTCCCGATGTTTTCTCTATCGAGTATGATATGCCGCCCGACCGTGAGATTGAGTTTTGTATAGACCTTTTGCCGGGTACGGCTCCAATTTCGAAAGCAGCTTATAGGTTGGCTCCCGTAGAGTTGAAGGAATTAAAGGTTCAATTGCAAGCGTTGCTTGATCGAGGGTTTATACGCCCTAGTGTTTCCCCGTGGGGAGCACCGGTTTTATTTGTGCGGAAGAAAGACGGTTCCTTGAGATTGTGCATCGATTACAGAAAGTTGAATCAGGTTACGGTGAAGAACAAGTATCCTCTACCTCATATTGATGATTTATTTGATCAGCTTCAAGGGTCCGTGGTTTTCTCTAAACTTGATTTGAGGAGTGGGTACCATCAGTTGAAGATTCGATCGGAGGATATTTCGAAGACTGCTTTTCGCACTCGTTATGGTCATTATGAGTTCTTGGTTATGCCGTTTGGGTTGACAAACGCGCCTGCCGTATTTATGGATTTGATGAACCGAGTTTTCCATCCTTATCTTGACTCGTTCGTGGTGGTCTTTATTGATGACATACTCGTCTACTCTAAATCTCGAGAGGAGCACGAGCAACACTTGAGGACAGTTTTATCCGTTCTTGCGAGAGAGAAATTGTTTGCGAAGTTTAGTAAATGCGAATTTTGGCTCGAGAAGGTGTCATTTCTGGGTCATGTGATTTCTAAAGACGGGATTTCTGTGGACCCGTCGAAGATTGAAGCTATAGTGGATTGGAAGAGACCCGAGTCAGTGACCGAGATCAGAAGTTTTCTGGGTTTAGCCGGTTATTACAGAAGATTTATTGAGGGGTTTTCGAGGATTGCTACTCCGATGACTAAGTTGACCCGGAAGAATGTCCCGTTTGTGTGGACCGAGAAATGTGACAAGAGTTTCGAGGAATTGAAGGAGAGGTTGACTACCGCACCGATCTTGACTTTGCCTAATCGGAGCGATGGCCTAGTGATTTACAGTGATGCTTCGAAAGAGGGTTTGGGTTGTGTGTTGAAGCAGAATGGGAAAGTAATTGCGTATGCTTCGAGGAAGTTGACCCCTAGTGAGCAGAATTACACCACTCATGATATGGAGTTGGCGGCGATAGTCTTTGCGTTGCACAAGTGGAAGCATTACCTTTATGGGGCAAAGTTTGAGATTTTTACCGATCACAAGAGTTTGAAGTACCTATTCTCTCAGAAGGAATTGAACAACCGACAGCGCCGATGGATGGAATTATTGAAGGATTATGATTGTACGATTTCTTATCACCGGGAAAGGCGAATGTGGTAGCCGATGCGATTAGTAGGAAATCTTATGTGGCTTCGATGATGGTTCGAGAATGGAAAATGCTTGAGGATGTTTGAGATTGGTCTCCTCGTGAATCGAGACATGGGGCGATTTTTGCGAATATTAGGGTGTCTCCGACCCTAAATCAAAGAATAAAAGAGGCTCAGGAAGAAGATCCCGAGTTGGTGAAGATAATGGGTAAATTGAAGGAAAAGAATTTCAAGGATTTTTCTGTTAGCCCGATTGGAGTGTTGACTTTCCGTGGTCGTTTGTGCGTACCCGATGTTGGCGGAATAAAGAAACAAGTTTTAGGCGAGGGTTACAAATCGAGATATACTATTCATCCGGGTAGTACGAAGATGTATCAGGATTTGAAGCAACAATTTTGGTGGGTTAATATGAAACGGGAGATAGCGGAGTATGTTTCGAAGTGTCTAACTTGTCAGCAGGTCAAAGCCGAGCATCAGAGACCCGCGGGACTACTTCAGCGTTAGAGATTCCCGAGTGGAAATGGGAGCATGTGACTATGGATTTCGTTACGGGACTACCTCGTACCCGTAGGAAGTATGACAGTGTTTGGGTAATAGTGGATAGATTGACTAAGAGTGCCCATTTCTTGCCTATTGATATCAGATATTCGATGGAGAAGATTGCGACCCTTTATATCGATGAGATCGTTAGATTGCATGGGGTTCCGGTTAGCATTGTGTCAGATCGAGACCCGAGGTTTACTTCTAGATTCTGGAAGGCGTTTCAGGAAACTTTGGGTACAGACTTGCGATTCAGCACAGCTTTTCATCCTCAGACCGATGGTCAATCCGAGAGGACTATTCAGATTTTGGAGGATATGTTGCGAGCGTGTTCGATAGACTTCTCCGATTCTTGGGATTCGCATTTACCGTTAGTGGAATTTTCTTACAACAACAGTTATCAGGCTAGTATCGAGATGGCACCGTTTGAGGCCTTGTATGGAAGAAAATGTAGATCGCCTATTTGTTGGGATGAGGTCGGTGAAGCGAAGATCGTGGGTATTGATTTGCTTCAGGATTCGGTTGAGAAAGTTAGAGTTATCCGGGATCGATTGAAAACAGCCCAGAGTCGACATAAGAGCTATGCAGATAACCGAAGGCGAGATCTTAGTTTTCAGACCGGTGATTTTGTGTTCTTGAAGGTGTCTCCGAAGGTGGGTATCCGAAGGTTTGGGAAGAAGGGTAAATTGGCTCCGAGGTTTATTGGCCCGTTTGAGATTTTGGGAAAGGTTGGACTTCTAGCGTATCGTCTTGCGTTACCGCCATCTTTGGACCGGTTACATAATGTATTTCACGTTTCTATGCTTCGGAAGTATGTTCATGATCCATCTCACGTGTTACCGAGGATACCGGAGGATATCGAGCCCGATATGACTTACGAGGAACGACCGGTTCGGATCCTAGATTCTAAAGTTCAAGAGTTGAGGAACAAAAGTATTTCTTTGGTTAGATTTCTTTGGAGGAATCACAATATCGAGGAGTCGACGTGGGAGCTCCGAGATGAGATCGAGAGGAAATTTCCGTGGCTTTTTGTTTCGGGTGAGTCTCGTTAAAATTCGGGTCGAAATTTCTTTAAGGGGGAGTGAATGTCACGACCCGAAATCTAGGCTCTATTTATTAGTATTAAATAATTATTATTTATTTATTTGCTTATTTATTTATTTAAATTATTATTTATTTATTATTTATGTGTGCATTTTATGAGTTATAATAATTTATACCTAGCATTTTAATTGGGTCATTTGTGCTAGTGTAGAAATATTGAGTCTTATTTGTTAGTGGGGAGTATTTGTGTGTAGTGTAGAGGAGGGGGTCTAAGTGTAAATTCTTTAAATCATTTTCCCCTACTCCCTCCCTACTCCTTCTCTTCTCCCTCACCCTTCCCCTTCACCCCCTACTCCATCTCCCAGCAATTCTCTCCTCTCTCTCTCCTTGTATGGTAAGTTTTTTTTCTTTCTCTCTTCTCTCTTCATTTTCTTCCTCTTCCTCTCATAATCTCTCATTTCTTAAAACGTGAAACTTGTTAGATCGTCGATAGGATCGCGTAGAATCAAAAAGAATTGAATTCCGTCATCTTTGAGAATTTTCAATTAAGTTACTTTTCCCCCATTTTAATGCTAAAATGTTCATATCATGCTTATATAATGCTTGATGTGTTATATTTGAAGTTTGGTTGAGTATAGAATTTATTTGGAATTTAATTGAGTTTTTGGGTAAAAATGGTGAAATCTTGAATGTGGGGTTTTGGTGTTGGTTTGGGTGATTAAAGGGTGTTATTTAGGTTCCCTTTAGGTTGGGTGTTGTTTAGGAGCTTTAGAATTGTATTGGGAAGCTTTGATTTTGATACTTATGGAAGGATTGTGGTTTTGGGTCGAAATGGCATTACCCAGCTCTATTCTTGGCCAATGCGTAGACCAGGCGCCCGCCTGCCCTTGCCCAGGCGCCCGCCTGCTCCCCTTTTTCCAGCGGCCTGACCTTCTGGCCAAACAAGCGCGCGCCTGCCCCTGCCCGAGCGCCCGCCCGCCTGCTTGGGATTTTGACCTTTTTGCTTGTTTTAACTAAATGGCTTAACTAGTTTAGGGTTCCTTCTTCTAATTAACTTAAGATAACACCGTGGAACACTTATTTAAGTGGAATCGATTCTTTTGTGAATAAAAATGTTATGGGATTTGATTGAGTATCATTTTGGGAATGTGGTTCATCCTTGATGTGTTGTTTGGATTGTTTTACCTTTGTGGTAATTTATTTGGATTGGTTCCCTACTTTGGAACCTTAAGTTGTTTATTTAAGCTAGTATTTATTACTTAGCATTTATTTGGAAGCCCAGCTGGCATATTTGTTGCATCGGGGGATGGGAAAGATTATAATGGCAAAGCCAAGTCCATTATAATGTTGACCATTGTTTTACCCCCTTCTATACCCTTTTCCAGATTGGCCTTGGAAAAGACAAGTTAGCTTCCTTTGTGAATGTATCTAGCTACCGAGCATGACTTTGTGGCATGGCTCTTGTCCCTTGTGACACTTTTATGGTTATTGGTTCTGGTACCGGGGGATTTCTCTTCAGCTTTCATGCTATTATGAAGATGTGAATTGTTGATTATTGAAGCTGCGCAGCGATCCTTTATTTGGATGTATCGGTTTGAAAACCTTGGCTAATATCCTTTGTTATGTGTTTATTTCCGCTGCTATCTGTTATGTGATAAATGCTATGTGCTAGCTATGAATTATTATTGTATATTGCATCATAGCATGTCATGTAGTTGCATTAGTAACTTATTGAGATTTATCTCACCCCTTTCTTTTATCTTTGTTTTTCCTTAACCCCCCCCCCCCAGGTGCTAAGGATTAGTCTCGCTGATCACGAGAAAGAGGACGTCGAGTGTGGATACATTCTTTTGGGGAAAGTTGTTATAGGTTGGTTTACATTATATCAATGTGTAACCTTTTGGGGATATTTGTACCAAACATTGACGTCACTAGGATTTGTGTATTTTGTAACTTTGGTGTATAAGCTTATGGAGTTTATACTAGTTTTACTTTGTTGTTCAAGTTGATTTACAAAACCTTGTGTTATCACCTTTTGGTATCAAATGGAATTTTTAACTTCAGTATTTCATTGTTTTGGTTTTAAGTCGACGTCCAGCTCGCGGTCTCAGGCCCGCGGGGTCCTGGGTCGCGACATTAAACGCCAAGTTCTTGATGAGGGCCACAAGTCGAGGTATACTATTCATCCTGGGAAAAATGTATCAGAATTTGAAGAAACACTTTTGGTGGACTAATATGAAGAGAGAAATAGCGGATTATGTATCTAAGTGTCTAACATGTCAACAAGTTAAAGCTGAGCATCAAAGACCTGCGGTGTTACTTCAACCGTTAGAGATTCCGGAATGGAAGTGGGAACATGTTACTATGGATTTCGTGACGGGATTACCTCGCACTCGAAGAAGGTTTGACGCAGTTTGGGTGATAGTGGATAGATTGACAAAGTCTTCTCATTTTCTACCTATTGAGATTAGCTACTCGATGGAGAGGCTTGCAACTTTATATATAAATGAGATTGTGAGATTGCATGGTGTCCCGGTGAGCATTGTGTCTGATCGAGACCCTAGATTTACATCTCGTTTTTGGCAAGCATTTCAGAAGGCTTTGGGTTCAGAGTTGAAGTTTAGTACAGCTTTTCATCCCCAGACAGATGGGCAGTCTGAGAGGAGTATTCAGATTCTCGAGGATATGTTGCGAGCTTGCTCAGTTGATTTTTCAGATTCTTGGGATTCTCATTTACCTCTCGTGGAATTTGCCTATAACAACAGTTTTCATTCGAGTATTGGGATGGCCCCGTATGAAGCTTTGTATGGGAGGAAATGTCGGTCTCCAATTTGTTGGGATGAAGTGGGAGAAGCAAAAATTTGGGGTATTGATATGGTGAACAAATCAGTTGAGGAAGTTAAGCTTATCCGAGATCGTTTGAGTGCCGCTCAGAGTAGACAGAAAAGTTATGCCGATCACCGGAGGCGAGATCTTGAGTTTCATTCGGGTGACTTTGTGTTTTTGAAAGTTTCACCTAAAGTGGGGATTCGAAGGTACGGGAAGAAAGGCAAGCTAGCACCGAGGTATATTGGCCCATTCGAGATTTTGAGTAGAGTTGGAGATAGAGCGTATCGTCTTGCGTTACCTCATTCTCTTGACAAGATCCATAATGTTTTTCATGTCTCGATGCTTCAGAAGTATGTGTATGATCCTTCTCATGTCTTGTCCGAGGTTCCCGAGGATATTGAACCGAGTATGTCTTACGAGGAGCACCCGGTCCAAGTTATTGATTCAAAAGTTCAAGAGTTGCGAACTAAGAGTATTCCCCTTGTTCGAGTTGTGTGGAGGAATCATAACGTGGAAGAGTCGACTTGGGAGCTTCGGGAGGAGATCAAGAGGAAGTACCCTTGGTTGTTTAAGGGTTGAGGTAAGCAATCCTAAAATTCGGGTCGAATTTTCTTTAAGGGGGAGTGAGTGTAACGACCCCGAAATCCGTTATTAATTATTTTATATTTATTTTATATTTTAATAATTTTAATTTAAAATCATATGTGCATTTTATGTGTTGCATCATCTTATATGAATTTGCACATCTTATATGAATATTTGTGTTAGTTAAAATGTTAGTAGTAAAGTTTATTAGGGGAGTTAAGTTGTTAGTGGGAAATTATGAGGGTCTTAGTGGAATTAGTATTCAAGGGGCTTAAGTGTTAAGATTTGAACTTGGATGATTTATTTGACAGAAATGGATAACACTTCTTCATGATACCTCTTCTTCACTTCCCCTCCCCTGCGTTTTACCATACACACTTTCATCACTTTCCCAAAAACTCAAATCCTCCATTGAAGAAGAAGAAGAAAAGCTAGGTAAACATAATGTTTTGTTAATTTTCCCTATTTTAATTTACTACTCCATTTTCAAATCTAATTATATATAAATGTTCAGGGTGTTGAATAGATTCTTTCTACCGGATCAAATATTATTTTCTTGACACTTTTCCAAAAAATAGGTAAGTTACTAATCCCCCTTTAATTGTTAAAATGGTCATGAGTATGTTCTATATGCTATATATGTTGAAAGAATAATGTTTTGAATGTTTTTGTATACTTGTAAATTTGGGACAAAGGGAGTAAAATAGAATTGGTTCTAGTTGGGTGTTAGAATAGTTTTGAGGCTGATTTTGTAGCTTTGGTGAAGTTGCAATTGTGGTATAGTATAAATGTTAGTACTTTTGGGTTGGTGAAACGAAGGGAGTACAATTTAGTTAAGTTTGTCCTGCCGGGTGATGTGGGCGGCCGCCCAAAAAGGGTGTGCGGCCGCACATCTATCTGAAGGATTTTCTTCTTGGAACATAGTACTTTGGGCGGCCGCACAGGCTGGTGTGGGCGACCGCCCAGAGTTGCTAGAAGGGTTGAGTTGTTTCTTTTCAAGAGTTTTAAAGTGTGATTGCGGTCTAAGTCTTAGGCGATGTCCTAGAGTACTTAGATGGTCATTGTGAAGCATCAAAGTGATAGTGTTGGTCCTTTGTGATCGAGTTTGAATTGATGTGATCATTTAGATTGATTGTGTGGTGACTAAATGTCAATGTTATGAACTCTATTATGAGAACGTGTTTGCCTCTCTTTGATGAGCTTGTGTGGTTCCCTACTTTGGAATCATACCCCGTTTGTTGTTAAAACAAGTTTTCTTTTCTAAGGTTGTGTCTAAAGTCCATCTGGTACTTGTTGTGAATCGGGCAATAATAGGGATTATAATGGCACACGAGCCAAGTTCATTATAAGGCTCCTATCATTGGTTTCCCATTTTTAACCCCCTTCCTTAGGCCAAAGGTTGGGCACTTTGGGTTATGACTCTGTGTCATTTTCCCCGTTGTTGTGTTGTGATTGTTTGGTTCTGGAACCCGTTTCAATGTCATGGATTCTATTATGAATACGTGTTTGCCTCTTTATGATGAGCTTGTGTGGTTCCGTACTTTGGAATCATGCCCCGGTTGTTGTTTAAGCAAGTATCCTTTGCTACGCTTGTGTTTAAAGTCCAGCTGGTACTTTTTGTGTGAGTTCGGGCAATGGTAGGGATTATAATGGTACATGAGCCAATTTCATTGTAAGGATTCTACCATTGGTTTCCCATTTTTAAACCCCTTCCTTAGGCCAAAGGTTGGGCACTTTGGGTTATGACTCTATGTCATTTTCCCCGTTGTTGTTGTTATGATTGTTTGGTTCCGGAACCCGTTTCAGCCCTTCGGTGCTGCTCAGTTGAAGCCTCTCAGATGGTTATTGTTTTGGTTCGAGAACCTTGGCTCAGTATCCACGTATGAGTGTTTATTTCCACTTTATGTGTTGTATGATGAATTGGTCGTTATTTCCAACCGGTATGGGATGGTTGGCGATAGGGAGCCTCTCATATTATGTGTTATATGCTATATGATCATTTGTGGCATTGTTCCTTTATGTTTATCATATTAGCATATAATGTAGTTGCATTTTAGTAACTTACTGAGATTTATTCTCACCCTTATTTGTTTACTGTTTTAGATAAGAAGGAGCCCAGGGGATAGGTCACATCACAGGGAGGACGTCGAGAAATAATTTTGGGTAAGACATTTGGGAAGTGTTGTGTAAGGCTACATTATGTAAATGTACAACCTTGTGGGTAGTGTACCCGTGACTTGATCGTTGTATCACCTCTTTTTGGCTTATGTTGGTGATTTGTAAATAGTAAGTAAAGTGTGTGGCCAAGTGGATAAGTACTTGTTTGTGAAAGTCTATTTTGTGACTTGTAGTCAAGTCTAGTAAATGTTGTTTGGTTATATGAACTTTTTATGAAAGTATATTTCGAAATATTTTTCTAAAATGTTTTATGACGTCTTCCGTGCGTGTCCCGGACGTGGGGACAAGTAGGACCACGGGTCGGGGCGCGACATAATATCTCCGAGAATCAGAATAAGAGGGTATCTAATTATTGTCAGAGAGAAGGGCATAGTGAAGAGAGGTGTTAGAAGAAACAGGGGAAGTGTTTAAACTGTGGACAACTTGGCCATTTTCAAAGAGATTGCCCTAGATCGAGGGGTCAATCATCGGGGAGTGGTGTTGGATCGTCTCAGGGTCAGAAAAGAGATGCTTCAGGAAAACCTAAAGTTCAGGGTCGTGTCTTCGCTATTACTCAGCAACAAGCTTCGGATGCTTCCACCGTGATAGGAGGTATAATTTCTATGTCAAGTTTGAGAGCACGTGCACTTATAGACCCCGGCTCATCGCATTCATATGTTTCTGTGCATTTTGCATCTCGATTGCATTCTTCCTCTGAGTCTTTGCCTTATGTGCTAGAAGTGTCGACTTCTATGGGAGATTGTTTGATAACTGATAAGGTGTTACGTGATTGTGATGTGCATATTAGTGAGCATGTTTTACTTGCTGATTTAGTTATACTGCCATTGCATGATTTTGATGTTATTCTGAGTATGGATTGGTTAAGTAAATATCATGCCTCTGTTGATTGTTTTAAGAAAGTGGTTACGTTTTCTATCCCTAGTGTGCCTGTGTTTACTTTTGAGGCTGCTTCTTTGGGTAAGGGAATTCGTATTATTTCTTATGTGAAAGCAAGAAAGTTGTTTCACCGTGGTTGTTCGGGGTATTTGGCCATTGTTTTTTATACTACAAAAATGTTGCCTGAAGTTGGGGATGTGCTTATAGTTAAAGAGTTTCCTGATGTGTTCTCTTCTGAGTATTCTATGCCTCCCGATAGAGAGATCGAGTTTGGTATTGACTTGCTTCCAGGTACCACCCCTATATCAGAAGCACCTTATAGAATGGCTCCAGCTGAACTGAAAGAGTTGAAGGTGCAATTACAAGAGTTGCTTGATCGGGGATTTATCCGTCCTAGTGTATCACCGTGGGGAGCTCCTGTGTTGTTTGTCAAGAAGAAGGATGGGTCTTTGAGACTATGCATCGACTACAGGAAGCTGAATCAAGTAACCGTAAAGAATAAATATCCTCTACCTCACATTGATGACTTGTTTGATCAACTTCAAGGGTCAGTCGTCTTTTCAAAACTTGAGTTGAGGAGTGGGTAACATCAGTTAAAGATTCGTTCTGAAGACATTTCTAAGACTGCTTTCCGTAGTAGATATGGTCATTATGAATTTCTGGTTATGCCTTTCGGGTTGACTAATGCTCCAGCTGTTTTCATGGGTATGATGAATCGGGTCTTCAAACCTTATCTTGATACCTTCGTGGTTGTATTCATTGATGATATTCTTGTTTATTCCAAGTCTAGGGAGGAGCACGAGCAACACTTGCGAATGGTTTTATCTATTCTTCGTGAAAAGCAATTGTTTGCGAAATTCAGTAAGTGTGCTTTTTGGCTCGATGAAGTCTCTTTTCTTGGGCACGTGGTTTCTAATAGAGGAATATCCGTAAATCCCTCCAAAATTGAAGCTATTGTGAATTGGAAGAGGCCTGAATCAGTTACGGAAATTCGAAGTTTCTTGGGTCTAGCCGGGTATTATAGAAGATTTATCGAGGGGTTTTCTAAAATTGCTACTCCATTGACTCAGTTGACTCGAAAGAATGTTCCTTATGTGTGGGATGGAAATTGTCAACTTAGTTTTGAAGAGTTGAAGAAGAGATTGACTACAGCTCCTATTCTCGCACTTCCTAATGGAAACGACGACTTGGTGATTTATAGTGATGCTTCTAAAGAAGGCCTCGGGTGTGTGCTAATGCAAAATGGAAGGGTGATTGCATATGCTTCAAAGAAGTTGACTCCGAGTGAGCAAAATTATCCTACCCATGACATGGAGCTAGCTGTGATTGTCTTTGCGTTGCACAAATGGAAACATTATCTTTACGGAGCCAAATTTGAGATATTTACCGATCATCAAAGTTTGAAGTACCTTTTCTCCGAAAAAGAGTTGAATAATAGGCAAAGAAGATAGATGGAGCTATTGAAGGATTATGATTGCACTATCTCTTATCACCCGGGTAAAGCAAATGTGGTAGCCGATGCCATAAGCCGGAAATATTTTATGGCTTCATTGATGGTGCGTGAATGGAAGATGTTGGAGGATGCTCGAGATTGGAGTCCTTATGAATCAAAGCATGGAGCTACTTTTGCGAATATCCGAGTAATACCAGTCTTGATTCAACAAATAAAAGAAGCTCAGAAGGATGATCCGGAGTTAGTAAAAATAATGGATAAAATCAAAGATGGCAAATTGGAGGATTTCTCTCTCAATTCTGAAGGAGTGTTAACTTTCAGAGGTCGGTTATTTGTACCTTGTGTTGATGGAATTAAACGTCAAGTTCTTGATGAAGGCCACAAGTCGAGGTATACTATTCACCCCGGGAGCACTAAAATGTATCATAATTTGAAGCAACACTTTTGGTGGAATAACATGAAGAGAGAAATAGCGGATTATGTATCCAAGTGTTTGACATGTCAACAAGTTAAAGCTGAGCATCAAAGACCTGCGGGGTTACTTCAACCATTAGAGATTCCGGAATGGAAGTGGGAACATGTTACTATGGATTTTGTGACGGGATTACCTCGCACTCGAAGAAGGCATGACGCAGTTTGGGTGGTCGTGGATAGGTTGATAAAGTCTTCTCATTTTCTACCTATTGAGATTAGTTACTCAATGGAAAGGCTTGCGACTTTGTATATTAATAAGATTGTGAGGTTGCATGGAGTCCCTGTGAGTATTGTATCTGATCGTGATCCTAGATTCACATCTCGATTTTGGCAAGCGTTTCAGAAGGCTTTGGATTCAGAATTGAAGTTCAGTACAGCGTTTCATCCTCAGACAGATGGTCAATCAGAAAGAACTATTCAGATTCTCGAGGATATGTTGCGGGCTTGTTCAGTTGATTTCTCAGATTCTTGGGATACTCATTTACCTCTCGTGGAATTTGCCTATAACAACAGTTTCCAGTCGAGTATTGGGATGGCTCCGTATGAAGCCTTGTATGGGAGGAAATGTCGGTCTCCGATTTGTTGGGATGAAGTAGGAGAAGCAAAAATTTGGGATATTGATATGGTTAATAAATCAGTTGAGGAAGTTAAACTTATTCGGGATCGCTTGAGTACCGCTCAGAGTAGACAGAAAAGCTATACCGATCACCGGAGACGAGATCTTGAGTTTCAATCGGGTGACTTTGTGTTTTTGAAAGTTTCACCTAAAGTGGGGATTCGAAGGTATGGGAAGAAAGGCAAGCTAGCACCGAGGTATATTGGTCCATTTGAGATTTTGGGTAGAGTTGGAGATAGAGCTTATCGTCTTGCGTTACCTCCTTCTATTGATAAGATCCATAATGTGTTTCATGTGTCTATGCTTCGAAAGTACGTGTATGATCCTTCTCATGTCTTGTCCGAGGTTCCTGAGGATATTGAACCGAGTATGTCTTACGAGGAGCATCCAGTTCAAGTCATTGATTCGAAGGTTCAAGAATTGCGAACTAAGAGTATTCCTCTTATTAAAGTTGTGTGGAGGAACCATAATGTGGAAGAGTCAACTTGGGAGCTTCGGGAAGAGATCGAGAGGAAGTATCCTTGGTTGTTTGAGGGCTGAGGTAAGTAACCGTAAAAATTCGGGTCAAATTTTCTTTAAGGGGGAGTGAGTGTAACGACCCCAAAACCCATCCCTAATTTTCTTGAATTTAAATTAAATTATGTGTGCATTTTATGTGTTAGGAAATATTTTTAGGACTTGCATAAATTATTTGATTATTTGTGTTAGTTAAAGTGTTAGTAGTAATTATTGTTTTGAGAGTTAAATATTGTTAGTGGAACTATAGGGGCTTTAGTGGAAGTTAGAATTGAGGGTGTAACTGTTAGAAATAAAGGTTGAAGGACCTTAAGAGATTTACTATATATATCAAAACCACCCTTATCTTCCCCTCCCTCACTCTCTGCGTTTTTTTTATCACACACACACACAAAGACCTTCCCAAAATTTCTCCCATGGTTGAAGAAAGAAAATAGGTAAGGTTTTTGTTGTTCTTGTTCATTTTCTTTCTTTTTAATTATTACACAATTTTCAAATCTAATTATATAATAATGATCAGGGCGTTGAATAGATCATTTCTAACCGATCAAATATTATTTATGTGATACTTTTTCGGAAAATAGGTAAGTTACTAATTCCCCTTTAAATGTTAAATTGGTCATATATATGTTATATATGCTATATGTGTTGAAAAATCATGTTTTGAATGTTTTTGTGATACTTGTAATTTTGGGGCAAAGGGAGTAGTATGTGAATTGAGTCTTGTTGGGTGTTAGAGTTGTTTGAAGATGATTTTGCAGCTCTAGTGAAGTTTAATGAAGTTACAAATGTTGATGTTATAAGTGTTAGTGCTTTTGGGACGGTGAGATGAAGGGAGTATATCTAAATAGCCAAAACTTTGCTCCAGGCTTGTTTACACGACTCGGGGAAGGTTACATGAGTCGTGTAGAGGAAAAATTCTGAAAGGGAGAATTGTTACACGAGTCGTGTACTGATACACGACTTATGTAGAAATTGTTACACGAGTCGTGTAAGGTTACACGAGTCGTGTAAAGGCCAAATTCTGCACTTGTACATTTTACGTGCAATCTTTCAGAGGCCATAACTTCTTCATCCGGACTCCGTTTTGGTCGTGTAAACTATCGTTGGAAAGCTCTTCTCGAGTACTACACGATGGGTTGGTTTTTCAGTTGGGTTATGATTTTTATAGTACGGAAATCCAGTAAGTGTTTAGTACCAAAAAGAGTATTAATGGTTCATTATGGTAGAGTTGGTCTTTTGTGATCAAGTTTGAATTGATGTGATATTTTGGATTGATTGTGTGGTGACTTAATGTCAATGTCATGGATTCTATTATGAATACGTGTTTTCCTCTTTATGATGAGCTTGTGTGGTTCCCTACTTTGGAATCATACCTCGGTTGTTGTTTAAGCAAGTATTCTTTGCTACGCTTGTGTTTAAAGTCCAGCTGGTACTTTTTGTGTGAGTACGGGCAATGGTAGGGATTATAATGGAACACGAGCCAAGTTCATTGTAAGGCTTCTACCATTGGTTTCCCATTTTTAAACCCCTTCCTTAGGCCAAAGGTTGGGGACTTTGGGTTATGACTTTGTGTCATTTTCCCCGTTGTTGTTGTTGTGATTGTTTGGTTCTGGAACCCGTTTCAGCCCTTCGGTGCTACTCAGTTGAAGCCTCTCAGATGGTTATTGTTTTGGTTCGAGAACCTTGGCTCAGTATCCACGTATGAGTGTTTATTTCCGCTTTATGTGTTGTATGATGAGTTAGTCGTTATTTCCAACCGGTATGGGACGGTTGGCGATAGGGAGCCTCTCATATTATGTGTTATATGCTATATGATTATTAGGTGACATTGTTACTGTATGTTTATCATATCAGCATGTAATGTAGTTGCATTTTAGTAACTTACTGAGATTTATTCTCACCCCTTATTTGTTTACCGTTTTAGATAAGAAGGAGCCCAGGGGATAGGTCACATCACAGGGAGGACATTGAGGAGGAATTTTGGGTAAGGCATTTTGGGAAGTGTTGTGTAAAGGATACATTATGTAAATGTAAAACCTTTTTGGTAGTGTACCCGTGACTTGATCGTTGTATCACCTCTTTTTGGTTTATGTTGGTTTGTATGACTTGAAGTCAAGTTCTAGTAAACGTGGTTGGTTAAATGAGACTTTTTATAAAAGGATATTTCGAAAAAATATCCTAAAATGTTTTATGACGTCTTCCGTGCGTGTCCCGAGCGTGGGGCCAAGTAGGACCACGGTTCGGGGCACGACACTAACACTTTTTCCTTAATCCCCGTGTCCAACCAAAAAATACTAATTCGGGTGGGACGGAGGGAATATTTGAAGTATAACAAAGTGAATATATAATTATAATTTTCTATATAGATGAATGTAACATTTTTATTTAGTAAATGTTACTTTTCTTCTTTAAGAAAAGAGTAAAAATTCATATATATAATCGAGTTGCATTTCAATTGTTACTTTCTCAATAAAAAATTGTTACATTTCAGATATAATGTTACATTTAAGAATATAAACTGTTACAATTGAGAAAAAAAATGTTACATTCATTTTTTATAAAATGTAAAATTAGTTTAGTTTGTTAATCTTATGTTAATTTTGGAAAAAAAAAAGTGTTACATTCCTTTATAAAAAGTGTGACATTAGTTTAGTTGTCAATCTTTATGTTATCTTTAATCTATTGCAGCAAAATTGTGGTACATTTTGAAAAAAAAAAGTGTTACATTTCGTTATAATAAGTGTTACTTTTGTTGGGAGGAAAAAATGTTGGGAGTGGCAAAAAAAAAAAAAAAAAAAAAAAAAAGTGCGGCGGACGCACAGGAGAGTCCCTCTTAAATTGGGATGGATCGAAATCTTGTACTCCCTCTGTCCCGGAATAAATGTCGCCGTTTTTCGGAAGTTAGTACGAAAGAACTTTGAGCAATAATTTTAGGTTGATTTAATTATCCTAATAAAATTGTAAATCTTGTTATTGATATAAGGAATATTATATATTTCTAAGTATATTTTGTAAATATCTTTTAGATATTAACCTAGATATTGTATATCATTAGGAGATTGTTTCTTGTACAACAAGCTAGACTAGATCTAGAACTTTCTATGTAACCCTATAAATATGTAACCTATTGTTCATAATAAAATTGAGTCATTCATATAATTCTCTCTCTACCATATATGTTTGAGTTCGTCTAAACCCTCCTAAATCCTAATATGGTATCAGAGCAAAAAGATCCATAGAGGGACTTCTCCACTAAAACCCGCGGCAAAACCCTAGCCGCTCCGCCCCATCATCTTCCGCCACCCACCTATAAAACCCTAGCGGCAAACCCTAGCTGCCCCACCCTATCTCCAACATCACCCACCTTCACCATCCGCCACACATCACCGGCTCAAATCCTCGCAGCCGCAAACTACCCTCCTCCATCAAACAAAAGTCCCACCAATACCGCCCAAACAAATACTCAGAAACTGCAGCAGATTAACCCATAAAAACCACCTGCCTAAAGACCTGGAAATCCAGATCGACACCAGTAGGATCGAATCTCTATCTCTTAGCAAAACCCAAGAGAAAAAATCACTCCGATCGGACCAAAAACGAAGCGGGAATCGCTCTTTCAAAACTGCTGCGCTGAAACAACATGACATACGGGAATCTTCCCCTTTTTCACTGTTTATGTTTACGACAAACACCCTCCTTGTCGAAACCCTAGAGGCAAACCCTCCTAGCCTCACCTAAACATAACCTCACCTCTAACCTCCGCTCCACCATGACAACCCACCACCATACACCACCCTCGGCTAATCCCCCTTACTAGCCGAAACCCTTCTCTATTTTTTGTTTTCATTCTCTCAAACTCTCGACAAAAACCCTCATGTCGACATCCTCAAACTCGCCTTCACATACCTACACCCCAAATTGCCTCCCCCACCACCCCTTACTCCAACATCCCCCCCCCCGGCAAAAACCCCATGCCGAACCCGCCACCTTCGTGGCTAACCCTAGCCGACACACTCCCTCCCTCTACAAAGGTACCACTACAACCTCGTCATTGTGAAGACCAATCTATATCACACGTGAGGGGTGCAACCCCTACAATGGTGACGACCAAGGTGACATCACGTGCTTCAACATTTGCCCAACTCATCACGGCAACATCACTCGCATCCAGGAACTCACCCACCTCAACTGCTTCATCACACCCGGTTCATCTCATGTCTTTCCAAGATTGAACTTATCCAAGGGTCGTCCATCTTGCGGGAGCGTATAAGGAATATTATATATTCGTAAGTATATTTTGTAAATATCTTTTAGATATTAACCTAGATATTGTATATCATTATGAGATTGTTTCTTGTACAACAATCTAGACTAGATCTAGAACTTTCTATGTAACCCTATAAATATGTAACCTATTGTTCATAATAAAATTGAGTCTCATATTACTTCTTCTCTACCATGTATGATTGACTTCGCCACCCTCCTAAATCCTAATAATTGATACACCAATATAAATACTATCAATAACAATTTTTAATTTTCATTAGAATGATTACATTAACCTCAAATTATTGCTTAAAGTTCCGCGACATTTATCTGGGACATAGGGAGTATTTTTTTGTTTTTTAAATTTTTTTAAAGATAATTGTTGAAGATCTTTTTCGTAAGAATTGTACTACTCTCTCCGTCCCAGAGTAAGAGTCCTGCTTTCCATTTTGGTACGTCCCAGAGTAAGAGTCCTATTCCTAAAATGGCAAAAAATCTTTACTATTTACCCCACTCATTCTCTCTCCTATTTTACTTTTATACTCACAACACCAATCAATTCACTATTCTCTCTCGCTCATTCTTTCTCCTACTTTACCTTTACACTCACAATATTTACATCACTTCTAATATTTATTAATAAGCGTGCAAATGAGTGGTAGAACTCTTACTCCGAGACTGAGGGAGTACCATTTTTTTTTTAGCAAAATTGTACTACCATTATCAAGAGATGGTAGTACAATTCATTATGAAATTGTTTGTCAATAGCTTGCTGAGAACAGATGTTACCTCAAGTGTTAAGTAACACCCCAGGTAACACTCCAGACGGACAGAAAATACACACACAAAAATTGTAGAGTTTTTGCAGCGGAAAATAAATAGCACAAGAGAAATATTTTTCTCAAGTTATATAAATATAACTTGAGATGCCTAGATGGCGAAAACCTTATAATCAAAACCAATTACAAAGTTTAAAATGGTTCCATATACAAACTATGATATACTCTCTATGGAACCAAAGTAAGAACAAAGTACAAGATTCTATCCTAACCAAAACTCACTCAAACCCGAAGTATTTGAGTGATAAAAGAGTGTATGGAAGAAAGAATCTCAAAAGGAGCCAAGAGTACTTTAGTCTTTTTGTGCTATGGATGTGTGTATAAAATTAGCTTGTCTTCAATCTTCATCCAAGCATCTATTTATAGCCAACCAAGACTTGGAGGCTACACAAATAACAGCCTTGGGCTGTTTGTGATGAGTGGGGAGAGTGGGGACAGTGAGTGGGCTTGCTCTCCACTTTTTGTGAGAAGACTTAGTCTTCCTTCCATGAATTTCTCAACCGCAAGCTTGATACCCAAGTCTTAGCTTCACCGTGTTGTACTCCAAGCTTCCAATGCCTTGTACATCTTCAATTAATCAGCAACTAACATTGGACTTGGTCTTCTTCACATTTACCATATTTAACACATGTTAAATATGTTTGTTATTCCCTCTTTTACTCGGCATTTATGAATAACTCTTCAACAATTTATTCTCCACCTTTTTAACTCCATAAACCAACTTTATTATTACCTGAAATATGGACCAACATCTTGAAAATAATATTAGGACATTAGTGTAAAAATTACATTAGAAAGAAATATCAAATTACAAAGAATTTCGTCACAGCACTTGGACTGTCAGTGGCAACATCCGAGGTAACACCTCAGTTCTGCACTAACAATCCCCCCTTAATTTGAGATTTATTTCCAATCACCTAAGTGTTGGTACCTGCAAAAACAATTTAGCCATATAACAAGATAATATAACAACCACCCAATATAAACTCTCCCTTAATGTAGGAGTCGAGAGAAAACAAGAATTTACAAACAAATACTAATTAAACACATCCTTAAATGTTTTCAACTAGTAGCTTCAAAATCCAAAGTAAATTCAAGTTTTTAAAAAACTATAAAAACCAACATAAGATCCGAAAATAAAACACCATAAAAAAAACCACCAAAGTACGAAATTGTTTAAACCAACCACCACAAAATAAATAGTTTAGAAACCAAAGAACCGAATTGTTTTGGAACCAAACCCCAAGAAAAAGTCATTGCCCAATTTAATGGCAACATCAACCTTCAGGAAAGATTTTCCTCTTTTACTCTTCTTCTGTGTCTTCGTCCTCTTCTTCCTGTTCATCTTCCCCAGCACTTGTACCAGCATCTTCAGCAGCACCTGCAGCATCTGTAGCAGCACTCGTACCAGCACTCTTGTACCAGCACCTCCCCCTGATTGGGAAGAAATCAGATTAACAAAGCTTGCTGTGTTGTCTTTTAGTAGGGTCCAATCTTGAACAATTCTCCCCAA
Source organism: Campanula takesimana (assembly GCA_026119855.1). NCBI lineage: Eukaryota > Viridiplantae > Streptophyta > Magnoliopsida > Asterales > Campanulaceae > Campanula > Campanula takesimana. The sequence goes on along the minus strand of JAOWBW010000269.1, from coordinate 20,193 downwards.
AATCACATTCTGTTTTTCAAGAAATGCTAGGACAGTCGTCTTTAGGATTGAGGGAGAATCAGTGCCCAGAAGATGTGAGACACTAGCCATCATTTCAGCATTAGTACCTGCAAACATGCTTGGAGAAGAATGAATAAAGGACGGACAATCTGAGGTAGCACCTTTCCCAACACCTCAAGATGGAACGGACGAACTTGACAAAATGATATCTTTCGACTTATCCCAAGGTAAGTCACCGGTGTATCTAATACCACCCTTTCCCTGTTTAGTCAAAAGACTATCCACTCGGTAATAGTCAAGCTCATGAGTATACTCGTCCGAATCCAAGAGTGGAAAATTTTAGGATTTTATCACTTGGAAAATGAGATAAGGATAAGGCAAATATGAGATCGATTTCTTCTTTCCCCAAGTAGCTAAATGTCTAAATATCAATCTCCCAAAATTCAATTTCCGGTTCAACCCCAATTTATGTAGGACCCGAGCTTGTTCGAGGGTTACATATTGTTCATTTTTGGTGGGGAGCCAATTAAAGATACACAATTTGTGTAGAACCGAAAAAAGTGAGGTGAGGGAAGAGGCAAGAAAGTGTTCATCCTTTTTTGTTGGCCATTTCTTAACAACATTGTTAGACAAAACTTTAGCAATATCATCCCTATCGGCTAACACCCCATCATCATCAACGTTAGGCAAACCAAGCACTTTATTAATCAAAGATGGGTTCATTCAAAGAACTTTACTTCGAAGAAAGAATTTGCCGAATTGGTTGGAATTTTCATTATCTAGGTTGGGATGAAGATTAGCAAAAAAGTTTCGAATAATGGCATCAACATAGTTCTCGGGATAGAGATTGGCATTTAAAACATTTCTATCTTTTAAGAACTGATAAACACCATGCTTCTTAAGACTAGCCTCATCAATATGCTTCTCACGGTGCATTTTTAAACCCGAAATATCAAGCCATTTTTGCATATTGGCCCGTTCGAAAAATTCGAATGTAGAAAAGGGTTGTGGAAATGCCTCATCATTTTTATCAATACTTGTTTCCAAAATATCATCAGAAGCACCAAATAATTCAGAAGACGTAACCGGGGCGCTAGGGGGTTTTGAAGATCGAGATGTTACCTTGGATGGTTTCGGAGGTCTGCCAGCACCCGAGACAACACTCTGTTTCCCCTTGGCTTTTGTCACTCGCTTTTGAGCTGTAGCAAGAGTTTCTTCCTCATTTTCTACCCAAGTATCCAGGCTCTCTACAGATTGAGTTCGTTCAGCCGGTTGAACAACAAAATTCTGGTCCGAGTTGTGATCGGAAGAGAGACCGAGAGATTCTTCTTCTTCCTCGTCGGAGACATGTACTGGGTCATCAGAAGTGTTGGAAGGAACTTTTGACATTGCCTTTGCACTTAGACGGTTGGAGGTCCTCTTTCGAGCTTGTGGAACTGCGCCCATTTTGGTTGAGGTTGACGGAGCTTTTCTCTTGATTCGTTTAGTGGCGGAACTTGGAGGTTTTGAAGCAGTCGCCGAGAGTGGAGGACGAGCTGAGGTAGCTACTTGTGAGGGCTCATCAATGGACATTGCAATTTTTTGAGAAATTTGGGAAACAATTGGTGAGATGTCCATGGGTGAGGCAACACGTGAGGCATCACCCGGTGACTCCTCCAATGGTGCCGGTTGGATAGGGTTTTGATTGGGTTTTACCATTGTTGAATTCTGGAAGAAGATTTAGGAGAATTTTAACAAAAATTAAAGAAGGGTTTTGAGGGTTTGAGGGTTGCCGATTTGAAGAAGACGGTGAGGAGAGGGAGGGTTAAAAAGTTTGGTGAGAAAAAATAGGGATAAATATTTAGATTAGTTAGGAATGTGAAAAGATAGGAATTAATTTTAAACTTAACTCTTATCATTTAAAATTAACTAAGATCCTATTTTATCTCACGTTTTAAACCAACCTATCTACAAGCACACAAATAACCAACTCCCCTACACATCCCTTTTTTTTTTTTTTAAATAAAGCGAAAAAGAAAAAAAAAATAAACTAAAAATAAAGAGACAGTAAAATAAAGAGTGCAACGATCTCCACAAAATTTTAAAAATGAATCCCTAAATTTTAGGAAGATTGTTCCAACTAAATTTTACCAAACTTAAAAGATTTGTTTAAGACTTTTTCAAAATTGTAAACTCTTTTTGTTACAGATAATAAAAAGACTTTCAAACTTTGAAAACTTAACAAACAAATCTGAGATTAAACTAAATAAAAAAAAACGAATGTAGCACACACTAATGTGTTAATGGTAATGATGGTAACATTTAAGATAACATTTGTGATAAACATCCCATGATAAATTTATATTAAGGCATTTAAGGCTAGATGGACCTCAATTTTGAACACATGAGGCGAAGATATGCTTCTATAATAAGCATTTGAGGTTTAACAAGCTTGCCAAATTTGAACGCTTTAGGCAAAACAAATAATTTAGATAAAAAAGCTTGTTCTTCATCTTCAAACACTTTAAAATAAACATCTTTTACACTTCTTTATCTACAAGGAAGCATCGTAGTAGCGAGCTACGTGCCCCGAGTCCTTATAAAGTGTAAACATGTTATAGTGATTTGTACTGTTCAAGTAGGAAACAATGTAGTATCGAACTCCATGTTCCTAATACTTAGTACAAAATCACTAGATAATATCCCCCTTTGGCAAGAGTGCATCGTCGCAACGAACGCCGTGCCCCGAGCTACTAAGGAAATACTATATGTGTTTTTAGCCTTTTTGCCTTTTAAAAAAGAATTAGTGACTTTGTCACTTTTGAGTTTATAGGGATGTTATCAATAATGATACCTAGAGTGTTATCCTACCATAACAAAAAGGTCAGCATGTGCCACCATCAATGAATAGAAAATACTACTCATTGACAGATTAAAACAGAAAGCCAAATTTTATTTTTTTTAAAAAAAAACAATAATATACAAGCGTTATCTCAGATGCTGGTAGCACTTGAGGTAACACCAGAAAACAGGAGATTTTTAGAGATTACAAAGACCAAGAGAGTTCTTCAAGAAAGAAAATCTCTCAAGGTCTAAGGCTTTTGTAAAAGTGTCCGCCAATTGATACTTGGTATCAATATGCTCTATGGTTATTAAGCCTTTTTCAACCATATCTCTTAAAAAATGATGACGAATATCAATGTGTTTTGTGCGGGAGTGTTGGACTGGGTTCTTGGAAATGTTAATGGCACTCAAACTATCACAGTACATGATCATATTTTTACTCTCAAGCCCATAGTCGTCTAACATATGTTTTAGCCATATTAATTGAGTACAACAACTCCCCGCTGCCACGTATTCAGACTCAACAGTAGAGAGCGACACACAATTTTGTTTACGACTATACCATGATACTAGATTATTACCCAAGTAAAAACACCCCCCAATAGTACTTTTTCTGTCATCTATATCCCCCGCCCAATCCGAATCACTAAAGCCTACTAGATTTGTATTTGTATCTTTAGCATACCAAATTCCTAATTCGCACATTCCGGAAACATATTTAATTATCTTTTTCACAGAATTAAGATGAGAGACTTTAGGGTTGGATTGGTATCGTGCACAGACACACACAGAAAACATAATGTCGGGTCGGCTAGAGGTAAGGTAAAGAAGGCTACCAATCATGGAACGGTAAAGGGTAGGATCGACTGCTTCTCCCCCTTCATACTTGCCGAGTTTAAGTGTAGTAGCCATGGGAACCGAAGATCTTTTTGACCCCTCCAAGCGGAATTTCTTGACTAGATTTTTTGCGTACTTGCTTTGTGAGATGAATATTCCATCGGGTATTTGTCTCACCAGCAAGCCAAGAAAGAAGTTTAGTTCACCCATCATGCTCACCTCGAAAGTTGGTGTCATAGCCTCTACAAAATCATTTAAACAAATTTTTGAAGTAGAGCCATAGACTATGTCATCAACATAGATTTGAGCAATGACAAGTTCCTTTCCATGTTTTAAAATGAATAAGGTTCTATCCGCCTCTCCTCGAATAAAACCATATTCAAGCAAAAAACTAGTTAAACGACCATACCATGCGCGCGGAGCTTGTTTTAGACCGTATAAGGCTTTATCAAGTCTATACACATGGTTTTGTTGGGATGGATCTTCAAAACCTTTAGGTTGTTCAACAAAAACTTTTTCATCTAAATATCCATTTAAAAATGCTGCTTTAACATCCATTTGATACAAAGTGATTCTAAGATAACAAGCTATGGCTAAGAGAAGTCTTATGGACTCAATTCTAGCCACGGGTGCGAAGGTTTCGTCAAAGTCGATACCTTCCACTTGTGTATAGCCTTGAGCCACAAGACGAGCTTTATTTCGAACAATATTACCCTCTTCATCCGTTTTGTTTTTAAAAATCCATTTTGTCCCAATAACATTAGTTTTAATGGGACGGGGTACTAAAAGCCATACATTATTTCGGGTAAATTGATCTAGTTCGTCTTGCATAGCTTGAATCCAAAAATTGTCTTTTAAAGCTTCAATCACATTTTTAGGTTCTATGGATGACACAAAACAAGAGTGTTTTACCTTGGTGTATGTGGTTGACATGCACACATACCTTACCATTTCCCGATAATTCACGGGTTCTTTGTTTCTTGTTCGGACCCCTTCATTCACTTCCCCAATTACCTGAGTTGTAGGATGATTCCTACGAATTCTGGGTGGAGGATCCCTTCTTGCGTCATCATGAACTTCTGCATCAAACTCGGATCACTGGACTCAGGTGTTGCCTGAGGTGCTGTCTCATCTATGATAACATTCTGCTCAGCATCTGTGTTAACATCTATGATGTCATTTGCAGTTTGTATGACATCTTCTAACAACACCAGAGGAGGCTCTTGAGCACATTCACCTGAAATACTAGAGAGATCATCAAAAACAATGTTAACAGATTCTTGGATAGTTTTTAGTCTAAGATTGTAAACCCTATATGCCCGACTATTTGCCGCATATCCAAGAAATATCGCCCTATCACTTTTAGAGTCAAACTTTGCTAAGTAATCCCGGTCATTCAAAATGTAACACACACACCCAAAGACATGAAAATAGTGAACTTTTGGCTTCTTGCCATTCAAAATTTCATAAGGTGTCATAGTGGTTCCGGGTCTTAGAAAAACTCTATTAATTGTGTGATAAGCCGTGTTAAGTGCCTCGGCCCAAAATCTTTTAGAAATCCTTTTAGAAAACAACATCACACGAGTCATTTCAAGTAAATTACGATTTTTCCTTTCGGCCACCCCATTTTGTTGAGGTGTTTTAGGAGCTGAAAACTCGTGATGTATTCCTTTTCTTTCACAAAAAGTAGAAAATAAAACATTGTCAAATTCTCTCCCATGATCAGATTTGATTCTAAAGATAGAGGCACAAAACATGTTTTTGATTTTGGAGTGTAAAAGTTTAAATTTTTCAAAAGTTTCTGATTTTTCTTTTAGAAAATAAACCCAAGTGAATCTCGAAAAATCATCAACAATGACATAAGAATATCTCTTTCCTCCAAAACTCTCTACCTCAACTGGACCCATTAAATCCATATGTAAGAGTTGAAAACAATGTGTTGTTCCAGAGTGTTGCTCGGAATGTTGGGCAGCACTATGGGCAACACGAGTTTGTTTCCCCTTAAGACAATCTTCACAAATGATAGTATTTTTAAGATCTAGTTTAGGAATTCCTTTAAAAGCATCTAACTTAACAATCTTATCAATGTTCATCAAATGAACATGTCCCAACTTTTGATACCATAAGTTTGTGACATCAATTTGTGCGGTGTTGCACACGAATTTATCTTTCACACGATAACAATTATCACTTGATCTAGCTCCTGTCATAACACAATTGTTAGTACCATCAAAAACTTCACAAGTGTCCTTGTTAAATTTTACTTCCATGTTGTCATCGCAAAGTTGACTAATACTAATTAAATTAGTTACTAGGACATCTACATGCAAGACATTTTTTAAAGCAGGAAAACCATTCACATTTAGTGTTACTTTTCCTATTATGTTACTCTTGCTCCCACCACCATAAGTTACACTACCCCCTTGAACGGATTCATAGTTTTTTAAAAACATTTTTGTTCCCGTCATATGGCGTGAACACCCACTATCAAAATACCATGATCCTTCAACATTTGTTTTTAAGGCAGTATATACAACATCACATCTCACATTGGCTTTTGGTTTCCATGACTTCTTTTTGACATTTTGACTTTCTGACAGTGTGTGTTATCTGGAGTGCTGGGTAACACTTCAGGTAACACATCTGGACTGGACTCTTTCTTTGAAATCTTTGTACATTTATTTTTAAAATGTCCAGTAGTGTGACAGTATTGACACACTTTCCCTTTGTCAGAAACATCATTTGAACAAGAATTTTGATCAAACTCGTGACCTTTTACAAAATTTACGTTATGTTCATTACAAGACAAAGAATAAGTAATACTTTCTAATGATTCTCGGAAACCTATACCTTCTCTCAAAGGCTTACCCAAGTTTAGGATCTCATCAAGTTTGGACGATCCGGTGTTGAGCTTCTTCAAGGTGGTTTCGGCTAGAGTCAACTTGGCCTTGACTTTTTCTAGCTCGGCATCTTTCTGGGATGATTGAGCTTCCATACGGTTCAAGTAAGCCTTGAGTCCATCGTTCTTCTTGGTTAAAGTCTTAACCATTTGGTTCTCCTTCTTCCATTCCTTGAGCATATCCTTATAGAGGATTTTTAAGTCTTCAATGAGCTCATCTTTGCTCATCTCATCCTCTTGCGAACTTCCTGTATCAAGATTAGTGGAAACCGTGAAACAAACATTATTATCAGAACTGAAATTGTTATACCTGACAGATGTGGTCTCGGATGTTATCTCAGTTGACATAACATCTCTGGTAACATGTTCAGTCTGCAAGTCACTGACTGTGACATACATGGTTGTTTGATCTGGTTCTTCTTCCTGGACTAAATCCTCATCTTCATTGTCACTCAGGGATACCCATAGGTTCTTTCCCTTCTTCCGTAGTGTGTTGGCACACTCGTTTGCGTAATGACCCCATCCCGAACAAGCATGACATTGAATTGAATCAATGTATTTGGGATTAGACCTTGATTAATCTGAGGATGCTCTACGCATAGGGGCTGACTTTTGAGTAGATGGGAACGTCCTTTTTGGCATCGAATCATACACCTTGGTTTGTTTCTCCTTTGCTTTTACCTGCACTTTTTCATTGTTAAACTTTTTAACCATTGCATTATATTTTCTAGCAAGTAAAGCAACACTGGCACTTTCATCCAATTCTTCAAAAATTTCATCTTCATCATCATTTGAAAAATCTGAGGATTGCGCTTTTAAAGCAACATTTTTTCCTTTAGAAGCCTCACTTTGTTCAAGGAGATTTGACTCAAAAATTTTCAAAATACTCATTAAAGAATTGATGTTCATTGTAGAAAGATTGTGGGCTTCTTCAATAGATGAAACTTTCATATTGAACCTCTCGGGGAGAGTTCGAATAGCTTTTGAAACAAGTTGTTTGTTGGTAAAAGGTTCACCCAAAAGTTGACACTCATTTGCAATATCAAACAATTTTTCAAAATAGGATGAAATAGTTTCATTTTCACCCATCCTCAATCTTTCAAATTTGCCAGTAAGAGTTCTAAGCTTATTATCAAGCACACTACTATCACCTTCACAAAATCTTTGTAAAGTGTCCCATGCCTCTTGAGCAGTGGAACTATTTTGAATAAGTTTAAAAATATGCATATCAACCCATTCAAAAATAGCATTAAGTGCTTTTTCATTATAATTAGCTAGAGTAATCTCTTCATTAGTCCACTCCGATTCAGGTTTGACTTGAACGTCACCATCTTCATCTGGAGGTAACATAGGGAGAGAGTAACCATTTGTTATAGATCGCCATGCCCGAAGATCAATTGATTTGATATGCGAGCGTAGGCGGATCTTCCAATAAGCATAATTCGAGCCATCTAAAACAGGAAGACGCTTCTGATTAGGATTACCAGGATCGAAAGCCATGACAAATCTGGAACGAATCACTTAGTATGTCAAGTGACCGGGCTCTGGTGCCAATTGAAATTGTTTGTCAATAGCTTGCTGAGAACAGATGTTACCTCAAGTGTTAAGTAACACCCCAGGTAACACTCCAGACGGACAGAAAATACACACACAAAAATTGTAGAGTTTTTGCAGCGGAAAATAAATAGCACAAGAGAAATATTTTTCTCAAGTTATATAAATATAACTTGAGATGCTAGATGGCGAAAACCTTATAATCAAAACCAATTACAAAGTTTAAAATGGTTCCCTATACAAACTATGATATACTCTCTATGAAACCAAAGTAAGAACAAAGTACAAGATTCTATCATAACCAAAACTCACTCAAACCCGAAGTATTTGAGTGATAAAAGAGTGTATGGAAGAAAGAATCTCAAAAGGAGCCAAGAGTACTTTGGTCTTTTTGTGTTATGGATGTGTGTATAAAATTGGCTTGTCTTCAATCTTCATCCAAGCATCTATTTATAGCCAACCAAGACTTGGAGGCTACACAAATAACAGCCTTGGGCTGTTTGTGACGAGTGGGGAGAGTGAGTGGGCTTGCTCTCCACTTTTTGTGCGAAGACTTGGTCTTCCTTCCATGAATTTCTCAACCGCAAGCTTGATCCCCAAGTCCTAGCTTCACCGTGTTGTACTCCAAGCTTCCAATGCCTTGTACATCTTCAATTAATCAGCAACTAACATTGGACTTGGTCTTCTTCACATTTACCATATTTAACACATGTTAAATATGTTTGTTATTCCCTCTTTTACTCGGCATTTATGAATAACTCTTCAACAATTTATTCTCCACCTTTTTAACTCCATAAACCAACTTTATTATTACCTGAAATATGGACCAACATCTTGAAAATAATATTAGGACATTAGTGTAAAAATTACATTAGAAAGAAATATCAAATTACAAAGAATATCGTCACAGCACTTGGACTGTCAGTGGCAACATCCGAGGTAACACCTCAGTTCTGCACTAACACATTATAAACCGAGAGTACAAACTTTCTATGACATGGTCCGATGGTCGTATGCAGGATTGCATCATCAGGCGGTGGTGATAAACGTAACAACATCAGCAACCGATTGTAAGTATGAGTTAATTTTAGAATTAAAGAAGAACAATTAAATATATACTCCCACCGTCCCACAACACAACTTATGGGGAACAATAATTAAGAAAAATGTAGTGTGTGGTAGAAAATGAAGAGACAGAATAAGGGGGTAAATAGTAGTGTTGGTTGAATAAAATGAGGGGTGGAAAATGAAACGATAGAATGAGTGGGGTTAAATAGTGGGGTTGGTTGAATATAAATATATTAAAATATTTTCATTTTGTGCAGTCTCACTTGGGGTGGGACGGACTGAAAAAGAAATTAGTCTCACCTCTGGTAGGACGGAGGGAGTACGTCAAAGTTTGTCATTGTTTATGTTATTTCATGTTTGTTCATTTGGTATAACAACTTTTGATTTTGATCTTTAGTAAATGTTGAACAAATCTATCCTTGCTGTGTGCAATTTCATCGATATTGTCCAGAAAGTTGGGTTTCAGAAAGGTATGGTTAATGGGATTCAAATTTACGTTTATTCTTAATGAGCGTATATTGTTCTGCCCTAATTAATAGCCAACATTTGGATGCTGTAGATAGAATTTTAATGATCGGAAGTGCAGTTCGACAAATAATTTGAAATTTCAGTTGTTTAGTGGTTGCATGCCTCCTGTTCGACAAATTTACTACTCCTTCTGTCCCGGAAAGTTTGTCCCATTTTGATTTTTTATGGTCAACATAAATGAACTTTGACCAAACATTTATGTTTTTCTAATCATACTAGTGAAATTCTAAAAATTGCAATTGACAAATCCTTAAGTGTTTTATCAATAAGAGTTTTTAGAATTTTATTGTGATCATTAGGTTGACACCAATGCTTGGTCAATGTTTATTTATGTAGACCATGAAAGGTCAAAATGGGACAAACTTTTCGGGACAGAGGGGAGTAATTGATATTCCAATACAATGTTATGACATGATTTTGTTCCGGGTACAATGGTTAGAAAACATTTGCTTTTGTTAATTGATTGAAATTGCCTACAACTTAGAAAGGGATGGATTTTGAACTGCTTCGAAGCGATCAACCAAGACAGTTATGCATTTTTTTTATTTTTTTTTAACAACACACATATATTACAAACCCCATAAAAGTTACTTTACAAGCAAAGTTTGACACTGATGTCCCACGATAGTTCGCACACTAACAACATCATTTACATCCCTAACTAAAGATGGATACAAATAGAGTGGTGGAAATACAAAACTTTCATCTATGCTTTCAGATTGAGACGCATTTTTGTCAGACCTGCAGTTTGTCGCTAGGGCATTAAAGTTATGCCTTCGCCCTATAGCTGTTGATTCTTGACCCTTGTAAACAAAATTAAAATTTATCCTCGCAAATGAGGTCGAGCATCTGTTTGGTTTATTTGGCTTATGTTTATACGTTGCGCATAGTTCTGTATTGACCTTCCTAGAAAATTAGTTATCTTACGGCAATATGCTTGATGGATGATAACTTATTACTTACGCTGTTTCTCAGGGAGGGAGGTTGGTAACTACAATTCTTACTAGTCGCTTAAAGGGAATGCCTCGGTAATTGATCACACAGGTACATAATTTCTAAATACGAAATATTGCTTCGGTAGAAATCAATAATATTGTAAATGCTGTGCCATACAACCGTGACTGCAATAGATTTCTTGAATGAGTTACTTTTATGTGAGAATTGGGAAGAACCATTTTTGATACCAAATAAACAGTACATTGTTCTTTTAAATAACACCCTTTAAAATCTCCCGTTCCTCTTACTGAACTGCATAAATATACTGTTCCAGAACTGGATTATCGATCGTACAATGATAAAATAAGCAGGACTTAGAAAATTACAGTACGAGTGTTCTATCTTAACTCTCTAGTACTTGGAGTTTCTTAGCCTAACCTAGGATACATGTACTTCAAATCTAGCCACTTTAGAAAGCTAAAGAACGGTTTATCAGGAACAGGCACAAACTTGACAATCCAACCTCAGCTGCAAGCCCAACACATGCTCCCCATTGCCCCCAATTTAACCTCTCCGTATCAGCAAACTTCTTAAGAAATTCCACCATCACCAGTTGAAGAACAATCGTTATCCCAATAATTCCTATAAACAACCTGTTCCTCAATATCCCTTCAAACACATTCTTGTTCTCCAGCTTACTCGCGTTGAATTCATTAAGCACTTGACAAAGAACAAATGTATTGAAAATAAGGGTGTCCGTTACTCTCTTATCGACGTTGAAGATCTCTTTTCCTGCAAACTGCACGTGTTGGGGTGCAACCCAACGTCCCACATCAGCAATTGAGGAAATCATTGCAAGGTATATAATAGCACCCACCCACTTCATTACTATGAGGCCTTTTGGGAAGTTCCCAAAAACAAATCCGTGCGGGCTGGGCCCAAAGCGGACAATATCATACTAATGTGGGAAAGTGGTGGTCGCGGTCCCAACAAGTGGTATCCGAGCCATGGTTCGGATGTTCTTGACCGGGTGGACCGTGTGTGTGCTTTATATTGGTGGGGTTCCCCTTGTGTGCGACATTTGCGAAGGATGGAGTCTTGAGCTTTCGCTGTGGTCCTTGGTTTGAGGGGAGGATTGCTGGGGTGCAACCCAAAGTCCCACATCGGCAATTGAGCAAACAATTGCAAGCTATCTAATAGCACCAACCCACTTCATTAGTATGAGGCCTTTTGGGAAGTTCCCAAAAACAAATCCGTGCGGGCTAGTCCCAAAGCGAACAATATCATACTAATGTGGAGAGTGGTGGTGGTGGTCGCGGTCCCAACAGCACGGTCAAGAGGATGATTATTTGATATGATGCTTGAGCTATTAGATTTCTCCACATTATGTTGGTGATGAGTGGCTCAGTACGACCAACGGGCCTTTTCTCCATTAGCTCTTTGGTGGGCTGCTCCGTGGCAAGAGCTAGAGCTCCCAATGTGTCCATAATAAGATTTACCCATAAAAGCTGTACAGCAGTTAATGGTACCTCTCCAGCTGAAACAGCTGCAACAAAGTTTATCACGAGCGCTGCAACATTTACAGTAAGTTGGAACTGAATGAATTTCTGAATATTGTTATAAACACATCTTCCCCATCTAAGGACTGTAGACTGATGCGAAATTATCGTCCAAAATAACGATATCAGAGCACTCTTTAGCCACTTCCGTCCCCTGAATTCCCATTGAAAGATCTACATCACCTTCTTTAAGGGCTGGTGCGTCATTTGTACCATCACCTGTGACAGCAACCACATGCCCTTTCTCTCTAAGACATCGTACCATTAGCAGCTTGTCCATAGGAGAAGATCGTGCCATTACACATATTTTATCGACCTTTTCAATGCGTTCTTCATGTGTGTAGTTACAAAATTCCCTTCCTTCGACAACTAGCCCATTTTATGCGTTTTGATTGGACCTAAGTATACCACATTCTGTGGCTATGGCTATTGCTGTGAAAACGTTCTCACCTGTGATCATTTTGATGTTTATTCCTGCGTATTGACAATCTTCAACTGCTTTTTTTACACCAGGTCGCCACAGATCCTTTTCGCTCGCATTTCCTAAAACATGTTTATAAAAAAAACCAATGCATCTAAGACTACTAGCAGCCATACCTTGGATTAACTGGTCAAGTTTGTTTCTTTCAGCATCATCGATAGCCTTAATCTCTCCAGAATGATTACATTGCTAGGATCATCTCCGCAGCTCCCTTCCAGTGCACATAATGATATTTTCTGCATTATTCTTGATAAAAACACCACTTCTCTTCTTCTCTGAATTGAATGCTTCCACTTGCAGAAGTGTAAAATGTCGTTTTAGTCCTTCCATGTTCATATTCAACCTCAGCACGGCCCAAGACAGAATTGCTTTTTCAGTTGGACTGCCTGAAAACTCAAACTCTGAACTCGAATCAGGCTTGTAGACACTGCCTGTTGTATTCATTCCCACTGCTTGGTGAAGCAAGTCAAGAACATTGGCTGCAACGGAAGTGAAATTCCCTTCCTCCATGCAATCAAGCCCGAGCCAAAACTTTGTAACAGTCATCTTATTCATCGTGAGGGTGCCCGTTTTGTAAGTACAAATCGTAGTGGTTTCACAAGCAGGGAGCTTCCTCACCATGTCTTGATCAAACATCATTCTCTTCATTGAATAAGCAAGAGTTAGTGTCGCCGCTAAAGGTAAGCCTTCTGGAATTGCAACCCCTACTATAGTCACTGCCGATGCTATAATCCCTACCACCGCATTAATTTTATCATTCGTCTTCGTCTTTCTTCCAATATACTCTTGATTACCTTCACCATCCTCTGTATTCCCTGTAAAATAGCTTACTAATAATACTACAAGGACTAGGAAAGCAACAGCCAAACCAACTTTTCCAGTTGATGAAGTCAACTTATTGAGACGGACTTGGAGAGGCGTTTCCACGTTAGTATCGCGACTAATTGTACTCATCATCTCCCCCAAGTCGTGTTCATCCCAACAGAAGTGATCATCATAGTTCCATAACCACCAGCTACTTTTTTACAAGAAATCAAGAACGGATTTCTTGTTGAATTCACTTCTACTTTCCCGTCATACTTGATTCATCGACTTGTAATGAATAACCATCCAAGAAAACTCCATCAGCAGGAACTTGATGTGCAAATTCCGTTTGTGCAAATACTTATGGGGTAGAAATCCAAATAAGTAATCCGGGGTTCAAGATAAATCGCCAGAATGAGAAGTCATTTGTTCAAGTCATTCAAGGGTGTTTGTTCGTGTTCATTGGTAATCCAAGAATAGTTTGAAGCATGTTGAAGTTTGAGACAAGATAGATTGTCGTCATCTGGGTAATATGGTATTCGAATTTGGTGATCGTGGATTTGGTAATTCGGATATGGTGGTCAACATTGTGGTGGAGGTTCTAGGGATCTAATAATCATTGCACAAGTTAAGCCAGGGAAGATCATTTGCATGAATAAGTAAACATGGTTGTTCTTGGTTGAACAAAGCGGGGTCTAGACAAAGATGAAGACGGTGGCAAAGGTGGAGAGATACATTTGGAAGCGAAGGATTCAACTCACAGTGAAGTTGGGGTCTGTTCGTGGATATGAATTATGGTTTGGGGAGATTCAAAGTCAATGTGGAGATTGTTGGAAATATGTCTTTGAATCAATGACATTTGATTAAGGATATGTCAGTGGCAATTTCAGAGTTTTGAATTGAGAAGGAAAGCCAAGCGCTGACTTGAAGCACACAAATGGGACGAAGGCCAAAAGGGAGTGTGACATATTCATGGTTTTGGTTTAACAAAGGGGAATTCTATTTAGTTAGTTAATTAGGACTCCTTTTGTCCTAATTATTTAGTACTCTATTTTGTGTAAAAAAGTTATTTAAGAATTATGAAAGTAGTTTTCTAACGAGAATCTAGTTACTTTGTACACAAGAAATAAAACTCCATTTTCCCTAGGGTTTTGGTATTTATGACTATAAATACAACCCTCTCACCTAGCATAATTTAAGGCCAGTCATCTTTGAGTGATACAAGTAGAAATTTAAGATCTAGATTTACGTTGACGGAATTATTGGGCTCAATAATTCGTGCAATTAGATTTTAGTAAAGATCATCTATTGTAATTTCCATTGAAAGTAATATATTTTCCCTCCCTCTGTCGATGTATCCAAGTTGGTGAACCACGAAAATTCTTGTGTTCGTGTTTGATTATTTCGCTCGCCATCATTCTTAATTTATTGCTTTAACAGATAAGAATGACGTTATTTGAAATTTTTCATTAAGATTAACAGTACCGGAGAGATATCGTATAATACGTTTCACAGCAATCAAGTGCGCTTCTCTAGGGTCAGATTGATAACGATCGCAAACACAAACACTAAACATAATACCGGGCCTACTAGCAGTAAGATAAAGGAGTGAGCCAATCATACCTCGGTAGAGTGTTTGATCAACCCGTTTACCTTTTAAATCCTTGTCGAGTTTGTTGCCGGTAGCCATTGGAGTGTCGTATGCTTTAGCATTCTCAAGTCCAAACTTTCTGATTAGATCCCTTGTATATTTGGCTTGATTGATAAAAATGCCTTCATTCATTTGCTTGATTTGAAGCCCGAGGAAGAATGTGAGTTCTCCCATCATGCTCATTTCAAACTTGCTCTTCATTAGTTTCTCAAAGCGCTTGCACAACAATTCATTAGTAGAACCAAAAATAATATCATCTACATAAATTTGAACAAATAATTTATGACCATTATGTTTGGTAATGTAAAGAGTTGTATCGATTTTACCGCGAGTGAAGCATTTCTCAATGAGAAACTTGGATAGTGTATTATACAATGCTCTTGGCACTTGCTTGAGCCCATACAAAGCTTTCTGGAGTTTGTATACATGATTTGGAAATTGTGAATCTTCAAATCCAGGTGGTTGAGCTACAAAGACTTGT
The DNA here is from genome assembly GCA_026119855.1 of Campanula takesimana. Classification (NCBI taxonomy): domain Eukaryota; kingdom Viridiplantae; phylum Streptophyta; class Magnoliopsida; order Asterales; family Campanulaceae; genus Campanula; species Campanula takesimana. The sequence goes on along the minus strand of JAOWBW010000269.1, from coordinate 4,572 downwards.
TCTTGGAGTTCACCATTTAGAAACGCGCTCTTCACATCCATTTGATATAACTTGAAGTTCTTGTGAGCAGCGTAAGCTAGAAAGAGTCTAATAGCTTCAAGTCTTGCTACGGGCGCAAAGGTTTCATCGTAATCAATTCCTTCTTCTTGCCTATAGCCTTGTGCAACCAATCTTGCTTTGTTTCTTGTGATGGTTCTATTCTCGTCCATGTTGTTTCTGAACACCCATTTCGTACCAATCATTCCTTGATCATTTGGTCTTGGAACAAGAGTCCAAACCTTACATCGTTCAAATTGATTGAGTTCTTCTTGCATTGCAACAACCCAATTAGGATCTTGGAGCGCTTCATCAGCCTTCTTCGGTTCAATTTGAGAGATAAATGCAGTGTAAGCATCAAAGTTAGTAGCTCTCCTTGTACGAACACCAACATGTAGATCACCAATGATATTATTGATTGGGTGACCTCTAACTTCACGAATTTCAGGAGGTAAGTTAGGTTGGGTTGTAGTAACTTGAAGGTCTTCAATTGGTACATCTTCACCAGATTCAAAATCATCAAAGTTAGGGGGTTGAACTGGTTTAGAATTGAAACTAGGGTTAACACCAGATGCAGCAGTTGATATAGGCGCGTGAGAGGAATCAAGAGGTGCGATATTCAAAGAAGGCGCAACTGAAGATTCACCAGGTGCACCATACATGGAATTAGGCGCATTTGATGTAGATGGATTTCCTTGTGTTGATAGATTCTGATCTTGTGTAGGCGCATCATAAATAGGAGCACATGTCTCATTAAGCTCAACAGAATCATCAGCAACGATTGGAGCAAATGTGGCTCAAGGAGAGAATGTTCATCAAATGTAACATGTACAGATTCAACTATCACTAATGTAGATCTATTAAAAACGCGAAAAGCTTTAGAATGTTTGGCATACCCAACAAAAATACCTTCGTCGGCTTTGGCATCGAATTTACCTCTATGTTCGTTTCCATTGTAGACGATATAACATTTGCAACCAAAGATCTTGAAGAATGCAATATTGGGAGTTCTACCACGCCAAAGTTCATACGGAGTCTTGTTGTGAAGTTTGTTGATGAGGGAACGATTTTGAGTAAAACATGCGGTGTTGATAGCTTCTTCCCAAAAGTACTTAGGCAATTTAGCTTCAGCTATCTGTTAGTACCCGACCTGAAAATGAGTTTATTAGGGCTTTCCCAAATATACAAGGACTTTATAGGAATTAGAAACCTTGCAAAGACTTGTTCCGGATTCCCAAAATATGTCTCATTATTCTAGAACACCCTAAATATGGTCAAAATATGGTTTCTTAAAACCATGCAGAAACCCTAGCTTAAGAATCAAGTCAGCCAGCAGAATTGGCCACGCGGCCAACCTTGCCACGCCTCGACCTTGGCCACGCGGCCAACATTGTCACCGTCTTCAATCATGGCCAGGCGGCCAACCTTGCTCCGGATGATCCTGACCGTTAGATCTTCCCCTCAGTTTACTATATAAATCCATTCCAGGATTCCGGTTTGGGGACGAGAGACCCGAATTTGAGAGTTCTTAAACACTATTTTGCTCTCTAATTAGCATTCAAACCTCCAAGGAGATCAAGGTTTATTTCTTGCCAACATAGGTAAGTTTTCTAGCTTATTTCTTCACGTTCTTGCATTATTGCTAATGTAGATCTTTAATATTCATGTTCTTGCATGTTTATTCATAGTTTCTTCATATGCTTTGCATGTTCATTCGTATGTTCATAATATGTTCTTCGCGTGTTCATCATATTCATAGATTAAAACCTTATTTATGCTATATTTAGGGTTGCGATCTTCATAATTATATGTTATTTCATAGCCGATGATGATTTAGGGTTCATCAACCCGAGGATGATCTAGGAACTACTTATAAACCCTAATCTTTAGGTAATTCCCCCTTCATTATGCATGATCCCGATTCTTCTGCCTATTCTAATTCTCTGCGAACTACGCTGACCTGAGCTTCTCACATTGAGAGGAACGTAGGCAATCTTCGGATCCGGTCTAAATCACTAACACACTACTAACCACATTCATCATGATAGAAAGACCGATCAATTCGGGCAATAGGAGTGATAACGTCCAATATTCTTCTCTTGTTGTAATTTGACCCCCGAACCCACTAAAAATGCTTTTTTCAATGTTTTGGCTTTAATTAAAACGGCGTGGCGACTCTCATAATTTTAATGTTGCTATGAATATCCCAAATTCAAACACACGTATTCACAGTGGCGACTCCGCTGGGGACTGCTTTGAAACTTTTTCAAACTTAGTGGGTCTAACTTTCGTCACATCATGACACTTGCCATGTTTAGACATGCACACACTTGCCATGTTTATACATGCACACACTTGCCATGTTTACTCATGCACACACCTGCCATGTTTACACATGCACACACTTGCCATGTTTACACATGCACACACCTGTCATGTTTACACATGCACACACTTGCCATGTTTACACATTTACACACCTGCCATGTTTACACATGCACACCTGCCATGTTTACACATGCACACTTGCCATGTTTTCACGTGCCCCCTACAGTTAAGCCATGTTACACATGCACCCGCGCACTCCGTTATGTTAATACTTGTACCTTGTACCATGTACCCTTGTTATCTTCGCTTTAGTATTAGGGTCAAACAAAACTTTGCTATGCTCCCTTGTACATTATTCTCTCCCCTCTCTCTCTCTCTCTCTTGCATCATCCTAACATTAAAGACTTCCCTCTTTTCTCCCTAAAAAGAATTAGTTTCTTGCCACACACTACCACTAGTCCGTGTCAGCACTGCACAGGTCCCTACTACCCGGAGTATTCGATGTGCAGGAATTTGTGCGCTACTGCCTCACATTTTTCGAGTCACTCGTCTACTCCACTCACCGTGTACGTTCCGCGAGCGGTGGGAACCTTTAACCTAACCCGTGTCAACCACACATAGAAATTAGAACACTCCTCGGACCACCCATTTAGGATGTAAATAAATGCAAAACTTTTCGCAAAATAAAATGTGCATTGCATCTAGGCGACCTCTAAGGTCCATCGCTCATCCGTTGGGCCATCATTGCGATCCATTTGGATCTACCCTTCACCTTCGACCGCCTAGGTCAACCTTCTCAACCTTTGACCCCATAGGTCAACCTCATCCGCCTTTGACCTCTTAGGTCAAACCTTCGACCTCTTAGGTCAACCTTTGACCCCCTAGGTCAACTTAATCATCTTTGACCTCTTAGGTCAACCTTTGACCCCCTAGGTCAACCTCATCCTCATAGGTCAACCTTGACCTCCCTAGGTCAATCTTATCACCTTTGACCTCTTAGGTCAACCTTTGACCTCCTGGTCAACCCTATCACCTTCGACCTCCTAGGTCAACCTTTGACCCCATAGGTCAACTTTATCCGCCTTTGACCTCTTAGGTCTACCCTTAACCCCTAGGTCAACTTTATCATCTTTAACCTCTTAGGTCTACCCTTGACCCCCTAGGTCAACCTCATCCACCTTCGACCTCTTAGGTCAACCTTTGACCCCCTAGGTCAACTTAATCATCTTTGACCTCTTAGGTCAACCTTTGACCCCCTAGGTCAACCTCATCCTCCTAGGTCAACCCTTGACCTCCTAAGTCAACCTTGACCTCCTAGGTCAATCTTATCACCTTTGACCTCTTAGGTCAACCTTTGACTCCCTCAGTCAACATTATCACCCTTTGACCTCTTAGGTCAAACTTGACCTCCTTGGTCAACCCTATCACCTTCGACCTCCTAGGTCAACCTTGACCCCATAGGTCAACTTTATCCGCCTTTGACCTCTTAGGTCTACCCTTAACCCCTAGTCAACTTTATCATCTTTGACCTCTTAGGTCTACCCTTGACCCTCTAGGTCAACCTCATCCACCTTCGACCTCTTAGGTCAACTTTGACCCCCTAGGTCAAATAATCATCTTTGACCTCTCAGGTCAACTTTGACCCCCTAGGTCAACCTCATCCTCCTAGGTCAACCCTTGACCTCCTAGGTCAACCTTATCACTTTGACCTCTTAGGGCAAACCTTTGACCCCATAGGTCAACTTTATCCGCCTTTGACCTCTTAGGTCTACCCTGACCCCCTTGGTCAAACCTATCTGCCTTCGACCTCCTAGGTCAACCTTTGACCCCATAGGTCAACTTCATCCGCCTTTGACATCTTAGGTCAACCTTTGACATCTTAGGTCAACCTTTGACCCCTTAGGTCAACCTTATCCGCCTTCGACCTCTTAGGTCAAACCTTGGACCCCTGAGGTAAACTTTATCACCCCTCGACCTCTTAGGTCAACCTTTGACCCCCTAGGTCAACCTCATCCGCCTTCGACTCTTAGGTCAACCTTTGACCCCTAGGTAAACTTATCACTTTGACCTCTTTGGTCAAACCTTTGACCCCCTAGGTCAACCTCATCCTCCTAGGTCAACCTTATCACTTTGGACCTCCTAGGGTCACCTTGACCCCCTCGGTCAACATTTTCACCGTTGACCTCTTAGGTCAACCTTTGACCTCCT